>VDFB02086081.1:212692033-212893082 GCA_007258455.2 Sequoia sempervirens | reverse complement strand
ATTATATTTATAATGATTGTTTAAATTATTATTATTATTCTTAAGGTAGTGTTGATTGGTTTAGAATAAAAAGATATTAATATTTGATTAACAAAGAAACCAAACAAATCATTATTAATGGTCATGGTTTAAATTGAAAAAAAAAGGGGGGGTGTCTAGATGGTAGGAAAATGGTTGCATTTGAGGGTATCCAAGAAAGAGGGTAGTACATGATTTTACATAGGTTTACATTGTGGAATGAATCATAACCATGCATTTTCAAGATAACATCACTTTTTGGTTGAGAAGACAGATTCTCTTTGTGTGAGGAGAAGATGGGGTGAGAATGGGTGTGTTTAAAAGTTAGTTAAAATAACCAATCAATCATGCTCTTATTGAGTTTTATCCACGAAGTAAAATATAGGTCCTTTATCATTAGTTGGACATTAAACATTTTTTGGCAATAATGCAATTTTGTGTAAAATTTAAATTATAAATTGGAGTAATTATTTTTTATGTTTGTATTTAATTATGAGATTTAATAATAATATTGAAAATTAGAAATTCAGTTATTGAAAAAGTCACATTATTATTCTTACTTCTAAGATTAAACAATCATAATATTAGCAAAGAGAACCGTTAAAAGAATTATTACTATCAAACAATAAGCAAAGAATTAAGAATAAATAAATAAAATCTTGTCACAATTGAACAATAGAAATTAGTTCTCTTGGCACAAATTCTGACTAATCATATTGGAGTGGTGGCAGATGAATGTAATTAATTCTCTATCTACTCACCACCCAAGGATGTCTCTTCAAAATCTAGATTGCTTGAATGGTTTTGTGGTTCGGAGGGGATTTACGTTGGTTCACTGACAATACCATAATGGCTCTTACTGTCGCATTTATGGTGGATTTGGTAGCACTGCCGATCTTTATTTTGTGGATCTACCAGCCACCGCTAGAAGCAATGATACAATGGTATGCCATGATATAGGGGGAGAAGTGAAATAATTAAAAAAGAGGATTTGAGGCTAGGGGTGATGTTTTTTTTTGTAAATGCAGTGGGACATCTAAAGAAATGGCAAGTGATGGAGTCGTCACTGTTTATGGCAATGGCACAATTTTTGATATAAAGAAATCGTCATATGCCTCCAAGGTTGGTTTGGCTCAAATGCTTAGAGGGGGAGTTATTGTGGATGTTGTTAGTGCTGAAAAGGCTAGAATAGCTGAAAAGGTAGGGGTTTTAGTTGTGATGGCATTGGGACACATCCTTGCTGACATTAGAGGTCAAGGAGGAGCTGCCAGGATGAGCAATCCAAGTCTCATTAAGGAGATCAAGAATGCAGTAACTATACCTGTCATGGCCAAGGCTAGAATAGGCCATTTTATTGAATCCCAGATTCTGGAGGCAATTGGTATTGATTATTTTGATGAGAGTGAAGTCCTCACCATCGTGGATGATGCACACCAAATCAATAAACATAACTTTCACATACCATTTGTGTGTGGGTGTCAGAACCTTGGTAAGGCACTGAGAAGGATTATTGAAGGAGCTACCATGATCAGGACTAAAGGAGAAGCTGGCACATGGAACCTTGCAAGACCAGGTAGGGTTACATAACCATTCGTTCTTTGAAATACAAGTAATGTTTATATTGTAGTGCTTGAAAAAAAACACACTTGGAAATCACCCACATGAAATTCTTATGGACCAAGAATCTCATAAATTTGTACTATGGTTTATATATAAATCATCTTTTAGCTTCCTAATTGATGGGTACCAAGCTTACCTTTTAGAGTACGACTTGCAAATTGGTATTTGAGATGCATACAAATGAGTACTACAATCTGTACATGATGAATTATTTTCTTGTGATCTACCAAGACCTGGGTAAGCCTCTTACCTATGTTGTGGAATCCCAGTTGTTTTAAGTTATATATCTATGGTGTTTCTAGAGATACTTTAGTCATGGTACACCATTTTAGAATCCTGCAGCTAAATACACTGAGCTACAACTTCGGTTTGGGCTCCAAAGCTCATTGACAAATTTAGTATAGTATTAAATGCATTGCTCCAGTATAAGTTTGTAATATAGAAGAATGAGTCCTTTTAAGTGTAATAAGAATTTGAGTGGAAGGATGAATGCCTTAGGATCAGTAATTTAGTGATTGGGTTTAGTGCTAAGAACAGTAAATGAAAAGACCATAAATTAATTGTTTCTTAGATCCTAATATTAGCAGCTATATGCTGGAATAGGTGAATGACTTTTAGAATTCAAGTAGTGATTAAATGTCAGTCACTAAACTCAGATTTAATATACTAGCGCTTGCACCCCAATGAGGTGCAATGGTTATGCCGATAGCAAGATATAACCTAGCAATATATTGAAGGGCATGGAAAAAAATAATCCCAAGCTTTATCCTAGAACCCTAACCCAAATATTTATTATATAAACCTAATTGAGCTCTAACTTTCTTTTTAAATCAATTACTCACATAAAAGTGCAATAGATGCCTCAAGAAGGATATCTCTCGACGTTTATATATATATATATATATATATATATATTATTAATATATATATGCTAGTAGCAAACTCAGTGACATGGAAGACAAAATTATTAGGGTTAGGGTTAGGGTTAGGGTGAGCGTTAGGGTCACAATTACGGTTAGGGTGAGGATTATGGTTGGGATAGCATTAGTAGTATGATTAGGGTTAGGGTTAGGATTAGAGATAAATTAGGCTTAGGGTTGGGTTAGAGTTAATAGTAAGATTAGTTTTAAAGTTAGGTTTAGGGTTAGGTTTATAATTAAACCCTAACCCCAACCTTTATTAAACCCCAACTCTAACCTAACTTTAACCCTTATTATAATTGAATAATAATCCTAACCCTAGTTAAACCATAACTCTAATTGAATTTAAACCCTAACCATAACACCAATTAAATCCTAATTAAATCTTAACTCTTATCTTAATTGCAATTGTAACCCTAATCTTAGTTGAATCCTAACCCCAACCCTAACCCTAATGGTAATTGAACATCAATTGAACCTTCAACCTAACCCTAATTGAACACTAATTATAATTGAATTTTAACCCTAACCTTGAACCATAATTGGACCCTAACCTTAATTGAACACTACCTTGAAACCTAACACCCATATATAACTATATAATGTCTCTGAGAATAATTTGGTCAAAGAATTGAATATAATTTCATTATCCCAACAGAGTAGGATACACATTAAAAAAATTAAAATCTGTGATAATTTAATTTAAAAATTAACTTGTTTAGTTTCCCTTTGAAAGGATTTCAATAAGCACACATTCAATGATTAATGTATTTCTTAACATAAATCCACAAATGTATATATGGCTTAATCATGTGAGCACAACTTTATTTCTATAAATTTATTTATTTTTAAAATAGTTTTAATATGACTAAAAGAATTAAATTTTATAAATAAAAATATCAATTTAATAAGTAAAACTTTCATTCAAAGTTACTATAATAAAATATGTTCTCTTTTATTTTTAAAAACTTGATATCAACTTTAAAGGTAATTCTCTTGTATTTAAAAAAACTTGACATTAATTTTGAAGGTAATTAATTTAAGCTATTTTACTATTGAATAAATTTAATTTTTTTAGTCATATTAAAATTATTTTAAAAATAGATAAATTTATAAAAATAAAGTTGTGCTCACATGGTTCAACCATATTTACATTTGTGAATTTATATTAAGCAATACATTAATCATTGAATGTGTGTTCATCCATATCTGTGGGCGCCCTTCTTCATTTTCCAAGTCAAGCGGTACAACATGTAGTGAATTTGCTAATCGTCAATATAACTTATTTTCTCATTTACTCGAATTCAGATGGTAGTGTAGGTATATAGATATTAAAGAAGCTAAAAAATGATTAAACATTATAAAATTAAAGAAGATAGTGATTTTTTGACCCAAAAATGGTGAACAAAGAATACCAGATGTAATATAGCTAAAAAAAAAAAAAAAATTCCCTCAGATAGGGTGGCGGTGATGGAGCTATGCTTGTGGGTGGAGCAACCTTGGCAGTGGGATGGGCAACAAAAAATAAAGGCTGGTACAATGGATGACCATAGCAAAAAGAAAATCTACATGAAATCCCTACGAAACACTTAATGTAGCCTACACATGACGAATAAGCCCAGAAAAGAATTTTGAATATTGCCTACATAGCAATTCAAAATTGATTAATATAGCTATTTGCAGAATCAATAACTCTAACTATTTATATGCCGACAATGAATAAATATACCGATGGTGAAATATATATGCCACTGGGAGGAAATAAATAAACCCCAAACATTCTCAGCTAAATGAAATTTGGATGTACCAACTCACTCATGCAGTTTAGGTTTGGGATATGAGATGTCATAGCCAAAGCGTTTCTATTTTTAATTTTGAATTTATCGTTCAAACATTCCAATCGCTTCACACATGGGGTCCACGTGGGGCCTTAAATGGAATCTTTTGTCTTACCATAAATTTAGTGAAAAATTTCATTTGTCACCTGTGAAAAGGATTTTATTACTCCACTAAGCATCAAACTTTTATTCTTTCCTTCACTACCTCATTTTAGAAATTTTTGTCGTTGCCTTACAAAAAAATGGTTACGATTTTCCAAAGTGTTATGAAAAATGTGTGTTTAGACAAGGCATGCAAACTGTGGAATCAGAGAGATTATTTAGACCTCTACAACATTATGTTTTCAAGTACATCATATGTGACAGCTTACCAGCCACACCGAGAAGGCTATTTAAACTTATACACTCTCCTAAGCCTAAATGCCTCAGCTGAGATAGGTTTTGAATCGTATTAAGGGAATTATTTAAATTTATACACCCTCCAAAGTCTAAACACTGTAGCAACAATGGACTGCCAAGAGAATCAGGGAGATTAAACTTTTAAGCTTCCTATTATGTTCAAGCGCTGTGGCTGAAACAGGTTGTTAATGGAATCAGAGAGATTATTTAAACCTCTACAACATTCTATTTTCAAGTGCTGCAGATGAGACAAGTTGCCAAAGAAATTAGAAAGGTATTTTAAACTTTTAAAATGTTCTATTATGCTCAAGTGCGGCGGCTAAAACAGGTTGACAATGAAATCAGAGAGATTATTTCAACCTCTACAACATTCTCTTTTCAAGTACAACATATGTGACAGGTTCCCTACGAAAATAGGAAGGCTATTTTACCTCTACAGTCTTCTATGTTCAAGTGTTGCTACTGTGAAGGGTTGCAAATGGCGTCAGGGACATTATTTAAATTTATACACCCTCCATCGTCTAATCACTGCAGCAGTGATAGGTTGCCCAAGGAATGAAGGTGATGAATGCAGAATATGCACAAAATGGATTTTACAAGGGAGCTCTCAAAATCTTTCATTCGATGAAGCGCTCTTAAACATGGCAAGGCAAGTGACTGCTTGACTGATTACCTCAAGGAAATGTGATCTCATGGGATGCAATGATAGTAGGAGATGCACTAAACAGATTGGTGGGAAGAGATTTAATTACTGTCAAGCAAATGCAATGACAGGAGTAAGACCCAATTCCCACCTTAGCCAGCATCCTAACTACCTGTGCCAATATCAAGGCTTGGAACAAGTTAAGGCATCAACCAGGCAAGAAGGTAGGGAAGATTTTATTAGAAGATGTGGGAAAGGTGTAAGCTCTGGCAAGAGACGAAATCTTCTAACAACTGAAATGGAAGCAGAGATAGATGGAGAATTTAGGAAACTATCAATAGCCAATGCAATCTAAGGAGGGCTCTTACCTGTTGTGTAAACTTACTAATCTTCGCTAGAATGTTACCTCCTTCCTTTCTCCTTCCAATCCTTTCCAATGTATCCTCTCCTCTCTTCGCATGCAAAAAATGCAGGAGCCTAAAAGGAACGGCTGTTTTGTTTGACCGAATACCTCCCCAGAAGAGTAAACTTAGCAACTATGGTAAAGCCCTGGTAGACAGGTATGCAGAAAGAAGAAAACCATCACCAGGCGTGTCCCCCTACCATAAGCCAAGAGTGGGCAAGAATCTGAATCAATGCACGACCAACAACTACTTAGATAAATGCATGCGCATCCAGTTTAAAGATCAATTGAAAAATAGAAAGTATAACCATGTGGCCTTTTCTTACTTACATATTAGATTTATTTGAGGTGAAAATTGATGAGGAGCATAATTTCGCCACACCAGCTCTATAGTTTGCAACACAGGTCGAAGACTTCATAAAGAGTCTATAAACAGATCTACAAAGCTAAACATTTATACACTGAAGCACAAAGCTAAACTAAACACAGTAAAAAATTGTCCAGGTGAGAGCCATATAAATTTTAATCACATTTATTGCCTACAGTGAAGTTTTGGTAGCTGCTTAAATTGCAGGGAAAGCATGGGGACCCCAAAAGATGATGTGGAACAATGCGAGCCATACCTGCTGACACAATGCACTGTCCGAAATCTATAGTGTGTGTACTTACAGGTGCCTATTCTCCCATGCTTTCCATGACAAGATCAATTTGACACCAGCTGAAGATTTTGTTTAGTGATTTTTGGTGTTCTTTGTATGCCTGGCTAATCAGTCGTCTGCCACTCAGTACAATTCTCACTTAATTCTCACCTAAAGGTCCTTTGTATGCCTGGTTATTCATTGTTTGAATTGGTCGGTGCAGCTGGTAGTATGCCTGGTCTCTGATTAACTTCTACGTTTCATTCATTTTTATTCAATGGTTCTCCAATCAGAAATTTAACACTAATGTAAACTATACGAGATCTGTACCCACTCCCATTGTCCATTCTATGTAACCTTCACCCAAGTCTAGCGGGGAGAGGCCTGAAATATTTTTTGGCATCAGACAGTAAGACTTTTCTGGTTGAATTCTCACCTATAATAGCCTATCGGCTAATTAAGTTTTATAATCACAATGTCTAATGAGAATCAGCAATATATGGAATGCATTGAAATGGGAAAAGTAATATCATCCCAATAATAACTATGAAGCTTTGCAATGGCTAAGATGACCACAATCATCAATAATATTCAGTTAAAAAAGACAATGAGTGGTGAACATCATTAACCAATGAAATAAACTTATAACTAGCAGTATGTAGATTTTGAACAACAAAACAATAATAAAGTGCTGAGTAATAATGTGCAATATAGGTTTCTGAAAATATATAGTAATAGCAACTTAAACAAAATAGAAGATTTTACTCCCATTCTCATTATATACGCATAGGACTACATTGATATTGTGTTCATGTTGGAGTACATATATCCAGTGTTTCTTTCACTATTTCTAGCTATCACAATATCTATTCTTTTAAGACACAAAGAGATTTTTTTTTATGATGGTTAATTCATGTTTGTAGTAATATTATTATTATTATTAGCAATAATGAAATAGAGGTTACTATAATTACTATTCATATTAATGTCAATGTTGGCATAATCGTGACTAACTCAGCTTGGAGGGGGGATTGATAATTTCTCATAAATGCTGCCACAGTTTAGGAAGAATGTTAGTATTATTAGTTGAGCAACATTTTGTTCCTATTGGGTTTTTTGTTTGTTTTTAACAGCCCTTTTAACATTCCTTTGGAACTACTTCTTTTGTTGTTCAATAATAGTTGTTGTTAGTTGAATTGTGCAACAACTTCTTGTTGTTTGTTGCTGTTTTATAACAGCCTTATTCACTATTTTTGGAATGGGGCATTTGCTGTTCTGTAACTGATTTCTTGTTGTAATTCTTGAATTTTATTGCAAAACAATTGGAAGCTGTAAATAAAGCTAAGAAAAAAATGATGGTTCTATTTTATGAGTCAATTGGAGGGAATTTACATTAGTGCACATAAATTTAGAAATATCAATAGTGGCATATGCCTTTATTGGTGAATTTAAAATATTACTCATGACTATATTTTATCCATTTTAAATTCCTTCCATCCTTTTTGATATTTCTATTTTTTTTTTAAATGAATAGCTATTGAATAATTAATATGGTTAAATTTGGTTTTTTTTTGTGGGATGGTAGTGAATCTTTTTTTTTATAAGTAATTGCATATTAAGGTATTAATATTAGTATTAATAATTGTATGATTTTGTGTAATCTTCAATTGGATTATGTGTGATCACATAAAATGTTGTTTATTAGTTCTCTATGATGTAGCTTAAATATATCCACCTTTGCCTCAATTATTTCCTATTCTAGGATTGGTTTCCAACTTCCGTAAAAATATAAATAAGAATGTTTATGATACTATTTTATATTTGAAAACCATTAGGAAATAATATCATGGAAACACAAACTTGGAACTTAAGCTTTAATATATTTATGTTTTTCCAAAATGGAACTTTGTTGTTAATGTGCATCATTAAATTAATTTAATGGGGTTGATTTATGCATTTGAATGATTCATTATTAGAACTTGATTTACCTTATTTATAATATATTTACCTTGTAGCATATTGGATTACAAAATTATGTTGAAATGATTGTGAAATCAATGATAATACTTATGTACTTTCATAAATAGTAATTATGTAGGTATACATATGGAAAGAGAGATTTTTATATTAATAAACTTACTCTTATACATTAGTAAGTAAAAATAATTATTAGTGTCCTTGATTACGAATATAGAAATTAATTAGTAGCATTGGATAATAAAATTGATGGTTGTTTACCTCATATAAATATGATAAATTATCTTTAAAGATGTTAGAAGTTATGATTATTGATTCAGATATATATAGCCTTAAGATTACCATGTAAGCATTTCTATTCCTTGTTCTCATTTTTGTCAAATATAAAGATTGAGTATTGAGTTTGGTTGATCAAGAGGATTGCGTGTGTTATTTAGTTGTTTTGGAATATTCTTGGGAGGTCTTGTATGTGGGTCCAATCACAACCCTTGACCTTGAAATATTATTACCTATTATTACTATGTGAAGAGGTGATAGGGGTTTGGGTTTGATTTTGATGTCGAACTATGATTCCTCTGCGAATTATACACATAGGCAAGGCCGTCAAAGACGAGCCCCCGAGGAATTAGGTCCAGCCCCTAGGGTTTGCTCTCTTTTCATTACTTGAGTTAATATTTAGTTTGGTTCCTTGATTGTGTCTTCTAATCTTGAATGTGTTTGTAGAGCTAACTAATTCTTTTGTGTTAATGTGATTTTCATGTCTCCCTCTAAAACCCAACCATGATTGTATTAGCTATTTAGTTATTTAGCTAAATATTAGAATCTGTAAGTGGTCAAATGTTGTTATACTTTATAGGAAATGTGTACTTTGGAACTAAGATTTTGTGAGTTAGTCACGTGTTGTGGTCAAAATTTGTATTTTGTGTTTTGTCCTTATTGTAATTTGATAGAAAATTTTGGGCATTACACAAAAATTCAAAAGTTGCAAAATTGCAAAAAAATTGTAAAATCAAAAAGTTGAAGAGAGATGTGGGAAAAGGGAAGGTTTGATCATTGAAGATGGAGAGGAAGAAATATTAGCTATTGAAGGTGAGTAAAACATTGAACATTGTATCTTGAACAATTTTTTTTAATAAAAGTGCCATGTACTATCAAAACAATGTTTTATCTTTTGTATTTAGGCCATGTATGGACTGTACAACATTATTAGCCTATATTCCTAGTTTTTTTTTTCATAGTATAATGTGTTAGCTTCTATTTAAAAGTATTTTGAGGTATTTTCATCAATTATAGAGGATTTGAAGGCACATTTACGCTAAACTGGTTTGAGCCTCCAATTTAAGGGTTTGAGAGTCTAAGTAAGGTTTAACCCCCATTCCACTAATGGAGGCTTGTGAAATAAATGGAATGGGTCAATTTTGAGTGTTTTTAATTTTGTGTGTGTTGGAAGATTTAGAGGAAGTAAAGATACAAATATTTTGTTGTTGTCCCAGCTAATTTTCTTTGGTTCTTGATTTAAAAGTGATGGCTAAATGATGGACTTGGATAAAAATTCAGGGTTAAGGGATTGGAGGTGGTTTATTTACCATATGTGGACATATTCTAGCATGTTGTAAGTAGTGGCAAGGTGTCATAAGGTTTGGAAAGTAGTTTTTCAATAAACCCCTATCAAACCTAGTTTAAAATGGCATAGAGTGAGGGTTTGATATTGAGGTGTATTAAGGAGTCTTTCAAGCACTAAATATTGGTGATTTGGTAGTTTTATGACCTCTTGAATGTTGTCCAGGGTTATTTGATGTTTTGAAGTTGATTTATTGATACTTTCTTGGTAATTTAGGCCTATTTGAGGCTCATTTGCTACCGTACAATCATGTTTTTTGATATTCCTTTCAAAAAAAATGTATCTAAACTTGAAGTATGTCAAGATATTCAATAATGGGTCTTGGGAACTGTGGCTATTTTGGGGAATCTCCACTTCATTTGAAAGTTATGCCCAATTTTATCAAGATGGACTACTACTAGCTTTTCATGTGTTGGGTGTGAATGTTGGAAGAATTGATGAACAAGAGTTTTTTGAAAGTTTTTTTGCTTTGATTTAGTCAAAATAATGATGGTTAAGATGTACTTTTGTTTGGTAAGAGTTTAGAAGCATGGTTTGATGATTTTGTGCCTTTTAGCAATGTGGAAACAAGTTGCAAAGAAGAGAATTCTTGGTGAATGATTAGCTGACCTTTTCAAAGTTTGTGTTTTGGGTCTTAGAACCCTTGGAGTTTGTAGATTCTCTACATAACATCTTTAAGGGGAATCTCATCTTGGAACAATTCCTCTCTATATTCTTTTAGGTCATCATATGACCAAGCAAAGACATGTCTATATTTTCTCAACAAAGCAATCAACATTTCCTTGATCTTGGGCTTCATCTTCTTTCCCACATAAACCTTCTTAGCAAAATTTTCAGTCCCTAAGTTTACTTCTTCCAAAAATCCTTTGGATGGGTAGTAGTTTTTTTGGCATTGCCCTTGTCTTGACTGTCAAAAAATTGTTTATAATGCCACAAGGCCTTTGGGAATCTTGTTTGTCTTCAAATGAATAACTTCATTCTCAAAGACTATGTCTTTCATATCTACATTTTCAACTGAGGATCCAAATTCAATCTCCTAACTCTCATACTCATCAACACACTTCAAAAACCTTAAGATATATTCATCATCATTGAAGACTTTCCAGTTATACACATTATCAGGGATCAATGGCCTTACCTGTACCTCAACCTTAGAGATGCCTACCAATGTTATGCCATCAGGACTAAGTGCAATGTTTGCAAGTAGATCTAACACTCTGTTTTGACCTCTTTCCATCCAATCAATTCCAAATACATCAAATTGTTCAATAGAATCTCATAAGGAATTCCTATATTGTTTCAATCTCTTATTCTTACATGCATATCTAGATCTAACGTTGGATACTACTAACTCAAAATCACCTATCACGATTAGTTTCTTTAGCCCATTTTTTTCCACTATCCTCAATCCCAATTTAGAAATGCCTCATACTTTGCCACATTATTTTTGGAAACAAAAGATAATGTGAAAGAAAACTTAAATTTGTTTCCACTAGGTTAAACCAATGATATACTTGCACCTAAACCTTCTTTGAAACTTGCACCATCAAAATACATTTTGCAAAGGCCATATTTATCAAATAATATTGTAACCTCATTATCAATGGCTGCAAGCCACCTGTCATTTTCTCTTGGAACTTCTTCTTCCTTAAACTTATTAATTTCAGTATCTACAAAATTGATTATGCATATGTGGTACTTTTGGTTCTCTAACCAGTTTGACATATTTACCATTAGATCTAAAGGTAGCATAAGACATATCACATTGCATGCCATCCCCCATGGAAGCACTCCAATTTCTAGATAGAAACATTCCATAGTTGGGTGTGATATCAACCACAACCACACTCATCTTGAACTCCTTTTTTGGGAATGTAACTACTCTATAGGGAAGCTCATTTATTACACCAGTTATAGGGACTTCCATTGAGTCCATAGCATAGTACTTTCCATTGGTACTATCAAATTTTATTCCTATTGCTTCCATAATCTTAGTTGGCATTATATTGTTTGATGCTTCTGAATCAATTAAATACAATTCTTCAAAAAGTTTCCATCAACAATCAGTGTAAGAAAATATGGATCTAGGTTTCTAGGACAGGCCATCACTGAATTTCCTAGGAAAATATTAGGGATCTTAGTGATTACTCCCACAACCTCTTTCTCTTTCTTTTCATTTTCCTTTCTACTCACTTTGGGTGGAGTAGACACCATTGGTTCATTATAGGTTGTAGTAGCACCATTAAAAAGGGCTACTGTCTTTTTTTTGTGCTCATCAATCCTCATCATTTCAAGTAAAGGAACATAAAATTTTACTTGACTAAAGAACTAGAACATATCAATAAGAGTATACTTAGGAAAATCAGCTAGAATCATACCTTGTTTTGTATTTCTCTCCTTTTTTGCTCACTTGTTGTTTCAACTTTAGGCCTAGCATCCTTCTTTGTAGATTAAGAATTTTGGTTTTGTGCTTTTATCTTCTTAACAAGAGATTTGGCTTCTCCATGATCTATTTTGGTTTATCAACTTTCTTGGCACAAATTTTTTCTCTATTACTTTCCTTGGATTTAGGTCCATCCACTTTGTTATCAAAATTTTATTATTTTCCTTTCAAATTCTACTCTTTGATGAAGAGGCCAACAGGGTTACTAGGGTTCCATTGCATACACTTCATTTTCATTATCATCATCTTCATCAAAAAGAACTTGTTGGTGATATGTACTAGTTATATGCCTTTGGCCATCCACATCAACTTCACAAGACTCCGCATCAAATGAGAATTCATTATCGACAAAATCATACCTAGCCATGATCATGTTTACTTCAACATCATCCTCATAAGATTGATCATAATCTTTTGGCACACCTTCTTCAACTTCAACCAAATTTGCAACTGCACATTGTTGAGGAGAATGTGGTAACTGAAAAATCATGCACCAAGGGGTCTCATCAGTGAAATTTGTAGATTATTTTTGTAAAGGATCAAATGTGACCTGATCTTGTTTACCTCTTTAATTTTTTGGGACTAGCTTTCCATTTTTATAGTTGGTTCTATAAGGGTAATCTTGAAGCCTTGAGGGATTTTCACTTTTCTAAAATTTTTGTTTCTTGTTCCCAAGCCCCTTTTTATTCTTATCCATAGTGTATTTGATAATCTTTAAAGTATCCACTACTTGATCAATTATTTTTATCATATGTTAGATTTGAACCAAAGGATTTGCCTTGCCTATCCTTGGGATTTTTTTAGGATTTTAATATCATCTCTTCTTCCCATTTTACCTGAATATTTCCTATTTCTTTCAATATTTAAAGCCATCCTAAATGCATCCCTTAGAGTCTAAGGTTCTTTATCTCTCAGGCTATAATCCATTTTGGTATCAAATGCATTGAATTTAGTAACAAGGCATACTAAATCATTCAACCTCCAATTCCATGGCAATATATTCATAGTTATCTAAAATCTAATATTAAAATCAAACACCATTGCATTCTTCCTTTGGTGATATTGTTAAATTCATTGAGCATAAAACCAGGGTTAGTTTTGTCTCCATATTCTCTCTAAAAGCTCTCTTGAATTCTTCCCAAGAGCCAATGCTACCATCGATCAAGCCTCTATACCAATCTCTAGCATCCTCTATTAGGGATTGCATGAACAAATTCATCACCACATCTTGATGCTCCACCTCATAATCATCCAACATGTTTAGAAACACTCTCAAATGATCCTCACTAGATATTGCATTATTACTAGTAAATTTTCTCAACACAACCCTAATGTCATTTTTAATGTGTTTTGGGTATCTAGGAATCCCATCAAAACACAATTGTCTACACCTTTCCAACTACATGGGCCACCTATGAAATTGGTTATCTCTATCCTCATTATTCCTATTTGCTTCTCCACCTCCTCTCTTGTTATCCACATTTCTATTAGTGAATTGATTATGAGTAGTATCATTACTTCTATTTGTGTTCACATTCTTAGCATTATTAGTGGATTACTCAATATGACCATAAGTTTTTGCATCACTTGAGGATGTGGGTTTTATTATGGACTAAGAAGGATCTTGTGAGCTAGATGCCACAACACTTTCTACTGAGAATGACGTTTCTAAGAAACTAAACTTTCTTTTCATCTCAAGATTAGTAGCCATGATTTCCATCTTCTCTACTTCTCTTTTGAGAGCCTCATTTTCTTTCTTAATCGGTCCATCTCATATTCTAATTTTTGATGAATGGGAGGCTTCTAATATGTAGATTTCTCATTTATAACCAATTCCTTTACAAGTTTTTTGTCTTTGGAATTTGGTGGGTTGGAAATATTTTTGTTTGGATGTGGAGAAACCTCACTAGTAACTTTAGATTTGGTTCAGTTGGTGGTGTCAACATTTTGTAAGGGTCATTTTTCTTTCTCTTGTCAAGGATCTTCAACACAAAGGGGCATGTGGTAACTAGTTAAGGATTAGACTAGTTTAGATATCTCATTTGGTCCAATTTCCTCATCACAGTTTCCATTTCAATCATGGCATTCCTAATTTGTTCTTTTCTTTTCCTTTCCTTAATCTTTCTTATCTCAACCTCAAATTGAATTTCTCTTATGAGAGCACTAACATCTCCAAAAACCTCCTCAAGATCTAGGAGAGTAATCTCAGACCCTAGATGTGCTTCAAGATCTATTAGGTTATGGGCTTCACTATTGGTTCTAGTTAATAAGTGAAGTGGAAAAGTTGAATATCCACCAAATGTAGGAGGGATAATATCACCAACAACAATAGAATGGGTAGAGGAATTTTTTTGATGATGACTCCTACTTCTACTTATACTTTAACTAGGTTTTAACCTACGGATACTTGTGATAATTTTATTATCACAATCATCTCCTTCTTCATGGTCAAATCCTATCATATTTTATTGACTTTCATGCCTACTAGAACTTAGTAAAATAATTTGATTTTTCAAGAACTAGGTGGGGAGTAGAATTACTTGTATGTGCATCCTTAGCTTGTAAGGATGGAGGAATCCATTTATTTGAGAGTTCATCCTTTTGTACCCATTTTCCCATCTACTTGGGAGTCCTATGAAGCCCACCTTCCAATTTTTCTTCTAGATGCTTCTTTGTGTAATATTTGGTCTCCTTCATCTTTCTTTTTCTACTCTTCTTCTTCAATATCTTCTTAACTTCTTCAAATAATACACATTGGTGCAAAAACTTTATAGTCACCACCACAAATTTATTGGGAATAGTAAATAATAATGATAATTATGTAGATCTTTGAGCAAATTGTAGAGATTTGGAAATACAAAGAACTCCTAAGACCATCCTCAACACACGAAGTGGAGAATTTGCAAGGACACGTAAGGACTTGACAATATTTACGCAAATGACCTTCAATCTAATAAATGGCGGGATAATTCAAAAATATTTAGAAATATTTGCAATGTTTAACACCTTGTGACAAATATATATGACTCTAATCATAATGTTTAGACAAAGCATACTAGGAGGAGCATATTTTCACATAATTGTCCCTATTAGAGTCACCAATTTGTTGGTTATTTTTTAAGAACCAAGTTGATCTTCAAGGAAGCATATGGATTTTTCCATTTCCAATTATTAGCAACCTAAAGGGATTAGCCATCAAACAAGTTAAAGCATCTATGCTTTCCTCCTACACTTTGGGCTCTACAAGACCCGGGAGGGTGGTCCCACAATGTATTTAAAGACCTTTGCACCTAATATCTAAATACATTGTAAATAATAGATGAGTTCCCATATAGTATCTCAACAAATGGAATGAATCAAAGAAGTTGGTTGCTCCTTAACAAAAATCAACATTGAGAGCATGAGAATGTCAAAATTTAACACAAAATAATAATAATTGCAATCCATTTAAAATATTTTGTTTATAGAAATGATTTGCTATTGAATTGACCAGCAAAATGAAATATGAACACCCACTTAGATCCGTGCCTCATCCTAGGAATCGAGTCAATCTCAAAACCTATACAAATTGATAATAATTTAACCCATAACATCATTTAAGCTTTGACATTACTGCATTATAGTACATCAAAATTATATTCTCAACCATAACTTCTTACTAATATCCTAGCACTCGATTCTCATGAACCTATAGCTTCATTCAAACACTTACATTAATTATTTTAATTAAAATCAAGAATAAGACTACACATCCAATGGAAATCAATGAAAACAAATAACACAATCTTGATTATATTATTCATAATCCATGAAACAAGTACATAGGAGATAAATTGCTTTGAACTTCTATCATTCTATATTCAACTATTAGTATTGTTATCAAAATTACATATGAATATTTGATAGACTCAAAACCTAAGACCAAACTCCAAAATGCTTAGTATCCTCTTTAAAAATTTCCTTGTGATCAATTACAAGATAATGAACTCGATACTTCTAGCCTTGAATTAATTCTTATAGAAACAAAAGAGAAAAAAAGCTTTGGGCCAAAATGTACACATGTCACTACTCTATTGGACTATTACAAAATACATTCCCTTTGTAGTTATATTTCCATTTTCAAATGGAGGGAAATATTACATGGGACCAAAGTTATTCTCATTTGTTGTTGCAGATCAGGCCTCACCTTCCAAAAGGAATCTTTGATTTTTTTTCACAATATCCACATGCTCCAAAAATGTGTCCACGTACACCAAGTGAAGATGAAAGAAAGCATAAAAAGTAAAATGCGGAAAAGAAAAGAAACTAGTCCACATCTACAACCTTGTCATCAAAATCAAATTGAGGAGAAGATAATATTTTATCCATACTTCAACAAAAGCCTAATATGTACTAGTTCCAAGCTATGAATTGTGCTTCTTCCATCCATTTTTCATCATGTCTACAAACTCAAAACCAAAATTGTACTCACCACCTTACAGTTGCAACTCAATCTTCCAACACATACAACTACGTTTCCTTCCAATCTTGGAATTATTCTTCTGTGGGCCAGTTGAACTTTATGAAATCATCAACCTTTTCCCTATAAGGTGAATACTTGGTAACAACCTGGTTTGCTTCATTTTTAAACTCCTTAAGAACAACTCCTGCATGAGCCAACCTATCCATATCTTCAACATGTTCATATCATGTCCTTCACAATCCAAAGTAGCTTGTTTTGAAATTAATTCAATTATTTATTTCCTCCAATCCTTTAGTGTTTTAATGTTACCATCATCTTTTAGTATGGAAGGAAGGATACCATGATGTGTTTGATGAAAATTATTGATTAGCTCCCTTATCTTTTCCTCCAAAGGCACTATTTTCCCCCTGAAGTTTTGAATTCCATTCACAGTCTAAATGGTAGGCTTAATTTTTTTAGGCTTATTAGTATCATTTTTGGCTCCTACATCCATCATTCTCAACTCTTGTAGCCTAGGGATTCATGTCTCTATTATTGGAATGGCTACCTCCTTATTAATATCAAAATTGTCTATAGCATCCTTCATGGTAGAATAATTAGCATGGATGCTAATTAATCTACTATTCACTCCTCTATTAAGATGCTCCAAAACAATAGTGACAATTTTCATATTGCTAAAAAATATCTCTCTATCATGTTTCTCAAATTTATTTGTATAGTCCTTTAGCTGTTCAAGTAGCTCTTCCCTGTCGATACCCTTCTTTTCTTGTGGTGCCTCAGGTGTAGTAGGGTCGTCAATAGAGATGGGCACACTTACCATATTGTAAGGCACAATTTCCCATGAAGAACTTGTTGGAGGTGTGGAAACAACATGTGTTGGTTCATATGAAGAAGTGGGACAAGTAGCATCAATCTGCATTGATTCCCCTGATTGCAAATTTTGTAATTTCTCTTTTAACAATGCCAATTTTGTTTGTATTTGCATTATTTATTGTTGATTTTTTCCATAATCAACCAAAAAATCATTATATTTCTTTCTAAATTGCTCTTTCTTTGCAGTCACTGATTCCACTGTTGCTTTTGTGAATTATGCCACATTTACTGACATTTTTGTAGTTTCAATAACCGATGTATCAGATACCCTCTTTATTGTTAGCCCACCTCCATAATACAAAGCTATCTCTACAATGTTAGGCTTCTTTGTGTTGGGGGTTGTACCATATAAAAATGGATCATTGACATTTTCATGCTCTTTTAGTTCTTTCTCCTGTGATGTTTGACTTGTTTTGTTTTGATTTAATGTTGCAATGTAACTTATGCATTCATATTAGGTCCTAAATATTCAAATTAAGGTGTCTTGTGAAGGTGTTTTGAAGTGTTGTAACACATTTCTACACTTTTCTAGATTCCTTTCATTATAATTCACCTAAAAATAATATTTCTATCACTTACCAAGTCCTGTTTTAAAGTATTGTAACAATATTTCACACTTTTCTAGGCCTAATTTCAGTATTTACACCTTTCTTATGCTTTATTTGACCCTGTTATGCACTCATGAGGCTTAATTAAGTGTATTTTTTAATGTAAACCTGACAAACAACACTAAATGGAAGATGATTCCCCACACCCACTTACAAGCCCAAGGTGGGACCCATTCACCATGGGTGGTGAATGAGTCCCTCTTGGCTTCAAAATCAAAATAATTCAAATTTCCTTTCAGGTTTTTATTCAAAGTTACCTTATGTCGGTTTGTGATGATGTATTATTAGGTTATTAGGGCATAAATGTGTATAAATTAGTGTTTTTCTCCTCATTTTACATCTCCTAATCATCAAGTTCACTTTCATTTAGCAATTAACATTCAAGCACTTTACATCATTTAATTAAGCATCAATTAAGCATCTTGGAGCAGCCATTGACATATCTTCGGATTTCTTCAACAAGGTTGTGGTGAGTTTAGGACATTTGCATGTTATTTATTGATCATTCCTTGCCTATTTCATTCCATTTATTCTTTAAGGGTTTGATTACCAAAGTGGGATTTGACGAAGGAAAATCCCTATACTCTAACCCTTAACCATTTTTCCCCTTTTGCATGTGTGTTTGCAGAATTTTGTATATATATTTGTCAAGAAATTAGGTGTTGAAAGGTGCTCAACAAGTCAACAAATTTTTTCAAGTCAACTCAACCCTATTTCAAGCCTGGTGACAACCTACAGTCTATTTTGTACATATTTGACTCCATCAAACCAACGAGAAGACAAGTGCAAATCTGGAGTTACAAAATTGACCATTAATTTCACATAATTTTGGAGGATGATTGATTCACCATTAGTGGTGAATGAATCCCACCTTAAGGTTTAAAAAGGAAATTTTTTTAGATTCCAATTCCCCACAGTCGAAAACCTGTTTTAGAAGATTTTACCAGTAGCTGGACTAATTTGCCATCAATAGTGAATGAGTCCCACTGGTGATTTGCAGTGATTTTACCAGCATTCCGAAATATTCCCAGATCTTCAATCTACCTCCAAGTGCACTTTGATCAGCCTCTTTCAATTTTTTTTTCCATTTATTCATGTTTTAGTTCATTCTTGCATATCTCATTATGTTTTCAA
Source organism: Sequoia sempervirens (assembly GCA_007258455.2). NCBI lineage: Eukaryota > Viridiplantae > Streptophyta > Pinopsida > Cupressales > Cupressaceae > Sequoia > Sequoia sempervirens. The sequence goes on along the minus strand of VDFB02086081.1, from coordinate 212,873,485 downwards.
ACATTTCATATTTCATAGGTTTTGCATCAATAGTCAATCAATTTCATTAGTTAGTTACATTTAAAACATTTCATTTAGTCATATTCACATCATACAATCCTCTATTTGAGTGAACCACCTCAATTTTGGGGTTCTATCTCTCTCGTTTTATGTGAAAGATCTTAAGAGTACAAGAGAAGTATATAGAATCAACAAAATTGTTGGTTCAGGGGCTAAGGCCCATATGGCTAGTGTATCCCACTACTCATTGAATGCAAATCCTTGCACTGTTATGGTGGCTCCCTCCTTAGAAAAGTAAAGGGGTCTATCACATATTTTTACTATATCAAAAGCAATCATAGAGGCTAAGTCCCATTGTGGCAAAAGAATGAAACCACTCTTCCTCACTATCTCTCTTCCTTCACCTGTAGTCATTCCTTGAAATTTTTCTTTAATTTCTTTTATAACTTATGCTTGAATGGTTGCATTAGGTAACTCTGGGTGGAGACTTCTTTTCAATGCAATATTATTAACATATTCATCCTTCTTATCTCTATAGGAAAACTCTATGAAATCCTTAGATTTCACAAAAGAATCATCATCAAGGATTTTTGTACATGCTTTAATTCTAACATCATCAGTATTATTTATTCTGTTAAGTTCAACTTTGCTCAACCTTAAACCCAGATTTTGTGGCATGATTTGTCTTGGTGGAGAAGGAATTTCCCATTGCATCTCTTCTTCTAATACCTAGATTTCATCATCAAAATCATCTTCATAATCTACCAAGCCAAGAGGATCAACTATTTTCTTCGTCTAAGGTGATTTCCTTGGTAGCAATGAATTCCTAGGTGGGGAGTCAATTTCAACAATCTTAGGTCCCACTGACCATGGAGGAGATGGAGGTGGCATCTGTGGTACTGGCGATGGGGGTCTTTGCTCCTCTTGTTGAGAGGAGGAAACAATTGTATCCTTTTTATTTTTTCTATTCTTCCTCGTGAAAAAAATCATTTTATGTTCCTTGGGAGGTTGATATGCCGGCCTTTCCTCCATAACAAGGATCTCTCCACCACCATGTTCCTCTTCAATAGAGGATTTCACTTTATCCTGAATTATCTTCTTGTCTTTTAGGTGACCAACAATTATCTCAAAATTTTGGAACATATACTCCATTCTTTGGATCTCATTGGGAATTTCAGCAAGAGTAGTGAATTATAGATCATTCTCCCTTTGTTTCCTCTACATTTTATCAAAATCTATCCACTTTTCTTTTCTATCATCCTACTTTAAAAGATAAAAAAAATTCCTGATCACATCCTTAGGGAAATGGAAGTTATGGATAAACTTTGAACTCCTATTTTTTATCTTTAACCAAGCCATAAATCCTCCAGGATCATGGGTCCTTGCTCCTGCTCTCCTCATGTTTAGAGGCTTGAGTATGTCATTTATTTTTTTCCAACCTCCTTTGATCATAAAAAAATAAAAAAAGCATGTATATGAAGGAAAGAAGGTTCCCTTTCCTTGATATTTCAAATTTTTATTTTCCACATCTCCAAGCTGTGACATCACTTCAAGTTCAATCCAATTCTTTCTAGCACATCCTTAGGTAACAAGTGGGGCGAGACACTTGTACCATATACTCTCAAAATTGTATAATTGGGATAAGGAATAATATATCCCTAGTTTTGACCCACACCTAATTCAGGTCTCCTGTTGTTGGGCCTTAAGAAATCATGCAAGGATTTGGGAATCCTTGGTATGTTCATAATATGAATCCTCCTCAACTTGGACACACAGAGATTCTCAAAAACCACATAATCAAATTATTTGTCATCTTTGTCCAGGACAGTGGTCAAATATTGGATAGGAAATTCCAAGTCACCTTCCATCCTTTCCAATGTCATATCTTTTCCAAAATAATTTGCACCCTTGGAAAAAATAATATGTATAAAAAATGAGTACCAATTCAATTTGACTCCAACATCTCCTTTATTTAACATCACCAAACCTTCATGAATCATTTTTTCTAGGTATCCTCCATAATCATATATTGTGTAGTATTCGGGTTGTTGGATATGTGCTTCCATGAGCATTTGGGCCATGGACATACCTATGATTGGGTCATAACCAATTATTTGGTAGTTGGAATAGAAAGTATTTTGAAAATAGGACACAAAATAGCTAATTGGGTAGGGCTCCTTGTCCAATGGGCCCAATGTAATCCTTCGGCCATCAACAAATGCCAAATTTTTTAGCAATATTAAGATCTTGAATGAGTACCTAACCTTTTCATATTTAGTCCTAAGAACTTTCTCATCAATGGGAACCATGTGCTCACTCCACTCAGTGATTTTGAAAACTTCTACAATCTCTTTTCTTTTAACTTTGACCATATTAGCTCCATCAAAAGTTCACATAGTCCTTGTGACTAGATCATAGTTGGTGGCCACTGCTTTCAATAAGTCAACATCCATATAGATGTTTGGAACAACTAATTTTCCCAAATCCAGATTCCATGGGTTGCCTACTAGAATACCATAGTTTCTCTTCCAAAACCAGCCACTAAACAATTCCCATCTAGTATAAGGCAATGTAGCATTCCTAATTGCACTCTTCTTGTCAATCACACCTTCTACAACTTGTACACTGTGGAACAATGGCTAACCCTTAGATTTTTCAGAGATCGAGGGTTTTAATTGCTGAATCAGGTCTTGGACTATGGGTCTAAGAGGAATTTTTGAGCTAGAGGCTTCTCCTTTATATGAGGAGGCCTTTACTTTTAGTGTGATGACTCTAGGGTTTATGCAAGTTAGGGTTTACAACTTGGGTATGGTTTGACACTTAGAAAATTAAAATTCAATATTAATTACATTTGAATTGAACATCAAACCTTCAAATAAATGCATGAATAAGGAAACCCTAGTGATAGAGTGCTTGAACGAGTGTAATTAAACAAGTCCTAAGAAATTGTAGAGGAAAGGAAACGATTTTACTTACTAGCTTGCAAAGCACTTGAAAACCTTAATTTTATTGTCGAATAGGCCAGGAAATTGCAGCACGAGCTCCTTGAATATGAAAAATATTATTGACAATATTCAATTATGCTTTAAAGATAATTTTATGGCTTTAAAGCTCTCCAATTTGGTACCGCTATGTCTTGTTTTCCATTTCAGTTTTCACGCATAAACTAGAATGGCTCACTTGTCCTTAAACTCAACTTTGAATGCTAGTCATTGATTGCATAGTGAGATGAACCAATGGATGATCCAAATAAAGTCAAAAACATTTGAAAAATTTGACTATAGTCCTCCACTTGCATCGACTAATCAAAAACAAGTTGTGTGGACCCAAGATCCAAGTCATCCATGGGCTCCACCATCTCTATTGTTGTTGGGAAAATCCATGTGCCAACTTCCCTGCTTCCCCATTGGTCTTAACCCGCATGTAACTTTCAGCATCTAGGGGGGGTTGGGAAGGGTTCATATCAGATCTTGAACCTTCAACATATTCATGCTTCAAATGACACAAAACTAGTTGCCCATGAACATAACCTTCAGATACAACTGACGGCCAAGATTAAAAGATATCAATTATTGGGTCATTCAATGTCCACCATTGACCCACTTCAAACTACTGATTATTGACTTTGAAAGATGTTAGGGCACTTGCTTGCTAGCTCGTAAGATTATTCTAATGGGAAATAAAATTGGGTGGGGGCATGGGGAGCAGTCAGTATTTGATCATAGTGATCCAATGGCCTACATAAGATTATTAATTATGTACATGCACACATTAGTTCTTAAAAGGGGACCATTTTTAGGTAAATGATGGAAAGAGGCATAAAGAATTAAGGATGAGACATTAGGAAAATGATGAAATATTTGACTCTGACTTAGGGCCATATAGAAAATATTTTCAGGAATTTTAACCTACATAACATAAGGTAGTATTTTTAATAAAACAACGGGTAACGATTGGGATCACAAGGACATGGGGGTTGGTAATGAGACAAGTTGAAAGGCATAAGTACTGACTTGATGACAAGAAGTAAACTATGAAACATAACAAAATTGCAAAGGATTTAGACATAGGATTTTTTTGAAAAGGATTTTAGCAAATCAAAAAGCCTAAGGCATGATAATAAGTGAAACCCTAAGCTCTAGGTCATGAGAATAGCCAGTTTTTGCAAAAACATTTAGTGGAACACAAAGTGCTTTAGGGGTTCCACCACACTAATCCCCATAAATTCTTAATCATTAGTTGCATTTTAATTTTCATTTTCCATGTATGAACATTAAAACTAGAATACTTATCTAACTCATCTACTACAATCTCCATCATGATATATCATTTTTCTACCACCTTATTAGTTTGTTACAAAAACCTTATGTCACTTCAAATAAGAAGTAATATGATCATTTTTACTTGAATCTTCACAAAGAAATCCATCCTAGAAAAACTATTCAATGTAAAACCAAAATAAATTGTTTCCCTCCAACTTATACAATTGTACCTTCTCATTGAAAGCTAGAAAATTAGGATGAAACAAATTTGCAAGTGCTTTATTCCTTTTATTCTAGCTCCTTTTGGATGAATAAGGAATAATCTTATGAAGATATTGAGAAATTAAAGAATGATTCAGGATTGATATGGATTAGAGATAGAGATTGATATGGTGTCACCTAAAGAACATGGAATATGAGCCTTTATCAATACCACATGTGGTAAAGGATACACTGTTCATCTCCCGGATAAAATTATAGTTGAGAAACGATATGTGAATTTTATTTCCTTTCTTAAATGCCATCTTGGCACTGGCTCTCCATAAAGAAATTACACTATCATCCTTGATTATTTAGCCAAAAAAATATCCAATACCTTTGTACGGCCTTCTTACTCAACCCCTCCCTATTACATCACATGCATCAAAGCCCATGATCAATAGCTTAGTGTAAGTCTTTTCTTGCCTGAATTTCTTCACACTATAAATTGGATTATATGTATATCCAACACCTTGAAGTTGATTACAAACCCTCGCAATTAAAAATAGTTTCATTTCCCAACATTATGCCAGATCCATGAGCTACTTTCAACACACAAGCACATGAGCATCAAAGAGACCACAAGTCTTCATAGTCCCATGTATAGGATGCTCTAATACTATATGAGAGAATAAAACTTCATTTCAGATCACTAATAGGAATAGATACAAAATATATAGGAGAATTATGAGAGAACTGTACAACTACCATAGGTGCAGATGGAACTACATAACTACCATAGATGTAGATATTACCAACCACCATAATTAATGAAAAATATAATATACCAATAGGGACCAAGTATGTTGGATTATAATTGAATATTTCACTTTGGAAGGCTGATATAAATTCTTTTTTTGTTACCATTTCCTTCTTCTTGTCTATTTGCATCATAAACTATTAATTATATTCCCTTTCTTCCTAGTGAGATCATTGGAAAATTATATTAGCTAAGTATTTGTTGGAAATTAAATTGCATCAAATGGTTGTCATTGATGTGAACACAGTATCAAATGTATAAGAGGTTTATAAGAAGCTATTCTCTATCAAAGATATTATTTATCTGTGATCCGGTGTGTTGGTTTTTTGGTCCAGATTCTACCGCAAGACAAGCTATGACTCTAATATCTTAACTATGTCATTATGATTCAATCAGATAGCTATATTTAGAATCTTGAGAAGTTTTGTGTTCGGAGTAGTAAGTTATCAATGATAGATTTTCTTGGGTCTTGGCCAACCTAACACATGTTATGATTTAAGAAGATTAAATATATGTTGGGGATGTTTCTCATGGAGCTTAGCTAACTTGGTATAATGCACTATGTGGTTAAAATGTTTAAATTGTATATGGTGCTGACAAAGAAAGTTTTGATTTTTTTTTCATTTAATTAGGTCGACCTAATTGATGGCTAAGATATACTTGTATATATACAAGATGTTTTGAGGAATAAGATGAGCATGAGTAGTGGTGGAGGACATACATGAGTAGTGAATGTGAAATGAGAAGTGTGAGTTTGAAAAGGATTAAGAGGTGTGTGAAGACCTGAGCCTAAATGCTTTATCAGTTGTGATTAGTGCAATTTTGTTGAGTGACTATTGTGTGAGGCAATACTTCATATTCTGAGCTTCACTGGAATTGAACCCTACACATTGAAGGTGTATCCCATTAGTTCAATCCTTTAGTAGTGAGCCACTATTACTATATCTCTAGGTTTTAGCCCTATCAAATAGTGAGTCCCTATTCTAGATAGTGAAGTCCTTATCCCAGGCAGTGATCCTTATCTCAGACAGTGAGCCTTATCTCAAGCAGTGAGAATTTTGTAATCGATTTTGATATTTTCTGTAGTGTGATTTAATCCTCACTGTGGTTTTTCCCTTATTGATTTTCCCATGTAAATCTGGTGTTATTGTGTTTTTTTGTTGGAATTTGAGTTTCTACATTGGAATTTGATGATTAATCATTTAAGCAATTTTAAGTATTAGTTCTGGTGAATGAATTATAGGTTAAAATTTGTGACAACTAATTCAGCCCCCCTCTCAGTTGTCCTATTCAACAAATGGTATCAAAGCTTGGTTCCTTGGTGAAGAGATTAACCACTTGAGGAAGGTCTGGGATGGCTAGCATGGTCCTTTGAAATGAGGTTAACAAGTTGAAGGAGACCTTAGTAGGCTGAACAAAATGATGAAGAAATCTGACTTGGATAAAGTAAGAACAGAGGACACAAATTTTGAAAGTTAAGAACTAAAAGAAAATATCAAGCAAGTATATGAATGCATTCAGAAACTAAGGAATCAGATCCAAGATTTTAGGTTGAAACATAAAGAAGTAAACCAGGAGCTAAAGGAAGCAAACGAGACTACTAAAAATCTAAGAATGAAACTTGAAGAAAGTAAAAGAGTGGAAGAGAATTTGAAATAAAAAATTGAACAAGGAAAGATAGAGGAAGGATGCTTGATAGAAATTATCAATCAGAAGATAGAAAAATGTGATAAGCTTGAACAAGAAGTTGCAACCCAAAAATCTGATTTGGAAATAGCAAAATCTCATGAAGAAAGGCTCAAGACAAGCTCTATAATGCTTGATGAGTTGATTTCATCCCAAAAACATGCAAAGGATAGAAGTGGTCTAGGACTTGAAGGAAAAACCTCAATGACTAAACCAACTTTCAACAAGATGGAAAATCAAAGGAAATTCCAAGCTAAGAATTGAAGGAACAATACTGGAAGGTTACCCATCTAACAACCTAATGCTCAAAGGTACCCATATGTTAATGTCTTTTGTTTCTCATGTAATAAATTCAGACATAGAGCATCAAAATGTAGAAATAGGTTGAACTAGAATAGAATGAGTCAGAATGTTGGATTCTTTGTTGGATAATGCTATGTTTGCAAAAAGTTTGGACATAGAGCAATAGAATGTAGAAGCCAAATGATGATGAAAAAAATTAATACTAGTAGAAGGATTCAATCTTTTTGAGGCTACGATTACACAAGGAATATATTTGGAAACAAGACTAATCAGTGAAAGTCAAGGATAAATAAAAACACTTTTGTTCAAGGATATGGTGTGTGCCATAGTTACAAAAAAACAAGACATATCTCAAAGTTTTTGTAGGAGAAAAGTTGGGAAGAAACCTAGTATGGAATAGAAAAATGTACCTGTGAACAAGGTAGATCCAAAAGAAGTAAGGAGAGACATGTCAAAAATTTGGAGGAGAAAGGAAGAACCTAAGAAAAAAAATGAATCAAGTAACTTTGTATTTGCATCTAGTGTAGATACCTCTTCTAAGAACTAAACCCAATAATGGTTTTAGGGGGATCAGTCATAGAAAAATCTAACAAACCCTTGATATATGAGGTGTCATACGATGACAAGTGGACATTTGATGTGAATCTCTATTTTGAAGGCCTTGGAGAAAATTTTGGTAGAAAAGATGCAAATCAAGAAATTTATGGAGCACTTCTTGGCTTACAATGTTTCTCATAAATTTGTTAGAAACTTAAAGGAAATAAATATAAAAATAGGCAAATTCAAGCTTGTGGAAATTAGTCTGTTATATTAGAGGATTTTTCATCTAAAATTTTATCTGGTAGCTTCAGTTGAGGGGAAGTCATTGACAGAGTAAAGTACTAATGATGATGTCATTACCTTTTGCGATGAAACCCTAAAAGTGATAAGTTATATAAGGAAGTTGACTGGCCATTCTTTTTCATTTCAAATTGAACAAGCTGAGGAAAAAAGTCTGGCTAAGAAAAAAGGAGTTAGGGTTGTTGGCAAACAAAAGTACAGAGAACAAAGTTGAATCAATGGAGTGAAAGGAAATGGTGGTATTTGATTCACGTAATGATGAATTGAAAAAAAATAGTTATAGATTGATGAATTTAACCATGTGAAAAGATTCAAAATCTCAAAGGTTCACTTTCGATTGAGAAAATTCAAAGTGTCAAGTGTCTAGGGAACAAGGGTTTAGACATTTGGAGTGAATTTCCATACTTTTTGGATGTAGACACTATTCGATTTGTCCTGAGCAGAATTCAAGGTGATCAGATGATCTTCGACAAATCCTACAGGATTGGGAAGGAAGCAATTGCAACAATTACAAGAGTATGCAATGTTGGACCCGTACCAGTAAAGAAGTCAATGAAGAACAAATAGGTTGAAGCCCTAACTGGAGTGACAAAAGACCAAAGGGAACTTCTAATTCATACTATAATCGACCATGTGATAAGGTATGTGGCATATGGCATTTCATATAAGATTTATTTCAAAAATAGGGAAGGTTATACTTCAGTGATTGTTGTTTACATTGCACATCAAATGGTTGAAAATAATGTGGATTTCGACTTGTGTGATTTATTAAGGAATCAATTAATGGAGAACATTACTATGACAAAAAATGACAATTACCCTTTTCGTTTTGGATCCCTAGTTATATGTTTAATGATGTATTTTATGAAGTCATTACAATTGAAAGAGAATGTTGTGTGGAAGTCAATTGTTCCAATTAGGAAGTAGGTTTATTGGTATCTAAAATGTTTAGTAGAGAAGGAAAAGATTTGTAAGGTATACTTTACAAAAAAAAAATGTAGTTTTGGTATGGTTTCTAGTTCAGTTGGAATGTCTAAAGCAGGATCCTCCTCTGGGAAGAGGAATACAAGAAGAATCATTTCTTTTCCCCCTCCAGAAATAAAGAAGCTAAACATAGAGGAGAAGAAAGAAGAAAAGGAAGAAAAAATTACAAAATAATTTGATTCAGTATCAACAGAAGATGATGAAGAATACTTTACTAAAGAGAAGGTGTGGAATATTCTTGAGCAATCTGATGGTCTCAAGAAGATTGGAAATGTTTGGTTGCCATGACCAATATATGAATAGGATGAGGTTATAGATTCCTTGGCTGTTTATATAATTCATAATGACATTTATCTAAGTGATTTGACAAAAGTTTTATCAGGGGTATTGATTGAGCATATTGAAGATAGACTAAAGGTACTGTCATTTGGGGAAACAAAAGAAAAAGATGAGATTTAATTAGCAATGGAAGAAAGATGTAAAAATACACATAAGACAATGACTAAGAGTATAAATGAATTAAATTCATGCATCAAAAGCATAAATATTGTCTCTGGTGGCCTGCTACTATAGGAAACTACAGAGAAAAAATTGATGTTATTGAGCTTGAGCTAGATTCTATTGGAAATACATAATATCCTTAATGAAAAAGGTGGATAATAGAAGAAAAGGATCAATTCCTTAAAGTATGAACTTGTAGTCATTGTGGTACAAAGTGATGGTATTGTGAAGAATTTTTTGAAAGTTAAAGAGATAATTGAGTTGAGATTGGAACAACTTTCTAGTCTCTTGATGGAACTTAAGAAAAATGAAAAAAATATCACTATCCCAGATACTCTTCTAGAAATAATTGATTTGATAGTAAAGAACAACAATATTTGTTTAAACATCAAGTTGGAAGCGGATTCTTGGAAGACATTTCTTTCGAAATTAAAAGAAAAATACAAGGAGATATTTTAGGGGAAGAAGGATTGAGGTAAAGATCCATGCTTTTTATATCATTTTTTTGTTTTGAAGACTATTAAAAAAAAAAATTGGTGTAAGGGGGAGATAAATCCTTTTTTCTTTTCCATTGATGTCAAAGGGGGAGAGAAATCATGTGAAAAGAATGAAAAATAATTATAGCTCATTAAGGGAACTGCAAAGGTCGTTGTTGTTGGATTTTCGCATCCTGTGTTGCCATCAATGACAAAGGGGGAGATTGTTGGAAATTGGATTGCATCAAATGATTGTCATTAATGTCAACACGTTGTTATTGATGTCAATACAATATCAAATGTATGAGATGTTTACCAGAAGCTGTTCTCTATCAAAGATTCTTTATCAGTAATCTGGTGTGTAGGTTTTTGGGTCTAGATTCTACTATAAGAAAAGCTATGACTCTGATAGCTTAACTATTTCATTATGATTCACTCAGATAGCTATATTCAGAATTTTGAGAAGTTTTGTGTTGGGAGTAGTAAGTTGTCAATGAGAGAGTTTCCTGGGTTTTGGTCAACCTAACACATGTTATGATTTAAGAAGATTAAATTTACCTTGGGGATGTTTTGTATGGAGTTTAGCTGACTTGGTATAATCCACTACGTGGATAAATTTTTTAAATCATATATGGTGCCAACAAAGAAAGTTTTGATTATTTTGTTTTCATCTAATTAGGCCAACCTAATTGATGGATAAGATATAAATGTATATATACAAGATGTTTTTAGGAATGAGATGAGCATGAGTAGTGGAGGAGGACACACATGAAAAGTGGATGTGAAATGAGAAGTAAGTGTGAGTGCAAAAAGGATTAAGAGGTGTGTAATACTTGAGCCTAAATGCTTTATCAGTTGTGATTAGTGCAGTTTTGTTGAGCATCTACTATGTGAGGTAGTACTTTACATATTTAGCTTCATTCAAACTGAACCCTACACATCGGAGGTGTTTCCCATCAGTTCAATCTTTTGGCATCTTTTGTATCTTCGGGTTATGACCCTATCAAACAATGATTCCCTATTCCAAATAGTGAAATCCTTATCTAAGGTAGTGAGCCTTATCTCAGGAATTGAGCCTTCTGTAAGTGGTTTTGATATTCTCTATAGAGTGATTTAGTCCTCATCATGGATTTTTCCTCATTGGGTTTTCCATGTAAATCTAACGTTATTGTTGTTAAAACGTGTAGGACAACTGAGATTGGGGGGTGAATCAGTTGTCACCAAGTTTAAACTCAAAACACCAACACTTATCAATTTCACAACCACACTTTTCTATTATTAAATATGAACATGAAATGCAAATAACATAAAGCAAAATCAACACAATGAACACTAGCTTTTACGTGGAAAATCCAATAAGGGAAAAACCATGGTGCGGATTAAATCATAATATAAAGTAGTTCAAAAATTGAATATGTAAGGCTCACTGCCCTGAACAAGACTCACTATCTGGATACAAAAGCTCACTACTCACACAAGGAGGCTCACTGCCCTCAAAAATATGACAAAATAAAATTGGCTTCATAGCTAAAATGAACTGAAGAGAGTGAACCTATCAAGTGTTGATACAGTTCCAATGATGCTTAATAAAGAAACTTAATGCACTTCATCATCTTCACACTTTTTACATTCATAGCTTCACAACCACCACTACCTCTTCATTTTCAATCTTCAAACCTATCCAAAATATATACTTGATCCATTCATAATCATCAATTTGGTTGGCCTAATTAGATGCATTCCTCATTTACCAAAAATACCAATTGTCAGCATCAATTATTTGCAAAATATTTCCAAGCAGTAAATAAAAATGTGTAGCATACTTTATCATGTTGGCATAGACCTAAGATAGGTCACACATATATCCACATAACAAAAATTGATTCACCATGTCACAACTTATTCATGAAGTCAGCCAGAAATAGACTTAATTGCAAAAAGTAATCAATAGAATAATGTCGATACAAAATATGAGCACTGGAGCATGAGAGATTCTGAATATACATGATTTCAACATTCATAAACTATTTCCCAAAATTGCAAGAAGAAACAATCATCTGTAGAGGATTACAGACCAAAATGCTAGAGAGTGTGGCTTGTATACTAGTTCAGATACCAGACCAAAATACCAAATCAAGCTCTGACTTAGACCTGGAATCACAACCCATATAACATGGTGACATCAATGACAACACAAAAATGTATAATTAGCCATTCTTCTTCATTCTTCCAACAATCTCCCCCTTTGTCATTGATGGCAGCATGTGCCAAAGTTTACAACATTCTCTTTTCTTATCATTGTAGTTGTTCTTCATGTGACTCTCTCTACTCACATGACTCTCTCTCCCTTTGACGTCAATGGCAGAGGGCAACCAAATGGTAGGATGTAAATGTATGTATATGATAACCTTGTATATACACATAAATTCCAGCTTCCTACTCCAAACATTCAAATGAGAATGACACCTTGTACGTGAAATATTTTCTTATACCTCTCCCATATGATTAGAAGAATCCTTTTCCAAGAAAGAATAGCTGAATTAATTCTTGCACTCATACCATCCAATAAGGATAGTTGTGTAAAGGAGGCTGTATAATTAGAAGAAAAACACAATTGTTCACAATTTTCTGCATCAGAGAGAATTCTGGAGTCCAACTAGACCTCAACAACTTCCTTAACCAACCATAAGGTTTTAACCATATCTTCTCTTTTCCTCTAAGTATTCAAAAATTCCACTTGTAATTCACCAATTCTTATTCTCTATTTTCCATCTTTTTCTTTGAAGAAATCAATGTTCTTTCCAATACTATTCATTTCAGATTCAATGGCTTCAATTCTACTTCTAAAATTGTCAACAGCTGCAGGCAACTAAAGACAATACCTATAGATGTCAGATATTTCTTTGATTAATTCTTTTGTCTCATTCATGTGTTTAGATAACACTTGTTTGGATTTATTACATCTTCTTTCAACCATATCTTTGAACTTATGACCTTCGGGTCCTTCCAAAAAAATTCTCTCTTCAATAATCTCTACTCTAGAGATTATTTGGCAAAGAGTCTGATACATTTGAAACTAAAATACCCTTATTGAGTAAATAATTAACCAATACATCATCAATTTTAAGTTTCTCAATTGGAAAGCATGCATTCCACATTTCACCAATCTTCTTCATTTCACCCTTGTCTAGCTTCATCCATATATCCTCTAGATCAAAGGAGTCAGATCCACATAGAAATTCTTCTTCATTCTTCTTTTCTTCTAAGACATTTGTTTACAATAGTTTTTGTCCTTTTAGGTTCTAGAAGGGACTCACCAATGATAACTTCCAATTATTTCTGACCAGAGGATGAACCCACTTCATACTAACTAGGTACTAACATACCAAAGCATAGATTTGTCTTTAAGGATGTGAAATATGTATTGCAAACACTTACATTGTTTGCCAACAATTCCAAGTATCTGTAAGCTTGTTTTCCAATAGGAATAAATTCCCACTCAACATTTTCTCTTCACGGTAGTGAGCTCAAAAAGTAGAAAGTCAAACACACGAACAAACATCCAATCTGAAAAGGATAACCCTCAACCAAAAAAATTCGAGCATTCTTAGTTAGGTTTTCAAATAATAGGCCACACAAATCAAATTACTTGTTTTCCTTAACCATCACGTGTGCAAGATATACAGCAATAGCCAAAGTCGAACCTTCATGATTTTTGAAATAGATTTTATAAGAAATTTCATACGCAACATACCTAATAGTGGAATCTACAAGAATTTTTAGCAATAGAGCTTGAGAGTCTTTATCAATGCCAGTAAGTTCCTCCACATCTTTTTTTTTCACAGTTTTCTTCCTAGGGAGATCCCAAATACTACATAAACCAGTAATCGCTTCAATTGCATCCTTCATGATCAGGTAGGGGTTTTCTAGCATAATACTGTCATTCTTGAATTGACTTAACAAGAACAAGATGAATTTTTTATCTGCAAACTAGGGAAATTCTCCCCATAAATCCATACCTAGGTTTTTTTATGCTCTGTAACTCATTTTCCTTCAACCCTAGTTCCATTTCCTTCATCTTTCTCTGATCAAATTCTTTCAATTCAACTCCTTTCAACTTCAGTGAAATGTCACGACAGGATCCTCTATCCATTGTTGTGCTTTTTTTTTGAATTCATTATTATTTAGTCAAAACTTATTCCTTTTCCCTTCTTCCCCTTTGTAAACTGAGAAATAATTCCTAAGTATCTATAATAATTCCTTCAAATTTCTTCAGAATTGCTTCATATCACTTCGAGATCGCTCCAAGACACCTTTCAAACTCTTCAAGTGCTCAAGTGATAAAAAATACTTACAAATTTTACCTTATACATCATCCGTTTGCCCTAATTTGCATTAAATGCATCAGACTTCAAAAAGATACTAAAACCATTCTTCACAACATAGAAAAACCTAATTCGATATGTAAATTAGCATCTCAACATGTTTTCTTCTGATTTATTTTCCACAACTTCTATTTATTCATTCTTCACAATACATCCTTGTTCCAACCACTGACACACCATTAATCCAGGGGGTTTTTATAGTTTTATGATAATGATCCCCCTAAGACTATGCTTGGTCTAATTCTTGGAGGAATTGTCTATACTAGATGAGGGCACAAACACATCAGTAGTTTTAGGTTCTTCTTCTTTCCTCTTCCATATCTTATTCATCTCTTGCTTCATCTCTTCTTTGTTGATTTTCTTCACTAGTTCATTCTTCTCTACCAGAGCATACCGATTTCCCTTCTCACTTCTATAAACCTTTGAGATATTTCTAAGTTTGTTACAATTATAGCATACAACATTTTTTGATTAGTATGACCTCCATTACTTCTCAATCTACATTCATTTTCTTTGTGTCCAAATTTCTTACAGGTATAGCAATGCCATTAAAGGATTGATTCATTTTGCCTCCATTAAACCTATTCATCATCACTTGACTAAACATTCTTACTTGATATTTGCATTCAGTGGCTTTATATCCAAATTTATTGTGTAAGAAACATTTCCTAGAGAAAGAACCAAGAGAATGATTCATCCTTCTCATACATTTTGTTTCCTTGTGACCATGTTTATTACAAAAAAAGCAATTACTATTCAAAGATGGATGCCTTTGTGCATTAGGCTATCTCAAAGGTGGTCTCTTTGCAAAATTTCCTATATTTCCTTTCTAATTTCCTTTATTCTAAGTCTTCTGATTATCCTTAGAGTTTTCACCTTCTTCCATTCCTAAGCCACCATTGTCTTTACTCGGTTTCTATCCACCAAGCAGTTCTTCAAGCTTGTTGAAGCTAGATATGAAATTGTTTTCACAGAGTTTTTCCTTCTCTAGTTCTACTCTCAAGTTTACTACCTCTTGTTCAAGTTTAGTGCATTCATCAGACTTAATCTACACCATTGTATTCAAAAATTCTTCAATTCTCTTTTTTTCTTCTCCAAGCACTTTATGTTTGATGATCTCTTGTTTTTGCTGCTTGCTCACTTCTCTATGTCTTTCCTTGAATTTCTTCAATTGTTCTTTTAGTTTCTAGATACATTCATTAGCCTCATCTTGATTTTCTTTCAAGTCTTTATTTTCATTTTTTACTTTATCAAGATCTTCAAGTGCAGTATGGAGTTCTTCTTTATCATCCATTTCCTCAACCTTCAAGATCTTCCTCAAGTGGTTAAGCTCTACACCAAGGAACCAAAGATCTGATACCAATTGTTAAAAGGCATAGGACAATTGAGAGGGGGGCTAGATCAGTTGTCACCAAATTTAAACTCAAAACTTAAACACTTATCAATTTCACAACCACATTTTTTTGTTATTAAATATGAACATGAAATTCAGATAACAGAAAGCAAAATCAACACAATGAACACCAAATTTTACGTGGAAAACCCAATAAGGGAAAAAAAACGGCGAGGATTAACTAACAATATAAAGTAGTTCCAAAATTGAATATATAAGGATCACTACCTTGAATAGGACTCACTATTTGGATACAAAATCTCACTGCTTACACAAGCAGGCTCAGTGCCTACAAAATGATTACAAAACAAAATTAGCTTCACAGCCAAAATTAACTAAATAGAGTGTACCTAAAAGTGTTGATACAATTCCAGTGATGCTCAATAAACAAATGAAAAGAGAGGAAATGGAAGGGAGAGAAAGAGGACAAATAGGGTGGACAGGGGAGGGAGAGGAAAGAGGGGAGAGAGAAGATGGATGGAAGGTGGAGGGAACACGAGACGGACGGAGGCAGGGATCATGAGAGAAACACAGAGGAGATGAGGGAATGACGCAATGAAGGAAGGAGAAAATGAGAGACTGAATAAAAAGAGGAAGGAGATAGGATAACTGAGGAATGAGAGAGGGAGAAAGGAATGGATAGAGGAAGGGAAGGGATGGAGTGGATAGATGGAAGGAGACAAGGAGATAATGATGGAAGAGGAAAGAGGGCATGGCAGGTCAGAGGAAACCGAGACACAGGATCTGGTGATGGAGTGGAGGCAACAGGATAATGAGACAAAAATGAGAGAGAAAGATGAAAGAGACACAAAGAGGGAGGGGAGAGATGGAGATAGAGGAGGGATGGAGACAGAGGGAGGTAATGAGAGATGGATAGATGGGAAGGGAAGGAAAGAATGGAGAGAGGAAATGGAAGGGGAAGAGGAAGGAAGGAAGAGGTGATATATTATATGGACACAGGAGAGTATAAATATATGTGCTTTGTCGAAAAGTAAGATACTGATGAGTGTAATGAGTGATGCACCTTATATATTAAAACAAGCATTATGACATGCCAGATGTTTTATAAATAAGCGATGAAGAAAAAGGAAATGGAAAGAGACACAGACAAAAACTATATATATAAAATATATGAGACAGAGAGCAGAGACACAACATGCAGAGACAGTAATGAGAGTGGAGCAGAGACAGAGCATTTACAGCTTAAAGGAGGGAGGGAGATAGATATCACAAAGGGAAGGATGGAGAGGGAGGGAGAGAGAGAGAGAGAGTTTTCTTGAGCTCAAGGGAGAGAGAGTCAGATTAAGGGATGGAGATAATGAAAGATAGAGGTATAGAGCATACTTGAGATGAAAATGAGTGAGAGAGAGTAAGATGATACAACTTGTTGACTACTGAAATTTCACCTCATAATTACTAAAATTTGATATGTTGATTACTAGAATTTGACTATCTTAAAATTATAAGATCTTCCATAAACTAGAATTTGCATTATAACTTTAGGAGATCTAAAAAAGCTCTCAAACATCCTAAAATTATATACATGAAATTTAACTTAAAGTATAAGAAAGTAGATGTCCATATGTAAATGCAAATGTTTATTTCATGTATATAGTTTCTCTGATAGAGAGAGAGAAAGATAAAGAGAAAAAACAAGAGTTCACAAAAATATATTCTAAAAATTCATGCACTTCATTTGACGAATGCCAAATAAAGTACTTCATTTGGCTAGCACCAAATTTGGCAGTTTCCAAATGAGTTTGTTTGGGATGTACCAACCCAAATAGTTGAATTTTTCCTTGGGCTTCCAACCCAAAGGGTTGGACAACCACTTGATTCCATGGATGTGATTTTCTCAAAAGGGTACCAAATTTAAACATATTTTTGGTCATGCTAACTGTCTCATTTGTACATCTTTCAATTCAAGTTTATAAAAAAATCATGAGAACGTTAGGCTCTCTCTTAGCTATCTAAATATATAATTTTTTTAACATTTTGATTATGTTAAGGTTTTCATCCATAACTTCTCTTGTTATTACCTTCATTTTTTGTCAAAAACCAAAATGTGCTAGTTTTAGGATAGATTTTTGCTTGTTCATCAAATTTTGAAAAAACTTACATTTTTAAAACTAGACTGCATTCTACACATGATAAAAAAGAATCAATTTTTTATTAGCTTTCAAAAAATTAGGGGGGAGCACACTCAAATTTTAACTTTTCAGGATGTGTCCACTTTGAAAATTCATAAATTATTATATATTAATTAAAAAATAGCCAAAAGGATGTGGATAAACTACATGGTATTAGCTAATTTCTCAGCATTTGGTTTTTTGAAATTCTAAAAAAAAAGTTAATGAAAAAGTGGGGGGCACTCAGACACTATGCAATTATTTTTTGATATAAATAGTACCTATTATTTCCCCCCTTTTTTGAAGCTCTTAATCTTTAGTATTTTCAAAAAGAGGTATCTTAGAAACTAGACACGAAGAACTACAACTCTTGTTCTTGCTGCATCTTCAAATTTTGAGTGTAACGATCTTCATTTTCTCATGCATATCAAATTTTCTTGATTTCAGAAGAAAAAAATTGGCATCTTAAGAGCCAGTTTTGTTTCACAGCTTGGTGCACTTACCCATGTACCCTCCTTTACATTTTTGTGAACTATATTGGAATTAAAATCATGTCAAATCTTTTTCATCAAATTTTTAATTCTTTTGATAATTCCTTTCCTAAACAATATTTTGGTATGTTGGATGATTCCCTAGATAATTTCTTAGAGGAATCTCCTTCTACTCAAAACCTTGTTAAACAAATTTATCCATTAAAATATTCTTTGCAATTTGAAAAGTACGTAAATATAGTCATAGTCTCTACTTACCACCAAATGCCTATGAGACAGGTCATTTATGTGAATCCATCTGGCCCATCTCCTAAAATAATTCATTATATTTGTGGGGTTCTTGTTGAATTGATATGTCAGACCTTTGCACAAGATTCATGCAATTTAAGGCTCCCTCTTATAGAGTGGTAACCCATACCTATAATACTAGAAGGAATCAAAATAATACTAACCAACCTACCTCTTTACCACCTTCTCAAACAAGCCTTCCTCCAACACCATTAATTAATGAAACCCTAGATAAGTGTGAAAGTGTGTTACAACACTTTACAACACCATAAATAAGGTACAAATAAGTACATTTTATTAAAAAAGGGCCCAAGATTAATGTGAATGTGTACAACACATTACAACACTAAAACTAGGAAAAATTAGGTTAGTTCAATGACAATTGTTTTTGAATTAAGGAAAAGGGATACTTTTTCTATTACTACACTTAAGTCTTTTGAATATCTAATTTAGTGTGATTTTGTTGTGGGGGAAAACTAGTGGAGAGAGGGTCCTCTCCACATAGTACCCCCCTTTCTATGCATTTTTGAGGTGGGTTTTTATGTTCTTTCCACCCCCTGAAGTAAGGTCCTAGAAACTTGTGCTAGGACCCATTCACCTTTAGTGGTGAATGGGTCCTCATCACGTAGGATGCCCCTTTTTGAATTTAATCTTGGTAGGATTCAAATGATTTTCAATCCTAGATCTGGTGTCGAATTGAATTATTTGAATTTTGGGGTTAATCTCTAGATTTAGTATAAATATGGAGTTAACTCACCTAGTTTCACCCTAGATCTTCATGAGCACTCAAGAATACATTCGTAAAAGTATTATAGAGTTTACAAGAGAATTTCAAAGGCATTGAAGGGAATATTATTAAAGATTTATTGTAGTAATTCAATGCCATTTCATCATGTCAAAGACAGTGTATTCGTGCATGTTGTTGAGCTAAAATAGTTGATGTAGCATTGAGGATCTATTGCAAGAATTGTTATACATCTTATTTGAGATCAAAATCTACATTCTTCATGGCCACCACATGTTAGTTTGTAGATTTTTACTCCAAGACAACTTCCAAGTTATCAACATTTCATCATTTCATGTTCATGCTTAAATTTCATTATTTCATCATTCGGTTTAATTACCTAAAGTAGGTTTGACTGAGGAAAACCCCTATTTCCTAAAAAATAAACAAGTTTTTCTCCTCTTGAATTTGTATTTGAAGATTTATGGGTTGAAGATCAATTGGAGAACAAATTTGAAGAAAAATTGTCAAAGTTGTCAAGTTGCAAAGTTTTCATTCATAGTGCAAGAATAAGGAAACAAGGCTACAAAATTTGCTACAAGATTTTGGGATCTGACAACCAAGGATCTAAGAGTGTAGGAATTAAGGAACAAAACCTGGATCTCAGTTTCAAAAACCTTAACAAGGATCCATTCACCACTAAAGGTAAATGAGTCCTGTTGATGGGTGTTTTTACACACTTTCTCAACACAGGTAATGCGTATGTGCACTACCTCTCTTGAAAGGAAATATTCCAACAAGTTGCTAAGAATATCCTTAAGGTCTCTCGGGTGTCAAGTCATGAATTGCATGGAATTCCTTAGTTGATGTTGATGTGATTTTTCTGGTAATCACAGGGCAGACTTATGTAGCTGGATGCATAATGGATCTTAAATTTTGAAGTTTTTGAAGTGGGAGTTACGATGTAATTTGCTGTAGGTTCAAAAAGAAATTTGAAACTTCAATTTTTTTTTTAAGTTTGGCTTTACAATGTGCAATGAACCTTGAGATGAACTGTTTCTAAAAAAAGAAAAAAAAAGAGCAGGGAAGAGGGAAGGTTCCTGGATCTGCAACTAACTCTGAATAGTGATCATGTAGGTTTTGCTATGGACAACTCCCTTCAAACATAATTCCACTTAACCAAGAAATCTATAGTATCATAAAATATGTGCTATCTTCAAAGGTCTGCAAATAGTTTACCATTCATCCACCATTTACATGCATGAATAAAGATAAAGATTTAAAGAGAAGCTTCAAATTTCAGCCCAAGCTTATTTTGCAAGGCCATTTACCAGTAGTAAACAACAAAAAGTATGGGTCGAAAGGCATCAACACAATAGAAATTTCTACAATCACTGAATAGCATGACTAAAGTCTATCTAAGCACTTTGAATCTAGCTAAAACAACAATATAAATCTAACTAAAGCATTTAACAATGGAGATTGAACCAAGAAACATGTGGAGAAATCAGAAAATACACCAAGTCAATATATTTTCATTATAAATTTCAGTAGCATGTCTTTACAACAACTCAACTCTCTTTGGAAATGATAGGAAACCCCCTATTTATAGTGTTCAAAAAGCTAAATGAATGGCCAAGATTGATTTTCATTGTGTGACCAAGATTCACTATAAAATGGGGTTTCACCTACCCCCAAATATACTACAATTGAAAATTCCATTCTTGTCTTTTCCCTATTTTGTCCTTTAGTGACAACACTATAGCATTTTGTCTTTTGCTGACTGCTCTTTGCTGTAGCTATTCCTTCAGGAGCTCTTCACTGATAATAGGGCTTCCCTCCTGCTTCTTCAAAGCTACATATTCCATGAATTTTAGAATGACTGGATGGAGCCTGACCACCTCAATAATCTCAGACCTTCAGCATCTGGTAACGCCATTCTTTTGCATTATCCTCAAGCTTCTTCCAGTCTTCATCATACTTTACACCTTGATCCTTGAACAACTTTGACTAGGCGAAGGCACGAGTGGCGAAACTCATGAATTCCATTGTTATCTCATTAGACATCCCGTCCTCCATCCTCTTCTGAAAATAAGGTTTTATCTTCTCTGGATCCATCTGTACTATAGGCATGTCATACTCCGTCATTAGCTTCAGATATTGGGTGCAGTCCTCGATAATTTCCTTGACCCATTCGATGTCTGGATCCACTTTATTAATTATTTGTTCCAACCTTTCCCTTTTGTTATCGAAATCTTGCCTCCACACGCCCATCAGCTAGTGGTCATCACTTTTGAATGTGAACTCCTTTTCCCATGTGGCCTTTCGTAACCAGAGGATGGCCTCAATCTTTAGACAAGTGGAATTATATGTTACAGGGAAGTCAATACATAGCTTCTTCATGCTCTCCAGAGATTGCTGTAGATCTAAGAACTTGTTGGCTGTCCGAACAACCCTGCTGATACCCATGTTCCTGACATATAGGACCTGTCAGAACCAACTCTCTGTAGTGTTGTCCAAGTTCTTTCTCTTCTCTAATTTTTCAATTTTCTCTTTGGACAACAGTTGGGGTGGAGTCGCGGATGTGGTAGGCATGTCATCCACTGAATACCATTGTTGGATGTAATCCATCAAGGCAGCCACCTATGCTTTAAGTTTGTCCTTCGAGACCTTGTCTTATTTTATCAGGTGCACCACTATAGCCATTGACTCCTCAAGATGTCCCACCTTCTCCTCTCTGGTAGCAGTTCCCAAGTTCATGGTGGAAATGTTATAGCTTACACCTACCTGGCCTACCACGGGTGTTGCTATCTGTGTGGTTCGGGACCTGAAATCATCCATTGTTATCTTAGATCTAACTTTAGTATTCTTCTCCTTTCTAGTTGAGATTTCTGCTCAGGCTAGGATAGCCTCTAGCCTCACTCTTTCATCCTTAGGAGTGGGAGTCTTCTTCTCAAGCTGCATCTCCAAGCACTCGGGCATAGAAGACTCTCCTTTTGGTGGCTCTTGATCACCTTCGCCTTGCCCCGTTTGGACTTCTGTTTGTGCACCTTTCATTTTGGTGTTGTTTCCCTCTTCCTCATCAAAATCTAGGATGAATGTGAGGAATTTGATGGGAGGTTTAGTATTCAATTTCCCTTGGGGACTTTCTTCTACCTCAATTTCCTTTTCCTTTATTTCTTCAATTTGTTCACCCTTGTGCATGTATTCCTTGGGTTGGTCTTCTTCTCTATCTTCTTCTCCTGTAGGAGGAGGTGGCACAATCTCCAGTTGTTTTTCCCTTATGGGGATTTCTACAATTTTTGTTGTCTTGTCTCCCTCCTGTTCCTTCCTAGGAGGTGACCTTTCTATCTCTTCTTCATCATGTTTCAGCTGCTAGGCCATCTCTTCTTCAAGATCATCATCGAAGTTTCATATGATGAGCTTACCACTGGCATCCTCCTCCTCATCTCCACTTTTAGAAGAGCTCGTTCCTTCCTCTTCGTATGCCACCCTATCAATTTTTCGATGTTCATACTCTAGGTGTTCATGGTACTCATTGGCCTCCTCTTCAATAGGCTTCAAGGCTTCTTGTTACCGTCTCTCCCACTCCGCAGAAGTTAACATTGTGGATTCCATTGTTGGTGGTCCAGTTGGAGGTTGCGAAGGGTTTAGCAGTAGCGAGGACTTGTGCTAATGCAGCCTAAAGGGTGGGGTCCCTAAAGATTTGGGAGAGCTTGGAAGGGAGATTTTGCATGTGTTTTGAGAAAGCCTCAGGAAATGCGGGAGTGGGAATAGGTGTTGTTATTGTGGCTAATGGGAATGATTTAGTAGGTGACATGGCGGTAGAGGAAGGTGAAGTAGTCGCGGTGGAGGAGTCAATCACTATTACGGGCCCAACCAGAGGTGAAGGGGCAAGATGGACTAAGATATCTACTACTGGTAGGGACATGGCGACCATGGCCAAGGAGATAGATAATGTGGCAGTCGAGACAGGGGGAGCCGGAAGAGGTTCTAGCTGATATGTCCTTTCTTCCTCATCTTCTTGGATTACAGGTTGCTCCATTGTGCCCTCTGTTCTCTTGGGCTTCTTGGAAGGTAAGCCTCTTGAATCTTTCCTTATGTATACCTTGGGATTGGAAGACTACTTTGTTTTCGTTCCTTTCCTCTTCTTTGATCTAGTGATTGGAGGAGATTTTGATATCCCACCCATTGAAGTTGTGGCGGTGACATCTTCGGTGGTATTATGCTCACTCTTTATCCCTTCATGTGTTAGGACCATTCCTTGTTGCTTTAGCTGGGCCACTTGTTTGTTAACCCATTCTTCAGTCTGGGCCATGATGGGTTTGGCTACGATGTCAAGGTTATCGACCTCCTGCTCATCCCAATTAATTGTGGGCAATAGTAAGTTGGAGATTTCATTATACCTGTGATCCATAACTGTGCTTTCATCTTCCTCAACTTGATCTTGTATAGGGAACAGTTGCACCCTTCTTACAAAGTATGCAGTCATCTTCATGTAGTGCCTGACATGCACCTCTTTATTATCCTGGCAGTTTGCCCAGAAACCCTCAACATTATGCAAGTGGGCATACTCTAGTCCCAGCGCTTTTCTCACGTGCCCATACGGGTCCATCTATGGGAAAGTAGTGTGTAGTCGGAAGTGGTACTCTGCCAATTCCTTTTATGAGTTTCCGACACATTGGGAAGTTTGTAATTTTTACATACCTTGACCAAAGGTCAAGGGATAAGAGATCCCTGCTAGATTTTTTTTGCTATGGATGGTGTGCACATGCTGCAGCTGCCGGGAGAGTTCCAGTAGTATAATCCGATCATTGGGGTAATGGGGCAGCTTGTTTGGCCTCTCAATGAAACCTTGGGCGTGAATGTAGGTGAACTTGGGGAACTGAATAAACAGGAAGGCATATTGTTTTAGGAAAACTCATGCGCTGTGAGAGACTCTCCTCTCAAAATCCCCTCCAAGTAATCAAATGATGTGACCAATGAAGGCATCATTGACCCTGGATTATTCCTTCTTAAAGTTCCTGAATTGGAGCTAGGGATATCAGTCATAGGATTTCAGCTTCTGGTCTGGCTCCTCTTCAGGTGCCACAAATAGTCCGCTATACTGCCTTTGCTCCACCAATGAATAGACTAGATAGGAGGTCATGTAGAATTTGGAGCTCTTTTTTACATTCATAAACCACTCATGGAAGTAGTTGCTAATAATGCCTCCCTAGTAGAATGAGGCTTTCGTGGTGACATCTTCATTCCCATAGATTATTTGTTTAATGAAGTACACCATCCATTCCTAAAAAAATGTGGCAGAAGGAAGGCCCATTACCTGGCTCAGCATGGTTACTAAGTCGTGATAGTCTTCATAGAAATCACTTTGAAAGAGTTCTTGAGGGACCTTTGCAACATTGCCCCTTTTCTCCTTGAGCCAAAACTGGTTTATCAAACTTCCCCAACCCATCAGGTCTTCATTCCAAGTCACCTTTCCCTCTTCCATCGTGGGCACTTCCATTTCCTCAAAGGTAGGAATGTGGAAATTTTTCATGACTCCCTCAGCTAACATGTCAACGAGAATATTCCCATCTTTGTCAACGATGGTCCTTGTCTCGAGTTGGTAGGCTTGCTAACAAGCCATGACTAGTTTAGGGGAAATGAGAGATGGAGGGAAGCCTGCAGCTTTTGCAATTCCACTCTACCAGATCAATCTGACATTATCAGTCTTTTGGTGGATTCTAACCCTTTATTTAAATTCATCAATATCGATATGGCCGATATTGGTGTATGTGATTTCTTTCTAGTATGTGGTGATTTTTGATCGTAGAGGTTCACCTTGGAACTGGAACTTCATCTGATCTTTATTCTCCTTCCCATGAGGAGTCTTGCCTGATTTCTTTCCGTTGTCCTTCTCTGTAGTTCCCCCCGAGGGTCCTACACCTAATTCCATATATCTTGCAAGCATGGAGACAATGAGTACAACCTTTTGAAAACATTATCACTAGTCAAAATCCCATGAATTAAATCAAAGTAGACATCATATGACTAATAAAGCTAAATATTTTCCTTTTAGATGTCGCTAATCGCTTTTTAAGGGATTTCGAACAATCCAGACCCAAAGGGGCATAATTCCCTGGTAGGAATGTTGTTTTGAAAGGGCGAATAGGCTGGGGTGATCCGGGCAGTTTCTTCCATCCTCACACTTTAATGGTTTGAAAGGCTTATGTCAAAGAGGGGTAAATTTGAGCACGTGGGTCGTGGTTAGTTTTCAAATTTGAGGTCGTTTAGGTCACTTTGGGGCTCCCGGAGGTTCAGGCTTGAAAAACTGTCAGGGGTTCGCTGTCTCCAACGGCCTAGGGAAGACAAAGTTCTGGGGTCAAAACTCCAAGATTTGGGACCCAAAAGGCTAAAGGATGGTAGGCGGTTTGGGCCTGGAGAGGCAGAAAGTTGTTGATGTTTTTCCATTTTGGAATGGAAATCTAGAAATGGAAAACCAGATGGAGCGGCCCGGAGGACCGGACCTGAAGAAGTGTTCAGCTGATAGCTTTCTACACTAAGGTTTTCTGAAGGAAATCGAATGGTTGGAGCCTAAGGCATGGAAAGTTGTGATCATTTTTCCCTTCTGGACTGGCAAAGGTGAGACATAATCCCAGAAGGTGGAGCCCGGCGAGTGCAAGGATGCCAAAGTTCTATGTTTTTTATCTTCACAACAAAAGGAAAGTCCAGACCTGAGAAGGGGGAGGACATCAGTGGTCGATCGTTTGAAATGGAAAAGCTACCACGAAAGTCCGCAAATGGAAGTCCATGGACCGGGATGGAAGTTTGCAGACCGAGACCTGGCGGGATGATAGATTAGTTCATTTGAGAGTTTATCATCACAAGGCGAGAAGCAAATTGGGTCCTGGATCTTGGGCAGACGGGGTCACTCTGTTGTTTGGAATCGGTGAAAGCTTCGTGGAGTTTCGGATATGAAAGTTTGGGGGTTTAGGCCCGAGAAGCCAAAAGGGAGGCCAGGTTTCATCGTTTTTGGTTTGGAAAATTTTGACGAAGAACTGCCGACGGAGGTCTGGGGTGACGCGCCCAAGAGAGGATGTGGCTGCTTGCAAAAAGGTTTATTTTGATAAGTTTCACCAGTAGCAGAAGGGCCCAAGCCTGGTGGGATTTAATTCCCTACATGAAGAATGACAACGGTGAAGGAATGTTTTGGATCGATCTTATGGGATGCTTTGGAGGTTTTTCGAAGATTCCAAGATATGGGTTTTCTGTGTTTTATCAAGTTTTAGCTAATTGAAGCATTTTAAACCCATGTTATTCATCATTTAGGCACAAAAATATGAAAAATCCTCATGGGAGGGCGGACAGAAAACCTACCTAGGGAGCACAATGAAGGAGATTACAAAATCCACTAAGGGTCGGTGGATGAAGGCGACGGGCACAAGAGAAGTGATCGACGAAGGCAATGAACTCCTCTAGAAAGCACTCTAACCTCCTCTACAATCTTGAAAAATGAAAATGATAGGTTGGAGCCTAATATTTATACCTTCCTCTACAATTAATGGCCTCATTTAATTCCTATATGGTCGACCCCTTGGTTGGTGAATTTGAAATTAGTGGATGGTGGTGGGAGGTTCAGGGTCCAAGGTCCAGAAGGATGTGTCGAAATGGTTGTTCAAGATTTCCTTTCATACCGATGGTGAGGAGAGACCCAGAGTCTGGATGGCAGAGTGTTGGTAGGGCTTCACCACTAGAAACGGTGAAGGGAGAAGGCAATTCCGAGAACGGTAGCCCGATAGACCAGACCCGGAGGGTGCGAATGCAGTTTGAAAGTTTATGAATTTTAAGTGGGCATAAATCTTTCATTGGGGGCCCGAGGGTCTGGAAAGACGCAACACTGTAACTGCTCGAAACTTGATTTTGTAAACCGTCGGTGAAGGGGATCTCGAGGCCTAGTGAGCGGTGTTTTGTCGGTAGTTGGCTGTGGAAAATCGTTGAGGTCAAAGAAAAAATTTGGACTCAGAAGTCCAGTGGAGCGAGCCGGGTGGGGATGACGACAGAGAGGGATTCCGACTCTGGGGTTCGAGAAGGCGGAAGCCTTCCGCTATTTGGGAATGACGAACACCCAGAGGAAACCTGCCCAAGGAAACCTGGTGGGGTGGGCCCGCCAGGTCCCAAGGCCATTGGTAGAGGAAAACTGCCAAGGAGGTTCAGTAAGGCATTAGGACTTAGCAAAGTTGGAGGGGATGAAATTCAGCCAACTCAACATGAGACTTTAGAGGCACGTTGACCACTTTGGACACCAAAATGGGGCACACAAAACAAGGTGACAACATAAATGACCTGACAAGGTGAAAGAAAAGAGGGTCCCCATTTCAAACGAGGTGTGTGTGCTGAGGGCACAACAAATGGAGATTCTGCTGGAGAACACTCCTGAGCATTCTAAGGATGAATATTCATTTAGGACGCATAATCTCTAGTTTTGCAAACAAAGGGCAGACTTTCAAGGGTGAACTAGGAGAACAAGATCCTTAGTTGGGTCAGTCTACAAGACATCTCAGAAGTGTTTGTAGTGAATTTATTCCTTTCCATGGGAACTATGACAGATGGTTGCTACTCCAACTGAACAAGCTACATAAATCATCCCACACCCAAAGTAACCTAGACATTGCCCCACTGCTAGTCATGCGTCCATAGCCCCAACGAAGTTGTTACTGTGATCCCACAGATATTGCTCTAGTGCTAGTTGGGCGTCCATAGCCCCGGTAGAGTTACCCGCACACCCATATGATTGCTTGATTTCAAAAATTTATTTTTCTTCTTTTAATATTTCTTCAACATATCCTTTTCTCATTTATCTTCTGCTCAACCATCCAAGCACTAAAGCCTACAGCGGGTTTGGGAACCACAGTGGTCACTAGAGCGGACTTAATATTTTTCACTTGCTTGGATATCATAGTAACCCTTGTACAATCCTTTGGAAATAATTATCATGCGTTTTGTGGAAGATCTGAGATGTATGTAAAGAGATCCAATGAAGGGTTGAGTTCTAAGGCAGAGTTCAAACAAGGAAATCATTGTGATATTGCTATTAGGATTCAACCGTGTAGTTTCAAGTCAAACTCATTGACCCATGTTTCATGAAACATGGGTCAATGAGTTTGACTCGAAACTACACGGTTGAATCCTGATAGCAATATCACAATTTGACACGCTATGGAAAAATACCTCCTACTTATCAAGGAAATCATTTCTAGACAGCCTTCAGAGGCCAATAATTGGGAATCAATATTTAGCCAAAGAACACCAAGGATGGACAACAAAGCGATCTGTTCATTGAATGAGCATGGCCACTGCAGAGGGACGGAGAACACCCTCTTTGAAACCAAAACAACCAGGTAACAAGCAAAGTAGAGCGACACGAAACAACAGGATGCCAACAAACCAAAAGGAAACATACTCTAATCTATGTACAAATATTTATAGGAAAGAGCTCGAGAGAGCTCAGGCTTGGAAGTAATGTTTCAGGTGTTGCCCATTGACTGGTAATGGGACGTCTTCACCAGTTAAGGTCTTTAGGCGGAAAGCATTGTCTCCCAAAATTTTAGCTATTTGAAAGGGGCCAAGCCAAAGCTTGTCAAATTTTTTGTGTCCCCCTTTCTTTTCATGGGCCTTGTCCCAGTACAAGAGTAAATCTACAATTCTAAAGGCCTTAATTTTGGCTCGGCGATCAAACCATCTCTTAACGATGCCCTAATGTTTGGAAAAAAATTCTATTGCCCAGTCTCGAACTTCTTCTAAATGCAAGAGCTCAGCTAACCAACCTTCTCTACAATCCCCTCCTTCATAAAAGTCGTTGATAAATTAGAGAGTGGGAATCTTCAGGTGGATAGGAAACATGGGCTCTAAACTATAAACAAGATGGAATGGGGAATCACCAAGGGCAATCTTGTGGTGGGTGTGGTCTACCCAACGGGCAAAATGGAGCTGGGTATGCCAGTCCTTGGGATTCCTATCTAGCAATTTCTTGATTACCGTGATCAAGTTCTTGTTCGTGGACTCAACAAGGCCATTTCCTTGAGGGTAGTAATTAGAAAAAAATTAAAGGGAAATCCCATAGTCGAAGGCCCTACCAAAAAATTTTAATAAAGAAAATGCAGGTCCATTATCACACACCAATGCATAAGGACAACCAAAGTGATTTAAAATGAGACTTTCTAGAAAATTTGTAACTACCTCAGTTGTGCATTACTTACATACAATTTCTTCTATCCATCTAGTATAGTAATCAGTAGTGGTAAGAATGTACCTGTGTCCCGTGGATGATGGAGGACTTACCAGACCAATGAAATCGAGACCCCATTATGCAAACAACCTTACCTCCAGCACAGGCTATGGTGGGACAACAACATTCTTCTCCTTGTTGGTGGCAGTCTGACATGTGTGACATGAACGAACATGGAAATGAGCATCCAAGAAGATATTTGGCCAGTAATACCCCACTCTTAATATTTGATGTGCAGTGGAGGGCCCAGATCCATGACCAGTGCTGAACTTATCATGAAACTCCTTCAAGACTTGATCTACTTCTTCCTTGCCAAGGCATCTCAAGTAAATGCCTTCATTATTTCTTTTGTATAAAATGGACCCCTGCAACATGTAATTGTTGATTTTCAGTCTAAGAGCATGTTTTTGGACTCCTTGTAAGTGAGGTGGACACTTGTAATTTAGCAAATAATAAACCATGTCCTTATACCATTCTCTCGGGGAAACATCTTCGAGCTGATATTGCTGCACTGTGAGTTCAGGTCTGGCCTCTTTTGTTGCTTCAGCAATCATGCGTGTAAGTTCTTGTCCTCTTACCAACTTCATCAATTGGATTTCCATATCGTACTCTTGGAGCAATGTAACCCACTTGGCTCTTCATTCGCCCAATTCATTCTACATAAGTAGCATCTTCATTGTTGGGTTGGGGACAATGGTGAACACTTTATTGTACAAGATGTAATGCCAAAATTTCTTTACTCCCCTAATGAGGGCATATGCTTTCTTTTCTATGTTGTGGTATCACAATTTAGCATCTTTCAGAGGAGCACTTATGAAGGCAATCGGGTGCTCACTTCCTTCATCATCTTTTTGAGTCAAAATGCTAGCACAGGAATGCTTTGAAGCAAATGAATAGATAAAGAATGACTTCAGATAGTTTGGGCTGACTAGTACAGGTGCCTTAGCAATGGCCCATTTGATTTCATCAAAAGCCTGTTTAGCTTCGAGATTCCACTCAACTTTGGCATCTTGCTTTAACATGGCATTGAGTGGTTTAACAATTTCAGCAAAACCCATGATGAACTTCCTGAAAAAATTGATCTTTCTGAAGAAGGTTTTTAATTCCTTCTTGCTATCTGGTGGTGGGATCTTCAATAAAGAATGGATACGTTCAGGGTCTATAGAAATTCCCTGCTATGAAATGATATAACCATGCAATCTACCCTTAGTCATGCCGAAGATGCACTTTTTTTGGGTTAAGGGAAACTCCAAACTCCCTACACCTTTGAAACACCTTACATAAATTGGAGATGTGATCACTCCACCTTTTAGAGAACATAGTTAAATCATCTATGTAGATGATTATGCACTTCCCAATCAGATCTTTGAAGGCGATATCCATGACACGTTGGAAGGTGGCACCAGCATTGATGAGCCCAAAAGGCATTCTTCTGTAAGCAAAGGTTCCCCACTTGGTGGTGAATGTTGTTTTATGATGATCTTCATACTGTACCATCACCTGGTTATATCTAGAGTACCCATCAAGGAAAGACATCATTTGGGAGTTGTTGATGATTTGCAGCACCTCATCCAATGAACTGAATAGTTGTCCTTCTCCGAAGCCCTGTTAAAATTGCAAAAGTCCACACACAATATGATTTCTCCATTATTTTTTTTACTAGGACCAAGTTGGCCACCCATGTGGAATGCTTGACTGGGAAGATAATTCTTGCTGAAAGTAACTTTTGTACCTCTTTGTAAATGATGGGCTCTAACAAGGCATTAATAGGGCGCTACCATTGGCAGAATGTCCTCACTTTTGTCTTGAGAGGGATGGTGTGCATGATGATGGAGGTGTCATAAGTCTTGAGATCCTTGTAGCTCCATGCGACCATGTCATGATACTTTTGCAAAGCATCAATGATTCACTTCTTTTATTCGAGAATGCACACTTTGCTAATAAACACATTTTTGGTCTCCTCAGTTGTCCCAAGGTTGTGAGCATCGCATTGGTTGCTTATGGCTTCCTTCTTTGTTTGCCAGTCATGGTCTCTAATCTAGTCCAAATAAAATATGCATTCGAGCTGAACCATGCCTTTGGGAATCGTGTTGTTTTTTAGGTTGATAACCCCCTTTATGTCCAATTCGGCCTCCTCTAGATCTGCTTCATCAATTATTTGGGTGGCAAATACAATAGAACTTGTGATGAATTCAAGGATGTGCTTATCGTCGCTGAAGACCTGAAAGTGAGTGACATTATCCAAGACAAATGGTGTGGATGTCAACTCAACTATAAATTTCTTAAGCTCGGACAAGGAAATGGGTTGCAAAGTGCTGGCTGATTGAGCCAAGGCATCAGTTGTATGATTCTGAGCATGAGGGATCAACTATATATTGAATGCATGTAAACTTTCTAAGAGATCCCAAACCTGATGCCTATAGTTCGCAAGTATTCTATCATGATAGGAATACAATTTTCTAACTTGTTTGACTACGAGTTCAGAGTCCCCCAAAACTTGTAGCATTTTAACATTTTTCTTTAATGCCATAAGAAGACCATGCACTAATACCTCGTATTCTACTACATTATTAGTGCAATAAAAATGTAACCTATGGGCAGAAAGAAAGGTATTACCCGCTAGGATGATGAGCTCGAACCCGACACCGACTCCTTGTTTTGATTTAGATCCATCAAATCGAAGCGTTCAAAATCTGGAAAGCTCTTTGACTCTAGGACCAACTTGGATCTTACTTCCTTCTAGCTAGGTGGTCGTCTTGGCAACCTTTTGGGAATCTTGCAGCTCAAGGTGTTCATCAACTGGTTGTTCAGTTAGCACCTCCTTCAGTGTTTCCTTCTGAGGGATGGTTGATTTTTGACATGCTCTACCGCTACTTAGCACAAGTAGCAATCAAACTCGAAGTGGGTAGCATTATGAATTTTGCACCAATTTGGTAGCAAGAGATCCTGGAAATCCATTTGAGTGCCCAAGTGGAGTTGATCCCTTGCACACTTTTCTATGAATTCTTGAAAATCACTGAGTAGTCCCCAGTTGTCTCCTTCATCAGTTTTATCATCTGATTCTACCAGCATTTATGTACTCAGAGGAATTTGAGTAGAGTCAGTTGGAGGGCTGCATTGCACCAAGAGGACTTCAATAACACACTCTTCTTTGGGTTCAAATTCATCCTAGTAGGTAAAGGGATAGTAGTTTCCTAATCCTATCTCAACAAACAACACCTCGTGTAGGTTGTTGTACTCCATGATCATATATCTCATATGAGGCTCCCAGTCTATATGGATCTGATTTGGCAGCCCCTTCCATGGTAGCCACATATGAGAATGGTCTACTATGGCAACATATCCATTCAACGTTATGGTGAATTCCCTTCCCAAGATGGTCCTGTATGCACCGTGAATGTCAGCCACTTGAATATCAATGACTTGTTGTATCCTTGGATCTGTAGCAATTTGCATTGGGATTCAATTCATTTCTCCCATGATGTTGATCTTTGTTTTGTCCAGCTAGGTAAATTTCCTTCTTGAGGGTGTGGGGGTAATACCAAGAGCCTTGCATACTGCCAGAGGCATAACATTGGCAGATGCTCCTGAATCAAGCAGACAATTATGCAAGTTTTTCCTGAATATCCGAATGGTGGTAAGGAAAGGGGGAGTTTTCAATCTTCCTTGGAAGAGGCCCATGGGCATGTCTACCTGAGCTACTTGAGATTTGTTCTTATCACCCATTTTATCCTTAATTTTTCTAGATGACTAATCCTTAGAACTCTACCTATTGTTCTAGTCTGGTCCCTTTTCTGGTTGTTTACCTATAGACTGATTTGAGGGAACATCCTTCCTTTTCCTTGTGTTATCCTATATCACGGGTTCTTTCCTAGGTTCTTCAAAGGTGACCCTTTTAGCTAATGCCTCCTATGTTGTACTAGAGGATGGGGTCCCATTGAGTACCCTAAAGAAGGTGTCCCTTACAATAAGGACTTTGAGTAGTTCGAAGGGCGACAAACTAATTTTTACTTTCTTGAACTCTTTTGCCACATATTCACCCATCTGTTTAATCTCAGAGCCGAAGGTCTGACCTATTGCAAAGCTAGAAGGTTGGACTTCCATTTGACTTGACTGATTTTGGGGTAGGCCTTAGGGCGGGTTTTGTGATTGATTTTGGAGCCGATCCTTATTGAGGTATTGGGTGGGTATATGAGGAATCCTAGGGTTATTGTTGGCATTAGGGTTAGGCGGGGTAGTAAAATTATTTGGAGGAGTAGAGGTCATAAAGGGTCCACCCGCCTGTCTATTCCTAAGGAAGTAGGGAGTTGTTCTTTGGTGGAACATGTGAACTTCATCTAAAAATGATTCTTCCTCATCTACTGGACCATTATCTGCTAAATCGAAAAGATGAGCCAAAGTTTGTTCATTACTTACCTCCTACAGCTCTTTGCCCTCAAAATGGGTGGGCTTGACCTCGGGCTAATTGTGGTCGCTTTGTAGAAATGATGCTTGGTTTACCATGAGACAGGAGGAGTCATAAGGCTCAGATGAAACAATGTCTCTGCAACCGGTACTATCAGCAGCATTTTGGACCTTAATTTGGAAAATTTCTGCAGCTATCTGGAATTGAGGACAATCCAACTCAGAGTGTCTACTAGTCTTGTGAATTCGGTACCACCTAGACAAGGTTGGCTCGGTGAGGTACACCCCACTAGCCATTCTTTCATTGTTGGCTGGATGATCAAGAGGAGTAGGGACACCTCCATTATTGGGCCTCGTATTCCATGTGTGGTTCTACCTTTGAGAAGGTCTCTTAGAACTTTGATTCAGATTTTGTCCTCTATCATAATTCTGCCCAGAAGAGGTGCTTGCTTCTTGGTTGTCCCTATTGTCCATGTTGTCTCAGCTATCCTGATTAAGATTGGCCTGGAGGTTATGCTGGGATGCCTACAACTGATTATTCTAATTCTTTAAGTATGTCATTTATGTGGACATTTTCTTTATCATCTATTTCAGCTCTTCCAATTTGTCTTTCTCAGCAGTGTTGCTTGGTTGTGGTGCCAGATTTTGGAGAAAGACAGGCAGGGCCATAGGCTGATTCTGATGTGTTAGAGGGAATTCTGGTCTTGACAAGTACATTGGTGCTTGCAACTACTGAGAGTACACCTATTGTTGTTGAGGCTACAAATAAGAAGGCACGGGAGGTGCATAATTCATTGGTTGTCTAGGGTGTGGAGTAATGGGAAGCTGAGGCACGTGGTTCATAAGAGGGGTTTGGTTAGCAAATGCTTGATTAAGCCCTTGAACTTGCATCGAGTGAGCTACTAGTCCCAAAGAAGGCAGCGGACCAGAGACATTCTGCCCCAAATTTGCACTGGCAATAACAACCTCTATATAGGCAGTTACTAATGAGGTGAGTGGCGGATGCAACCTCTTTACCAAGGCCGACATAAGGTTGTATAACGCCGCATAGTAGACTGGGAGGGCTATGACATCATTATGAAGGTATGGGTCTTGAAGCCTTGTGAAGGTGTGATGGGAATGTTCATTAAAAGATCCAATGGGTTCAATAACTTCCCTCTTGATGGACATAAACTTCCTATATAACTCTGAGGGGTTGATCAGGATCTTATATTTTTGCAGGAAAGCATTCTTCATGAGGTCCCACGAAGTGATGGACCCTCTCAGAAAATTGATGTACCAATAACAAGCCTCTTCGCCCAACAAGTGTGGAAAAAGGTGGCATGAAACATCCTCATGATTGACTTGCATTTTGGTAATTGTTGTTTAAAATATTTTGATGTGCTCTTCCACCGTTCTTTGCCGGTCGCGAGGATTGAATTTTGAACATAAACCTTCTAGATTCTTGGGCATGTCATGGTAAGCAACGAAGTGTATCGACAAAGGATTTTGTGCCAACCAAGCCATGTCAAGAGGCGGAGGTGGTATCTGCTATTGAGGAACAATAATTTGGAGTTGTGCCTATAGTAGGACAACAGCCTGGGCTGTGGCTGTTTGGACTGTACCTTGGGCTTGAAGGGTCAAGAGAGGCAACTTCCTGGCTGCTAGAGATGGAGGGTGAAAATGCAGTTTCAGATGGCTGGGTGGAAGATGAACACAACTCGAATGAAGGTGAAGGTGGAAGGGAAGTGGGTGGAATGGAGGAAGAGGAAGAAGCAGCATCTCCTCTGTTAGTTCATTTTTCTCTTATAGGAGGCTGCAACTCTTGAAATTGTCCCTTGTTTGGTGTCGACTGTAAAATTCTTTGAAATATTTCTAGGGAGAATGATCCGATTCGATCCAGCTTCTCAAGGCCCTCCTTCTAGCACCAGTTCTGTTGATGGGTGTTTTTACACACTTTCTCAACACAGGTAATGTTTATGTGCACTACCTCTCTTGAAAGGAAATCTTCCAACAACAAGTTGCTGAAAATCTCCCCAAGGTCTCTTGGGTGTCAGGTCATGACTTGCATGGAATTCCTCAATTGATGTTGATGTGATTTTTTTGGTAATCACAGGAAAAAATTATGTAGGTGGATGCAAAATGGATCTTAAATTTTGAAGTTTCTGAAGTGGGAGTTACGATTTCATTTGTTGTAGGTTGAAACAACAATTTGAAACTTCAATGTTTTCTTTAAGTTTGGCTTTATAATGTGCAATGAACCTTAACATAGACTGTTTCTAAAAAAAGAAAAAAAAAGAGCAAGGAAGAGGGAATGTTCATGGATCTACAACTAACTGTGAACAGTGATTATGGAGGTTCTACTATGGGCAACTCCCTTCAAACAAAATTCCACTTAACCAAGAAGTCTACAGTATCATGAAATTTGTGCTATCTTCAAAGGTCTGCAAATAGTCTACCATTCATCCACCATTTACATGCATGAATAAAGATAAAGATTGAAAGAGTAGCTTCAAATTTCAGTCCAGGCTAACTTTACAAGGCCATTTACCAGCAACAAAAAACAAAAAGTATGGGCTGGAAGGCATCAACACAACATAAGTTTCTACGATCACTTAATAGCATGAATAAAGTCTATCTAAGCACTTTGAATCTAACTACAATAGCAATATAAATCTAACTAAAGCATTTAACAATGGAGATTGAACCATGAAACATGTGGAGAAATCAAAAAATACACCAATTCAATATATTTTCAGTAAAAATTTCAGTAGCATGTCTTTACAACAACTCAACTCTCTTTGAAAATGAGAGGAGACCCCCTATTTATAGTGTTCAAAAAGCTAAATGAATGGAAAAGATTGATTTTCATTGTGTGGCCAAGATTCATTACAAAATAGGGTTTCACCTACCCCCAAATATATTACAATTTAAAATTACATTCTTGTCTTTTCCCTATTTTTTCCTTTAGTGACAACACTGTAGCATTTTGTCTTTTGTTGACTGCTCTTTGTTGTAGCTATTCCTTCAGGATCTCTTCACTGATAATAGGGCCACCCTCCCGCTTCTTCAAAGCTACATATTCCATGAATTTTAGAATGACTGGCTGGAGCTTGTCCACCTCAATAATCTCAGACCGCAGGATTTGGTAACTCCATTCTTTTGCATTATCCTCAAGCTTCTTCTAGTCTTCATCATACTTTACGCCTTGTTCCCTGAACAGCTCCGACTGGGCAAAGGCACGAGCGGCAAAACTCATGAATTCCATTGTTATCTCATTGGACATCTTGTCCTCCATCTTCTTCTAAAAATAAGGCATTATCTTCTCTGGATCCATCTATACTACGGGCATGTCATATTCCATCATCAGCTTCAGATATCGAGCACAATCCTCCCTAATTTCTTTGACCCATTTGATGTCCGGATCCACTTTATGCATTATTTGTTCCAACCTTTCCCTTTTGTTATCGAAATACCACCTCCACACGTCCATCAGCTAGTGGTCATCACTTTTGAATGTGAGCTCCTTTTCCCATGTGGCCTTTGGTAACCAGATGATGGCCTTAATATTTGGATAAGTGGAATCATATGTTACAGGGAAGTCGGTGCAGAGCTTCTTCGTGCTCTCCAGAGATTGTTGTAGATCCAAGAACTTTTTGGTTGTCCGAACATCCCTGCTGATACCCATGTTCCCAATGTACAGGACCTGTCAGAACCAACACTCTGTAGTGTTGTCCAAGTTCTTTCTCTTCTCTCATTTGTCAATTTTCTCTTTGGACAACAGCTAGGGTGGAGTCGCAGATGTGGTAGGCATGTCATCCACTGAAGACCATTGTTGGATGTAATCCATCAAGGTAGCCACCTATTCTTTAAGTTCATCCTTCGAGACCTTGCCCTATTTTATCAGGTGCACCACTGTAGCCACTAACTCCTTAAGATGTCCCACCTTTTGTTCTTTGGTAGTAGTCCCCAAGTTGATAGTGGAAATGTTATAGCTTACACCTACCTGGCCTACCACTGGTGTTGCTATCTGTGTGGTTTGGGACCTAAAAGCATCCATTGTTATCTTGGATCTAACTTTAGGATTCTTCTCCTTTCTGGTTGATATTTGTGCTCGGGCTAGGATAGCCTCTAGCCTCTCTCTCAGATCCTTAGGAGTGGGAGTCTTCTTCTCAAGATGCCTCTCCAACCACTCAGACATGGCAGACTCTCCTTTTGGTGGCTCTTGATCGCCTTCACCTTGCCCTGTTCAGACTTTCATTTGTGGACCTTTCATTTTGGTGATGTTTCCCTCTTCCTCATCAGAATCTAAGATGAATGTGAGGCCTTTGATGAGAGGTTTAGTAATCAATTGCCTTCAGGGACTTCCTTCTACCTCAATTTCCTTTTCCTTTATTTCTTCAATCTGTTCACCCTTGTGCATGTATTCCTTGGGCTGGTCTTCTTCTCCATCTTTTTCTCTTGTAGGAGGAGGTGGCACAATCTCCAGTTATTTTTCCCCCTTAGTGATTTCTACATTTTCTATTGTACTATCACCCTCCTCTTCCTTCCTGGGAGGTGACCTTTTTGTCTCTTCTTCAAGATCGTCATCAAAGGTTTGTATGGTGACCTTACCACCCGCATCGTCCTCCTCATCTCCACTTTTGGAAGAGCCTGTTCCTTCCTCTTCATAGGCCACCCTGTCAATTTTTCGATGTTCATACTCCGAGTGTTCATGGTACTCATCAACCTCTTCTTCAATTGGCTTCGAGGCTTTGTGTTCCCATCTCTCCTACTCCTTAGAAATTAACATTGTGACCTCCATTATTGGTGGTCTTGTCAGAGGTTGTGAAGGCTTAGCAGTAGCGAGGACATGCACTAAAGCAGCCTGAAGGGTGGGGTCCCTAAATATTTGGGAGAGCTCGAAAGGGAGATTTTTCATGTGTTTTGAGAAAGCCTCAGGCAATGTGGGATTGGGAATTAGTGTTGTTACTATGGCTAATGGGAGTGATGTAGTAGGTGACATGGTAGCAGAGGAAGGTGGAGTAGTCGTGGTGAAGGAGGAGTCAATCACTATTATGGGCCCAGCCAGAGGTGAAGGGGCAAGATGGACTAAGATATCTACTGCCGACGGGGACGTGGCGACCATGGCCAGGGAGATAGATGATGGGGTAGTCGAGACAGGGGTAGCCGGAAGAGGTTCTGGCTGATCTATCCTTTCTTCCTCATCTTCTTGGATTACAGGTTGCTCCATGGTGCCCTCTATTCACTTGGGCTTCTTGGAGGGTGAGCCTCCTAAATATTTACTTGTGTATACCTTGGGATCTAGAAACTACTCTGTTTATGTTCCCTTCCTTTTCTTTGATCTAGTGATCAAAGGAGATTTGGATGTCCCGCCTGTTGAAGTTGTGGCAGTGACAACTTCAGTGGTATTGGGCTCACTATATAGCCCTTTATATGTTAGGACCATTCCTTGTTGCTTTAGCTAGGCCACTTTTCTTTTAACCCATTCTTTAGTTCGGGCCATGATGGGTTTGGTTACGATGTCAAGGTCATCGACCTCCTACTCATCCCAATCAATTATGGGTAGTGGTAAGTTGGAGACTGCATTATACAGGTCTGTGATCCATAGCTGTGCTTTCATCTTCCTCAACTTGATTTGGTATAGGGAATAGTTGCACCCTTCTTATGAAGTATGCAGTCATCCTCATGTAGTACCTGGCATGCACCTCTTTGTCATCTTGTCAGTTTTCCTAGAAATCCTCAACATTATGCAAGTGGGCGTACTCTAGTCCCAGTGCTTTTCTCACGTTCCCATATGGGTCCATCCGTGGGCGAGTAGTGTGTAGTTGGAAGTGGTACTCTGCCAATTCCTTTTCTGAGTTCCCTGCACATTGGGAAGTTTTCAATTTATACATGCCTTGACTGAAGGTCAAGGGATAAGAGATCCCTACTAGATTTTTGTTGTTGAGGATGGTGTGTACATGTTGCAGCTGTTGGGAGAGTTTTAGTAGTATAATACGGTCATTGGGGTACCGAGGCAGCTTGTTCGGCCTCTCAGTGAAACCTTGGGTGCGAATGTAGGTGAACTTGGGGAACTAAATAAATAGGAAGGCATATTGTTTTAGGAATGCCCATGCACAGTGAGAGACTCTCCTCTCAAAATCCCCTCCAAGTAATCAGATGATGTGACCAACGAAGGTGTCATTGACCTTGCAGTATTCCTTCTTAAAGTTCTTGAATTGTAGCTGAGGATATCACTCATAGGCTTTCAGCTTTCAGCCTAGCTCCTCTTCAGGTGCCACAAATAATCCGCTATACTACCTTTGCTCTGCTAGTGAATAGACCAGATAGGAGGTCATGTAGAATTTGGAGCTCTTTTTTACATTCATAAACTACTCATAGAAGCAGTTGCTAATAATGCCTCCCCAGTAGAATGAGGCTTGCATGGTGACATCTTCATTCCCACGGATTATTTTTTCAATGAAGTACACCATCCATTCCTGAAAAATGCGACAGAAGGAAGGACCATTACCCGGCTTAGCATGGTCACTAAGTTGTGATAGTCTTCATGGAAATCACTGCAAAAGAGTTCCTGAGGGGCCTTTGCAGCACTGCCCCTTTTCTTCTTGAGCTAGAACTGGTTTATTAACCCTCTACAACCCACCGGGTCTTCATTCCAAGTCGCCTTTCCCTCTTCCATCGTGGGCACTTCCATTTCCTCAAAGGTAGGAATTTGGAAATTTTTTGTGATTCCCTCGGCTGACATGTTAGCGAGAATATTCCCATCTTTGTGAACAATGGTCCTTGTCTTGGGTTGGTAGGCTTGCCG
Source organism: Sequoia sempervirens (assembly GCA_007258455.2). Taxonomy (NCBI): domain Eukaryota; kingdom Viridiplantae; phylum Streptophyta; class Pinopsida; order Cupressales; family Cupressaceae; genus Sequoia; species Sequoia sempervirens. The sequence goes on along the minus strand of VDFB02086081.1, from coordinate 212,832,544 downwards.
AAAAGCCATGACTAGTTTAGGGGCAATGAGAGATGGGGGGAAGTCTGTAGCTTTTGCAATTCCACTCTGCCTGATCAATCTGGCATTGTCAGTCTTTGGGTGGATTCTGACCCTTCATTTAAATTCATCAATATTGATATGACCAATATTGGTGTCTGTGATTTCTTTCCAGTCTGTGGTGATTTTCTATCGTAGAGGTTCACCCTAGAACTGGAACTTCATCTGATCTTTATCCTCCTTCCCACGAGGAGTCTTGCCTGATTTCTTTCCTTTGTTCTTCTTTGTAGTTCCCCCCGAGGGTCCTTCACCTGATTCCATATATCCTGCAAGCATGGACACAATGAGTACAACCTTTTGAAAATATTATCGCTAGCCAAAATCTCGTGAACTAAATCAAAGTAGACATCGTATGACTAATAAAGCTAAATTTTTTCCTTTTAGATGTCGTTAATCACTTTTTAAGTGATTTCGGACAATCTGGGCCTAGAGGGGTGGAATTCCCTGGTAGGAATGTTGTTTTGAAAGGGCAATCTGGGCGGTTTCTTCCATCCTCATGCTTTAATGGTTTGAAAGACTTATGTCAAAGAGGGCTAAATTTGAGCAAGTGGGTCGAGATTAGTTTTCAAATTTGAGGTCGTTTAGGTCACTTTTGGGGCTCCTGAAGGTTCAGGTTTGGAAAGCTGTCAAGGGTTCGCTATCTCCAATAGCCTGGGGAAGACAGAGTTTCGAGGTCACAACTCCGGGGTCTAGGACCTAGAAGGCTAAAGGATGGCAAGTGGTTCGGGCCTGGAGAGGCGAAAAGTCATCAATGTCTCACCATTTTGGAAAGGAAATCCGGAAATGGAAACCTAGATGGAGTGGCCCGGAGGACCGGACCCGAAGGAGTGTTCGACCGATAGCTTTCTATGCTAAGGTTTTCTAAAGGAAATCAGATGGTCAGACCCCGAGGCCCTGAAATTTTCCACCGTTTTCCCCTTCTAGATCGGTGAAGGCAGGACGAAATCCCGGAAGGCAGAGCCCAACGAGTGCAAGGATGCCAAAGTTTGATGTTTTTTATCTTCACGAAAAAAGGTAGGTCAGGATCTGGGAAGTGGGAGGACGTCAGTGGTCAGCCATTTGAAATGGAAAAGCTACCACAGAAGTCCGCGAATGGAAGTCCATGGATCAAGACCCGACAGGATGCCAGATTGGTTTGTTTGAGAGTTTATCGTCGGATGGTGAGAAGCAAATCGTGTCCTGGATCTTGGGTGGATGGGGTCACTCCACCATTTGGAATCAGTGAAAACTTTGTGAAGTTCTGGATACGGAAGTCCGGGGGTTCGGGCCCGAGAAGCCAAAATAGAGGCCAGGTTTCATCGTTTTTGGTTTAGAAAATTTTGAAGGAGAACTGCCGATGGAGGTCCGGGGTGATGGGCCCAAGAGAGGATGCGGCCATTTGAAAAAGGGTTTATTTTGATAATTTTTTCCGGCAGCGGAAGGGCCCGGGCCTGATGGGTTGGAATTCCTTGCATGAAGAATGGCAGTGGAAAAGGAAAGTTTTGAATCGATCCTATGCCAGGATGCTTTGGAGGTTTTTCAAAGATTCCAAGATATGGGTTTGGTGTGTTTTATTAAGTTTTAGCTAATTGAAGCATTTTAAACCCATGTTATTCATCATTTAGGTGCAAAAATATGAAAAAACCTCATGGGAGGGCAGACGAAAAACCTACTTGGGGAGCCCGATGAAGGAGATTGCAAAATCCACTAAGGATCGGCGGATGAAGGCGATGAGCACGAGGGCGGCAATCGACAAAGGTAGTGAACTCCTTTGGAAAGCACTCTGACCTCCACTACAATCTTGACAAATGAAAATGACAGGTTGGGGCCTAATATTTACACCCTCCTCTACAATTAATGGCCTCATTTAATGCCTGTACAGCCGACCCATTGGTTACTAAATTTGAAATTAGCATACGGTGGCAGGAGGTCTATGGTCCAAGGTCTCGAAGGACGTGTCGAGATCACTGTTGAAGATTTCCTATCATACTGACGGTGAGGAGAGACCTGGAGTCCAGATGGCAATGCGTCAGTAGGGCTTCGCCGCTGGAAATGGCGAAGGTCGAAGGGAATTCCGAGAATGGCAGCCCGATAGACAGGACTCGGAGGGTGCAAATGCAGTCCAAAAGTTTACGAATTTCAAGCAGGCATAAATCTTGGATCGGGGGCCCGAGGGTTCAGAAAGAGACAATGTCGCACCCGCTTGAAACTTGATTGTGTAAACCACTAGCGAAGGGGATCTTAGGGCCCGGTGAGCAGAGTTCCGTCAGTAGTTGGTTGTCAAAAATCAGCGAGGCCAAAGCAGAATTCTGAACTTGGAAGTCCGGTGGAGCGAGCCAAGTGGGGACGAAGGCAGCTCGAATTTTCCACAAGTTTTACTAACGGTAGAGACGGATCTGAGCTTCGGGGTATAGAAGGAGGAATCCTTCTACCATTTGGGAATGATGAACAAATGGAGGAAACCTACCCACGGAAACCCAGTGGGGCAGGCCCGGCAGGTCCCAAGGTCATTGGCAAAGGCAAACTTCCAAGGAGGTTCAATAAGGCATCAGGACTTAGCAAACTTGGAGGGGATGAAATTTGGCCAATTCAACATGAGAATTTTGAGGCATTTTGACCACTTAGAACACCAAAATGGGGCACGCAAAACAAGGTGGTGACAAAAATGACTAGGCTAGGCGAAAGAAAAGAGGGTCCCCATTCCGAATGGGCCGTTTGTGCTGAGGGCACAACAAGTCCTTTGTGACCTAAAAACATGCTTCTTGTAGCAAGTTACACATCATTTTGAGCTCTAAAAACTCCCCTCATAGTTACTATAATAGTTAGGGTTAGTTTCTAACTATTATTTACACCATATCACACACAAAATCACATGTATTAGGGTGAGAAATAGTGATCTATCATTTTGGCAAACCCTATTTTTCCCCCTATATAGGTACATGACTCAAATCACCATGATGTTGATAGGGCTTGCAAAATTTCACCATATTAATTGTGTGGTGTTCTATTGTAGGCCAATAATATCTTGTATGAAACTAATTTTTTACTAACGATAGTCCACTAGAATGGACCCGACAAATACCTTGATACACTTCACTTATGGAAATTTGAGTTTCTTCTGAGTCCAAGCATCTTAGGAGGGTGCCATCAAAAGAGCTATTCTAAAGGGTATTTCTAAGGATAGTGAAACGAGATGTTTCATGAATGAAGGATTATTTTTGTGAGGATGATATATTAGGGGGGATGATGTTATTGCATAGATATTAGTATATGTCCTAGTACCAAGGGGAATTGAGACCAATAATGTCACAAATCATTTTAGATTTCAGAATATCATAAGTAAGAAAAATAACTTATTCAATTAAGAACTCATATTGCTAGCTATTTTGTGGAACATCAACAAAGGAAAAAATGGTAGCCATGGCATTAGCTACTTTATTATTTATTCTAGGTACTTGATTGAACTAGATTTGCATGAAGTACTCTTTGAAGTTGTTCACCATGCAATTGCAGGGCAATAAATTTTTCTACTTTGTATGATACTCATCATTTACCTATTTGATGACCAGTTAAGAGTCACCATAAACTTGTAGTTTTGAAAATTTTCACTAGATGGTAAGATTTAGTTTGACTATTAATGCCCCATATTCTGCAATGTTGTTTGTGCAAGGAAGGGAAATTTTATAGGACTTAGGGATACAATCTCCTTGCGATGTCACAAAAATTATCCCAGCCCCTAAACCATGTTGTGTAAAAGATCCATCAAAGTATAGATTCTGCCATGTGCCTTCTTTTGTAGTAAAAATAATTTCATCAAGAAATTTGGTCAGCAGTGGATGATTATCCAATAGAGGAGCTTCATCAAGTTTATTGGAAACTACTTATCCTTTTATAGCTTTTCTATCTACATAATCAATGTCAAATTACCTTAGAATCATGATCCATTTAGCCATTCTTCTTGTGAGCATTACCTTTAAAAGCAACTATTTTAATGGATTCACTTTAGAGATGAGTTGAGTTTTATGATTAAGAATGTAGTGTCATAGTTTCTTACCACACAAAACACTACCAAACTTGCTCTCTCTATTGGTGAATATTTCAATTCACATCCAACTAGTGTGTGAGATATGTGTTAAATATAGCCCTTTCTTTTCCTTTGTCATCGTGTTGAGCTAGTAGTACACCTAGTGCCACTTGAGTAGATGATATATACAAAAGAAGTGGCTTACCCAATTGCAGTGACACTAGGACTAGTGGTGATGCAAGATAGTCCTTAAGTTATTGAAAATCCTATTGATAATTGTTATCCCATTTGAATATAATATTTTTATAAAGTATATGGGAGAATTGTTGACATTTTTTTGCCAACTATGCAATGAATCTTCTAATTGCTTGTGGTTTTCCTTGTAGACTTCTAAGTTTTTTGATGTTCTTTGGTGGAAAAATTTCCATTATTTCTTTTACTTTGGTTGGTTCTACTTCAATACCTTGGCAGGAGACCATAAATCCTAAGAGTTTTCTAGATGTGACACCAAACACACTTTTTGGGATTACGATGTAATTTTTATTTTTCCACCTAGTTAAATATTTTCTCTAAAAATTCAATGTGTCCTTCTCTTTCTTTTTATTTTTCTAGAATATCATTCACATAGTCATCCATGATATCATGTAGCATTTCATGGAAAATGATAGTCATTGCCCTTTGGTATGTAGCCCATATTTTGTTTAATTTGAAAGGAATTACTTGGTAACAAAATTTTCTCCATGGAGTTATGGAATATTTCTTATGTTGATCTTCTTCTATGACTCAAATTTGATTATATCTTGAAAACCCATCTTTTGAAGAGTGGACATCCATGCAATCCACTCTTAAAAATATATAGAAGAAGCAATTTCCTCATTTTTTTTGGGAATTTTTATGCATGGAACCATAATTTCTATGTTCTCACCTCTGCAGATGGAGTTCCCCATGAGTCACTAAAATATTTATACTTTTTCTACCATGCCATTATTCTATAAAGATCTCTTTCCTAAATCATTTTATCAATAATGCCTTCCTTTTTCATGTTGCCATGGTTTTTTCACTTGATTTCAAATTTCTATGTGGAGAAATTCTAGTTGTTAGGCCTATGCAATTGCTATCAAATCTAGGGACTATGATTAAAGAACAATGCAGTCAAATTCCATGTGGTGGCTTCATGCACAAAGTAAAAGGAGTGAGCAGTATTTTTTTGAAAGGAAAAATAAATGAGAAATGGAAAGTACTAACTAATGAGCAATTTTTTAAGAAAAGTGATTACCAAGAGATATAGAAGCCAAACCAAGCACCACAAAATGAAAATAAGACACAAGAATTTTCAATAAGGGAAAAAAAAAAAAAAAGAAAAAACCCCAATATTATGAATGGAGAAAAAATGCCTAAGAATGATACAAAGAGAGAGAGAGAGAGCACTTAAGCCTTAAGCTTGCTTGCTTGAATATGAAGAATGAGAGGAGAGACTCCTCAATAAATAAAGGTGAGAAGAGGAGTTAGAATGTAACTTTCAACTCAATGAATGCCACCATTCATCTATGTGGGTGTAATGTGTCAAGAACTTCTTAAGGATCTTGCTGCAATTATTCCTTAATAAAGGAATTAAAAATAAAATAAGTCATCCTCACACATGTGTGAGAAGACAAAAAGACAAAAGACTTGTACGGATTCCTTTGGAATATTCCTACAAGTTAATAAATAATTACAATTAAAGAATAACCTTTACCAAGTAAAGATTAATCTTCTAGCATCCCCCTTAAGCTTTACTTAGGGACGTTACATCAAACCCTTTGTAATCCAATATTTTTACAATGAAAGATAAATTTATCTTTATAAAGAGCCTTGGTGAGGATATTTTCCACTTGATCTTCACCTTTACAATACAAAAGAGAAATTTTCTTGTCTTCATTTTTCTCTCTAATGAAGTGATGTTGAAGAGCAATGTGCTTGGCCCTTGCATGAAAAATTGGATTCTTTTCCAAAGCAATAACACTTTGATTATTGCAACACAAAGGATTAGGATCCATTGGAGGTAGACCCAATTATTCAAGTAATCTTCTAAACTATAGTGCTTCTCTTAATGCATTTGTACAACCTTTATATTCAACTTCTATAGAACAAGGAGAAGTAGATTGTTGTTTCTTACTATTCCATGAGATTGCACCTAATCCAAAAAAGAAACAAATCACTAGTGGATCTCCCATCATTGGGATCACCTCCTAAATCTGAATTTGTATAACCTTTTAAAGAAAAATCACAATTTGCATCATAAAAGAGACCAAGATTAAGAGTTCCTTTAACATATCTTAAAATTATTTTTGCAACTTTAAAATGAGTTTTTTGTGGTTTAAACATAAATCTAGAAACCAATCCAACACTATAAGAAATATCAAGTTTGGTAAGAGTTAGATAATTTAAACTTCCTACTAATTGCCTATATAAATTAGGATCAACAAAAGGAGTTTCCATATCAACCATTAATTGAGTTCCTAATTCACAAGGAGTAGAAATACACTTTTCATCATTCATTTTAAACTTATCTAAGAGATCTTGAGCATATTTATGTTGAGAAAGGAAAATACCTTTAAGTGTTTTCCAAATTTGCATACCCAAAAAATAATGTAATAGGCCTAAATCAGTCATTTGAAATTGTTGATTGAGTTGTGACTTAACATCACTAATCAAATATTTAGAAATAGACGTGATAATTAAATCATCAACATATAAAATAATAATCACAATATTATTTTCCCTATGCTTAATATATAAATTTGGATCATTTTTACTTCTAAAGAAACCTTGAGATAGAAAGAAAGCATTAATTTTGGAATGCCATTCTCTAGGAGATTATTTTAAACCCTAAATTGATTTCTTCAATTTGCAAACAAAATGTTCATTTCCTTCCTTAATAAAACCCAAATGTTGAGAAATATAAATTTCTTCATGGAAATCACCATTTAAAAATGCACTTTTAACATCCATTTGATGAATAGGCCAATACATATGAGAAGCTAAAGCAAGAACTAGTTTAATAGTTGGCATTTTAGCTACTAGAGAAAATATTTCATTATAATCTAAGCTTTCAACTTGAGAGAAGCCCCTTGCAACTAATCTAGTTTAAAAATTTCTAACTTCATTATTTTCATTAACCTTAGTTTTCTACAACCATTTGCATGAGGCAAGATTCTTACCATGAGGTAAGGAAACTAAATCCCAAGTTTGATCTACAATTAAAGTATCATATTCTTCTTGCATAGCCTTTTTCCAATGAGGCTAATCTTTAGCTTGTTCATAAGTTTGAGGATCATTTGAATGCATAATTTTAGGCATAAAGGCATAATTACAATAATATGCATTTATAATCTTAGATTGATTCATTCTAGCTAAAATATCTTCGCTTTCTTGCATGAATTTTTTTTAAAAATTAGACTTTTTTTTAGAAGTGGGAGTATCATCACCAGAAGAAGAATCATGAGGAGTACTTTCAACATTTTCATCATCATTATTACTATGAATAAGAGATGCATTAGGAGGGCTAAGAGAATATTCAACTTTAGGATTATCCTGCACAACAATAACTTTCTTTTGAGAAGATTCAATAGCATGCACTTTAAAAAAATCATGAATAGCATTTTTAGAAATGTATACATCTCTAGCAACTTTAACTTTGTTAGTAAGAGGATTATAAACTTTATAAGCTTTAGAATATTCATCATAACCAATAAAAATATGATAAGAAGATTTATAATCTAACTTTTTCCTCTTTTGTTTAGGTTTGTGAACATAAGCAATTGAACCAAAAAAAATTAAATGCTTAAGATTGGGCTTCCTACTAGACCAAGCTTCTTAAGGAGTTATAACCTTTAAAGCTTTAGTAGGAGTTCTATTAATAATGTAACTTGTAGCACAAAACATAGCTTCAACAAAAAAATTATAAGACATATTTTTAGCATGTAACATACATCTAGCCATTTCAACAATAGTTCTATTCTTCCTTTCTGCTACACCATTTTGTTGAGGTGTATAGGGAATAGTTAGCTCATGCTTAATACCAGATGATTTTAAATAAATATTAAAAGAATTTTTCACATATTCTTTACTATTATCAGTTCTAAGAATTTGAAGTTTAAAACCATATTGACTTTCAACAAATTTATGAAATTCAGAAAATATTTCAAGAACTTGATCCTTACTATGAGGAAAATAGATCCGAGTTCTTCTAGAATAATCATCAACAAAAGTAAGTGCATACCTTAATCCTTGGATGTAGTTATCCTCCATGGGCCCCAAAAGGTCACTATGAACTTGGTCCAACTTATGGGTTTCCCTCCATGATTGACCATGTGGAAAGGGCTTCGTATGCATCTTACCACTCATGAATCATGTGCATACAATTATAGATGGAACAATACTAGGCAATCCATCTACCATATTAAGCTTTTGCATTGAGCAAATATTGTTAGAATTAATATGACCAAGTCTTTCATGCCAAAGATTAAATCAATGGTAGATATTAAAGAGCATCTAGATTGAGAAAACTCATAAAATTTGAACAAATTATCATTTCCTAATTTAGCATTAGCAATGACCTTCTTTTGTTGTGGATCAATAACATAGTTGTAAAATTCTATTTTATAATCTTGAAAAAGCTTAGCAATTAAAAGAAAATTAATCTTTAATTCAACAACATATAAAACATCATGCAATTTACCATAAGGACCATTCACATCTCCAATTGCTTCTACTTTACAAGTATGATTATTAGTAAGTTGAAGAGAAACATTAGACATATCAAGTTTCATAGACTCAAAAACTTCTTTATGTGAAGTAACATGTTGAGATGTGCCTAAACCAATAACCCATTCAAGAGGTTGAGAAACATTAAAACTACAAGTAAAAGAATGTCTATATTGGTTAGAATTGTTATGAAACTTATTATTATTAGGTTTATTTTGTTGTTGATTATTTTTCTTCATAGGCTTTTTCTCATTTTTCTTCATAAAACAAGAATTTTCCAATGACCATCCTTATTACAATAAGTGCAATGAGGTCTCTTAGAAGAGTTAAACTTTCTAGGATCATTGTCAATATTATAATGTTGTTTAGAATGATGCTTAGAATTTTGCTTATGATTAGACAAAAAAGCATGTTCATTAGAGTTAAGATTGCCAAATTGAATTGACTTAGCTTTTTCTTGTATTAATAAATTAAGAAAAATATCATAAGTTGATTGAGTAGCTAAAGAAGGAATAGCTAATTGAGCATGAATATTAGTAATAAATTGCTAAAATTGTCTAGGAAGACATTTTTTAAGAATAAAATGAATTAATATAATATTTTCTAATTGTACTCCTAAACCTTACAATTTACTATTTAAAGCATCAAAAATTAATAAAAAATCATCCATAGATTTAAAAATAGAATTCCTTAAATCTTTAAGTTGATCTTGAAGTTGATTTTTTCTAGATTCATTTGAACTATCATGAATGGTCTTCAGTTTGTCCCATGATTCATAGGTTGTTGTACATGTCCCAATGTGAACATATAGTTTAAGTGACATGGAAATACCTATGAGGCCAAGGGCTTCCTCATTTTTTAGCTTCCATTTTTCTTGTTCATCTTGGGATGGAGACAGGCCAAGTTTCAATTTGGGATCTGTAGCAACATCTAAAATATGTTTAAATAAAAAATAAAAGAGATATGAGTTTTCCAAGAATGATAGTTAGAACTAATTAATTTAATTTCAAGAATTAAAGTTGGCATGATTACAATAAAAAATTCATATCTTTATGAGAAAAATAATAACTATTGTAAATATTTGCTTAAAAAAAATATCCCTCTTGATTGAATTAAATCTTAAAAAATAGCTTCTTTTAAAAATAAATTGCCTAAATTTAGAACAAAATAAACCCCTTTTTAAATTAATAATATTATTTTTAAAGATTTAAATAATTTTAAATGAATAATTAAAATTTTAATAAAATTTAAATAAAATTAATTAAAAATTTAAAAGATTTATTAAAAATTAATATAAAAGAACTTTATAAAGTCTCTTAAAACATATACTAAAATGGTAAGACTTTTTTTTTTTAAACTAAATATTTTAAAATGGGGTGACCTTTTTTAGATTTTAAGATAAAACAAAAGCTTTTGTTTTTTATTATAGGAAAAATAGGTTTTGATGGGGCCCTGAAACCCATTACAACCGGTTTTGAAGGGCTCCATAACCCTATCAAAGGCAGGAATGCTGCAGATAAGATAAATCACATACACTCAGTAACAAAACATTAGTAATAGTTAACAAGAAGACATGACTACACAAGTTGCATCAGTTTAAAAGAGAGGGACAAGATCCCTAACCAACCAAATTTTAACATTGAGGACCTGGAAACCTTAAGTAAACATAGAACCCACCTACATCATCCAGGCATCAACAAACCATCTGCTTAGTAAAGACACCAGTGAGCCAAGAACAAAAGACAATTTAATGGTAAAGAGCACCATCAACCTCAACCCCATAATAAAAAGCACCAGCAACTCAAAGATCCCCACCTCAATAGAGGAGTTAGAGAGCACATTGAAGCACATCTGCCATCTTGTAACAACACCCCACCAAAACCATTCACACCTCCACCTCAATAGGAGAGAGCTCCCCTCTATAGGAGAAGAAGAGATGAGAGCCCCACCCTCTAAAGCCTTTGTTATTAAAGTGTTTTGGAAATTTTTTAAAAGGAAAAAAAAGTTTGGTCTTTAAAGAATTTGAAATGAAGATTTAGAAAAATATTTAATGAAAAAAGGAAAGATTTGGATGAGCAAACAAAGAATTTAGGGTTTAAAATAATTTTAAAGAAAATAGATAAGGATTTATGTTGATGAGAACAAAGGGAGATGGAAGCTGAGCAACGTAGGGCAGGTGCAGAGGTCAAGGTTGAAGTCACAAAGGCAGGGGAGTGGCATGAGGTCCATTGGCAAAGCGAACATAGCACCAATAAGGGGGGTTCAGCCTAAAAGTGGGTCGAAACCCTACAAACTTTGAAGATTTTATTTATTTTTTACAACTTGATATTTGAGGGTTTTTTTTAAAAAAAATAGACAAATTTAAATATAGTTGAGAAGAGATTTTGAAAATTTTTGAAAAGAAAATAAATTGGTTTTTTTATTTATTTGATATTAATATGTAAAAAAATGGAGATTGATTTTGAAAGAGAAATAGTTTTTTTTAGATCTAGTTCTATTTTTTAAAATTTGAAAATTTTGAAGTAGGGTTAGATTTTTGGAAAAAAAATGATTTTTTAATTTAATTTGTTATATAATTTTTTTTTTAAAATAATGAATTCTTTTACAGATTTGATATACAGATATGTATAAACTGTAGAAATAAATAAATTTTAAACTAAAACTATTTTAGCTAACTATGTCTTGGCTAAGGGTGTGGATCCGAGAGATGTTTCCTATTGCAATCATCTCGACCTTCCTCTTTAGAGTGGTGTTGCGTAGGGTGTTGGCTAGATCATGAGAAATAGATGTCGACATCCTCTTCAAAAGATAAATAGGGAGGGGAGTTAGCGCTCTCCTCCTCGGGGTGTGTTGAAAATCAACATGGATGGTTCTTCTCGAGGAAATCCTACTCATGTTGGTATTGGGGATGTTGGGTAGAAAAGTTCTAGGACTGTTGAGTTTATCTTTTCTGTTTATAAGGGTCTACTTACTAACAATGTGATGGAGGCTCTCATCATTTTATATATTGTGGAGTGTGGTTGCACTTTTGGGTAGATACAAATCATTTGTGAATTTGGTTGTCAGGTGGTGATGACCTTGCTAAAGAGGAATCAATTAGAGGATGTGGGTATGTATAGGATCATCATTGAAAAAATAGGCCCTTAAGTGGCAAAAAATTTAGATAAATCAGAGTTAGGCAACTTGACATAAAAAATTGAATAAGTTATCTATATTATTTCAAAAATATGTAAGAATAGAATTTGTAGCAAATTGAATGTAGTTTCTAAACTACTAAGTTTGTTTAAAAAAAATCTATTTGGTGAAAATTTGAAATTTTAATGCAGTAGTACTTAAATTTTAGGGAAAAAACAAGAAGTAGGTGTTTGTCTGCCCTCCCTAGCCCCAATAAAATGATAATATTTTTTTTATAAGATTTTAGATATAAGTAGAGGACTCATGTCTCGATGTGATGCATATTTTTTTGTAACTTTTTTCCAAGTAAATAATTAATTATTATTTTTATATTACAACTTTTAAAAAATATAAAAAATCTCATGTCTAACCACCTTAACTTAATCAAAACTTCATGAAATTCAATTTTTCATTTTTTAATCCTATAGTATACGAAGCATGTAATGTGATGCATGTTTTAGATTAAAAAAATGTGATACTGTTTGAAAGTTATAGATGTTTTTCAATCAACCTATCAATCAGGACTTTAGTCATAATTTGAATAGAAAATGAATAATAATTAGTTATTAAATTCAAAGTAAAGCATAATTTATATTAGTGGAAAGATGAAAATCTCCTTTAAAAACCCTTTTTGTTTCATAAATTTTGGTATAAAAAAAGTTGTCAGCCACATACCCATCATATTGCCACTTTTTGGCCCATCATGATCTTGCACATACCCATGTATGTTGGCATTTGGCTGTAATTATAAAATATATTCTTAATCTGTGTTTCCTTGGAATCTATTACTTTTTGGCACATTCCTATAGAATGGAATGGGGTTGTAGATTGTTTAGCCAAATGGGCTTCCAATCATTTGCAGAATTGGAACATTATGGATAGGGGTCAGTTATCACTAGATTTGTCACAAAAGGTGGGCCACTTAGTGGAGATTGACAGGGGTGTGTAATATCCTTGCTTTGTACTACTTTATTTTGGTTTGAATAAATTTTTACCCCTCTTTAAGTATAATAAAAATAAGATAAACCCTTATAGGGTTCTCTAAAAAATTGCAAAAAAATTTTAAAAATGCAAACTATTTGAAATATAAAAACCTATAATTCCTACATAGAAAAAAGGTTAGAAATTTATTAAACTATTCAAAAGAGCAAGAACACTTTGATGCTTCTCCTTATCTCTTAGAGTTCCTCCAATAGTGTGCTTAAAAACTTTGTAAACCTTCAACAATGTAACTCAAAAAAGATTAGTAATACCAAGGCTTTGATACAATGAAAGGAAAAATAAATGAGCAATGGAAAGTACTAACTAATGACCATTGTTTGAAAGAAAGAGATTACCAAGAAATAGAGAAGCCAAACCAAGTACCACCAAATGCAAAGGAGATAGAAGAATTTGATAAGGGGAAAGAACAAGAAAAAACCCCAATATTATGAATGGAGGAAAATGTTTAGGAATGATACAAAGAGAGAGAGATCATTTAAACTTAAGATGGTTTGCTTGAATATGAAGAATGAGAGGAGAGGCACCTCAATAAATAGAGGTGAGAAGAGGAGTTAGAATGTAACTCCCAACTCAATGAATGTCACCATTCATCTATGCGTGTGCAATGTGTCAAGAACCTCTTAAGGAGATAGTTACAATTATTCCTTAATAAAAGAATTAAAAATAAAATGAGTCATCCTCACACACATGTGAGAATATAAAAAGACAAAATAATTGTAGGGATTCCTTTAGAATATTACTACAAGTTAATAAATAATTACAATTAAAGAATAACCTTTACCAAGTAAAGATTAATCTTCTAACATTTTGTTTCATTGAGTGCTTGCTTTCCTCAAGGACACGTGTCAAGATAGTGTTGGAAGATGGTCAACACTCCCCTCGGGATTTGCGACATGGACTAATCGCCTCCCATGGATCCGTTAACTCTGGCAGTTGTATCAGGAATTAATAGGTCAATATTTTGGTGCAATGATAACTATGGGCCAACAAGTGGTATCAAAGCCAAAGGTGTCGGGTTTGAATCCCCTCAAGTAACGTTGAGGGGGGATTTGTTGGAAGATGGTCAACTCTCCCCTTGGGATTTGTGACATGGACGAACCACCTCCCATGGATCTGTTAACTATGATAGTTGTATTAGGCATTAACAAGTCAATCTTTTGGTGGAACAACAATTCTGGGCCAACAGATAATGCAACTCAAAGTGGTTTATAAGAATCACAAGTAGTTTTTGCTACATGGTTGGCCAAAACTCTTGGCAAGACAACTGTGAACAAATGGTAGAGGCCAATGTGTGAACAACATGCATGCATACTAAATAATGAATGCTCATTACTAGCTCTCATAATGAAGCATGCTAACAGTTACAATGGTAGAACATGGAGTAACAGGTGGCATCATCACCCCATTGGCCCAAGTTTCTTATGATTTCCCAGTATGACCATTTCAACAGTTTGGATGAGTATGGTTTTACAAGTGTTAGAGTGGGGAATATTTTCCATTTCGACAGTTCTCATCTTGTTGGGGAGCTTTTTTATATTTAAGCCCTGCATGGTATTATTTGGGGGCCCTCTCTTGGTTATTTCATTACTTTTAAAAGGTCTTAGAACATATAGTTTATTTTTAGTAGTTTCTTAGACCTTAGCAATTATTTTTATGGGAAAGTCTGAATTCATAATTTTGTGTTGTATTTCCCTTTGTTGTTCACTCTTTTTCTTTTTCTAAATCTAATTATTCTCTATGTTTCCATGGAGAAATTGAAGTGATGGATTATTCTCTTTATCTTTTATGATTTTAGTTACATTAATGAATGCATGACATTGAATCATGTCTAGTAGTCTTTTGAGCTTCTACAAAAATAAATCTAACTTAGATCTTATTATGTTGCATCATGTTTGAGATTTTGTAAGAGTTTGGCTTGTCACCTTAGAATAGATTACTTTTATGCATTGTATTTCAATTCTTCTCCCTTTTCCTACCCCTGTTAACAAAATGAGGAGCCAACCTCTACAATCCTAGAGGTCATTCTACAGAGTGCATTCTAGCCTCCCATTTGTAGAACTTCTCATAACTATACCTCCTAAGCATCAACTTTAGAGATCAAAAAATAGCATACTCAAATTTTAGAGATCCACCAAGATTTTCAAACTAGATATCTCAATTAATACTAACAAGAAGCAACCCAACAATCTCTAATACCATGTAAGAGTTGATATAGAATACTCTACACCATACAAGACTTGGATGATATAGCTACCCAAGGTCTAATAAATTGATGAAAACACAAAAGGGATCAACTATGAGAGAAATTATATTCTATCAAAGGAAGCAAATGATAGACTATGGTTATGATTATGATTTACACATGAAAACCCTTGGTTATATAGCCAAGGTGAGACATAACATTAGACAAGATCATGACAAGTGTCTTAATCCTATGTTACGAGACAACTAACTCAACTAATATAAAATGACAAAAGATAAAATAAGATCTAATACCAACTAACAACCTTCTTGAAATATTATCTTGGACCTAAGTAAACCTAACATGTGCATAGTACCTACTAGGTAAACTAGTTAGGTAAAACACATATGTCACACTAATAAATAGACATCCAATTATAGTTATTTATGAGGTTACCAAACTTGGGTATAAATTTCATGTTTCCTTTGATAATAATTTTTTCTAAGGAACTATAATGAAAATATTCAAGATATACTTTATGAAGATCCTCACCACCATTTAAGTATTGATTTGTAACCTCTAATATTTTTCATAGTATATACACAACTATAGGATCTTAGAAGAGTTGTGTGTTGTTTTAAAGAGAATTGTAGTACTCACTAGATTGATATAAAAAAATTCCACATGAACAAGATTCGTGGATAAATGAAGTGAGTATCTATGAAGAGAAAAAAGAAACAAAATTAAGGAATACAAGATACACATTATGGAACAATGTCTCCATTAATACAATACCCATGAGCTTAGAAGGGTCTTGTCCTAGTTTTAAGAGACTTGTAATACTCACTAAGATATAAAAAATTTCCACATCAACAAGAATTGTGGCTAAATAAAGTGAGAATATCCATGAAGAGAACACAATAATTAACTAAATTAAGAAGTAAAAGGTACACATGTGATGAAACAACATACCATCTATAAGATGAAATCATCAATGAATCAAGAATAATGAGATTAATTATCTATATTATATGAAATATTAAAACTATAATAGAGGAATGAATAGAAGCTAAATATAACAAAGTATAAGAATCAATATTAAATGGTTCATTGATTAAGAACAAACAAGGGTTGGTAGATTGCTATCAAAGAGATTTCATAGAATAAAGACCCAAACCCAAATAAATCAATGATACAAGAGGTGGATTCTAACTTGATCTAAAAGAGAACTAATCTATAATGGAGACAATCAAATCTAAAACTTAATTAACCAAATGTAATCAAAACTAATCACTCACATAAATATCAAGGATAATCAAATAATTAAAAATAATTTTATCATGATTAATTTAGATAAATGAAAATGCTTTGACTTGAAAGTAAAAATTTAATGAATTTAATGCGATAAGGAATCAAAATGATGGAAATAAGTGTCAACAAAAGAATCAAATTTTGATTTTTCAAAAAAAAAACTTGAATTTTAAGGCTTATTTAGACTATGATCTTAGATTTGAATATATGTGAACCCAAACAATAGCTTGTGAATCTAAACCCACTAAAATTGGATTGTCAAAATTTGTTGGCCTAAATTTGTAGTATTTGTATTGTTGTAAGGATTGATGACACTTATACATATTTTTAGACATATTAAAATTATAACTAGCAACTTTTTCTTAAACCTTAAATTGGACCAATTTGACATTGATGAACCAAAATTTAGGACAACAAACAAATATCCATTGGACCTATGATGATGTCACAAGAAACATATGGAAATTAGTTTCTCCTCTAAGAACTTTTGATCTATTTGTTCTTCTCACAGTCTTATATTTTTGTTCATAATTTTTAAATAAACAGAATGTCTGTCTTCAAATACAACCATACTACCATAAATCAAAAAAATATGTACTAGGTTGACTCCCAATAACTATTCAAATAATTTGAATAAAATATTTTGAACTCTCAAATTTAAAAATTTAGAGAGAAAATCTATAATTACAATTATCAAATTTATATAAAAATATGCCACTCATAAACTAATTATTATGTATAAAACGTTCTAATAAAAATAATCCCAAAACATATGAAAAACTGAATTTTCTAACGTTACAAAAGGTCATTCAAATAAAGTTTACCACGATAATTTACATGTGAATTCCCGGATCAATTTAGTTCCAGATTGTTTAGTTCAGTTCAATGTTCTTTGTTCGCATGAACTTTGTTTTAACTCACTGATGAATATTAATTATACGTAATCACTGTATAAAATTATCATACTTCACAATAACTTACCCTAAGATAATTCACTAGATTTATCTGATTCTTTACACCAAACATGTGCTTTAGACCATTTGTCCTTCAAAAATTCATGGTGCTAAGCTGCAGTGTATTAGGCAAAACTGGCCCTTACCTCCCTAAATACAAAAACAAGATTTAGCATGCATTTCAGGCCTTTCAGAAAAGGTTAAATGTTCTAGCCATAAGTAAATGACTTTATCTAAATGTACCTACAAATTATCTCCTCCAGCAACCCTGAACCCTTGAAGTAACAACCTCCAGCTTTATGAATTTCATGTTCCTTGTTAGTGCCCAATGGGTTTGATAAGCTGTATACTATATCTGAAGGTACATGACTGGTGTTGTTACAGTTAGGAATGCACACAGCAGATGAGGAAATGGATGAGATGTCAGTAGTAAGAAAGCCCGAAGCTAAGTCACAAATGACCACAGCGTTTTGGTTTTGATGATCAGTGTTGGGGGTCAATGGGTTCACTGAAGGTCCATAGTCAAGATTTTCTATGAATTGAAAAAGAGAGCCCTTTACAACTGGGTCTGGCAATGTTATTGTAGAGGGTAGAGAATTTACAGCTAAATTGGTGGTTTTGTTGAGGGAAGGCTCATGAGATATGTATTTAGATTCTAGTGTGCTTGATGAACAGAATGGGGAGAGTGCATAACATTTAATAGTGGGGTCACTATTGGTGGTCTGCTTGTTCTGGGGATTGGACAATTCATTGCCAGATAAGAATAAACTGGGCATATTGCTACTATTGTCCACAGAAACAGAAATGGGCTCAAGCAGAGGGCTAAAACATGCAGGCATCTGATCACAACTCTTCATTTCATTCATCAGCGATTTAATGTAATTGCTCACTGTCATATCTTCTCGAGAGAGATTGTGATCATCATTGAAGACATTCTGCTTCTTAATAGTTCCACTTCTCCTTCCTCTGGGCTTTGGAGCAGCTTCATCTCTTCTGCATTGTAGAGACTTCCTAAATATCTTCTTCCTTGAGCTCATCATGGCCTTAAGAAATTGAAAGAAGTGGGCATCCCCCACAAACTCTGCTGTAATCCTAAATATAACCCATTGTTAGAAAGATGGCACAAGACATAAACAACAACGAGACTCATAACACAGTACCATAGAAAAGTACAGTTAGCACACATATTTACACATTACGTTAACCCACAATTTGGTCTGAACAAGTCTGTTAATAGCACAACACTGAATTAAAACCATAAAAAATCTATTCTATGTTCACCTATTTACGAAGCAAAACACATTATATAAACTCAATATCATGCATGCATCTGTTCACTATATTGTGATGAATATCTACCGTTATATGATGAACCCCTTTCTCTGTGTATTAGCAAGAGTAATGCAGCTGCACAAATGTATGATGAAAATAAATTCAAATGAGAACTCTCTCAATTTTGACACACAATTTCAAATTTACTAAACTGCAGTACATGCAGATGGAAAAAAATGGGTCTCTGTAGAGATGAAAGACTAATAAATTGGGCAGCCCATCAATGGGTTTCACTACAAATTGAGGCAAATACCTGTTGCCCAATAAACTTTATGTTGGTGTAGCATTAGCAATACCTTCTGCTAATTATAAGCTGTTATTCTAAATCTTTTTTCCAACTAAACTTTTGATGACTGCAACATACAACTTGGTAAGTATCGTATGCTTGTTTCAATGAAAGCCCGATCTTGTAAACAAGTTTCAGGATATAAATTGAAGAGGTGGTGGTGAGTGGATTGGTATACAAGGAGACGATCAATATAAGTGTGGGAAATTAATTGACAGGACATGAGTCATGATGGGATGTTGGTTTATATTAAGGAGAATGAAGTCGGATTCGACTTTAGGAAAAGCTCTCTGCCCAAAAAATACCCTTATTACTAGCCAGTATCTAAAATAGTACGGTGTGCAGACTGATTTTGGATTTGCAGGAATTAAATAAGGTTTAGATAATATTAACCCTCCGGCCACACACGAAGATGTGTCAGGACCGAGTTGGGCAAATTGATTCATCCTATGCAACTGACGTCCATTCACAATGGGAAAAACTTGAAGTGAAATTTAGTTAAAAGATTTAGTTAAATATTTAAATAATTTTAAATATATATATAAACTGTTGTAAAGTTAGTATTTGATTGATTATTATGTTTTTTTAATATTATATAGAAAGGAAAAACGAGGGTCTCTATTCTTATAGTAACTGTCAAAGACAACAAATATTACAAGGAACACGAAATAATTGTTCACAAATAATATTATATACGAAGAACTCGTGAGATTTTTGGAAGTTTTTCACGTAATATTTCAAATTTATGTTAAAGTGTAATCATGATTATAAGTAGTAGATCATTTATTCTACATATTATTGTTTCAATATATTTATTTGAGTTGGAATCTATGCATCATAAAAATATAAATTGTATTATGCATGTCTATGTATTAGGATGTAGCTTGATTAATAAGTGAAGTCATGGTAGCCAATTTCAAGTTGACACTTATGATTTCAAAATTTATATATTTTTAATTGTTGGGTAGATAATGAATTTATGTAGTGAATGTATTGATATTCTAATTATTGCATATGGGAATTTGTACATACATCCATTGCATTTATTATTTATGTTTTTAGATACAAGATTTGGATAGATTAATAATCGTAATTCCAAAGAAAGGTTGCAAAGAGTTGTATAGAAGGTAGAGGAGAGAGGAATCACCTTAATTTCTTTGTAAGGGCCATTAATAATGCATGTGAAAGATAAATTTAGGGGGGTAAATATGGATCTTAGAGAACCTACTAGAGGATGGATGATCATTACCATATCGAGTTTTCAAGTCACTCATATATTGAATAAAATTATTGAATAGTATTTGTGTTAGAGGTTAATAGTTTTGATTTTTTTAGTTTGGTGTGTTATTCAAGTTTTAGTGTCTAGTATAAATTTCATATGGTTTTTAATTTTGAACTTTAGTGTAAAGTAAAGGTGGTGTGAACATTATCTTTGTCTTGCACAAAGTCATGTTAAGGGAGAGTTTGAGGGTTTTAGTGATCAAATGTTCATGAAAGTCAATATAGGTGGTATTTCTTACTAAAAAGAATGAGGAGTAGAGTGGTAAGGGAATTTTAGGTGGTAGGTATATTATATAAAATTTAGGAGCAAACTAGTTAGGGAATATTAGGTGGAGATGAAATCAATGATTACAAATATTTGTTTATCGATAAGATATAATCATTATGGTTGAGAAGCATACACAAACTATTTATGCTAAATTTAGGGTATAGATGGTTATATGCATGTTCAATCAGTGATACTTCAACATGATCCTGTTAGGGTGAGAATCATAGGTTGACTAGTACCGATTTGTTGTGTAAGACTATGTTTATATAGTTCCAAAATAACTACTAGATTCTCCAAATCATCTTATTGTTCAACCATTGGATCAATGATGGTTTGGGTTTATAATCCAAAATTGTGGTTTATGTATATGTGTTATGTGTTGTTAGAGGTTGACATCTCTTTAAAGTGAAACACTCGTTTTATTAAAATTAATCTACATTAATTAGGAACACATTAATTCAGTTTGAATATAAATTTGACAAATATTAGTTAGAATTTCATCATGTAATAGGCTTAATTTGTAATTTGGAAGTCCAAGTTGAGATCCCAACCATTCTAGCCAACTAGTTGATATGACAAAAATCTTGCATAAGAATGCTAGTTCTTCCATTAAAAAAATCTAGTATTTTACATATGATATTTTGTCCTTGATTGCTTTCCTATAATTTTTGAGTTCTTCTTTCTATTCCTCTTCCTTCTAACACAATTGTTCCTTTGTTTCTTCTTTTTTCTTCTACTTATTTTATTTTATTTTACCTTTGCATCTTCACATTGTTCCTCTTCTTTCTTGTTTTGAACTTAGACTTCAAGCTCCTCACACATAAGCATTGGAGTTATAAGTGAATAAAGTAATTATTCATACATTTTTGTTTAATTTTCCAACTTCCCATCTATCCCTATAACCAAAAAAATAATCAATAAGCTAAGTGCATGAAAATTTATTCACACTATGAGGATATTATCCTATAAAATATATAATTGAGTACTCATTTTTAACATTTGATAGGCCAAATCCTTTTTGATGAGTAATTTTTTTGATAGTTCTCATCTAAGTTGTCACACATGCATCCGTTCTAGTAATTTATCATGAGAGGGAGTCTCATAGATTAGTTATCACCTTATGTTCTTTCATCTTTGGAACAACTCTTGTTTTAGCATGAGCACTTTTTTATGTATCTTGTTTAGCTTGTGCTTTATTAGTATCAACATGTTTGTATAGTCTTGTGGAAGTTTTTAATAGTTTGAGAAACCTATGAATTTGTATTAGTGTACCATCACCATCAAGCAACTCAAGTACCAAAGTGAGAGTTTGAGACCCATTTTTAGTTTGCATGTATTATACTAGTGCTTACCACATAGAATTTGAACACATCATACACATAAAGGTCCTTGAACACAAACTCCTAGAATTCCTTCACAATATGTGATGTGACATGCATAATGGTAGACTCCTCTTGATTGATACATATATTTGATATTTCTTCTATTACAATAGGTTCCTTAGTAGTCTTCATAGGTGCATCTTTCTATGCTTGATCCTTTAGTGGCATGTGAAGAGTAAAATTTTTATTTTTCCATTTCTTACATGGAAGTTGTAATAATTAGTGGCAATTTCTATAATACAAGAGGGATTGTTACTATAATTCGTAGTGATGATCGATGTGTACTTATTGAAATTAGTAGCATTTTTATTTGCATAATCATAGCTATCGAAACAACTATTATAGGGGTATTCACTCTAGTTTGGACAAGTGTAGAAACACATAATGAAGTGAGTGGTGGGCCCTTTGCAATAGGAACCTATAGATTATTCTATCCTACCTATTTTATTCAGGCTATGCTTCATAAAAAAACTTAGTTTGTGGTAAATTTACCACATGCTTCCCCTTGTCATGGTTGATAATGTACATGTTTATTCTATAAAACACTCTTTCTATAGGTATTATAAAATTCTTTATAAACAATTCGTAGTGGTCTATGTATTGTTTCTAGAAACTTTTGTTTCAAACCATTTATTACATTCTTTTGTAACACACATCATTTGTACCCTCTAGTTTGTATAGGTGCTATAGTTTTGTTAGGAATCCATTTGTAAAGTATTTTTCTAAAAAATTTAAAATATTGTGTGTTATAAATAGTCAAATTTAGGCTTTCCCATTGTAAAGTTTTGTACTTAAGTAACTATTTTTATTTGTGGGGATTTATAATTACAACATCAATATTTTTTTTGGATGGGGGTGTAAGGAATGATTTAAATGCACATTGCATTTTTTATCCCTTCTTTTAGACTACAGGAATTGGGTAGCCCCCTATAAACTGTAGTGCACTTAGTAAATTTTTTTCACGTGATTGGTGACACTAGCGTGACATGCCCTATAGTACCATGGGGATGGGGGGGACTAGAACTCATGACCTCTTACCTGCAATAGGATGCTTTAGCCAATTGAGCTAGCCCCCCAACCCTACATTCTTTATCACTTAGTATTTTTTTTCTATCATAGAAAATTTTAGAGTTATCATGCATTAGTTAATAACTAATTAATCTTTCATTGATTATTAGTCTAGTTTATTCTCATACAGTTAAGCCAAACTTAGGATTGCTTTATTAATTGAGTTAATATTAGATCATTATGTCTCATCTCACGTAATGTTGACACTTGTCATGATCTGATCCCTTTCTCATTTAGGGCTTTGCTCTTATAAGCATTCACCCTCATTGTAGTTATCTCTCGAATACTCACGGGAAATATTGGAGCTTTCATATCTTCTTGAAAGTCTCTTGTTCTGTAGCTTTTTCTTGTTGAAGAATATTACACATAATGTTTTGCAAATATCTTATGTGGAAGGTGTATTTGTTTGTTGTTTGATCCTATGGATCATGGTTTTGTGCTTGTTTGACAATTCTAACATGGTATCAGAGCGTGGATTCAGCGAACCCCTTCTCGATTTATGAGATTTTCTTTCTTTAGCGAGGGTTGCAGGCTTCAAATCTGAAACCCTTTTACTCTTTTTTGTAAATTTTGGAGGTGGGTGAATTTTTGGCGCATTTTAGTGCGAAAATAACCTCACCATTCAATTTAGAGCTATAGAGAAAGTCAAATTTGGCTTTTGTTTCACCTGATTTTGATTCCTAATGCCAGATCTACAAGGTTTTGAAGCAGTTGCTTTGTTTCCAGATCCGGAAGGTAGCTGCAATTTTGGTGTGTTTTGAGCCGAAACAGACATCACCATCACACTTAGAAGGCCCAAAAACCCTAAGAACGACTATCAAATCGTCAAAATCTGAGAAGTTGACCTCTGAGGCAGAAAAAAATTCCCTATACGGCCCTGTATGGTTGTCTGCACGTGAATTGAGGTAAAAAAAAAATTCCCTATGATAAAAAAAAAAATCATATTAAAAAAAGTTTTTTGAAATGACCTTTCAAAAGGCAGCAAGATTTTTTTTAAGTTTTGTATTTAATTTTTTTTTTTAAAGAAACGGTACATGAGAGTACCTACCACCCGTACAATGGCAGGCCCTCGAGCCTTGCCTCCCACTGGCAATGGCTATTAAGACCACCACTTGGCAACTTAAAGCCATAGGTGGTGGCCTTAATACCACTGGCTGATAGTAGAGGTGGTGGCGGTGGGCTCCACCCACTCGCCATTTTTTTATTTTATTTTTTTAAATTGTTTTTTTTAATATATATATTTTAAAAAAATATATAATTTTTTTCTCTTTTTTTATTTTAAAAAAATCAAAAGGCAATTATTAGTTTTTGCATTTTATTTTGCAAATAATTCAAAGCACTGTAATTGGAGAAATTTTATCCAACATCTTCAATTTGGCAAACCTCCACATTTGGAGGTGTTTTTTGACAACTTTGGCGAAGATCTTCTTTTTCCCCACTCAACTCCTCTCTATTGGGCTTTTCAGTTTTGCACTTCAACTTCCAAAGGCCATATCTCAGCCATACGGTGGGATTTTTCTGTGCAGTTTTTTTGAAATGGGGTGGAATTTTGGGCTCTGCATAGTGGTGTAGGTATTTTCCAGTTTTTTATTTCTATTTTTTTCCAAAATTATGTTTTATCAGTGTTGTAGTTGTCCACTTCTCATTTTGGAGACTTTGACGAGCCATATCTTCTACATCTGGACACATTTTTGGGTGCCATTTTTTTTTAAAGTTCTTTTTTTTTGTGTACTTCATCATGGTGCTACCAGTTTCCTCTTTTTTGTTAGAGAATTATATTTTCACCTGTTGTCCTTTTTTGGACATTATGGGCTCACATTGCATGTATTTATCATATGTAAACGCATTGAAATAAAGTGCCTCAACTTTGTATGTGTAGCATTGGGATTCTTGCACATCACTTTGTGCCTTGTTGTACTCACACTATGATATAAAGTGCATGGGGGTTGATGTTTTCCTTTTTTTTCCCTTCATACCTTTCTCATGTGTATGTGACTTTTTTTTCACATCCTTTATAGCTGCTTGTACTTTCATGTTTGCACCTTCAGATGCTCTTGGTTTCTCTTCATGCACTACTTTCTGGAATTTAGTTTTAGTGTACCTGTCACACCTCACCCTTTTCAACATTATGGGGGGGTTTGTATTGTTGGTGCTAATGCTTCCTTGGTTTTGCGTTAGAGTGAGCTATGTATACAATATTTGTTCTTATGTACTAGATAGATTTAGTAGCTGGTTACCCATGCATTTTGGTGAGATGGAGTACTTACCATATGGACACTCTTGCATTCCCATTTCTGGAGGTGACCTTCCATTTTTCTCATGATCAGTTCTTCAGTCTTTTGGTACCTTTGCCATCTGTATCTTCGAGTTCCAGGTGTTTTCCTTTTTTTTCCATCCGATTCAAGTAGTGTCGTTGGGGGAACTCATACATATTCTTTTCTTCTTGATCCTGATCATTAGATGTTTCAACGAACGTTCTTCTTTCAACATTTCAACAGTCATTCTTTGACAGTGTTTGCAGCTTCTTCATGCTTTAGTGATGTTCTTTTTGTTCCTATCTTTTGGGATAACCTTGTCTTGTTTGGAGGCTTCTTCAGTCCTTCACTTGGCTTTGATCTCTTTTTGGAGTGGATTTTTTCCCACGAGGTTTTCTCTATTTCTCCACATTATAGAGATCTTTTGTTTATACATGGGTACCTTACATGCCCTTGTTTGTTGGGACCCATCATGCATTCTTTTTGGGGTTTTTAGCTATTCCCTAAGTTCATCTTAAGGGGTGTTAGAGTTATCATGCATTAGCTAATAAATAATTAATCTTTAATTGATTATTAATCTAATTTTTTCTCATACATTTAAGCTACACTTAGGATTTCTTTATTAATTGAGTTAATATTAGATCATTATATCTCATCTCATGTGATGTTGACACTTGTCATGATCTGATCCCTTTCTCATTTAGGGCTTTGCTCTTATAAGCATTCATCCTCATTGTAATTATCTCTTGGATACTCACGATAAATATTTGGAGCTTTCATATCTTCTTGAAAGCCTCTTGTTCTATATCTTTTTCTTGTTGAAGAATATTGCACATGCTGTTTTGCAGATCTCTTGTGTGGAAGGTGTATTTTTTTATTGTTTGATCCAGTGGCTCGTGGTTTTGTGCTTGTTTCACAATTCTAATAGAAAACAACAAGACTATTAAGCTTCTTATTTCCTCGATTATCATATGGAAAATAAAAATGAGATATACTACAATCTAAAGGACTATGACAAGTATTGTTTGAAAATCCTTCATAATTTACTGAGTTTGAAAATTTTACATATAGAAACAAGCTAGATGAAATCATGGGGTTAATTGGATTGCATGTACCTAATACATTGTTAATATATATTATGGTTTCACTACACCAAAGCAAGCATGTGAAAAATTTGGTGATTTATTTGGCACCATTAATGTCTTTCATATATTACACTTAGAGGAAGTCTTGATTTCTCACACTCCTTACACTCCTTAGTAGAATGATGTAGTTAAAATAAAGGAAATCAGTGTATGAATATAGAGAAGAAGAGAAACTATTTTTTAAAATATTATAAGTGAAGGCTTGCAGGTTATTTAATAATGTTAATCAAGATGCCTTATTTTGATGAAATGTATAGTATGATGATCACTTCACATAGATGGATATATTATAACTTGCTTCTACATCACTTCGTATTCCCCTTCATATCTTGAGGACTCTTTTCTTCTTCATAATGATGATGGTGATCCTAATCCACTAGCTCTTAGTGTATAATCATTTCCTCATTGGGACCTCACTAATATTGAGGAGGTTGTACCTTTAGTTAGTGATCCTATAGAAATTCCTATGACACTCATTGATGGATAATAGGCCTTCATATTTTGAGTCATTCTCTTTTAGATGACCCTTAAATATTTTCAAATATGGCATGTATTCTAGAGTAAGATAGTGCTATAAAAAATTACTATTATTTAATGAACAATCACAAATGGGATTTGTTTAAGTTTAAGAAGTCTTTTACCTTATAATCCTATTTATTATTCATGTGTCGATCTTGCACTTTTAGAAGTGCTCTTAGATACTTAGGGTGTACTTGAAAAAATATTTTTTTAATTTAGCTTCCCATGAGAATCTTGGAATTAGTTATATGTATTCATGAAGGAGGTGGCATTAGCAGTGGCAATTTTGAATAATTTTTAGGCAAGTTTCGCAAACTGGGCATACAAATTGTGTAATGGAGAATTGTGAATGTTTTTGGTAGGTCCCATATAATTTGTGATGGTTTTGGATGCCTACATTGGGACTTGGTCCATTATAGAGGATTTACAATTCAAAGATACCATCTATTATTGTTATAAAGGTTATTTTTTTTATTCACGGCTTAGTGGTAGTTACATTTACTAATTTTGGAAGAACCTCTTCACTGTGGAAATGATATTTTTATATTTTTCCATGGATTGATGGTACATTATTATAGGAAACCATTTTTGGTATTCTTCTCTCACTTTCATATAAATTGGAGATATAATATATAAGTTTTATGAGATTATTTTATAGGTACACAAGTGTTGTCGAGGTAATATTAGAGTAAAGAGAGTGTTAGTGTGTGGATGTATCTCATATTTGAGGATTAATAAAAACTTTTCCTCTTTCTCATGTAATTTTTTTTTAAGGGTTTCTCCATGAAAATCTTGTGTTGATGTGGTTTGTTGATTTATTTCTCATTGTTAATTTATGCAACAACTTTAATAATATTATGTCAATCCTTGTTTAATGGTTTTATTCTAAATATTTGTAAACATTTTTTGAAGTTATTCTTGTAGTATTATCATCTTGTTTCTCAATAGAATATTATACCTCTTCCTAAGAAAATAAAGTTGTTTCATTGTAAGTGGGTCTACAAAGTAAAAAATGTAGCTCAAATAGGTCCATTGATAACTACATGACACATCTTGTGGCAAAGGGGTTGCATGAGTTGAAGGAATTGTAGTGTCAAAAAAAGTGTCTTTCAGATTTTTCACACTTGTTTGGGTCCTCCTTGTGGCTTTTGGCCTAATGTCGCCTTGAATTAGTGTTGTAATGTGGTTGACACATTCACATTAGGTCTTGGGCCCTTGTGAACTAATTATAGAAATTTAATGATGCCTTCCAAAAGTGTTGTGAAGTGTTGTATCACACTTCCACACTTTTCTAGGATCTTAACAGTCAAGTAAGCTTATCCAAGCCTTATTTCAAAGTGTTGTATAGTGTTGTAACACACTTTCACACTTTTCTAGGATTTTCATTAATAATTGGGATTTCTTATGCTTTAATTGGCCACATTTTACATTCATAGGCCTTATTTATGTGTATTTTTTAGAATAATCCCAAAAAATATCATTTAAAACATTTAAATCTTGAAACCCACCTTAATTTCCTAAGGTGTTACTCATTCGCCATTATGGGCAAATGGGTCCCCTTAGGTGGGATCCATTCACCCAGGGTGGCGAATGAGTCCCCTTAGGTGGGACCCATTCGCCTAGTTTGGTGAATGAGTCCCCTTTAACTCAAAATTGAAATTTAGTTTAAATTAATAATGGGTTATTATTTTCCAAGATCTAAGGTCGGCATGTGATGTAATTTGGGGAATTATTGCATAATTAAGTATAAATACAATTTTTTTTCTCTCATTTTCATACCTAGCATTCAAGTATCCATGCATATAGTTTACAAGATTATTTGAGAATTCACAAGAGCATTCAAGGAATTTCAAGGGAAGATTATCAAGCATTCAAGAGAATTTTTCAAGTGTCTTTCATCATGTCAAATATTGTTTTCATCATGTTGTTTTAGAGCTAACAATTGTGGTGTAGTATTTGTAAGCATTGCATTCAAGATCTATCAACATCAAGCTAGAGTTCAAGTCTACATCAGTTGGAGCCATTACTTACATGTTTGCAACATCTTATTGCAAGGGTTTGGTGAGTTACAACATTGTATTTTTTTCATTCATCATTCTCTTTCTATATTTCATTCTATTTCAAACATTTAATTACCAACAAGGGGTTTGACTAGGACAAACCCTTATTAACTAACCACACAACATTTTTCCCTCTTCTTGTGTGTGATTTATAGGGATAGGTTGTAGATTTGCAAAGGAGTCAAGATTGGAAAAAAAATTATCAAGTTGTCAAAGCAATTCAAAGTTTTCAAGGTCTTAGGAGAAGCTTGGAGAAGGTCTACAGGCTAAATTTTATAGTTTCGGACCTAGATCTAAATTAGGAACAAAAGAGTAGACTGAGAGGTATAGAATCCACTTCAAAATTTCTAGAAAAGTATAAGTGGACTGATTTACCACTATTGGCGAATGAGTCCCACTATATAGGTCTAAACAATTTTTTTGTATATCTGAGTACCCATTTGTCTGAAACTTGTTCTGACACAGTTTACTTGAAACTGGGCTGATTCACCCAAACTGGAATATGAGTCCCAATTAGCTTCAACAATCAATTTTTTTGTGATCCAGAGCCTCATTCTACCTTCTTCAGTCTTCCAGGTGCACACTTTCTGTTTCATAGCTTTTTAGTACAACTTGTTCATCTTTTTAGGTTATTTAGTCATTGTTTGCATATCACATTATGTTTTAATACATTTTTTTCCAAGTTTACACTTGGTGGTGAACCCCTCATTCAACATCATTCAATCCCTAGAACCTTCCCTTTGTCATATTTCAATCTCCTTTGCATTGAAATTTCAAGGGTTTGTTCTTGAGTGAAGTGTTGAAAATTTGGTATCTCTCTTCTTTTAGGTCCATAACCCTACAAGTGAAAGAAATCATACCCATTTTTCTTCATTTCATTTTGGTGGACCTGACTATAGAGTATCATAATTCTAATTTGGAGTGCATTTACATCCTAGATTTAACATTGTCTTGCATTTTTCATTTGTTATTTTGCATTCTAGGGTTTCAAATTTTGCATTAGTGAAAGGCTCATTTAGCTTGCATTATTGCATCTTAAATTCACTAAAAATCAATAAAATTCTACATTGACATCTTAGATCTACATTAGAAAACATAAAATGCATAAAATTTAATTCAAAAATTTTGAAAATTTTCAAAAAAATTAGTACTTGGACTCATTCACGACCTAGGGTGAATCAATCCCTTTGCATAAATTTCACTGCATTTTCTAGCATTCAGTCTTCATTTTCTGAGTTCATGTTTTCTATGGTTATCTCTTTCTTTATGTCTCTAGACTCTGTTAATGCATCACATATAGTCTAATTTCATTCATCTTGTGAATTGCTTAAAATGAAAATTGCATTTACAACATTGTTGCATAGTTTACAATCTAAAATTTTCATCATGGATATGTGTTTTCTCACTATTGAATGACCTTTCCCATAACCTCTCTTGGCTCATTTTTGTCTCGAACTCAGTGGGGACATGAAGTTGATAGCATTTTCCTAGTAATGCAATTGATGTTGTCCTTTAGTTGTGTTGTTCATCTACCACTTATACAGAATGAGATTGGGAGGCAGATGACTTGCTCATATGTTGACTCACATTTGTCATACCAGTCCTTTTCATTTTATTTTTCTTTTTCTTTTGTGTGATTGCATGTGCGTAATGTGATCCCCATGACGTTTTGTTTAATGTTCTCTCTCTTTGTGACATTCCTCTATTTGTACCTTCATTATTCTCTATGTCATGCATCACTTTCTCCTTTTTCCATTTCATTTTCTTGTGTTTTCCTTTTGGGTATGACACAAGGCATCAAGACATTGATGTCTCTGTCATGTTGACCCAAAAGGATTTCTTTTTCTTTTCCTTTTCATTTTATTTTCTTGTGTTTTACTTTTGGGGATGACGCAAGGCATCGTGACATTCATGTCTCTTTCATGTTGACCCAAAAGGCTTTCTTTTTCTTTTCCTTTTCATTTAATTTTCTTGTGTTTTCCTTTTGGGGATGATGCAAGGCATCAAGACATTCATGTCTCTTTCATGTTGACCCAAAAGGATTTATTTTTCTTTTCCTTTCCATTTCATTTTCTTGTGTTTTCCTTTTGGGGATGACATAAGGCATCGACATTTATGTCTCCTTCATGTTGACCCAAAATATTTTCCTTTCTTTTTTTCCTTCTCTTTTTTTTTGGTCTCATGTTTTCCTTTTAGGGATGACACAAGGCGTCGAGACACCCTATGTCTCTTCCATGTTGACCCAAAAGATTTTTCTTTGTTTTTTTTCTCTTTGTGTCATTCTTCCAGTTCAATGTGTATTTGGTGGATGATGACAGTTCTGAGCTCCTTACAAAACATTGCACCAATGAACATATCGACTCCAAATCTGTAGATCCCTTATGTGTTTGGTGTTTTCATTTTGGGGGAAACCCCTCTTTCTTTTTTTTCTTTTTCTCTTGCATGGCGTAGCCTCACTCAAAAAAATATGACTTGGCATAGGGCTTTCCAAGTTGGCTTTACAATTTTTGGCCAAATATTTTTTTTTTAAACTAAATCTTCACTTTTGAGTACCTATAGTAGCTAACTGTGAGGAATTTGAAGATGATGCAAAGTCGAGTTTCATGAAATTTTTTCTATAGATTCTAAATATATTTTTTTCAATTTTTTTGGAATCATATTGCCCTTCTTTTTCCATCTCCCTCGAAAACTAGTTTTTTTCAGAAAACAACATTTTAAAAAAGTGACACTCACTGTATAACGCATAACTTTTTTTCCATGAAGGCTAAAATTCTAATTATTTCAAATTTAGATATGTAACTCTGATATCTAGTGCTTCCACTTGGTTAGATAATTTTTTATTGAATATGTTTTCTTTAATCAAGTTTTGAATTCAAACCAATTACAATTCAGACATAGCACGACTGTATAACGCGTAAATTTTTTTGTATGTATCAAAATTCAATTATTATTTTTTTGTTGGATCATAGAATTCAATATCTGGTGCACTCGTATTTTTCAAATTTTTCTTTTGATAATTTTCTATTTTTCCACATGTGCAAAACAAAGAGCTTGATTTTCGGTGAAAAACCTACATTCACAAGAAATAAAAAATAAATATAATAATCAAGTTAAATTTTATTAAAATTATACTTTTTTGGAAGCTTATAATAAGGACTACAAACTTACAAAAAAATAAAATTTAAATGAATTCATTTGATCCACCAAAAGGTAAATCAAAAGTGGTTTTTTATCAACATTTTGATAGGTGTAAAGGAGACTCCGTTATAGGTATGGTTTAAAAATAGTGGGGTTCTATCCAAGGGGGCTTGGTCTAAGGTGGTTTGATCAAACCCTCTTCAATTGGAATCCTTTAAATGGAACATTTCAAGGCTTAAATCATTATATTTTCTAAAATTATGTGATTTCAACAAAAATCAGGATCTCCCAGAAACTGTAAACCACTATTGTGGCAGCACGAACTTTCATTTTCTACTTTAAAGTAATTTCTCACAGTATGGTGTTAGAAATTCCTTTAAGGTGGTGGCATACATTTGCATTATTCTCTTGCATTTTCCTTTCTCTTGGTCCTTAGTGCAACCTTTTTACTTCATACGATGTGTTTGTCGCTTTGTGGATGACATTAGGTGTAGTGTCCTTCATGAGCATGATCTCTCTTAGCATATTACATTCCTCTTAGTGGCTTGATGCAACACACTGCATCCCCTAAGTTGTGAATTTTCTATTCTATGATTGGTCCTCTCTTGGAGACATTAGGCACAATGTTCCCTAAGTTAAAGACCTCACATGAACTAAGCAAGAATCCTTTGAACATTTCCTATAATATTGCATTTTTCATTTGTTATATGGCCACCTTGCATAACACAACTTGCATTCTTGTAGTGCCATCACGTTTGTTCATGATCTACAAGCATATAAAGTTTTGCTTGTCTCATGAAGCTCAAAAAGTCATTTTCTTTTGTGGCACCTTATTAAAGTTATGAGGAGGTATAACTTTGGTATGGTTGAGTGGGAAGTGCAATCTGAGGCATGAATTTCCCCAGAGTCATTGCATGTGTGTGAGTGCATAACAACCATGAGTGTATGTTTCTCATCTTTTAGGACTTCTCACTCGAAGGACAGCTAGGAGTTCCATTGCCTCAAAGTGAGTATGGGGTATGTGCAGGATCATGATGGGCCAAAAAGTGGCGATATGATGGGTATGTGGCTGACGATTTTTTTTAACCCAAAATTGATGAAATGAAAAGGGTTTTTAAAGGAAATTCTCAACTTTCCACCAATATAAATTATGCTTTACTTTGAATTTAATAAATAATTATTATTCATTTTCTATTTGAATTATGACTAAAGTCCTAATTGATGGTTTGTTTGAAAAACATCTATAGCTTTCAAACGGTATCAGATTTTTTGAATCTAAAACATGTGTCACATTTTATGCTTCACATACTATAGGATTAAAAAATGAAAAATTGAATTTCATGAAGTTTTGACCAAGTTAAGGTGGTCAAACATACGATTTTTTATATTTTTTAAAAGTTGTAATAAAAAAATCATAATTAATTATTTACATGGAAAAAAATTACAAAAAAATATTCATCACATCCATACATGAGTCCTCTACTTATATCTAAAATCTTATTAAAAAATAATTATCATTTTTTGTGGTTAGGGTGGTCCAGGACACCTACTTCTTATTTTTCCACCGAATTTAAGTACTCGCATTGAAATTTCAAATTTTCACAAAATAGATTTTAAAAAAATAAACCTAGTAGTTTAGAAACTACATTCAATTTGCTACAGATTCTATTCATACATATTTTTGAAATAATATAGATAACTTATTCAAATTTTTACGTCAAGTTGCCTAACTCAGTTTTTTCTAATTTTTTTGCCACTTAAGGGCCTGTTTTTTCCATGATGATCTTGCACATACCCTATGCATTTTTCAAACAAACAACCTAGATCTGATCCACACCGGGATGGACAAATGATGGAAGCTTGATCCAATTCTTTCTTTACTTTCTTTTATTTTCTCTTTTCATCTTTAGTAGTGTATGATTGGCCTTGTTGCTATTCTTTATATCATTTTCATGTGTGTTCCTTTGTGCTTATGTTGGTTTGTTATGAGATCTTGATCCTGGGGGCTTGATCACCCCTCTTGATTGTTGTCATCTCTTCTTGTTAGGATTGGTTCATTGGAACCCCTCTTGGTGTATGTTTATCTATTTTAGTGTGAGTTTGAAGCAGGTTCATCCTCTCACTAAAGTGGGGGCTAAATGTAGTGTTGAAAAAAGGGTCCAACTTTTTCGCACTCGTTTGTGTCCTCCTTGTGGATTTTGGCTTAATGTTGCCCTGATTTAGTGTTGTAATGTGGTTGACACATTTAGATTAGGTCTTAAGCTCTTGCGAACTAATATAAATTTAATGATGCCTTGCAAAAAGTGTTGTGAAGTGTTGTAACACACTCACACTTTTATAGGATCTTATCAGTTAATTAAGCTTATCCAAGCCTTATTTCAAAGTGTTAACAAATTTTTTTAACATACTTTCATTCACCATTATGGGCGAATGAGTCCCCTTAGGTGGGACCCATTCACCCAAGGTGGCGAATGAGTCTCCTTTAACTCAAAATTTAAATTTAATTCAAATTTCTGGTAGGTTTTTATTCTCCAAGATCTAAGTTCGGCCTGTGATGTAATTTCAAGAATTATTGCATAATTAAGTATAAATACAAAGTTCTTTCTCTCATTTTCATACCTAGCATTCAAGTATCCATGCATATAGTTTATAAGAGCATTTGATCATTCATAAGATAATTCAAGGCATTTTAAGGGAAGATTATCAAGCATTAAAGAGCATTTTTCAAGTGTCTTTCATCATGTCAAATATTTTTTGCATCATGTTGTTTTAGATCCAAGAATTGTGGTGTAGTATTTGTAAGCATTGCATTCAAGATCTATCAACATCAAGATAGAGTTCAAGTCTACATCCATTGGATCCATTACTTACATGTTTGGAACATCTTATTGCAAGGGTTTGGGGAGTTGCAAAATTTTATTTTGTTAATTCATCATTCTCTTTCTATATTTCATTCTATTTCAAGGGTTTAATTACCAATAACAGGTTTGACCAAGGAAAACCCCTATTCACTAACCCCACAACATTTTCCCCTCTTCTTGTGCGTGATTTGCAGGGCTAGGTTGCAGATTTACCAAGGATTCAAGATTGGAAAAGTTGTCATCAAGTTGTCAAAGAAATTCAAAGTTGTTAAAGTCCTAGGAGAAGCTTGGAGAAGGTCTACTGGCTAAATTTTATAGTTTCAGACCCGGATCTAAATCAAGAACAGAAGAATAGACTAAGAGGTATTGAATCCACTTCAGAATTTCTACAAAACTAGAAGTGGATTGATTCACCACTATTGGCGATTGAGTGGTGTAGACACAGAAAGGAGGGTCCTCAAAGAGATCAGTCCAAACCGTGCAGCAAGAGTCACACAACGAAAGCAACACAAAATATGGAGGAAAATGCAGATTAAAATATTCTTATTATCAAAAACTTCCATTACAATCAGCCATAAACATCTATTTGTACAGGTTCGAGCTCACAGGCCTCATACAACATGTTCCAAATATATTATTCTTATATGCTCCTAAATGCGAGTAAAATATTAAAATTCAAATATCATATTAAACTCCATTGCTTTCCTAATGATATATTACAATTATTTATATCATATCTAGGGGCTAGAATCCTCTGTGTTGGCCAAAGATTATTATAATTCTCGATGAAAGGAAAATGTAACATGTGCGCACTAGGTCAACCTTCAAATTTGATTTTCTCCTCGGCGAGTGCAAGGGATGAAGTGTGGACCCAAAACTAAGGTTAGAAACACTCCAAGGAAAAATTTGAATCATGCCTCAAAGATCCACAAGTTACAGGAAGGATCGACAAGAGACTTGAAAGTAGTCGTTATGCTTGAAATTATTTCGATGCTATGTTCTATAAAATGTCACTTATTTCGGAAGCAATAAATTTCTGATAAAAGATCCAATCACTCTCAAATCTTGGAATAAGGAAAATGAACATGTCCACAATGAAATCATAGATCCACAGGGTCTGATGAGAAAATATGATAGATCTTCCAACTTGAACTGAACAAGAACAAAACTGAAAGGAAAATATTTTTGGTTGATGTAGGATTGCAAAGAACCAAGGATGCTCCTGCATCAGACATTCAGGGTTAATTGAAAAGTGAGTCCCTCACTTTGCTAGGGCTAAAGGAAAACCAATATGATCCACCTCAGCCTGAGAAATCCAAGAAGAATCTTCCATTGGTTTTCCTTTCCACTTCACAAGATATTCTTTGTACTGTCTTCCACGTGTCTTCCTCCCATCTCTGACATCCAAAATCTCTTCTATTTCCTCTGATTTTTGCTTAGGAAATTGTTTCTCTAATTTCACCTCACTGTCTTCACTGAATTATGCTTCATGATACTGATGTAGATCTGCAATGTTGAATATAGGTGATATACCCATGTCATCTGGTAACTCTACTTCATATGCATTTCCTAAATCAAATTTCCTCAAAATATTACAAGGTCCAAACTTCCTCATCTTCAACTTATTGTATGTACCAACTGAAAATATTTCCTTCCTTAAATACACCATCACTTCATCTCCAACTTCGAACTCCTTATGTCTCCTTTTCTCATCTTCCTTCTCATTATATCTATTGTTCATGTCTTCCAAATGCTTCTTGACCTGATCATGTACTATCTTCAGATGTTCTACAAATTCTTCTGCTTCTGCACTCCTTTTGTCTTCATTACTAATGTATCCTAACTCTGATACTCCTCTAGGATGAACTCCAATGATGATCTCAAAAGGTTTCTTTTTGGTACTCTTGTTTACTAAATTATTGTATGGAAACTCTGCTTGTGCAAGGACTAAATCCCAACTTTCGGTCTTCTCTCCAACCAAACATATCACCAAATTCCCCAAACTCCTGTTTACTAACTCTATCTGTCCATTAGTCTATGGGTGAAAAGTAGAACTGAACTTCAAATATGTCTTTAACTTCTTCCAATGTGTCCTCCAAAAGTAACCAACAAACTTTGTATCTCTGTCTAAAACAATATTCCTAGGTAATCCATACAATCTGACCACTTCCTTGAAAAACAAGTCTACTACATCTACTACATCTGTTGTCTTCTTACAAAGTATGAAATGTGCCATTTTAGAAAATCTATCAACCACCACAAATATCAAATCATTACCTCTTTGTGTCTTCAGTAACCCAAGCATGAAATCCATGCTTATGTCCTCCCAAGGTCTCTCCAGAACTGTCAAAGGCTTATACAATCCAACATTCTGACTACTCTGTTTTGCAACTTGACAAACTCTGCAACTCTGCAAAAATTTCCTAACATCCTTATGAATCTATGGCCAAAATTAATTCTCACTTACCAATGCTATTGTCTTATCATTCCCAAAGTGTCCTGCCAATGCTCCATTATGTTTTTCTTTTATCAAGTTTTCTCTCATTGAACTTTGGGGTATACACAACTAATTTCCTTTGAACAACATATCCTCCTGAATGAAATAATCCAACCACTGACTCCTATCTCCCAAGACTGGTTCTTTACAAGTTCCCCAAGGTTCTGTAAAGTCCAGGTCTTCTTCATACAAGTTCTTTAATTTATCAAAGCCTAATACCTCCACTCTCATCTCTGTCAATAAATTACTTCTCCTACTTAAAGCATCAACAACTCTATTTGACCTTCCACTCCTATGTTTCAAAACAAAAGTATAACTTTGCAAGAATTCCACCCATCTCATATGTCTCTAATTCAACTTACCCTGACTATTCAAATACTATAATTCTTGATGATTTGTATACAACACAAACTCCTTAGGAAACAAGTAATTTCTCCACTTCTTCAAGGATTGAACTATGGCATAAAACTCCTGATCATACACTGAATATCGTCTCCTAGCATCATTCAATTTCTCACTGAAATAAGCTACTGGTCTTCCTTCGTAACTTAGTACTACTCCAATTGCATTTCCACTCACATGACAATCTACTTGAAATACCTTGTTGAAATCCAGTAACACCAATACTGGTTTCTCTGTCACTTTCTGCTTCAACAACTCAAAACTTTTGTTTGCTCCATACGTGCATCTAAAATCCTTCTTTTCTCCTCTCATTGTTTCTATCATAGGACTACAAATAAAAGTGAAATTCCTAATGAACTTTTTCTAGAAACTAGCCAATCCATGAAATTATCTTACTTCTCCAATGCTTTCAGGTGTAGGCCATTCAACTATTGCTCTCACTTTCTCAGGATCCATCTTCAATCCATCCATAGATATCACAAATCCCAGATATACCAATTCTTCCTTCATGAAACTACACTTCTTAATGTTTATCAGCAACTGCTCTTCTCTCAACCTCTACAAAACTTGTCTTATATGCAACAAATGTTCTTCTCTAGTCTTACTAAAAATCAAGATGTGGGTATGTGCAGGATCTTGATGGGCCAAAAAGTGGCAATATGATGGGTATGTGGCTGACGACTATTTTCTTACCCAAAATTGATGAAACGAAAAGGGTATTTAAAGGAGATTCTCATATTTCCACCAATATAAATTATGCTTTACTTTGAATTTAATAAGTAATTATTATTCATTTTCTATTCAAATTATGACTAAAGTGCTTATTGATAGGCTGATTGAAAAACTTCTATAACTTTCAAACGTTATCACATTTTTGAATCTAAAACATGCGTCACATTCTATGATTCACATACTATAGGATTAGAAAAAGAAAAATTGAATTTCATGAAGTTTTGACCAAGTTAAGGTGGTTAGACATATGATTTTTTATATTTTTAAAAATTTGTAATAAAAAATTCATAATTAATTATTTACATGGAAAAAATTACAAAAAAATATGCATCACATTATGAGTCCTCTACTTATATCTAAAATCTTATAAAAAAAATATTATCATTTTATTGTGGTTAGGTGGTGATAGACACCTACTTCTTATTTTTTCCCTAAAATTTAAGTATTGGTCAGCATTGAAATTTCAAATTTTCATCAAATAGATTTAAAAACCTAGTAGTTTAGAAACTACATTCAATTTTCTATAGATTTTGTTGTTACATATTTTTTAAATAATATAGATAACTTATTCAAATTTTTACGTCAAGTTGCCTAACTCTGATTTTTTTGAATTTTTTGCCACTTAAGGGCTTATTTTTTCCATGATGATCATGCACATACCCATGTCATCCAAATACACAATAACAAACTTACCCAAGAATTTCTTCAATACCTCATTCATCAATCTAATGAAAGTACTTGGTGCATTTGTTAATCCAAAGGCATCACCAACCACTCAGAAAATCCTTCATTTGTCTTGAATGTTGTCTTTCGCTCATCCCCTTTTTTGATTCTGATCTGATGATATCCACTCTTCAAATCTAGATCTTTGTAAAGTATCTAGCTCCACTCAAACAATCTATAATGTCACCCATCTAGGGCAAAGGAAATCTATACTTCACTGTGATCTTGTTTATGACTCTAGAGTCTGTACACATCCTCCATTCTCCATCCTTCTTAGGTGATAACACAATAGGTACTGCACAAGGACTTAAGCTTTCTCTGATCAAACCCTTTTTCAACAATTATTGCACTTGTCTATTCAACTCTTCATTTTCTATAGGTGTCATCCGGTGTGCTGCTTTATTAGGAAAACTAGCTCTAGGAATTAGATCCATGCAATGACTAATACTTGTCATAGGTGGCAATCCTTCAGGTACATTGTCTAAAATGATTTCTTTATATTCTGCGAGCAACTCCTTTATCTCTTCTAGTTGTTCTTCTGTATGCTTCAAGTCTTCAACCTTCTTAGGAACTAGGGCATAACACATGCTCTCATGTCTCAGTCCATCCAAAAATATTCTTCCATTGACCAAAAAAATTATAGCATTTGTACAAATCTCAACTTTAGGAAAATCCTCCAATGCAAACAAAGTACGGTTCATCACATTAGCAACAATAGTATATATATTCTTCTTTCCATCATGAATAGCCTGTCTATCGTACTGCCA
This sequence comes from Sequoia sempervirens, assembly GCA_007258455.2. Lineage (NCBI taxonomy): Eukaryota > Viridiplantae > Streptophyta > Pinopsida > Cupressales > Cupressaceae > Sequoia > Sequoia sempervirens. Next base: position 212,792,400 of record VDFB02086081.1, on the reverse strand, counting down.
AGGTCTTCCCAACAAAACATGGTATACATCCATAGGCATGATATCACACAAAAATTCATCATGATAATTCCCTATCTTCAACTTCACCAAACATTGTTCACTTACCAGTATCTTATGCTCATCTTGAATCCATGATATCTGATAGGGCTTCGAGTGTTTCAATCTTTCTAGCTTCAATTTGGTCACCATTTCTTCAGAAACCAGGTTCTCAAAACTTCCACTGTCAACAATCACCTTGCAACATTTACCATCTACCTTGCATCTGGTCTAAAACAAATTTTCTCTGCAACAGTTCTTGCTCCATCTCACTTTGACACAATACTCTTATGTTCACCAACACTTCTCCTTCTTTTGGTTTATTAGATGATCCAACATGATTCTCCTCAACAAAGCCTATTTTCCTACTATTTTTTGTCTTTCTACTTGTCTCTCCTTGATTACATTCAAACGCTCTATGTCCTTCTCCACCACACTTAAAACAAGTTCCTTTGAATGCTCTTTTCTCTTGTCCTCTATCATCTTTCCTATAACCTTCATTCTGGTAACCACCATATCCTCCTCTCCTGTAAGAATTTCCATCATCTCTACAGTATGAATTCTCATTCTTACTGACCACCTTATCTTTATTCTGATCTGCAGAAGATCCTCTTCCTCCTCCTGTAAAAATTCTTTCTCTCTAAAATATTCCACCTCTTGCTTTATGTCTCTACTCATGTCTCTTATTCAACTTCTCTTCTACTTTTAGGGAACATTGATATGCCTTCTCCACACTCTGCAACTTTATCAAACTGATTTCATCATGTATAGACTGTCTCAAACCATTCACATATGTGGCTACTTGCTCGATCTCATCCTCCAAATGTCCAGATCTAATATTCAAATTGTAGAACTCCTCAGTATACTCTATCACACTCAACTCCTACTACAAATTTTGCAACTTTTGGAACAAACTAATCTGATAGTCTGCAGGCATAAACATCGCCTTCAATTTATTCACCATCCAATCCCAATATTTTATCTTCTCCTTTCCTCTTCTTTTCCTATCTATCTGCAAATGTTCCCACCAATGTGATGCATGTCCTTTCAATTTTGTACAAGAAAATTTCACCTTCTTATCTTCGACAATACCTTCAAAATCAAAATATTTCTCCATCTCTATTATCTAATCAAGCAATTCATCTGAATCTAACTTACCACTATAATCTGGTGGATTAAAATTTGGTTTGGCATTAACCCTAGTTAGGGATCTTATGAACCTTTCTTCTTCCTAATCAAGTCCAAGTTGATTTACTCTTTCCCTTTCTTCATGTTCTTCTATCTCTTCGTCACTCACATCATCAACTGGTCGACCTCTTATCTAGGTCATTTCAACTGCATCTAATCTGGCAATAATTCCTCTCAACATTTCCATTATCATTGGGTCTACATTTATGCACACTTCATTTTCTCTACCATTTCTTCTTCTCACCATCTTTACACAAGTCCTTTGCAACTGCATGTCGGATCCTTAGTCCGCCACCCCACAAAAAATCTTCAACGAGACTTCACAAACTTTGATGATCTCACACAAAACAAATCTCACTCTGATACCATCTGGCGCAGACACGGAAAGGATGGTCCTCAAAGAGAACAGTATAAACTATGCAGCAAGAGTTAGACAATGGAAGCAACACAAAATATGGAGGAAAATGCAAATTAAAATATTCTTATTATCAGAAACTTTGATTACAATCGTCTGGCAACATCCGGTTGTATAGGTTTGGGCTCACAAGCCTCATACAACATATTCAAAATGCATTATTCTTATATGCTCCTAAATGCAAGTAGAATATTATAGTTCAAATCTCCTATTAAACTCTATTGTTTTCCTAATGATCTATTACAATTATTTATATCATATCTAGGGGCTAGAATCCTCCGCGTCAACCAAAGATTATTATAATTTCCGATGAAATAAAAATGTAATGTGTGTGTGCTAGGTCAGCCTTCAAATTTGAATTTCTCCTCAACAAGTGCAAGGGATGAAGTGTGGACCCAAAACTAAGATCTACAACACTCCAAGGAAAAATTTGAATCATGCCTCAAAGATTTGCAAGTTACGGGAAGGATCCACAAGAGACAAAATTATTTTGGTGTTGTTCTAGAAAATTTCATTTATTCTGGAAGCGATAACTTGATGGAAAAAGATCCAATCGCTCTTAAATCTTGGAATAAGGAAAATGAACATGTCCACGATGGAATCATAGATCTGCAGGGTCTGATGAGCAAAGATGATAGATCCGTCAACTTGAACTAAATGAGAACAATATTCAAAGGAAAATATTTTTGGTTGATGCAAGATTGCGAAGAACCAAGGATGCTCCTGCATCAATAAGTCCCACTATACAAGCTTGAATAGGATTTTTTGCATAGCTGAGTACCCATTTGTTTGAAACATATTTCGATACAGTTTACCCGAAACTAGACTAATTTGCCAAGACTGGCATATGAGTGCTAGTCAGCTTCATCAACATATTTTTTAGTGATCCAGAGCCTCATTTTTCCTTCTTCAGTCTTCTAGGTGCACACTTTTTGTTTCATAGCTTTTTAGTACAATTTGTTCATATTTTTAGGTCATTTAGTACTTGTTTGCATATCGCATTGTGTTTTCAAACATTTTCTTTTCCAAGTTTACACTTGGTGGTGAACCACTAATTAGACATCATTCAATCCCTAGAACCTTCCCTTTGGCAGATGTCAATCTCCTTTGTATTGAAATTTCAAGGGTTTGTTCTTGAGTGAAGTGTTGAAAAGTTGGTATCTCTCTCCTTTTATGTCTAAAACCCTAGAAGTGAAAGAAGGCATACCCATTTTTCTTCATTTTAGGAATTTATTTTTTTAGACATTTTCTTATGTTGCCATGATAGATTTCATTCTTCTTGTACTTTCTATTGTTGCATCATAGGGATTGTTAGTTTATTAAATGGATCTAAAGAGTTCATTTTGGTATGATGATATTTATGAGGAATTGATTATGGTTCAACCACTAGGTTTTGTATAAGATTCTTCACTTATTTATAGTATTTTCATTCTATTTATCATCTCAGATAACTTCTCATCCTTGGTATTAGAAGATGAACAATTTCTTTCTTACTTGTAGTTTCTCATGCTAATTCCATTCTAATTTGAAAATTTACAGTTAGTGGCATGGAGATGATCTTTTGATGCTTATTTTATAGGTGGAAAAGTTGGTTATAATAGGTAGTTTTAGGTAGTTAATGGAGCATTGATGGAATGGGTTGATATGACCAATATTTGGCTTCTACACTTCTTTCTTTATCTTCAAGTTCTTTAGTCTTTTGAAGGGATTTATATTTTTTTATCAAAATATGTTCTTGAGTTGCTTAAGATATTTGGAATGGTTTATTGTGATCATGCCCTACAATCCATTTGGTTTAGGTTTCATACTATCTACTAGTTTCATTACACCCATAGTTGATCTTGCATTGTAATGGTAGTTGGTTGGTAGTCTTTGGAACTCGAAAAATAGTTGTGTTAATATTTCCTTTGTGGTTCATTATGTATGTCATTCAATTTAAGATTCCCACCAGAGAAATTGGAAGATATCCAATCATATCTTGAGACATATCCAAGGCAATTATCATGTAAAAATGTTAAGTATAGCTTGGTGTAGTATTATGGGTAAATAGATCCATCACTAAAATATTTCACCAAAGTCACCATGAATTATCAATGGGAAAAAAATCATAATAATTGGAGAAATTGTTATTAGATTAATTATTTTCCTCTATGTTTGATAGGGGATGCTCTAGGCTCATATGATAGGTTTTTGGTTTTTAAATATAATTTTAATTAGAAATTACAGAAAAGGATCATGAAACTAAGAAAAAAGAAATAAATATAGAGAAAACCTAGCTAGGCTTGCATGAGACACTATATAAGATATCTCACATAAAAATGGAAAACTAAATAGTGCTCAACCACTAACAAAGACATAAAACTCTCTAATTTATGCACACAATAAATTAGTGAATTAAGGAATGCTTACTAATTTACCCCTCTAATAGAGAATAAAATGTGAGGAACCAATTATGTTAATACACAATTTATCTATAATAAATGAAGATAATTTAATAGCACAAAGTTGGGGAATGCTCTTCAAATTTCCTTGAAATTCAAGCATGAATTATTTTGATCCCATTTCCTATACAACCAAAGTGCAAACGAAATAAAAAAGTTCAATGATTACATGAACATATGAGGAACATGCACCCACTGAACAAAATAATGACACAAATTTCAAAAAATATTCTTCATATTTATTTTAATTTTAGAGCACAATGTCTCATTAAACTCCTTGTATAGTATTTATGTTGAGACGAGAAAAAATAGAAAAAGGGGAGAGAAGGTTCATAAAGTATATTGAGCAAATAAGACATAATGTCGAAATGCCATTCTGGCTAGATTGATGACAAGATTTTACCTTATAGATCATGAATTGGTGAATAGATAGATCCATTAATTTACTCTTGGGAACAATAGTATTCCTTACATTTTGATATTAGAAGCACTTTTAAAACTAATTTTCCTTTTATAGAGAAAATTCCACTTGAATAAGAATTAATTTCTTCCAATATTATGTGTATAAGAGCAAATTTGCACCCCATGTGAAAATCCCATTTTTTCCTTTATTCACCTTAGAAAACTGAATTCGTAGGCTTAATTCCACCTAAGCCCATTACTTGCATCCCACTTGGCACCTATTTTGAGCGTTGGTGGAGGTTTTTCTGTTAGGGATTCCCGCGTGGCATACAAACGTCCGCTCGGAACGCTTACGTCCCTAACAGATTCTTGCGGCTGAACCTATAGAGGCATTACTCTTCTCGTTGGAATTGAATTTGTAACGCCCCCTTCGGCTGACCGACCTGAATATGGTCATTTCTCTTCATTCCTTCTTCATATTCACTCCTTGGACATGCATTTGAACTTCTTTAATCCTCTTCCAAGCATTGAGATCACTCCATAAGCTTCAACACACTCTTTTTCATCCACTTCAAGCTTCAAGTAGCATTCTTGCATTCCATTGCAGCCAAAGGAACACTCCATCATGTTGGTAGAGCAAGTATGGGACCACACCATTACAACAGAGGCTTGAGTTCCTCTCATTTTCTCCCCCAAGCAACCTTGAGTGCTCTTGGTGGAGGTGGTAAGCTTCCCTCTCCTCTCCTCTATCATTGGGTTGAGTTAGCACTTTACTATTTTGTAGTGGTATTTTTCTCTTTATTGTATTTATTTCTTAATCTCATTTCCTAGGCTATCCATGGAGGTGGGAACACCTAAACTGGGGTCTAATAGAGGCAGACCCCTATACAGCCACCCAACAATCTCCTCTCTTTCTATGTGCAGGAGTACGTGCTTCTCAGAAGACCAGTTGGTGAACGAATTCCTTGGTGGGATCCTCCTTGCTCTCTTTACTCTTGCTTATTTACTTTATAATATTAGAGATTATTTCATTTATTTAATCACATCATTCTATCCCTTTTGTTAGTAAGTTGGGACATTAGCTAGTTTTGTTGGTTTGACCTCGTCTTCACTATTGTCTATCCATACTGAAACTAGTGCACCATGCTGACATCCAGAGACTGTGCTTTCATCCTCAGACAAAGAGCTTTCTGAGGCATAGTGTTAGACCTAAAATCTAGCTCACCTAGCCCCTTCCTGTGTTTTAGGTCTACAAAGTAACTAAGAGGCCTCACGGTCCTTGTTAGTCTTGCCTTGCATTTCCTAACATTACACTTAGCTAAGGTAAGTTAGGGTAGCCTCCCGCGTGTTGACCCTCCATGACCTGGGGTCTTGCATGTGGTGGTCCCCCTCTCTTACATTTTTGGTGAACTCGGCCGTGAACCATTTTGGTTCCGTTCTTGCGATCCTAACAATTCCTTTCCTCATACTCTAGGAGTGTTGTAGGTGAGAGTGTTGTGAGGCTATCACCTTGCAACCCAACCTACAACCCCTAGTTGGCATAGTTGAAAGGTTCCAAAGGTATCGCATGAAGAAACTTTAATTGGGTCACCGTCTTATTTGTCAACCTTTAGGGACTCTAAAAAAGAATTATTTAGTGTGTAATGGCCTCCTTCCTGCATCAACCTATCCCCTTTGCACAACCTCTGGATAGTGGTACCGGTATAAATTTCACTTCACATGACCAATCGATGGGTTTTAACAAGGAAGCACCTCCTCTTTACATTCCTGCACGGATCAATGAAAACATCGTAGCGGGTGTTCTCGTTTATCTGACGTCACAAGTAAACATAATAATAGAGGAGATTATGATAATAAAAACTTTACACAAGGATGGATACAATGCTTCTGTGAGTTTTATCCACACACATGACGGGCTTTCCCTACACCCTACCATATTGTCCTATCGGTCTTAGTTGGACCTAAGTCCATAAAACTCATGTTTGATATCATTCATGGGTCTGAACTCTTTAGGGTAAAATTGGGTATCCCTTGGTTAGTGGCGATGAACACAGTACCCTCCATCATGCATAAATTTCTAAAGTTTATCCATGGAGGTTCCATACATGTAATGCATGACACCAGTTATAGACCACCAGTTGCACATGGTAGCTACTCCTTGGATCACCCATGGCCTGTGTCCGTGGGTCCTCTCCCACCTAGGACAAAAATTTTGCACAAAATGTATCAGAACTATAGGAAGGGGCGTCTAAGCCCAAAAGTGAGATACCCTCCCTCACCTTATAATGTCTCACATAGGGCTTTCTTGGAAGCCGACAACGATGCCGCTATGGCATGAAAGAAGGAAGAAGAGAAGTGGTCTCGCGATCCTCTTTCTTCCTCTTCCACTAGTCAGTCTAGCGCTTATTCTCGCTTTGTTGAGGTACCAATGAGTTTTGCTCCTCATCTATAGGAGAACCCTATGGTGCCTACCTGGTGAAAGCCTAAGTGCCCCACTTTCGAACTTCTTGTTCTTCCGACGGAGCCTAGGCCCGCTTGGTATGACAGGAAGAAGGTCTCCTGAAGAGAATCCTCATTGTCTCTACCTTCATGGCCTCCTACTGCTCCTGCTCCTAAGGTAGTGAACAAAAAGAGGCCCACTGCCAAGGCTCTTGTGTTGACTCCTCATGTCACTCCTTAGCCTATTCCTCCTGCTCCTATACAGGAACCTATCCCTCTACCGAAAACGGCCGTAGTGGACATTCCTATGGTTGAGCAGGAATCTCTTGTTCCTTCGCAAACTACGACCTCTAACTCTAAGAGCCATAGAAAATGCCTTGAACGTGAAAGAAAGCACCGATGAAAGGCTCTCCTGACTGAGCAAGCCCCCTCGCAAAAGGAGGAAGAAATGACCGCCCCTGCTGATGAGCCTAAAATATGCTCATAATTTGATGATATGATAAACTTTTAAATGATTTCATTTTTGTTATTTCATGGCTCTTTAAACTTTGATGAAACCTTTTATGGGGATATCCTATAGCAAGACACTTTTATATTCCTGCAGCCTATTGTGTTGACTTGATTGCATTTATTTCCCTGTTGACTCCCGAAAATGGCTGGTATATCGTATACAGTTTTTAAATGGTGAAGTAGATTTGAAATGTGTGATTAATGAATAGATATCGTGTATGTACCATATGCCTCTTCTTGCGCGTCTATTACCTTTTGTTTCGCAGGTTGTTGAAGAATGATCGATCAAGCGCAGCGATCTCGGCCTTGCAGTAAATTTCCTGCACGACTTTGAGGAAGCTCACAAAAGACTCTTTGACCAAACAAATTTAGAAAGATTTTTAATGAAAAGTCAATCTGGAGAGAGTGGAGCGCTAGATTCTCTCTGAATTGGGTTGAACACATAAATTCATTTATGAAGTTTGTTCCTTGATTCAGGGATATACTTTACTTCCACGTCTTTCTTTGATGAAGTTGGTTAGTTAGTTGTTCTTCTAATTTAAAAATAAGATACTCCTCCTGCGCGAGGTGGTGATAGAAGAGAAATAGAATGAGTAATAGATGATTTTTAGGTAAGATAGAAACAGAGTAGCAGAGATCATGTAAGAATCAGTATGATAATGAAAGACAGAATCTGTTTGACCAGAAGCAGAGTTTGTTGTTAGTTTTCACACCAACAAGACAATGTATTTCATTCTGTTTCATGAATAAAGATCGATGAAGTTCTGAGTTCAGCATCTGTGTAATCAGTAGATGCTTGCTAAGGGGGCCCACTTAGTAAGTATCTGTAGTTAATTAGTTAGATGTTCTTTTCTGCTGATATCTAGTTAGCTTTCATCTTTTGAAGTTTTTATGCAAACTCAGTCTTACACTACTCCTACAGCATAGAGAGTCCATCCCTATACCTGTTCCTGCAGCATAAGGCCAGTTCATGGTTTGTGCTTCAGTCGTAGCTGTTACAGTTTCTGTTTTAATCAAGCATAGTTGAGTTAAAGAATTCTGCATTACCATTCTGTAGCTTAGATAGAATTTCTTTCTAGTATGTATTTTTGCTAAGATTTGACTAAAACAAATTCCTAGTGCATATACTTTGCTGCGCCATTTAAAGTCTACGTCCCCTGGTTTGACAAGTAAATGAACGTCCACAGAAAGATATTAGTCACCTGTCGGAATGTCCAATTCCCAGGAAAGTTTCACTGTGATATTCATATCCTTTTGTGAGTGCGAGCCATTTTTGGCGCCGTTGTCGGGGATGGTGTCTAACTAGGAGTCTGACAAAGTCATTTTCAGCATTAGTTTAGTCTGTTAGTCAAAAATTTTCAAAATCTTTCAAGCCGTTATTCACCATATTGCATGCATAGAAGAAGGAAGACGCACTGGGAAGGTTCCTCCCTAAAAATTTGTTTATTGAACTACCGTTTGACCCAGCTGATAACGAACCTGAAGAAAATCCATTTGCTCTACTATTCCAGCACCCAGACATGGCAAATAATCCACCTAATAATCCACCTCCTGCATTTGAGTTTCCCCTTGTTCCCCAACAAGATACTGATAATCTTAAAAACATCCCCTCTTCCTTGCTCCCAAAGTTTTATGGTCTGGTCACAGAAGATCCATAAACCTTTCTGTTTGAATTTGATGTCCTCTGTCGCAGTTATGACTACAACACCGACGCTCATAAATTGAAGCTATTTCCTTCCACTTTGAAGGAGGGAGCTCTCAGATGGTTCATGAGTCTGGGAAGAGCCGTTGTAAATAGTTGGGCAGCCATGCAGACAAAATTTCTTGAAAAATATAAGGAATATTGTAAGAGTGCCAGCAAAGGTGATAACATATTCCGAATTCAGCAGAAGGAGGATGAAAGTCTAGAAGACTATATTTCAAGGTTTTTGTTTTCATTAAAAAGAAACTCAAACCATACTCTTAATGAGGACTCTCAGAAACTACTCTTTCTAAGGGGAATCAGTGATGCCTGTATTGATGCCCTGGACCTAATGGGAGGAGGTGATATAACTCAACTGCCTTGGGATGATATACAAAAGATATGCCTTAACTACTCTCGAGCAATAGTTAAGAAAGGTCGAGGTCATCATGCTTCAGTGGGGAAGTCTTCTTCTGGTGGAGTTTCCCGAATGGAGATCACAAACTGCTATCTAATTTCAAGCAGGACATCATTAATAATATGGCTACACAATTAGATACTATGCAAGCTCAGAAAAAACATGCAGAAGCTAAGGTAGCTTTGGCTGAGTTCTGTCCCTACTGTAGACAAAAGAAGCGTGATTGCAGATGCAAGATGGTGGCTAATCTAGAAGCCAGACAACTGCCTACTGAATTCAAACCAGTGGAAGGTGATGATGATCAAGTGTTCTTTGTTGCACAAAGGAGACCATGGGCCCAAAGGCAAGGTATGCCTCAAGACCCTTTAACTTTTGGTAATCCCTATTCTAGCTATAATAACCAATGGCAACAAGCATATGGACCACCACCACCATGGAATTCGCCTCAACCAAGCTGGCCTAATTATCAAACCCCGCAGTGGCAATCTCCTCAAGGAGGTTGGCAGCAGCCACAAGGTCAATGGACCCCACCTTCAGGAAATTGGCAACAAAATCCTCAATGGAGAGGTCCTCAACAATGGCAAAACCAGTCTCCTGGGTTCCTGCAGCCTCCACAGCCACAACAACAGGCCCTTATGCCACCTCCTGCAGCAACTACCACAAATCCTGGACCTCCAAAGCAAACGCCTATGCCTACCCAGCCGTTGCTTAATCCCAATAATAAGCAACCGTAGCAGCCTCAACAGCCTGTGTATATTTCTAAAGCCAACCAATATCAAGCTTATGCCTTAAATGTTAATGACATCCATCTAAGGTCTGGAACTACTTTACCTGCTCCCAAACCACCTCTGATTATAGAAATATCTGATTCACCCTTTGAAGAATCTAATGCACCTGCTGTTTCCACTAAACACATGCCTATAACCGATACAGTTTCTATGGAACCTGTTCTGCAGAGACAAGATAAACCACCTTTTCCTCAGAGGTTACAAAGTACTGAATCTAAACTCATGGAAAAACCCACTTTTGATATACTAGATCAGCTCAAGAATGTGCAAATTCAAATCCCTTTGTTTCAGGCTATTAAAGATGTTCCCATTTTTGGAAAAGCTATTAAAGAAGCCTGTTTGAAGAAGCCTGGACGAAAGAAAAAGGATCCCCAAACAATTCATGTATTAGGGAAATTGGCTGATATAATGTTGGAAAATGTAGTCATTCCAAAGTATATTGACCCTGGAAGCCCTGTAGTACAGATACATATAAATGGCCAAGTTGTAAAAAATGTTTTGATTGATTTAGGAGCTGCCATTAATGTAATGACAAAGCATACTATGGACTCCTTGAATATTTCAAACATTAGGTCTACACCCACAGTTCTGCAGCTTGCAGACAGCTCCACAGTCAAACCTGATGGGATGATAGAAGATGTAATTGTCACTCTTGAATCTTGGGAGTATCTTGCTGATTTTACAATATTATTAGTTAAGGCAACTTTAGGAGGATATCCAGTTATCCTTGGTAGGCCATGGTTAGCAACTGCTGATGCTTTTATAGGATGTCGTTCTGGAGATATGACCATTTCTGATGGGCAGTCCACAAAGAAATTGGTTTTGTATCCGCCTGCTAAACCTCAACCAGATTTGTCCCAACCTGTTTGGCTAGATGTGGGAGAAGAAACTGAAGAATCCAATTCTTTGGCTCAATTGATGATGCTTCAAAATGATCCATTCTCTCAACTTCAAAGTGAAGATGCTTTGCTTTTTCAAATTCTGCAATTTAATCTTGATGCAGATAATTTATCTGATCCAAGTGACAGTCAGCATCAATGTTTCCTGCAGCAGCTAGATTCTGAGAGTTCATTGCCTAAACTTCCGACAATTTTTCATAACTTGCTTCCACAAGAGGTACAAACATTACCTGATGATTCTATGAGTAATCTCATTAAGCAGATAGAATTATCTCCAGATCATTGTTTGAATGTTAATAGCAAGTTGTCTCAGTCTCAAGAGGATGAATTATTAAAAATACTACAAGAATAGCATAAAGCTTTTGCATGGGAATATGGGGACATGCAAGGAATCGATCCTCGAGTCTGTACTCATAGGATATATATCAAAGAAGATTGTTCACCAGTTAGACAACCTCAGAGAAGAGTAAATCCAGCACTTAGAGAAATAGTGAAAAATGAACTTCAAAAGTTGCTTGATGCTGGTTTTATTTACCTAATTTCTGACAGCCAATGGGTTTCTCCATTAGTCATTGTCCCCAAGAAAGGAGGAAAATGGAGAGTATGTGTAGATTACAGAGAGTTGAACAATGCCACTAAGAAAGATTATTTTCCATTACCATTTGTAGACCAAGTACTAGATTCACTATCTGGTAAAAGATATTTTTCTTTCTTAGATGGTTACAGTGGGTATAATCAGATAAAAATTACCCCTGAAGATCAAAACAATACCACTTTTACCTGTCCATGGGGAACATTTGCTTATTCGGTCTTGCCTTTTGGCTTATGCAATGCACCAGCAACATTTCAGAGAGCAGTAATTAGTATATTTGCTGATATATCTGATGAATGTATGGAGATTTATATGGATGATTTCACTACATATGGAGTCACATTTGAAGAAGCACTGGTGAATTTAGAAAAAGTATTAAAAAGGTGTAGAGAGAAAAATTTGTCTCTAAACAGTGAAAAGTGTTTTCTAATGATGGAAGAAGGTATTGTTCTAGGTCATCATATTTCAAAGAATGGAATTCAAGTTGACCTTGCTAAAATTGAAGTTATTCAGAATTTACAAACTCCTGCAAAACAAAAAGATGTTAGAAGTTTTCTTGGTCATGCAGGGTATTATAGAAGGTTTATAAAAGACTTTAGTAAAATTGTCAGTCCACTTTATGCTTTGTTAACAAAGGATTCCCAATTTGAGTGGACCGAGGCCTGTGAAAAATCCTTCCTGAGCTAAATGCTTTGGACGAAATGAGAAAATCTGCCCCAGCATACAGAAGTAATCCAACAGCAGAGAAAGAGATGGCATGATCAGCACATCAAAATCAGAAAATTTTCTGCTGGAGATTGGGCTTTGTTATATGATTCCAGGTACCAAGAAAACCAGGGTAAACTCACAACACGCTGGCTTGGCCCCTATGAGGTTGAAAATGTGTTTGACAATGGAGCTGTGCAGCTGGTTACAATTGATCCAGTCCGTTTCAAATTGCTCGTCAATGGCCACCGACTCCGACTGTACCATAAGCCAGTTTCCAAGGAAGACTTCATGAAGCAGTTCATTCAGGTTCCTCCCGCTACTCTTCCTGCAGCCGAAGGCTCTGGCCTTTCTCCTGCAGCGTTCCTCTAATTTTCAAAAAGCATGCCCATAATAAAGGTTTTCTTTTTAAGAAAACCCCTTTTCTCCATTTAAATTTATCGCCCCCACCTCATTTCTTTATCTTCCATCCATCCATTCCATCCATCCATTTCATTCGTACATTTCATCCGCCCACGTCACCCGTCCACTTCATCCGTCTGCATCAACCTTAATTCAGATATCTTTCCAACTTGTCAATTCATGCAGCGCCGTCATCTTTCTTCACACGTACGTGCAATTACTAAAGGTACGCCATATCTTTTCATATCGCATATTTGATTTATTTCATTCCATTCAATTACTGCTATGCATGTACCGGTCATTATCACCTGAATCTCTACCTATTTTTTAGTACATGTGAGGACACATGTCATCTTTTAAGTAGGGGGCGGGGTAATTCATCGTTTGAAGCCTGTCTTTTCGCCGCTGCCATAACTGCAAAATAATCTTTCTTTAATATATTTCTGGTACTTTCCAAACATGATTGCATGACCTTCTTTAATGCATCTTTTTCTTGCAAACTACGATTAAGACTGCTTGTTTAAGAAAGTTCATTTTTAGAAAAAAGAAAGAAATGTGGCGGCCTGACGGAGAAAAACCAGAGCAGAAAAGGAAATAAAGAATTTGAATCTTCAGCAAGAAATTGAGTTCAGCTAGAAAAACTGTAGACATGGGTGGTCAGTTGGTACGACATGAGCCTGTAGCTCATGAATTGTTGTTGCAAAACCCGCAGATAGCCCAAGCATTTAGCCTCTGTGCATGGTTAAATTATTTTCTGAGTTTAAATGATTTTGATGAGGAGGCTGCGACAGAATTTTTGAGAACACTTTCTGAAGGGGAAGCCACCGTATGGGGTCTAACAGTTGTTGCAACTGAAGACAGAAATGTTGAGGTAACCGGGATCCCAGCCGTTGGAGAAAACTTTTCTTCAGATGCTGCAGCTGCAAGGGTTGAATTTTTGATGCCTGCTGATGGACCGTTGGACATCTCCAAGCAAGGATGCAAGCGAGTGTCACTACCTCTTCCATATTCAGAGTATGCCACTTATATAATGAGGTATTTAACCTGTGAAGGCCGTTTTTCTTATCTGCATTCGCATCATTTTAAATTATTAAGCCATATAAGGCATGGGTTGGCTGTGAATGTTTTGAATTTTTTGTTAAAGTTTTTAGAGCAAAGTGCCCATGAAATTCAACAGGGGAAAGATAACTCTGTCACTCATCATAGCCTTATTAAATTGCTTATTGAACGCTCTTTGAGAGACGTTTCACTTCTCTCCTAGCAACAATTTGTTGCTCAAAAGAGTTTACAACCTCCACAACCCCCTAGGGTAATTACCCCACGGCCTCAAAGAAAGAAGAAAGAAATTGCATCTACTAGTGGAACAGGGCAAGGGTCATCTACTCCTGTAGCACCCGATCCTGTAGCTGTCACAGTTGAATCCTCTGCTAGGGTACAAACTAGGTCTGCTGCTAGGAGGGAGAAAGGAAAATCAAAGGCAGAAGGGTCCCCAGAATCTGACCCTCGTTCTCAGAAAAGGCAATGCTCCTCTCCTGTAGCACCTTCCCCTGCAGCAATTCTCCTACAGCAACAGCTGTTGATATTACTAGTTCACCATCATCCTCTGGTAGGGCAGAGCCCCCTGAACAAACAAGAAAAAGAAAAGCTACCGGAACACCCCCTGCAGCCACATCAATACCAAGAAGGGTTTCCACAAGGAAACAATTTAGGGCCTCCCCTGTTTCACCGCAACCTGAGGTGATTGTAATTTCAGAAGGATCTGTTGAATCTGAGAATGCTGCTCAGAGTTCGGTCGTTCCTGAAGAGGAACAAGTAGAGACAAAAGAAGCAGGGCATAATGGGCATGAGTTGCCAAGTCTTGATGATCTGGTTAATGCTGCTATGCAATTCTCAAAGGAAGCTCAGACTTCTTCACCGTAGCAACAAGAAGAATTTATCCTACAGCAAGAACAAGAACAGGCTGAACAACTAAATGTGCCTAATGAATTTATATTTCATCCTGCAATGTGTAAAGCCATTGTTGTGTATAGGAGGACCTTTTTAATTGAATTTCTAGAATTTGTTAAAAATAATTGGGAAACAGTTACACTACAAACTATGACTTTTCGACACATTTCCTTGACTGATATGCAACAAAGTCTGTGGCAAATAGAAAAGAAGAAATTGAAAAAGAAAATTGAAAATCAGAAACAGGAAATTGCTGAATTGAAAGCAAAAATGGATGAAATGCTAAAGGTAACCAGTCAAATTATGGAATGCAGACCGCCACCCAGAGTTTATGCTCTGTGCCTCAAAGAACAGTTTTTATGGTTTCAATTGATGAGAATTTCCAGAAACCAAGACCCCATAATTCATTTTGCCAAAGAATTTTATGAAGCATATCAAGCAGCCCCTAACTGGTTAAGGAATTCTCTGTGTGAATTCTATTTGCATGGCTTTTTAATACCACTTGAAACAGAATGGAATCCTCTTCCATACATTGGTGATATTCATTTGAGAGCATTCATGTCATGGGCAGCAAATGAGGTGAATTATGGTAGACAGTGGGAAATGTATGAGGAAATTAAGAAAATAGAGCCTGTCCCATTACGCTCTCAAAGTTCAAACCCACATGCAATGCTGAAAGATTGGTTTGCATTGACATATGGTATTAATAATGTTTCAGCCAGAGCAAAAATATTTGACATCAGAAAGCAAGTATATGATGAATTCCAGGCACATCAATATTCATTTTGGAGATTAGCATATACCAGAACTGAGAAAAGATGGGAAAAATTGACTGTTGGGTTAAGAAAGTCAGAACCACATGGTCCCCTCAACTTTACAGCTGTACTCAAACGAACTAGCAGATATATTCAATTGGGACTTCAAACAAGATTTGAATTGTGGCTGCCACTGACATTCAAACCCCCTGTGCTAATGTGGCCCCTGTATTCTCATCAGGCTACAAATATTAACAGTGAATTAGAAGACCGCAGATATGAAAGGTGTCGGGATTTCAGAGGATTCTATTACAAGTTTGGAAATCCATTCTAGAGTCATGCAGCCACTACTGACTTCAGAGAAATCACCAGGAAAGTTAATACTGGAGGACCAGCATTGGGCTAAGTAGGGGGCAGTGATGAGCCTAAAATATGCTCATAATTTGATGATATGATAAACTTTTAAATGATTTCATTTTTGTTGTTTCATGGCTGTTTAAACTTTGATGAAACTTTTTATGGGGATATCCTGTAGCAAGACACTTTTATATTCCTGCATCCTATTGTGTTGACTTGATTACATTTATTGCCCTGTTGACTCCCGAAAATGGCTGGTATATCGTATACAGTTTTTAAATGGTGAAGTAGATTTGAAATGTGTGATTAATGCATAGATATTGTGTATGTACCATATGCCTCTTCTTGCGCGTCTGTTACCTTTTGTTTCACAGGTTGTTGAAGAATGATCGAGTCAAGCATAGCCGATCTTAGCCTTGCAGTAAAGCCCATTTCCTGCATGACTTTGAGGAAGCTCCGCCAAAGACTCTTTGACCGAAACCGATTTGGAAAGATTTTTAATGAAAAGTCAATCTGGAGAGAGTGGAGCGCTAGATTCTCTCTGAATCGGGTTGAACACATAAATTCATTTATGAAGTTTGTTCCTTGATTCAGGGATATACTTTACTTCCACGTCTTTCTTTGATGAAGTTGGTTAGTTAGTTGTTCTTCTAATTTAAAAATAAGATACTCCTCCTGCGCGAGGTGGTGATAGAAGAGAAATAGAATGAGTAATAGATGATTTTTAGGTAAGATAGAAACAGAGTAGCAGAGATCATGTAAGAATCAGTATGATAATGAAAGACATAATCTGTTTGACCAGAAGCAGAGTTTGTTGTTAGTTTTCACACCAACAAGACAATGTATTTCATTCTGTCTTCATGAATAAAGATCGATGAAGTTCTGAGTTCAAGATCTGTGTAATCAGTAGATGCTTGCTAAGGGGCCCACTTAGTAAGTATCTCAGAAGTTAATTAGTTAGATGTTCTTTCTACTGATATCCAGCTAGCTTTCATCTTTGAAGTTTTTATGCAAACTCGCCTTTACATCGCTTCCTCGCAAAGATAGAGAGTCCGGCCTCGCGGATCGCCTCAAAGATAAGGCCAGCTTCATGGTTTGTGCTTTAGTCATAGCTGTTACAGTTTCTGTTTAATCAAGCATAGTTGAGTTAAAGAATTCTGCATTACCATTCTGTAGCTTAGATAGAATTTCTTTCCAGTATGTATTTTTGCTAAGATTTGACTAAAACAAATTCCTAGTGCATATACTTTGCTGTGCCATTTAAAGTCTACATCCCCTGGTTTGACAAGTAAATGAACGTCCACAGAAAGATATTAGTCACCTGTTGGAATGTCCAATTCCCAGGAAAGTTTCACTGTGATATTCATATCCTTTTGTGAGTGCGAGCCACCTGCTTTAGGGCCTCTTGCAACGTCTTCTTCCTCCCTTCCTTTTGCTTCTCTTCAGTCTAGATCTGTATTGCTTCCGACTTCTATTGTGAGTATGAATGTGCCTAACCCTAAATAGGTACAGGTGTTCATGGATCCTTCAGTGGAGCCACTTTTTCTGATGTCCATTCTAGATATCCAGACTTTCCTAAAACCCATGGATATGGTTAATACCTCGGTTGTATTGCCACGGTTCATTCATCCTCTTCCTTTGCACCTCTAGCCTCATCTGTGGGGAATTCATCTCCTTCAACAAAATGAGAGGCGGAGGATGGTCCCTCTGGGAATGGAAAGCATAGGAGGACCCCACATTCTCCACATGGCAGCCTTGCGTTGACTTGTTCTATCCTAATAACAGAACCAGTCCCGGCTTCCCCTGAGTCTGTCACCTCTCTCGAGTCATTCAGCAAGCTTAGTGGTGAACCTCAGGCATAGCCCATCTCGTCTACCAAAGTTAGAGATTTTGCTCTTGTGGGGTGCATGTTTAATTCCGTGGATGAAGTCCTAACCCTGTCAATGATGTTTGTGAAATCGCTAACCTTGACTCCACAAGAGCTCGGTAGAGAGGACCTCAAGGGGCCTTCTTCCTTAGCCCTTGTTATGGGAGGGCCGGATGCTACTCCTCCTAACATCCTACCATTGCAAGTTCTTCCTCCTTCCCCTTATGAGGATTTAAATTAGGAAGTGGACGACCTCTTGGCTGATCAATTTTAGGAGGAGGCCCCTTTTCTTGATCTTGTGTGTGTGTGTGTGTTTTGTGATGTGTTCCCCCGTGCTTGTGCTATGTGTGCCTTGATGACCCTTGTCACCCCCATTGGTGCTTGGATACAGGTGTGGTTTTTGTGTCATAAGCCTTATTCTATTTGTATCATCATTCTTCCATGTTTGTGCTTGATTTTTTGTTAAATTGGGGACAATGCAAAGCATTGGGAGCATTTAGGCTCCCCTTCCATGTTGACCCAATTTTTTATTTTTACTTTGTCTTCTCGTGCATTCCTCACATGGCCTGATATAGTAGGGGTTGATGATAGTTCATTTATATACTAGTATTACACACACACACACACACACACATATATATTTATGAGTAGTTCTGACCTCGAAATATCAGGCTACCCCTATGTCCTTTGTTTGCATTTTCTCTCTTTTTGATTTCTTTAGCTTTTTCTCTTCATTGCTTGAGTTGTCCCTTTCATGTGTGACAATGTCTTTCTTTAACACTTCAACTTTCAGAAAATGCATTCATTACCAATGAATCTTTCCTCAAAATTCTTCACAAACTTTTCCCTAGATTCACATTATCAACTTGGAACCCTAATAGAATGTGTTTCCTTCATCACAGGTTCATAAAGAAAGGACTTGAAGACCTTCCTCCAAAGTGGGAAATTTTTTTATTTCCCCTCGCATGGGGGCATATCCTTCCTTTCAAATTCCTTGATGAATTGAACATCTTTCGAAAGGATTCATTGATGGTGGATCACTCTGAGAAGAACAACTACTTTTGAATTGTGTGTCCCTTGAGTCGACCCCCCTTCTTCCTCACGGCAGGTTCCCAAGGGACCCTTCCTTGAAATTTTATATTCTGAATGGATTCTTTTCATGTCTAGCTTTTGGCAGCCCGACTAGACTTATTTTATTCTCCTTTTCATGTCTAGCTTGGGGGAAGCCTAACTAGATCTTACCTTTCAAATACTGTGTCTATTGAGTGGACCTCTCCTTTTCACATTGGGTTCCCAAGGAACCCCTTTGAAAGTTTTACTTATTGATGGTCTACGTGTCTGTCTACTTATTTTCCTACATGGTCACTTTTGACATGTTCTATCTATGGGTAGACATGCCACCACTTTTGACATGTTCTATTTGTGGCTAGACGTGTCGCCACTTTTGACATGCTCTATATGTGGGTAGATGTGTCACCGCTTTTGCCATGTTCTATCTGCAGGTAGATGTGTCGCCACTTTTGACATGTTCTATCTATGGGTAGACGTGTTTCCACTTCCTGACTCTTCAAAGTCTGCTTCCTTTGGGTTTCCTTCATGTGAGAGATCTTGGAGGATACCTTCCTTGCAGGTCTACGGGTCTACAAGGCACTTACTTCATGGGGCTTCCTTCATGCAAGAGATCTTGGGGGTTTCCTCCTTCGAGGTCTACGAGCCTGTAAGATGCCTTTTTTTCCCAACTTCTTAGTTTCTGAGTAGCTATGAAGTCCTTTTCTTTCCCTGCACCTTCAGGTTTGCTAGATCGTGGTGTGATTCCTCGACGGTTCAGGTATACATTTCTAAACCTTAATCTTTCTTGATCTACTTTACCAAGCACTCATCATTATTCGTGCTCACTAAAGTGGGGGCAAAATGTATAAGAGCGAATTTGCACCCCATGTGAAAATCCACTTTTTTCCTTTATCCACCTTATAAAATTGAGTTCAGAGGCTTAATTCCACCTAATCATGCTACTTGCATCCCACTTGGCACCAGTTTTGAGCGTTAGTGGAGGATTTTCTGTCAGGGATTCCCACGCGGTCTTGGAAGATTCCCGTGGTTGAACCTACAGAGGTGTTACTCTTCTCATTGGAAGTGAAGTTGTAACACCCCCTTCGGCCGACCGACTCAAATATGGTTATTTTTCTTCATTCCTTCTTCATCTTCACTCCTTGAACATGCATTTCACCTTCTTCAATCTTCTTCCAAGCATTGAGATCACTCCATCAGCTCAACACACTCTTTTGCATCCACTCGAAGCTTCAAGTAGCATTCTTGCATTCCATTGTAGCCAAAGCAACAGTCCATCACATCGGTAGAGCAATTTTGGGACCATGCCATTGCAGTAGAGGCTTGATTTCCTCTCATTTTCTCCCCCAAGCAGCCTTGAGTTCTCTTCGTGGAGGTGGTAAGCTCTCCTCTCCTCTATCATTTGGTTGAGTTAGAACTTTACTATTTTGTAGTGTTATTTTTCTCTTTATTGTATTGCTTTATTTATCTCATTTCCTAGGCTATCCATGGAGGTGGGAACACCTAAACAGGGGTCTAACTAAGGCAAACCCCTATACAGCCACCCAACATTCTCCTCTCTTTCTGTGTGTAGAATTATGTGCTTCTCGAAAGACTAGCTGGTGAACGAATTCCTTGGTGAGATCCTCCTTGCTCTCTTTGCTCTTGCTTTATTTACTTTATAATACTAGAGATTATTTCACTTATTTAATCACATCATTCTATCCCTTTAGTTAGTCAGCTGGGTTGTTAGCTAGTTTTGTTGGTTTGACCTCGTCTTCATTGTTGTCTTGTCGTATGGACACTAGCACACTTTTGAGATGCCAGTGCATCGCGCTGACGTTTAGAGACCGCACTTTCATCCTTGGACAGAGATTTTTCAGAGGCATAGTGTCAAACCTAAAAACTGGCTCACCTATCCCCTTCCTATGTTTCGGGTCTGCAGAGTAACTGAGAGGCCTCACGGTCCTTGTTACTCTCGCCTCACATTTCCTAACATTACACTTAGCTAAGGTAAGTTAGGGAAGCCTCTCACGTCTTGACCCTCCGTGACCCGAGGTCTTGCATGCAGTGGTCCCCCTCTCTTACATTATGAAATTCTCAAAATTAAAGGTAAGAAGATATTCAAAGTGATCAACAACACTATAAATATCCCTATAACCATATGTAATGATGCATCTACATAATATGTATTATGTATGCCCTATTATATCTAATAGAAAAACATTTCTCTACTAGTACTTGTGGTACTAGTGATTTAATGTATATAAAGACAAGAACCTTTTGAATGTTGGGGGATCTATCACAAAGGGTAAAAATCCTACATGTATCCTAGTGACTAATTCCATATATAAGTCCAAAAATAGGAGCATTCATGAATCCCAATGTAGGACTAAGTCCAAGTAGCCATTTTATTATCACTTTGTTTTGCATGTAAAACTCATACGGTTTCTTTTTTGTGAAATTATGTAAGATAATTTTTTATTGGCATAATTATGATGAAACTATCCCTAATGCATTTCCCATGTGTTTTCTACCTCCAAAAACAATAATAAGAATGAGACAAAGAATCATGAAAATCCACTTGATTTATAGAACTGTGTATTTTATTAGAGGTATGCACTAATTTCACCCAAGGTGAGAAATGTAGAGCCAAAATTTGATTGATGGTGAAAATGTTCCATCGATGGTATCTCAACTTCCAAAAAAACATACAAGTATGACAATTCCTAGAACTAGCAAGTGCACCTTGTTGTGCAATGGGTATGTCGAAGATGTGTGGAAGGTGAATCAGAAAAAAAATTGGTATAACTATTGCATACATGTGTGCAGTACATGAGGTCAGTAGAGCTAATAATTTGTGAGAATTTGGAGGATCTCAATGTCATGATGCTCTTAGCATTCTTGGAAACACAAATAATTAACAATTAACCAGAGGAAAATGACATAGACATGACAATTTAAAAATGTGCTCCACCTAATTTCCACTTTTGTTAATCATTGAATGCCAAAGAATGTGTATTAGTTTCAATTTTTTTGTACACATAAATGTATGATGGGTGTGCTAGAAACTTTAACAAAATCCTTTCATGAGTAGTGGTTGTTATCACCTAGATCTAGACATACAAAGGCTCTACAATGGGGCCAAATTTCTATCCCATATAATTCATTTGCTCGCTATTTTTTTTTGAATATGTAGCATGGAAGGGAAAAATTAAGTGTCAACTAAACCTAAATTTTGAAAAGAAACGTGGTAGCTACATGCCTCCATGTTTATTCTAATCCTTTTTCTATCACATGGTTCTCTTATATATCCAGCATAAAGATGGTTTCACATGCATACCTGCCACGTCTGACTCACATTACAATCCACATTCACTACTTGTGTCTAACATTGGGTGAAACAGATCTTAGAGTGTTGAAATATTAATCACCTCGCACATTAAAAAAAAATTAAACTTGCAACCATTTTTTTTGTTCAAAAGGCTGTAAATTTTTTTTTGTTAAATAAACTATGTGTTTTCTAAACATCACTATTTCAAATAAAATATTGATACTTTAGAATGCATAATTTAATCTAAAAACTTTAAGATCATTCCCATCATGCCTTCCTTTCAAATCCATATTAGGGGAGAGGACCGGGTAGTTTATCACCCTAACTTCATGCTTCTCAAAATCCTACATGGAAATTTCAAATCACTCTTTATTTTCTACCAAAGCTTACTTAGAAATTCCCCTAGTTATAATTGTGGTTACAAGGCCACATCATCAAATATGATGCAATGTCAGCATGTTTTTTATGAGGTGTCTGAAAAGTACCCAAAAAAAGTGAAATGGATACATGTGCACTAAAGCATGTTTTTTCGGTGTCCTGGTGTGGCATCATATGATTTGTTGCTTTTTAGATCTAAAGAATATATTTCATTCAATTATGGGTAATCACTAACACTAGTTCAACTTTAAAGTCACAACTATTGGTCCAATATTGTTAAAAATATTGGGTATTAAATCAACAATGTTATAACAACTATTGGAACATGCTTGGGTCCTCTCCCCTATAACAATAAAAAAATGGAATGGTTTGATACTTCATCAGAATGATTGCAATAGACATAAAACAACATTATTTAAAAGAATTTAAGTTACATCCACTCTAGAAAAAGACCAACAATTTATTGTAATGAACACACTAGAACTCTTATGTATTTAACAGAAGTTAAATTCCATTTGTTTCTTCATAATAAGTTAAAGCTCAAACCTCTATCGAGAGATATAATAGTGCTTTTTAACAACTAGGAGGTTGTAATCAATCATAAATATGAGAAAATTTTGGGATTTTAGTTCCTACATAAACAACCAACCTATGTTTTAACTACAATAATCCAAACCACCAAACACCATATTACATTTGCCTAATATCGCTAGTTTCATAACTATAATAACACACCCTCCATAATTGTCTCCAATTTTGAATGCCACTATATTTTACCCACCTATGAGGCAACCAAAAGAAAGATTTTGGATGACACAAAAAAATTAAACACATGTTTTTGTTTTGCTCTTACCCAAATCATCAATATTTAAGAACCATTGACCAAACTTCCTTGCTAAGGGAGAGGAGCCAATCGTGGACATGGGACATATCGTGGGTATAGCTTTGGATAGCCTAGGGCCCAATTTTGGGCAATAAAATTGCCAACAAAAATTTCAAATATCCTTTTTAATATGATAGGATAGGTTCATATAAAATTCAAAATATGTCCTATCATAGGTAGTCTTTTTTTTTTTCCACCTCAATATTAGGTGAATGCAATTTGATATTTATTTTCCACCTTCCCAATATTAAGTGAATGCAATTTGATAAACTTATTTCCACAATATAAATAATATTTTCCACCTTCCCAATAAAATGTTGTTGCAAATGGATATTTTTTTATCCAAAATAGATTGTCTTATTGCATTAAAAGTGAGTTGGCATGCACTCAAAGTGAGTTGACATGTACAAAAGACATTGTCAACTAAATAAGTTGTAAATATATTTTAACAAAATAAATTTAAACATGTTCCATTTCTCATCCTTTTTTAACAAATTATTGGTTCCACTATGTCCATATACACCAATATTTTTTTGAATTTACTTGCAAAAATGAAAAAAAACAAACTCTCAGGCTCACTATGCATTGCAATTTTTCATTAAAACATTTAATTATTATAGTATTATTTACAAATCAATATAAAAAAATAATAATCATAACAAAAATTTAAAATTGGTTAGAATTTAGTTTTTTTAATATCATTTCAAATCACCAACTAGAAATCCTACGTACCCATGAACCAATCACTTCTACCATTAATTCATCGAATGCCAAATCAAATTCCCTCCCAAAATTCAAAATTATCCACTTGCTACCAATTCAAATTCTATCAAACTATTTATTTATACAAGAAATGCTCAATTGTGTGATGTAAGCTACCTATTAACAAATTCAAAATTTTGACTTTGTGTTGGATTCTCCTGATCGACGATAAGCTCCTCCAAATCGATGCACTCTCCTCCTTCAACTTCTACAATAAGTATCAAACTTTCCTTCACTATTAATTATGCATTGGAATGTATGAATTTGTTACTTTCAAATGTATTGTCCATTTACATTTAAATGTATCAAATTTATTCTTTCATATCCCATGTTTATGTTGTGACATTGAATGTTTATGTTTTCATCTACTAGTCTCACTTAAAGCTTATTGTGCTATGTTTACATACCTTCAAACTTTAGTATGGTTCAAATATTTCAAACCCTTTCCAATACAACATTATAGTATACACACAAACACATGTATATATATATATATATATATTGTAGGGATAGATAGATATGTGAGTTACCCATATCCTTCTTGATTATATTCAATTTAATTAGACGTATGCTCTTTTGTTCTTCAATTAAACTGGATGTAAATATCGTCCCCTCTCCCTTACATTGAACAATGATAATGGTTGACTCCTACTTATGTTATAACCATTTTTTAAACAACATATATAACTTGAATCAACAATATTATATATATAAATATAATGCAAAGATAGATATATACATAAGTTTCCTATACCCTTCTTCATTTACATTAAACTTAATTAGATCTATACTTTGTTTGTTCTTCAATTAAAGTGACTGTAAATATCGGCCCCTCTCCCTTACAGCCAACTATGATAAAGGTTGACTCCTTATGTTATAATTTTTTTTGAAAAAACATATATATGTTTCCTATACTAGGCTATCACATACCATACCCATCATATGTCTTATGTCATATACTATACCAATTATATTTCGTATGCCCACAATCGAATCCTTTCCCTTAGATGTATGCTTTGTTTGTTCCTATATTTAAGTGACTGTAAATATCGGCCCCTCTCCCTTACAACCAACTATAATAGTGGTTGACTCATACTTATGTTATAACCATTTTTTAAACAACATATATAACTTGAAACGGTAGTATAATATATATATATATATATATATATATATATATATATATATATATATATATATATATATATATATATATATATATATATGTATGTATGTATATATATATGTGTGTGTGTATATATATATATGTATGTATATGTATGTATATATATATATATATAATATATGTATGTATATATGTATATATATATATGTATGTATGTATATATATGTATGTATATATATATATGTATGTATGTGTGTGTATATATATATACACAAACATACATATATATATATGCATATTTATATATATGTATGTATGTATGGATGTATATTGCAGAGATAGATAGATACATAAGTTTCCTATACCCTTCTTCATTTACGTTCAACTTAATTAGATGTATGCTTTGTTTGTTCATCATTTACTATAACATGTATGGTTACCATTTGTAAAACAACATTATGAAGCATTTACATAACTTGAAAAAATAGTATGATATAAAAAT
Source organism: Sequoia sempervirens (assembly GCA_007258455.2). Classification (NCBI taxonomy): domain Eukaryota; kingdom Viridiplantae; phylum Streptophyta; class Pinopsida; order Cupressales; family Cupressaceae; genus Sequoia; species Sequoia sempervirens. The sequence goes on along the minus strand of VDFB02086081.1, from coordinate 212,766,526 downwards.
TTACACCATTTCTTGTATCATATTGCACTTTCAAGTTATTTCATATTGTTGTTTTAAGATTTATCTATATCATAAGGCTCTTTCAAGATATACATATTTGTATCATACCGTTGTTTCAAGTTTATATATATTTGTATCATAATGTTGTTTGAGGAAGGGTTTAACATGATCACCCAAGTGTTTATAAGAGGTAGAATTGGGGATATGATAGTATACCATGCATTTCTTGTTTCGTTGCACACATACCCTTGATCATTTGCAATCAACTCAATTAGATGCATGGTTAGTTTGTTCTTCAATTACACTCACTCTTACATGTATGAATTTATTGTTTCAATTTGTATCATTATTTTAATTGTAATAATTAGAATTTTATGTTGTTTACTAATCACTATGTTGGTTCAATGCAAAGGAAGAATAAAGTGACAACAAATACCAGGGGCCTGTAACAAAGCGACATATACCAAAGCAGAGGCAAAAAACTATACCTACACACAAGAGAGGTGTATAACTTCCACATAGCACTAAGGAGGATGTTGTGATTCTTGTTCACCAATCAACTAAATAACCAAGCAATGATGAGGAGCTAGAAATTGTTGAAAAGCAGCCAATCGAACCTGTACTCCAAGTTAATTGTACTGTAACAACCAAAAATTTTACCTAGTGTAGTGGGAATGGACCATGGATGACATGGAAAATTCCCTTGTAGTTGTTGAAGACAATGGCATGTCAACTAGAGGGGCAACCAAAAAGTGGGGTCTTCCAACTACAACATTATCAAATTGGCTAGGTGGTGTCACCACTACAAAAAGGGAAGGTACCCCAACAGTCCTAACTGAGGAGGAAGAGGCAATGACCATCCAATGGTGCAAGGAGATGGATGCATGTGGACATGATTCATATATTGTGAATCTCAAATCAAAAGTGGCCCAAATATGCCAAATGAGGCCTAATCCTTTCAAGGATAGGATTCTCGACAAGTCTTGGTGGATGAGATTCAAAAGAAGGAATCCTAATTTGTGTTTGAGAACATCCCAAGGTCAAGATAGAGAATATGCTATAAATCTTAGGCCTGTAGTTGTTACTACATTATATGACACTTTGGAGAAGCCATACACAACTAGGAAATATGGACCCCAAAGGATTTGAAACTACGACGAGATAGGGTTGCAAGATGGGAAGAACGGTAATATGAAGGTGCTTGCCAAAAAAGGTAGCATAAGTGTTGTATACATTATCCCAAAAATCCAAGAGCGGATCACAATTCTAGCATGTGCAAACACTATAGGTCAGAAAATTCAATGTTTTAATTTGTTCAAAAGAAAAAATCATGTGCAAAACTACATAGCCAACTATGAGGTAAAAGCATTAATGGTTTTTCAATGTCACACATGGATTACCAAAGACCTTTTTTGTGAAATGGCTAAAAAAAATTTCTATGCAAGTACCTAGGTGTTGTTCACCCATCCATAGACAACTTATATTTAATGGCCATGGCAGCCATGTAGCCATCTCTACCATTTTCAAAGCAAGGGATCTTGGTATTGAATTGGTCACCATACCAGCCCACACATCACACAAGTTGTAGCCTCTTGATGTAAGTGTTTTCTCCTCTTTCAAATCTCATTTCAAAAAGGAAAGAATAAAATGGAGTAATAGACTTCCGAAATTGGAGATAAGAAGGGAAAAATTGGCTACACTTGGCAGCCTAGCTTTTCAAAAGGCACTAATAGTTTCAAACATAATAGATGGGTTTAAGAGGATATGTATTTGTCCCTTCAATCAAAATGCTTTGGAGAATGGAATGAGGGTTAGCGATACTTTTCAATTTGCTACCCTCAAGGAAGCATCAACTACTGAAAACATTTAAGCCTATCTAGTAATGGTTTTCTAATGAATGAGGGTACGTGTACAAATGGAACAATAGAAGTTGGAGATCACCCAAGCCCATTTGAACCAGCCAAATGTGCAAGAAACCAAATTTTTCCACAAACTTCAAGTTTGTTGGACAACCAATCACCCACCAACAACAGTAATGGGAGAGTAGAATACTATTGGACACATATCTCTTGCCCTACCAACTCCACCCAAGGAGCCCTCCTGGTTCTTAGAGGGTGCTACTAATCCTGGTATTGATATGCATATGGAGCAAGACCAAAGTCTTGCAATGCCATTTCCATTTAATAGCACGGGTCCAAATACGTTAGTTCATTCCTATGTTGATTGGGGAGACAGTGACACTGATCAATTAGGAGATGAATTGGATGATACAACTAATGAGGTGTCAGAAAAAAATAATGAGGATTCGATTAAGCCTTTGGGAGGCAAACCAAATTCACACATCTCACAATTCTTGAAGCTTCCAGTTCATGTAGTCAAAGACAAGTCTAATAAGGTAGCTAAACATGGGATTAAATTGCCAAGAGGACCCCAACTCCTGACCACTAATGACTATACGGCCTTGCTAATTGAGAAAGAGGATATGAAGAAGAAACTTGTTGAACTAAAATTGAGGAAGAAGGAATAGATTGAAGAGAATAGGGTAGAAAGGATTGCAGCATTGGAGGTCAATACTCTATTAAGAATTGAAAAGGAAAAGCAACGAGTAGCATAAAAGGTTGAAAAAGAGCTACAAAAGAAGGAGAAGGACAAAAAAAGGGAGCAACAAAGGATAGAAAAGGAAGTTGTAAAAAAGGAAAAATATTTGGAGAAGGCACAAACAAATGATGCAAAGGAGAGGTGACTCATAAACCTTCTAAATCCATTGCTTGACCATCATAGGATATTCACAAAATTTGTGTCTATTCAATGCCCCCAATATTGTCCATCACCTACCCAAAGTATTAGCCAACCATTTCAAAGTTGGAGTCCTTCTCATTCACAATCCTATCCACTCTCACCTAGCCCGAAGCATTACCCAATGATTTTAGAGTTGGATTCCTCATTTAGAGTCCTATCAATCCTCACCTACCCCAAGCATAACCCACCTAGTTCAATCTTGGAGTCCTTCCCTATCATAGGCCATAAACAACTCACAAGATAGATTGGCTTAAAATTTGAATTCTTCTACTTTTTGTTATGTAGGTTTTGATGGATTTCAAACAATGTTTGAACTTTTTTTTTATTTTGAAAGTTTGTAACTTTTTTGTTTTGAATGTTTGTAACTTGAAACAGTAGTATGATTTGAATACAAATAACATATTCCATCATGTTACTCTCACTGACTATTAGAGTTATTTTAATTGAAGACCCAACAAGGCATACATCTAATTATGTTGAATGTAAATGAACAAGGCTATAGGAAACTTATGTATCTATCAATCTCAGCAATATTTAGTTGTATATATATATATTTTAATAGATATACATATATACATAGCTATACAAAACATATGTACATCTTTACATATAATTTAGTTGAATGAAAATGAACAAAGCTATAGGAAAAATATGTATCTATCTAAATGTGCACATATATGTATCATAATTTTGTATCATATTGTTGTTTGACATTATATAAAAGTTTCAGTATGTTGTATCACAAAGGGTTGGAAATATTTATACCATTGTGATTTTTTAAGTTATATATAAATTTCATAATGCTGTATCAAAAAGCAATGGTTACATTTGATCCATAATGTTGTTTGAAGTTATATATACATTTCATAATGTTGTATCATAAACTTTTTGAAATATTTGTACCATAGTGTTGTATGAAGTTATATATAAATTTCAATATGTTGTTTCAAAAATGGTTATAACAGAAGTAGGAGTCAACCATTATCATAGTTAGTTGTAAGGGAGTCATAGTTAGTTGTAAGGGAGAGGGGCCGATAATTACAGTCACTGAAATTGAGGACCAAACAAAGCATACATCTAATTAAGGTGAATGTAAATGAAGAAGGTTATAGGAAACTCTTATGTATCTATCTATATTTGCAATATATCTATATATATATATATATATATGTATGTATGTATGTATGTATGTATATACATACACATATATACATACATATCCATATGTATATACATACTTATACATTTGGATATACATATACATATATGTATATACATATACATATACACATGCATAAGCATATACATATAAATATATGCATATGCATATGCATATATTCATATACATCTACAAAAACATATGGATATAGATATACATATCATTATGTTCATATACATATATATGTATATGAATATGCATATACATACACACACACACACACATATGTATATGCATATGCATATGCATATACATATACATATCCATATACATATGCATAAGCATGTGCATACGCATACGCATATGCATATGTATATACATATACATATCCATATATATATATGTAGATATATAATTGCATGAAAACCATTGAAATAAATTGATATACATTGAAAGGAGTCTTAATTTAATAGGAATGAGCCCTTCTTTTATAATGAGATGTACATTGAAAGAAGTCTTATTTGTAAAAGATATACATGATGTCCATTAATGAAATCATCCATGGTAGATTGGTATATCTTGAATAGATTAGACTTCTTTCAATGTATGTCCACAATTCTAACCCTTATAACCTTGAGGTGATCAAGGGTATGTTTGCAATGAAACAAAAAATGCATATTATACTATCACATCTCCAATTCTAACTGTTACAAATAAAATAATGATACAAACTAAAACAACAAATTCATACATGTAAGAGCAAGTGTGATTGAAGAACAAACCAACCATGCATCTAATAGAGTTGATTGCAAAGGATCAAGGGCATGTGTGCCATGAAACAAGCAATGCATGTTATACTATCAACATCACCCTATCCACCAACAGTCCATTACCCTTAGAAAAACTATACATATCCATATACGTATGAATATACATATGTATATACATATGTACATACATATACATATACATATGTACATACATATGTACATACATATACATATACATATGTACATACATATGCAGGTACATATATATTGTGAATGTCAACATAGATTATCATGAAAGGCCTTCTGAAAAACAAAACCTGTAAATGCATATCCCCAATTCTGACTGATACAAATAAAATAATGTTACAAACTGAAATAACAAATTCATACATGTAAGATTGAGAGTAATTGAAGAACAAATTAACCATGCATCTAATTGAGTTGATTGCAAATGAACAAGGGTATGTGTGCAATGAAACAACCAATGCATGATATACTATCATATCACCAATTCTAACTCTTACAAAAAAAGGAATTTGATACTATGCTATAGAAAAATGGTCCTTTGTCATTTAAATGGGCTTTTAGGTCTTGTTTCATGGTGTTGAAACTATGTTTCTTTGATTTTATGATGTATCATGGCTTGAACATTCTTATTTAGGTACTAAAACTCAAAGAATGATGTCTTTTGAAGGTGTTATGAAGTGTTGTAAGACATTTCCACATTCTTCTAGACTCTATTAAATACATTTCACCTAAAAATCACCTTTTTACTTATCAACAAGTCCTATATTGAAGTGTTCTAAAGTCTTGTAACAAGCCTTCACACTTTTCTAGGAACATCTCCTTATTTACACCTTTCTCATGCTTTATTTTGTCTCTTTATGCCCTCATATGCTTAATTAAGTGCATCTTTGCATATTATCCTCACAAATAACATTAAATACAACATTATTTCTGACACTTGTTTTTAGGTCCTAGGTGGGACCCATTCGCCATGGGTGGTGAATGAGTCCCCCTTGGCCCCAAATTCAAAATATTTCAAATTTCCTTTTGGGATTTTATTAAAATTCACTTGATGTCGGCCTGTGATGAGGTATGAACGGATAGTAAGGCACAAGAATTGTATAAATAAGTGCTTTTCAATTCATTTTACATCTCCTCACTCAAGTATTCAATCTCCTAAGTCATTCAAATAATCTCCTACATTCAAGTATCTTACATCGTCAATTGAAGCAACTATTGAAGCACCTTGAAGCAACCATTGTCATTACTTCAGACTTACAAGATTAAGGATTTGGTGATTTAATAGCATTTGCATGTTGTTAGTTTACATTTCCTTTGCATTTCATTTATTTCTATTGGGTTTGATTACCAAAGTGGGGTTTGACTAAGGAAAACCCCTATTTGCTAACCCTCTAACATTTCCCCCCTTTGCATGTGTCTTTGCAGCCTTGTTTTTGTAGATTTGGCAGGTTTAAAGGTGTTTAAAAGTAGAAATCAAGTCAACATATCACTATTTAAAGCTTATTGAGTGTTTTATGTCTGTTTCCTATAGAACTGACTCTGCCAACCCGACATTCAGACATTCCTAAATCTGGTGTTGCAGAGTTACTACCTGATTTTCCAAAAGTCTAGGAGTGGATTTATTCACCACCCTTGGTGAATGAGTCCCACCTAAAGTCTGAAAATCTGTATTTTGTTAGATCTTGTATCCTGACTGTTAGAAATCAGTTCCCAACACTTTTTCATCAATAGGAGGACTGATTCACCACCCTGGGCAAATGACTCCCACTGTGAAAACTAGTAAAATTCATCAACATTCCAAACATTCCAGACAACTCATATTTCATCCTGGTGAACTTAGATTTACCCCTACACCTTCTATTTTGCATTATTTCTTCATTTTCATAGTTATTTGCATATCACAATGTGTTTTCAAACATAGCTTAAATTGCACTTTTGCATTCATTTTAGTTCATTTTAATTAGTCAATTGCATTTAGTTAAGTTCAGTTACATCATATCACATAGCATACATCCTAATTTGAGTGTTACATAAGAATTTTGGGACCTAGATCTCTCTCCTTTTAGGTGAAAAACCCTAGAAGTGTAAGAGCAAGTATCTCTTGGGTCCCAAAATCTATGTCACATTTTGGTGAACCCAAATTTTAAACACTTTAAACTTTTGATTGCATTCCAATATTGTAGCCTAGTTTTCTATTGCATTAGCATTCAATTAGGGCATTGATTCGTTATTGCATCCTAGGATCTTTCATTTTGCATTAGTGAAACATTCATTTAGTGTTCATTTTTGCATTCAATTTCATTGAAAAACTAAAAAAAATATGTATTCTTCATACTTGATTACATTTTGTGTTTCATTTAGAATCATTCAAAATTTCTGAAAACCATAAAAAATTGCATCCTGGGACTCATTCACCACCTAGGGCAAATCAGTCCCTCTGCACTTCTTTTAGACAGTAGTTCTGTGCTTTTTTTGGCATTTTACTGCATTTCTATTTTCTGTATTTACATCTCTATTAAAGTTGGTAGATTCTCTATTATTTGAAGTTCACATTCTTAAAGTAGCTTGCATTTCCATCCACCCTTCGTTTGTGGTATTTGCATGAGTGTTTGGTTCCCCGTTGATAATACTTTAGTGAGAATAAGTTCTAGACTCATGGAATCCCACGATAGCACTTTCATTGTGGACCTTGGGATCTCACGAGCCCCTACTCCTGGTATGGACAATGGTGCATTAAGCCCTGACAATACCACTTCCATGCCTTCACCTTTCCATCCTATGCATGTTGACAATAAAAAAATTCCTCCCATAAGAAAAAATCATTAATATTCATGAGGATTTTTCACATTTACAACAAGACTCGTCACTTGAAAACATTTCCACCACTTCTATACCTACTATTGAGAACCTTCATTGCTTAATTGAGAGTGATGATGACTTACAAGTGCTAACACAAATTGTTGAGATTTACAATAAACATGCCTCTTCAAATACCCAATCCGCAAACATCCTTGTAAGACAAGGAACACCTCAAGTTCCTCCTCCTTCAACTAGAGCTTCTATACCCACTTACACCAATCTACAAGTCCACACAACTATGCATCAACCTAGTTATGTGGCTACTTCTTTCCCAATTTCCACTAGCATTCCTACTTCTTTTGTGGCATCGCAACCTCCTTCCACCACTTTCACACCCCTTAGTATTCCTTTCACCTCCCCTAACATCACTTACACTCCATCACCATTTTCCCTTCCACCTCAACCTACTTATCTTGATGCTTTTATTACACAACTTCTTAACACTATTTCATCCATGCAACATCAACTTGCCACCATTAGTTAAGGTCAAACTACTCCACCCATATAGCTTATCCGCAACAACCCCTTATCATTCGAAATCTTACATACCCCAATGCCACAAGGGATATAAATGTTGAGATTTGAGTAATATGGAGGAAAATCAGACCCTATCAACCATATCAATGCTTATATTGCTTTGTGTAGTGACTTTTTCTTTGATGATAAACTTTTAGCAAAACTTTTTCCAAGGACTTTGAAAGATACGGCTTTAGAATGGTTTTCCAACTTTCCCAATCATTCCATCTGTTCATTTAATGAATTGGTGGAAGCTTTCATTAGTCACTTCCAAGTGCACATGGCACCTAAAAAAACAATGGTTGACCTTATGAGATGTAGAAAAAACACCGATGAAAAAGTGATAGATTTCATCTCTCGTTACCAATACTTATACGCTCAAGTTGATGTAAAAATTCTAGATGCACATCTATAGAAGATGTTTATTGATAATTTGCACACCAACCTCCAAGATAAACTTACCATGATGCAATTCCCTTCATTCATGCATTTATGCACAACATTATGTGATTATCAAAATTCGGTTTCAAGTTGTGAGTCAAAATCCACTTCTAACTGAGCTGACAAACCTGAACATAACAATCCAAACCACAATAACACACAAAACTTCTGCAAACCTAACCGAGGATTTTTACAGTTTAACCCACCTCCTTCACCCCAACCGCAACCAACTCAACAAGTTCAAAATTCAATGGCTGCTACTAAGACAACCATGCCTTATCATTATGGAGATCTGAACAGACACTTCACCCCTTTACTCGACACTATCCACCATACAATGAACCAATTAATTCAAAAATGAATGCTCACCTTACCACCTGTTCGCCCACTTGATCCCAATCAACCCTTACCACCTACCTTCAAACCTAACGCTTATTTCCATTTTCATCATCAAAATGGCCACAACACCGAACATTGCAAGCGTCTTAAACATTTAGTTCAAGACCTCATTGATTCAGGTGAAATGACCATTATGGGTGTTAATGATCAAGGCAATAAGTTTGTCACACCCCCTAACCAAAATTTGCAAATCTTCACCAACCCTATGCCTAAACACACCACCTCATTCGTCAAGGCTAGTGAACCTTCAAAGCCTAATGTAGTGACTGTTGATACACATAATGAACAACTTGATACATCCCCTCTTGTTGCCAAAGCTAGTCCTATGGATAAACTTGTAGCTACAACAGATGTTATCCCTCGCAAGGGACAAACCACTAAATCACTTGATATTACATTTTCTGCTAAAGATATACTACAAAAGCTTCTTGATGGTCCTCTCTACATAGCTAGTAGAATCTATGATAAACCTACTAATGGAATATTAATAGATCCCGCTTATGGTGAGAATGTGATCACAAAAGAGTTTCTAGTATTACATAATCTATATCAAGATGACTATAATCAACCGACTACATGGATTAAAGCACATAATGGTTTCACATGCCCTACGATTGGATCGAGCATGCTACCTTTACAAAAAGGACCTAACACTTTGGAGGTAACATTTTCCATTATTCCACAATCTGACCAATTTTGTTTATGGTTAGGCCTTCCTTGGCTTCACTCAATGAAAGCGGCCCCATCAGTTGTTCATAAGTGCTTGAAGTTTCCACATGGCAATGAGGTATTCACCATACACCATAGTGGCTTTAATCCTTTACCTTCCAAAGGTAACTTTTCATTAGAAACCTTTTGTCTTAAACCCATGGAACCTATCACTCCTCGTAAGGAATTCTTTTACATTGCTTATCAAAAGTTTAAAGCCAAAAAGATCACTGAATTATCTCTTCGTAACACATCTTCTTCCACCTCCACTAATCCTATCCTCAATGAAACCATGATTAGTAAAAAACCATCAAACCTTCTGAACAAACTCCTCCTGACACTTCCCAACCATCATTTAAATGACCAAGAGCAAATGAAATAACTCTTGTCTTACCTCCTCGTATCAAACAAGTATATAAAGCGAAAGAGAAAGTGGTTGATCCATCCTCTTTGGTTTCTCCTGCTCTTCCCCCTTTGGAAGTAGAAGAACCTGCGGCAACTCAATCCGCTCTTACACATCAAAAACTCCAATATAGAGTTAAACGAAACCACAGTGCTAGGGAACGTCGGCATCGCCATCGTCTCCTTGCCCGTCAATCTCATATGGAAGATGATCAAGACAATCAACCTCCACCCTTGACAGAAGAAATAGATGACCACCTTCCCTCTCCTGACCTACCACATGATAGTTCAACCCAACAATTGCAACAAAACCAAATTGTTCAACAACCACCACTCTTGATACATCCATCCTTAGAAATCACCCTCTGTCCTCCTGTCATTATTAATCTTGATGACGATGATGATGTGATGATCGATAAAATAGATGAAGAAGTAAGAAATGATTTGAACTCTTTATTTTCATCTACAATGAGCTTAAATGATATATCCTCTCCACCAAGTGAAGAACCTGGTACAACCCCTAGTTTGGAACTTGTGATTCCTCCTTTGGACAACCAACCGCCTTCACATTATAGTGAACATCATTGGGAGGTGGATGACTTGATGGATGACTTGCATTTGACTACCTAGTCTCTCAACTTTTACTTATTCTTTTTTTTATTTTTCTTTTCGTGTGTGTATCATGTTCCCTCGTATCGTGTGTTTGATGTTTCCTATCCTTGTACACTTCTATTTGTACCCTTCTTCTATTCATCGTGTTTTGTTTTGTGTTTTCCTTTTTGGGATGACGCAAAGCGTAGAGATTCCCTATGTCTCTTCCATGTTGACCCAAACGGTCCTTTTCCTTTCATTTTTGTTTTTTGTTTTCCTTTTTGGGATGATGCAAAGAGTAGAGATGCCCTATGTCTCTTCCATGTTGACCCAAATGGTCCTTTTTTTTCCTTTTTCTCCTATCTTTTCTCATGTTTTCCTTTTGGGGATGATGCAAGGCATTGAAACCAAAATGTATCCTTCATGTTGACCTAAAATCTCTTTCCTTTTTTCTTCTTTTCCTTTTGCTTATTTTTTCCTTTTGGGGATGATGCAAAGCGTTGAGACTACAATGTCTCTTCCATGTTGACTCAAAAAGGACCTTTCTTTTTCCTTTTTTTTTCTCTCTTTGTGTCATTCTTCCAATTCTGTGTATTTGGGGAATGATGACAATTTTGTGGTCTTTCATAAAAACATTGCAACAACGAGCATACTGACCCCAAATCCATAGACCCCTTATGTGTTTGGTGTACTTTCTTTTCTGGGGCACAACTTCCTCCCTTTCTTTGTTTTTCATTTTTTTTTTTGTCCTTGACATGACACAACCTACCTTTGAAACATATGACTTTGCATAGAGCTTTCTAGGTTGGATCTCTTGACTTGTTTTCTTTTTTCCTTTTCTTTTCTTCCCTACTTTCAAGTAATTGATCACAGAATGATGTGTAGCAATTCCTTTAAAATGGGGGGCATACATTACCATTATTTCATTGTGCATTCATGCTTCTTAGTGTAACCTTCTCATTTATGTGATGCATTTGTCACTTTGTGAATGACATTGGGTGTGATCTCCTTCATAAGTGTGATCTTTCTAAGCATATTACATTCATCTTTGTGGTTTGATGCAATGCACTGCATCCCCTAAGTTGTGAATATACTATTCTTTGATTGGTCCTCTCTTGGAGACATTAGACACAATGTTCCCTAAGTGACTGACCTTGCATAAACTGAACAAGACTCCTTTGAACAATCTTTCACATTATTGCATCCTCATTCGGCCACCTTGCATAACACGACTTGCATGCCTATGGTGCCATCCTATTTTTCTTGTCACATGAAACTTAAACTAACATTTACATTTTCTTTGGCTTTGTGGTGCCTTGTTAAAGTTATCAAGCGGTATAACTTTGGCATGGTTGAGCGGGAAGCCCAACTAGCAGCATGACTTTTCCCCATAGCCACTTTTGTGTTTGTGAGTGCATACCAACTAGCGTATGTATCTTACTTTTTTGGGCTTCCTCACCTCGTGGATAACTAGTTTTGTGGCCCTAGAGTGAGTACACATTCTATTTTTCAAACAATCAGCCTAGATCTCTTTTCACAACTAGTTGGATTGATGATCGAAGCTTCATTCAATTCATTTCAACACTTGTGTGTTCCATTGTCCTTATGTCTAGTTTGCCATGGGATCTTTATCTTGGGGGTTTGATCATCCCTCTTGACTATTGCATTCCATCTTGCTAATGTAAGTGCATTTGAACCCTCTCCTTGATGTTCATGGCTACTTTAGTGTGAGGAAGCAAGTTCATCCTCTCACTAAAGTGGGGGCTAAATGTGCCATAAAAAAATGGTCCTTTGTCATTTTCATGGCCTTTTAAGTCTTGTTTCATGGTGTTGAAACTATGTTGCTTTGATTTTATGATGTATCATGGCTTGAACATGCCTATTTAGGTACTAAACCTCAAAGAATGACATCTTGTGAAGTTGTTGTGAAGCATTGTAAGACATTTCCACATTCTTCTGGACTCTATTTAATACATTTCACCTAAAAATCACCTTTTTACTCATTAAAAAGTCCTATATTGAAGTGTTGTAAAGTTTTGTAACAAGCCTTCATGCTTTTCTAGGCACATCTCCTTATTTACACCTTTCTCATTCTTTATTTTGTCTCTTTATGCCCTTATATGCCTAATTAAGTGTATCTTTGTATATTATCCCGACAAATAACATTAAATACAACATTATTTCAGACACTTGCTTTTAGGTCCTAGGTGGGACCCATTCGCCATGGGTGGTGAATGAGTCCCCCTTAGCCCCAAATTAAAAATATTTTAAAATTCCTTTTGCAATTTTATTAAAAGTCACTGGATGTCAACCTGTGATGAGGTATGAATGGATATTAAGGAAAAAAAAATGTATAAATAAGTATTTTTCACCTCATTTTACATCTCCTCACTCAAGTATTCAATCTCCTAAGTCATTCAAATAATATCCTACATTCAAGTATCTTACATCGTCAATTGAAGCAATTATTGAAGCACTTTGAAGCAGCCATTGACATTGCTTCAGACTTACAAGATCAAGGATTTGGTGAGTTAATAAAATTTGCATGTTGTTAGTTTACATTTCATTTTCATTTCTTTTATTTCTATTGGGTTTGATTACCAAAGTGGGGTTTGACCAAGGAAAACCCCTATTTGCTAACCCTCCAACATTTTTCCCCTTTGCATGTGTCCTTCTAGCCTTTTTTTATAGATTTGACAGGTTTAAAGGTGTTAAAAATTGAAATCAAGTCAACTAGGCTCTTCAATTCAACATATCACTATTTCAAGCTTATTGAGTGTTTTCTATCTGTTTCTTGCAAAATTGACTCCAACAACCCGACATTCAGACATTCCCAAATGTATTGTTGCAGAGTTGTTTGATTTTCTAGAAATCTAGGAGTGGACTGATTCACCACCCTTGGTGAATGAGTCCCACCTGAAGTTTGAAAATCTGTATTTTGTCAGATCTCGAATCCCGACTATCAGAAATCAATTCCTAACACTTTTTCATTAGTAGGAGGACTGATTTGACACCTTGGGTGAATAAGTCCCACTGTGAAAAACCAATAAAATTCATCAACATTCCAGAAATTCCAGACAACTCATATTTCATCCAGGTGCACTCAGATTTACCCCTGTACCTTTTGTTTTGCATTATTTCTTCATTTTCATAGTTATTTGCATATCACCATGTGTTTTCAAACATAGCTTAAATTGCACTTTTGCATTCATTTTAGTTCATTTTAATCAGTCAATTACATTTAGTTAAGTTCATTTACATCATATCACATAGCATACATCCTAATTTGAGTGTTACATAAGCATTTTGGGACCTAGATCTCTCTCCTTTTAGGTGAAAAACCCTAGAATTGTAAGAGCAAGTATCTCTTGGGTCCCAAAATCTATGTCACATATACAAACTAAAAAAAAAAATTCATACATGTAAGAGTTAGAGTAATTGAAGAACAAACTAACCATGCATCTATTTGAGTTGATTGCAAATGATCAAGGGTGTGTGTTCATTTAAAAAAATGTATGATATACTATCACATCCCTAATTATAACTCTTACAATTAAAAGAATGATACAAATTGTAACAACAAGTTCATACATGTAATATTGAGTGTAATTGAAGAAAAAACTAACCAAAAATCTAATTGAGTAGATTGCAAATGATCAATGGTGTGCATGCAATGAAACAAGCAATCACATATTATACTACCATATCCCCAATTCTAACTCCTATAATCCTTAGGTGATCATGTTAACTGATTATATATATGAATGTATATGGACATTCAAATAACAAATAAAGTGAAACAACATATTTGAACATGTAAGTGTAATTGAAGAACAAACAAACCATACATCTAATTCAAATCAATGCAATAATCAGACACAATTTTTTGAAGTCTTCTATAGTGTTAAACTGTTACAGTAGTCATTCAATTCACTTTGAATGGTAGACTGCAACATAGTTCAACAAGGGGAAGATTCTAAAACCATGTCTGATTATCGTTAATTGCATATCTATTCAACAGTCCTTTAGGTAGAATTGATATTTATACAAACTGAAACAACAAATTCATACATATAAGATTAAGAGTAATTGGATAGTAATAAATGGGGCCATTTTTTGATACAACATCATGATTTTTTAGAATAAATCAAAACAACCAACTGATACAACATTAAGATATGTTATACATAACTTCTACCAACACCTTGATATGAATTGAAAAAACTTTTTCACACTTGTGAAAGTAATTGAATATAAATTAAAGAATACATCAAATTGATATAAATGTAAATGGACAAGGCCATATGAAACACCAATTTTTATATTTCTGACATATGTATTTGTAATTTTGTAAGTTGCATATTTATATTGACAGTATTGGAACATTATCATACACTCCATAGTTGAGGGTACCATGCACCTGTCTTCTGGTCGAGTATGTATGTATGTATGATTGGTTTCCAAACATACATACATACATCATAGTAAAATAATGTACATGTATGTTACATATGAATTCCTTATGTATGTCTACCTACATGACCTACATACATACATACATATTATGTAATATTTATTTATGTATGTGTATATGAACTGACATATGTATGTATGTAAAATGTTGAAAAAGTGGTATGGTGCTATCTTATGGTTTTAGGACATAGAGAACACCCACTTTTCAAATTTCATTCAAGGATAACCCTTGAGATCTCAATGCAAAGGAGAAAGAGATCTTGCAAGAGGGATGTCCTAGCGGCTGAATACACACTAATGAGAGGCTCACCACCAAGTTTAGACTTGGAATTGACAATGAAATGCAAGATGAAATAGAAAACCCTAATATGATGCAAACTTGAACTAAATGACTTTAAAATGCATATAAAATAGAATAAAAAGCTATGAAATGAAATGTGTGCTCATGGGAATTTGAAGATGACTAGAAGGAGCTTTGAAATGCTGGAAATTTTGACTTTTTGACCTAGTGGGACTCATTTTCCATTTTGGGTGAATCAGTCCTAGTTCTAGATTTTGCATAAAAGCAGGTTTCGGACAAAAAGGTATCTAAATCTACAAAAAATTCTAAAAAATACCTATAGTGGAACTCATTCGCCACTTGTGGTGAATGATTCCAGTTTGTATTTTATTGAACTTTAAGGTCGAATCTAGTCTTCACTATTTTCTCTTTCTGTTCCTCTTTGTTTCTGGATCTGAAACCTTGATTTCGGGGTTGTAGGCGACTTTTTAGTGAAGATTAAGACATTTCCAATGGGGAGAAAACTTCAACAAGCTTGTAACCTAATCTTCAATGATCTTTCAAGCTCCAAAAAAACTAGATATACAATCACACATGTAAAGAGGATAAAACTTGTTGATTGTTAGTGAATAGGGGTTTACCTTGGACAAACACAAACCCCTTGGTCAAACCCCTTGTAAGTAATTAAACCAAATGATGAGATAATGAAATGAAGGCATGAAACATTAAACAAAGAACATGAATCATGGACAATGCTACCTTGAATGGTTCCTTGTAGATGATGTCGTGTAAATCTACAACTCAACATGAAATGGCCATGAAGGATGTAGATCTTGATCTTGACAATAGGTGTAGAACAATGCTTGATCTTGGAACTTCAATGCTACATCACAACTCTAGTTCAATAACATGCACGATTCTTGATAATATTGACACTAAAACAAATGATATTTTTTTTCCCCTTGAGTACTTGACTTGATATCATGAATGCTTGATGAAATATTGATTTGAAAGCTTGTTTATATAGGAAATGCATTGAAATGACCATTTATTTCATCCCAAAGGTTGACATAGAAGAAATTTGAAATTAAAACCAAATTTTTCCACTTAAAACCTCAAAAATAGGCCAAATGGGACTCATTCACCAAGTTGGGTGAATGAGTCCCACTAGGATGGGACTCATTCGCCCAAAGTGGCGAATATGGGTCCCACAGGGGCTATTTTTCTTAATAAAGCATCGAGGAAGGTGTAAATTAAGTTTATATGTTGATTTTGTCAGGTTTTTCATAAATGCAAGGGGGCCCAAAATCCAATGTGAAAGTGTAAATAAATATAATTTACAACATTAAATTAAGGAAAATTTGGGTCTATTTAGCTTAAAAGGATCTTAAATACCATGTGAATGTGTAAAACACATTACAACACTAGATTAGATCCATTTAATTTACAAGCCTCTTAAATTTAATGTGAAGATGTAAATAAATACACTTTACAACATTAAATTAAGGAAAATTTAGGTTTATTTAGCTTTAAAAGGGCCCAAAACCTAACATGGATGTATAAAACATATCACAACACTAGATCAAGGTGATATCAATTCCTTGATTTATCATTAATTATTCCCAAATTAAGCAAGGAAAAGGCATACCATTTTTCCATCATTACATCTAGCCCCCACTTCAGTGAGATGATGAACTTGCTTCAAACTCACACTAAAGTAGACATTCAAGAGGGATCCAAGTGTACCGATGTAGATGGTCTAGGATAACAAAGATCAAGGAGGTGGTGAAGCCCCCAAGGTCCAAGATCCTACATTAAACCAACATGAGCACAAAAGGACACACACAAGGTGTATAGTATGTAGCATAAAAATAAACAAACATGCAATGTCAATAATTAAAAGAAAGAAGAACAAAATTAAGTAGAAATAAAAAGAGGTGGATCAACCTTCAATCATTTGTCCAACATGATGTGGATCAAATCTAGGTTGTTTGTCCAAAAATGCACACTTACTCTGTGGCAGCAAAGCTTCAGGATATTTGTTGGGTGAGTGATCCAAGAAGGTGAGACACATATGACCGATATGCACTCACACACACACACGAGCAACTAATGGAAAGTCATGCCTCGAATCGGCTTCCCATCCAACCATACAAAAGTTATACTTCCTCATAACTTTGATAAGGCACCACACAAAAATGACCTTCAAGCTTCATGAGACAAGAAAAACTTTGTATGCTTGGAGCTCTAGAACAAATAATGAACTTTGAGCTTCACGAGGCAAGCAAAACTTCGTATGCTTGGGACTCGTGAACAAACAGGAGGGCTCTACAGGCATGAAAGGTGTGTAATGCAAGGTGGCCATATAATAGATGTTGTAAATATGGAATAGTGTAAGGAATGTTCAAAGGGATTTTTCTTAGTTCATGTAAGGTATCTTCTTAGGGAAAATTGTGCCTAATGTCTCAAAGAGAGGACAATTCAAAGAAATATCACACTCTCAAAGGTAATCAAGCCCAATGAAACCACCAAGAAAAGGATGCATCACAAGATGAAATAAAATCGCATAGTGAAACATGAGTGTCGATGTATTCCCACACTTTAAAGCGGATGCTAACACCATTTTTGTGAGAAATTTCTTTAAAGTAGAAGAAGACATGAGAGCTTATTCGTAAATCCCTATGCCAAGTCATATGTTTCTGAATCAAACTACATCATGAATAAGTATGTCACATGTGATTCAACTTAAGGCATGTCATCCACATCCCAAGCTTTCTTTTATATGTATGTGAAAGGTGATCAACTAGTCAAAAGAGACAACAACAAACTTGATATACGAGGAAAAGGCTAACTAACCCCTCACCCCCACTTAGTGCAGGACAAGGGTGAGCTGAATAGGATGAAAATAAGTATCAATTAGAGGAACTAGGTGCTTCAACACAACGAAGAGCACCACAATCCTAAATATGTTGAATTTTGTTACTCAAAGCCTTACATTCATTAGTAGCATGACCATGAACTCTATGATATGTGAAAAATGAACTAGTGTAGTAAAATTTCTTTCATGTTATTGGAGGGAGGGATATCAAATAATCTTGGAGGAGTCTCGACAAGATACCTTCTTGATCCAAAGTATAAGATGTTCCTTTATTTTTCGACAAAGATATCTCTTGCTTAGTATTAGGTGTCATACTTACACAAGACTCTTTAGATTACAAGATTTTGTTCTCTCCTTTATAGTAGAGTGTAAAATCTATCAAACTCGAATCATTGATGTTTTGCGTGATGAAATTGACATTAAGTGATTTATTTATTTTTTGTTTCATTTCTTGCAAAGGATAACACTCAAGACCAATAATGTCTATTAGTTCAAGATGCACTAATGTTAAAGTTGGCTTGAAAGGATTCTTTGTAATAGTGTTGATATTGAGTGGAGGCTTGTTTGTTTCTTTTGAGGAAAAATAACCAATACCACTAGTCTTCTCTTGTGTGTGAGGATCTATAGGGATGCAGATACCTTGTTCTCTAGCAACACATCCTTTTTCACTATAACCAAGTTGTTTCATCATTTCATAACCTTTTCCATAAATATTTTTCATCTCTTTTGGATTCAGTGGTTGCTCATGATTAATTTCATCAAAGTTTTGTAATTTTCTTCTTTTCCTAAAATGGTTGAGGTGGATGGTTTTGATCAGTCTTCTGAATTTTGTGTTGACATTACGACTTTTTCCTTTCCCTTTTCAGAGTCTTTGTTTATGATCTTGTATTCTCCCATGAATGTGGGTGTGAAATCTAAGGAACCCCAACCATCTTCTAATAGCTTCGTGACTTCTTCAATGTTTTTTTCTTTGTCTTTTTGTTGCACGGGTTCTACTTCGGTATTAATGTTTTCAAGGGGTTCTCTTTGTTTTTCTCAAGTTCTAAGACACTATAAGGCTTAGGATCAGCATCAAGTGTGTAAACTTTGTTGTTGTAGACATACTTCATTTTATGATGAATAATAGAAGGCACCCCATTCATTGCATGAATCAACAGTCTTCCTTAAAGGAGATTATATGAAAGATCATGAGGCATAACATGAATCAATATTTCTAAAGTGGCCTTTCCAGTTGTAATAGGCAAAGTGATCACACCAAGCGATTGTTTTCCCACATCGTCAAATCCCTTGATAGATAAAGAGTCAGGTTGAATTTTTGACTTATCCACACCAAACCTATCCAAAAATTTTATGCTACAAACATTAAGAGCAGAGCCATTGTCGACAAGGGTTCACTTTATGCCTATATTTTATATCGAGATATTATTATGAAAGCATCATTTTTTTTTTCACTTTCAAAGGGGGGAGTTCACTTTGGTGGAAAAAAATGTCGACATTTATTCCTTGGATCATGGTTTCTATGTCATTTAGTTGCGCATTAGAAGGGATAGGAACTTGTTGTAAAGCATTTTGAATCATGTTATGGTAGTGAGGGGAGGCTTGAATAAGGTATCATAATGATATCTTAGTAAGAGTATTCTTTAATTGTTCAACAAGATTGTACTCCTTTCCACTTTGTGTATGAAAACAAGGGCGACCAGGAATGATAGGATTAGGTAAATGTAAGGTTGTTGAAGGTGTTTGTTTTGGTTGTAGATTGTTTCTAGTGTTATATGTATGAGAAATAGTATTATGACTCGGCTGCTTCAAAACATTATTCTCAGGTGGGTAAAGGATAAGTTAAGGTTTGTTTTAGGTTTGTTGTTTGCATGATTGTGGGTAATGAATTAGAGGACTCTTAGGATGTCCCATAGGGTACGTAGGAGGTCCATTAATCAAGGGGGGTCTAATGGACACTTGCACATTCATAACCTCACCGGTATTGGTTTGATGTATTTCTAATAAAGGGAAATCTAGAATCACCTTTTTATCCTTATCTAAGGGAGCCAAAATGTTGTCATTTTCTTGCACCATGATATCCTCCCTAGGAGGAGAGTTTTTAGGAGAACTACAACCTAGATGTTCATGACATTCAAAGTTTGGTTCTTCTAAAATGACTTCATCACAAGTAAGGGAGTTATCAGTGGTTGTATTATCTTGTTTATCAATGATGGCATTCTCTTGTTCCAAAATGTCTTCCCTAGGGGTAGAGAGACAAATAGGATTCTCATGAATCTCATTGTTTTCTTCTTCACAACTAGGAGATATATAATGAGGAGGATACATGTGATTATCATCATTTTCCATGATTTCATTCTTGTTTGCTAAGGTATTATTCTCTTGTGCCCTAATATCTACCCTAGTAGGAGAGATTTTAGGGGAGTAATAAACAAGAGGTTGATTACATTCCATCGTTAGGTTTTGTAAATTAGCTTCATCACAACTAGGGGAGGAATCAAAAGAAGGAGAATTATGCTTTCCAATGATTAGATCTTTTCGTTCAAATAGATCTTGCCAAATGGTAGGGGCATTAGGAAAGGGAGAAACAGTATTTTCATGACATTAAAGTATATCTTCTAACACAAAACTATCATCTTCATTAATATGAAGGATATTAGGAGAAGAGCCAATGTGATTATCATGGTTATCTAAAATTATATCCCCATTCTCTATAATGTCTTCCCAAGTGGGAGAGGTAGGATTGCCAAAGCTCTCCATCATTAGATCTCTTAACACCAACATGTCCTCCTCACAAATGTCATTTTCATGGTCATTCAAGATTGTAGCATTCTCACAGGTAGGGGAAGTGTTGGGAGAGGAATGCAAACTAAGTAAAGTGGTGACAATGAATTCATCTTATGTTGTTATACTATCTTCCCAAGGGGAATGAGGAGAAGGGAAAATGAGACCTTCATGATTCTCGACGATTGCATCTTCTTTAACCAAGATACCTTTGTCACTAAAAGGAGAGGTATCAGGAGAAGGACAACTATGATCTTCATGAATTTCCATGCATATATCTTCTTCTATCACATCATTCCCACAAATAGGATAGATAAGAGTGGGTGTAGGCTTAATGGAAGCATCAACATTTCCACTCTCTTGAACTAAGAGACTCTCATAACTAGGGAATGCATTAAATTTAGTGACTAACATGTTTATTGATTAACTTTTTCTTTGAAAACTTGGAAAAGACCCAACCTAACATCTTTGAACAATATTATATGCAAACTCAAAATGCAATGTAAAGACTTAAAATGAAATGAAATTTGTAGATTTCAAACAAGGTAGCTTACTGATTACACTATGCAATGATCTGAAAATGAAATGTTGCAAATGAAAATTTGGAATTAAGCAATGCATGAAATGGACCAATTTAAGCCAAATTTAGTGAAATGCATGTAACCAAAATTCAACCCACTAAAACAGATAGTTAATGGTAGCAAATAGAACTGTAGAAACAAGGTTTTTAGTGCCGTAAAAGACAATTTTAGATGTGCACTAGGACTCATTTTCCCAAGGTGGCCAATGAGTCCCAGTAGGGATTTTTTTTCAAAATTTTCAAGGAATTTTAAGTGATTTTTTGTTATTTATGTTTTATGATTTGTAACCTAAGTAAAAATGCAGTTTTCAAATGATTTTCAATTATTTGAGATGCAAAAATGCAACCTATATGCACTATCACTAATGCAAAATTTAGAAACCCTAGATCCCAATTAACTAATGCAAAGTCAATGCAAGCTAGATCTAGGATGATGATGGACTCCAAATCAGAAAAGAAGGTATTTTAAAGCCAGGTTCACCAAAAAGAAATGTTGTAAAAGTGGTATGGTGCTATCATACGGTTTTAGGACATAGAACACACCCGCTTTTCTAATTCCATTCAAGGATAACCCTTGAGATCTCAATGCAAAGGAGAAAGCGATCTTGGAAGAGGGATGTCCTAGGGGCTCAATACACACTAATGAGGGGTTCACCACCAAGTTTAGAATTGGAAAATACAATGAAATACAAGATGAAATGAAAAACCCTAATATGATTCAAACTTGAACTAAATGACTTCAAAATGCATATAAAACAAAATAACAAGTTGTGAAAAGAAATATGTGCACCTGGGAATTTGATGATGACTAGAAGCAGCTTTGAAATGCTGGAAATTTTGAATTTTTGACCTAGTGGGACTCATTTGCTATTCTGGGTGAATGAATCCTATTTCTTGATTTTTGCACAAAAGTAGGTTTCAGACAAAAGGGTATCTGAATTTGCAAAAAATCTTTAAAATACCTACAGTGGGACTCATTCACCACTTCTGCCAAATGATTCTAGTTTAGATTTTTTGGAACTTCAAGGTTTGAATCTAGTCTTCACTATCTTCTCTTTTTGTTCCTCTTTGTTTCCAAATGTGAAACCCTGATTTTGATGTTGTAGGTGATTTTTTGGTGAAGATTATGACATTTCAAAATGGGATACAACTTCAACAAGCTTGTAACCTAATCTTCAATGATCTCTCAAGCTCCAAGAAACCTAGATCTACAATCACACATGTAAAGAGGATAAAACTTGTTGATTGTTAGTGAATAGGGGTTTGCCTTGGTCAAACCCATTATAGGTAATTAAACCAAATGATGAGATAATGAAATGAAGGAATGAAACATGAAAAAAACAACATGAATCATGGAAAATGAAACCTTGAATGGTTCCTTGTAGATAATGTCTTGTAAATCTACAACTCAACATGAAATGGCCATGAAGGATGTAGATCTTGGTCTTAAAAATAGGTGTAGAATAATGCTTGATCTTGGATCTTCAATGCTACATCACAACACTAGATCAATAACATGCATGATGCTTGATAATCTTGACATGATAATGGATCTTGAATTACTACAACAAATGATGAAGAATTCAACCCTTGAGTGCTTTAGAAATGATTTTGAATGTTGTCTTGATGATCTTGTAAAGTCTTGGAATGCTAAACTCTTGAGTGCTTGACTTGATATCATGAATGCTTAATGAAATAAGGATTTGATAGCTTGTTTATAGAGGAAACACACTCAAATGACCATTTATTTGATCCCAAAGGATGACATAGAAGAAATTTGAACTTAAAACCAAATTTTCCTGCTTAAAACCTCAAAAATAGGCCAAATGGGACTCATTTGCCAAGTTGGACGAATGAGTCCCACCTAGATGGGACTCATTCCCCCAAAGAGGTGAATGGGTCCCACAGGGGCTATTTTGCTTACTAAAAGGTCGGG
Organism: Sequoia sempervirens; assembly: GCA_007258455.2. Taxonomy (NCBI): domain Eukaryota; kingdom Viridiplantae; phylum Streptophyta; class Pinopsida; order Cupressales; family Cupressaceae; genus Sequoia; species Sequoia sempervirens. Next base: position 212,742,927 of record VDFB02086081.1, on the reverse strand, counting down.
GAATGTGTAAATTAAGTTTATATGTTGATTTTGTTGGGTTTTTTTTATTAAAATATGCCTTGGGATGCATAATATGGGGTCATAGGGGCATATGTTAGGGTCATAAATGTAAGGGGGCCCAAAATCCAATGTGAAAGTGTAAATAAATATACTTTAGAACATTAAATTAAGGCAAAATTGGGTCTATTTAGCTTAGAAGGGCCCTAAATCCCATGTGAATATGTAAAACACGTTACAACACTAGATTAGGTCCACTTAATTTAATGTGAATTTGTAAATAAATACACTTTACAACATTAAATTAAGGAAAAGTTAGATTTATTTAGCTTTAAAAGGGCCCAAGACCTAATGTGGATATATAAAACACATCACAACACTAGATCAAGGTGATATAATGTCCAATTTACCATTAATTATTCCCAAATTAAGCAAGGAATAGGCATACCATTTTTCTGTCATTACAATATGTATGTATGTATAGTATACGCATACATACATACATACACACATACATATGGTAGTTCATATTTAAGTATGTATGTGTATGTATCGTATACACACATTCATACATATATAATAAATTATGTATGTATGTGTGTATATGATACATACACAATATTATAATGTTTATTATAATATTAATTTGTTAAATATTATATTAATATGTTATAAATAATATTAAAATGTTATGTCAATTAAAGAACTAAAATGATTGAGAAAATAGATATTTTTTGGTTATATTCATATCGCTGAAAAAGTCGAACGGGGAGGATGGCTCTGCAAGCGCTGCATGAGGCCGCAGCCATCTAGGCTCGGCCTGCATGTGGTCTTTTGGTGGTTGCATGTGTAGTTGGGGGTCGGATCTGTTCTCTCCTTCTCTGAAGCTTCTTGGGGGTGGGTTTTTTTTACGCTATTTGGGGGGAGGCTCTTTTCTTTTGCAGCAGGTGTGTATTCTGGGGTTGGGGGGTTGCGACCTTGGTGTCCAGTGGAGTGTGCCTTCTTCGAAGGGCTCTTGGTTTTATTTGGGCCTTGCTTGCTCATCTTGCGTTGTGTGCTCTTTGATGGATACTGGAGAATCTTCTAGGGTTTGTCCCAATATGGACTTTCGTTCTGCTTTTGGATCGAAACCCTCTCCACAGGGTTCGAAGATTTTTGATAATAATCTTTTCTCGGTGGAACCTGAGAAAGTCGAGATGGGCTCGGTAGGGGGGCCTAGAATTCCGAAGATTAATGGGTGCCTCGAACGGTGTAAAGAGAGGCCGAGCGTAGTCATTCCAATGGAGATGTTGGCTGAAGACATTGATTATTATGCACGACATTCTCTTTATTGCAAATTCTTAGGTTTGAAAATTTCTTTGCAATTCTTGGAGATGTGGGCTCAAAAGACATGGATGCCTGAGGGAGAGATGGAGATCCGCCTCCTGGCAAATAACTACTTCATGGTTACTTTTGATTGTTTGGCTGATCGGAATAGGATTTTTGAAGGGGGCCCGTATTTTTATAACCAGGTGGGCTTATTTATTAAGCCATGGCATGCTGGCTTCAACCCGGCAGAGGAACTTCTGAATCGGGTTCCGGTTTGGGTCCGTCTTCCAAGGCTCCCTGTGGAATGCTGGCGAGAGGATGTGTTGTGCCTATTAGCCTCGAAGCTGGGGAAACCTGTGGGTTCTTCTCAGCAAACACAATTCAAAAAGGTAATGACTTTTGCCCGGTTTTGTGTAGAAATTGATTTAAGTAAGCCATTGCCAGACTCGTTAGAAGTGAGTGCAGGAGATTATTCATGGGTGCAACAGCTGGATTATGAAACACTTCCCTTCCGTTGTCATTTCTGTCATGAGTATGGTCACCTCCTGCGCAGATGTCCAAAGGCCAAGCCTTTGGAGGCTCATTCTTCTCAACCTTCAGCTAATCCACCTAGGGTGGATAAGGGCAAGGACCCCATTCAGGGTTCTGGTGGTAGGGAAGATGGATTTATTCCCGTTAGAGGCCGAAACAGAAATAAAGGTCATAAAAGGACTTTGAAGGACAGGCAGGAGGAGGACACCTTCAACAGGTTTGAGGTGCTAGAGGATCTTAGTCAACAGGAGGTGAACCCAGGATTTTTGGATCTAGATCATGGGACTCTGGATATTGATCAGCATGGCCCTTTAGTTGAGGCAATGCTTACTCCCCAACAGGAGGGGGGTATGGGAGTGCCATGCTTAGATGAGGTTGGGAAAGATTCTAGTCAGGTTTTGCTCAACTCAGAGGGGATTATGGCTCCGCTTACTGATGGGACTTCGGCTCTAGGGACAGATCGTCAAATGGAGGTTCAGGTTGAGTTGGGTGGTAGTGCTGAGGTAGTGAAAGATAGTGTAGATAAGGTTCACCTCTTGCAAAAAGTTGGTCCAGAGGTGGGCAAGAAGAATATTAAGGCGTCCTCTCAGTTGGGTGTTCTGCAAAAAGTTCTCAAGAAGGGGGGGCCGGAGAAAATTTCTAAGCTGGGAAGGAAGAAGGATGAGGAAAAGATTAAGATGATAGGGGAGACTTTGGTGGAGTCAGGGTCAGTCAAGACTCTGGATTCGCATTTTTCATGCCCCTCGAAATGATAGTTCTCTCTTGGAATGTTAGGGGCTTGAACAGTGGCCCTAGACAAAAAGCTGTTCGGGATTTGATTAGGTGTCATTCGCCTGATGTTCTTTTTTTGCAGGAGACTAAGCTCTCTGTGGAGGGTATGATGGATCTAGTTCCTAAGTTATGGGGGAATGGTGGATGCCAATGCATTGGTGCTCAAGGGTCTTCTGGCGGGGTGGCATGTTTATGGAACCCGCGTAAGATTTGCCCCCTTTGGTGGGTGTCTTTCAGGTCCTCCCTTTCCATGGTGGCCTCTTGTTTTATGTCAGGGGAAATTGCTCTCTTCTCCAATGTGTATGCGCCTGTGGAGTTGCAAGGAAAGCAACTTTTGTGGTCCAACATTCGTTTAGTTCGCAGCTTATTTCCCTACCATCCTTGGATTATTGGAGGCGATTTTAATGCTATCACGGAGCTTGCAGAAAAACGAGGTGGTATTGCAAGGTTGGAGGCTTCTGCATTATTGCTCCAGGACAATATCTCTGCTTTGAATCTTGTGGATATCAAACCTGGCAATGGTCTTTTTACTTGGAATAATAGGAGAATTGGCGATGCCTCTATTTCTGAAAGACTTGATAGATTTTTGGTGTCTAGTTTTTGGGTGGGGGACAGGTGGTTGATAAGCTCTGAAATTTTGGATGGTCGTGGTTCTGATCATTGGCCTATTAAGCTAGTGGTTGATGTGCCTCAACGGTGTGCTAGACAGACCTTTAAGTTCCAACTCATGTGGCTTAGGGATGAATCTCTTCATGTTTTGCTCCCTAGTTGGTGGGATCAGGGGAAGCCAGCATATGGCACTGCCATGTACTCTTTCTCAAAGAGGCTCCAGTATGTTAAATACAGATTGAAAAGATGGAATAGGCAGCATTTTGGTAACTTATTTCAGGAAAAGCAAAAGGCGCGAGATAATCTAGACCTAATTACCAGACAAATTCGAGATCAAGGCCTCTCAGAGGAGCTGAGTTTATTAGAGGTTGCTGCAACAAAAGAGCTTGAGGAATGGGAGTTAAGAGAAGAGATTTTTTGGAAACAAAAGTCTCGTATTGAATGGCTCCAGGCTGGGGATCGAAACACTGCTTTCTTCCATAACTCAGTTAAGGATCGGAGACAAGGTAATGCTATTTCTTCTATTCTGTTGCCTAATGGGGAATCTTTGTCCTCTTCAGCCTCTATTTCAGCTGAATGCATTCGATATTTCTCTACCCTTTTCTCTGAGGATTCGCCTCCTGCGGAGGAGGATGAAGCTAAAATTTTAGATTGTATCCCGAAGCTGGTGACTAATGAAATGAATGACTCATTGCTTGCTCCTATTACCTTGTCGGAGCTTGAGAAGGTTGTATTCCAGATGAAGAAAGGTAAAGCTCCTGGGCCTGATGGATTCCCCATTGAATTTTTTCAGGAGTTCTGGGAAGTGGTTAAATTGGACCTTTTAGAGGTTGTCCAAGAATCCTTTATGCATAAACAAATGTTGAAGTCCCTAAATGCTACATTTTTTTCTCTTATTCCTAAGAAGGTGGGAGCTAACTCCTTGGATTTGTTTAGGCCTATAGCTCTATGTAATGTTGTGTATAAAATTATTACTAAGTTGATCGCAGAAAGGCTGAAGCCTTGGCTTGATGACTTAATTTCTGAAGAGCAGGGGGGTTTTGTTGCTGGAAGACAGATCATGGATGGGGTAGCTATTGCTGCTGAGGCCATCCACTCTATGGAATCCTCAAAAGATAAATCTATGTTTATCAAGTTAGACATGGCTAAAGCTTATGATCGTGTTAAATGGAGTTTTCTATTTAAAATCCTTGGAGCTTTTGGCTTTGCTGAGGGTTGGATTGAATGGGTTAGGAGTTGTGTCACTTCCTCCTCCTTTTCGGTGCTTGTCAATGGTGAGCCCACTTGTTTGTTTGGTGCTTCTAGAGGCCTTAGGCAAGGAGATCCCCTATCTCCTTACTTATTCATCCTCCTTGCGGAAGGCCTGGGAAGACTCATTCGTGCTCAGGTTGCTAGTGGATTGCTTCAGGGATGGAGTTGGGGAGATGGTATTCCCCCTCAGTCTCATCTGCAATTTGTAGATGATACTGCCTTGATGGGTAGGGCTAAGGTTGAGGAGGCTCTCAATTGGCGCAGTGTTTTGGACAGTTACTTGGCAGCTTCTGGGCAATGCATAAATGAGGGGAAGTCCTTCATATATTTCTTCCACACTCCTAAAGGTATTCAAAGGAGAATTGCTGGTATCCTTCGGTTTCAGATTGGTTCGCTTCCTTTTTCCTATCTTGGAATCCCTCTTGCTGTTCGCTCTCTCCCCAAAAGGTTTTGGCAAGAGACTCTTGATAAGTTTCGAGGATTGGTCAGTCATTGGACTTGCAGGTGGCTTTCTTCAGCAGGTAGAGTGACTCTTTTAAAGTCGGTGGTCCAGGCTCTTCCTATTTATAAATGCTTTGTTCTTTCTGCTCCTTCAAGTTTTATTAGAGATTTCGAGAAATTGTCTCGTCAGTTTCTGTGGGCTGGTAATCTTCTTCATAGAAAATGGAGTCTTGTGAAGTGGGATGTTGTTTGTAGGCCAAAGCAAGAGGGGGGTCTTGGTTTACGGCGGGCTGATTTGAATGGGCAGGCCTTGGCTGCTAAGTTGTATTGGCGCTGGTGCTCTCAACAGCATATGTGCTGGGCTAAAATTCTGACCTTCAAATATTTGGGGGCAGTAGAAAGTAGGGAGGTATCAAGGTTTAGTATGGAGGGGAAAGGCTCTGTGATCTGGAGTACCCTTAAACGTGGTGCCAAGTTGGTTAAACAGGGACTTTTTTGGATTTGTAATGGGGGTCGAGATGCTCTTTTCTGGTATGATTCTTGGGATGGATACCCACCCATTGTGTCATCTCATCCCCATCTCCAAGATTTGTGCCAGATTTTTGTGGAGGCGGGTTGGAATCATGTGGCAGATTTTAAATCTCAACAATCTTTGGGTCAAATTTCTGTGTCTAGGTGGAAGAGCCCCTTGGATTGGCCTCCTGGTGGTGCAGTGGAGGATCGTCAAGAGCTTGCTAAGATTTTATCGAGTCGTGTCTGCAATTCTCTCCAAGGGGCTGATGTGCTTGCTTGGGGACCTGACTTGAAAGGAAAATTTTCAGTTGCCTCTGGTTATCAGGTTTTGGATAAACAGGTCTTTGGAAGCTCCCAGGTTTCTTGGTGGAAGCATGCTTGGAATAAATTTGCTTGGCCTAAGTGTAATTTTTTCTCTTGGCTCGTGGTTCAAGGTAAGTGTCTTACTTGGGATAATCTTTGCAAACGTGGGTTCCAGGGCCCCTCCATGTGCATTCTATGTGGTCAGCATGATGAATGCTTATCACATCTATTTTTTCAGTGCTCTTTTGTTAAGACTATCTGGCATCACTGGTGGAATCTTTGGAGCTTACCGTGTTGCCATGTCTCTTCTTTGGAGGATTTTTGGAAGAGACAGGGTTCTTCTCCTGCTACAACCTCTTTTCTTAAAATTGCTTGGAGCATTGGTCCTAGTTTGATTGTTTGGCAAATCTGGTTGGAACGTAACAGAAGAATATTCTTGGATAAAAAATTGCTTGTGGGGCAACTTTGGAGGCGAATTCTTGGGGCTTTGCTGGAGACTTTGACTGTAAAGTGTGACTTGTCTGTGCCGATTGCTCCTGGGGACTTGGGTGTTGTAAATTCCCTGGGTCTTGCCATAGGGGGGAAGTGTATTATGAGTAAAGTGCATCGTAGGCGTGGGCGTGAGAGGGTTTCTCGTGAGGGCTTTTGGTGCCCACCTGCCCTAGGGGAGTTGAAAATTAATACTGATGGGTCTTCTAGAGGTAACCCTGGGCATGCTGGGGTTGGTGGTATTGGTAGAGATAGCCTTGGAGTGGTGGTTTTCTTCTTTTCTATGTATCGTGGTTTGCAAACTAATAATCTTATGGAGGCTAGCGCTATTCTCTTGGCGGTTGAGCGTGCGGTTTCCCTTGGATGGCGGCGGATTGTTTGTGAAGCTGATTCTCAGGTGGTTATTGATATGTTGAATAATCAAAATTTGGAGGATGTGAATTGGCAGCTAGCTGTGGTTGTCAAACAGATTATTTCTCTGTGCTCTACCTTGGAGTCCATTGTTTTCCGTCATATTCCACGGGAGTGGAATAGGGTGGCTGATGGGCTGGCTAGATGGGCGTCGGAAAAGACTGATTCTTGGTCTGTGGATGATTGGAGCAATCTCCCTGTTGATATGGCCCCTGTTCTTGAGGAGTGGGTTGCTGAGGATATGAGGTGCTTCTTGGGTGTGAATTAATTCTTGTTGTTTTGGCCCCTTGTGGCTTCCTTCTTTGGACTTTGTAATGCTGTTATGATTCAATAAAGTTTTTACCCTCTTTTTTTAAAAAAAAAAAAGAACTAAAATGATTACCAAATTTAGATAAGTTCAATGATTACAAATTTGACTACAAAAATCCTATAAATGGATATGAAATATTCACAAAAACTCAACCATTCAGGCAAAGACAATGGACAGGGTTGAGAGGATGATGGGGGTCGGGAATTGTTGAGTGAGGGGTTCATCGTAGTAGTAGAGATAGTCGGTGAAAACATAGGTGCATGAAGCCCTTCACAGTCGAGTTGTTGAAACCCATCAATGGTATGTATATGTATACAAACAATCGACCAAAATATAGGTTCATGGAACCCTTAACAGATAATGTAGTATGAAAAAAGTAATATGTAATTGACTGACTGTGTGTACATATACACACACATATATACCTATTTATATATATGTATGTATATATATGTAGGTTTTTGTATATATACATAATCCGCAATATATTACCTACAAGAAACTCTTACTAGTGAAGAGTATAATAACTTCAAATACTGCCACTATACATATACAAATTACATAAGTATAGAAACCAAAAGAAAGGGCTATATTATGGTCGACTGTTTGTATGAGTGTATATACAGATATATATGCATATATATATATATATCTGTGTACTCACATATACATAGTTGGCCATAATATAGGTGCAATATTACTATGAAATTACATTTCTTTTCTGTTTGTGTGTGTATATATATGTATATATACATATATATATGTATGTATGCATATATATATGTATGTATGCACATATATATATAGAATCATCTATGATAAAGCTACAACAAAGCTTCATTAGATGAGGAAATCATTACTTGTGCACTGAAGCTATTTCAACAAAAGAATATTGCAAGTAAAAACCAAAAAAATATTGTAATGTATATTTATTGCCTATGTGACATTGGAGCACAACCTCACCTACATAACCAGAAGGTAAATACTTTCCTTATGCCAAATGTGGTGTCAATAAACACAAAAAGCTCAAGAAATGCATCACCAGTATTTTCCCATGGCCTCACCACCATCAACGTTCATCCTAACCAGAACTAGTCGTCAACGCAATCGCTCAAAGTGAATAATGTTTTCATAAATGGAGTGTTTTTGAAGCTAAATCAAGACCAAGAAAATGGTGTGCATGTTGAGGTGGTAGGCGTTAAGACCGATGGTGATGGAATGTCAGGCAATTAATGCACATTTACTAGGAGTGTAATGAGTGAGTATTAGCATCGCACTAACCCACGAAGGGTGATACAGATTTCCATTATCGATTGATGACACATTTTACAACATTTTTGGCGGTTTCTGAAAAACACCCCAAAAACATTGGTAAATGTGCTTGAATTTCACCAGAAAAAAATGGGGGGTGCCAGCTCGATGGTCAAGGGACACAAAAGAAATTGTCTGACTTAGATGCTGTTGATGTGAAACTCTCACTGAACATCACCCTACCCACCATCGGTCCCTCTCCCTTAGTGACAAATTTAAATAATTATAAACAATTAAATAGGATACAAATATTTGCTAGAACTATTCATGTTGGTAGGCACGATCCACCTGTATCTTTTGAGATGGTCTATGATCACGTACTCGTCATGTTGGGTCAAATCACTATTTAAACTTACAACTAATCTTAGATGCTAAGTGACATTCATTGCATGGTATAGATATTACCGGTAGAGAAAACAAAGCCTGCAATGTCATTGAAAACATTAACATGTCCACACCGTCAATGGTTTGAATTTTATGGCTCATATTCATTCAACCATCTTGCACAATAGGAAGATGATATCAAACCATTGGTCAAAAATATTTACTCGATGTAATTAAACATTGTACAAATCTATAAAATATACATAAAATCTAAGGCAGTTATTATCCATATGATGGTTTTTCAAAAGAGACAATTTGACTTATAAATGCTAAAATTAGAGTTGGTTATACTATAGAAGTGAAAAAAAAAGTGAGAAGTACCCCATATTTGTAAAAGAATTTATATATTAGATATTGTATACTAAAATAAATACAAAATTATAAAGTACTACTAAGTATAATATATCAGAGCACACATGATCTTATCCACGCATTTATATATATCTTTACATCTATCTTTCACATAATACTTATACAACCTATTACATTATATACTATCTTTCCATATGCCTTTTACAAAATATTTATACTATTAATAGCTATATTAGATACATTTTCGAAGACTTGGTGAGTCCATATCTGAACAATTATTTATGGTTCTTCCTAAAACCTCCTCTTGATCTACATTAATCCTTGGTCTTTTCTAGAAGTTTAACTCTTTTTTCAAGGTCTCAATTGGGTATTTTCTATTGTATATATTTTGAAATTCTAATTAGGTTTTCATGAAGGGAATATTATTAGCATCATTGAAAGGCCAATGGATTCCATATTTCACTTATATTGTGTTGATATCCACAGATCTTTCCTTTAGCAAATTCACAATTTTTTCCTTTGAAATCTCCATAGTGAGTGCCACTTGGACAATAATATTTTGAAACATGAATATTCTTAAAAATTTAGTAATTACTCTCCTAGAACCCTGAAAAATATCCTCATTTCTATCCTTCCAGATTGCTCATAAGATATTATATGATAAAATAAGTGAAAAACATTTGTATGAATTACTTTACCTTTCCACAAAACCAAAATAATCTATTTCCATTTTATCTTACCATTTTCCACCATCCCACAAGATTAGGGTGATCCCACAATACTGGTTTACAATTTTTGGCCAAACTGAACACTAAACTAATTTTTTCTAACTAAATCTTCACTTTCGGGCACCTATAGTGGCTAAACCGTGAGGAATTTGAAGATGATGAAAACTAGTGATTTGTGAATTTTTTTCTATAGATTCTAAATATATATTTTTCAAAATTCTTGGAATAAGATTGCACTTCTTTTTCCATCTCCTTCAAAAACTACTTTTTTCAGTAAACACCATTTTTAACAAGTGATAGTCACCGTATACAACACAATTTTTTTCCATGAAGGATAAAATTATAATTTTTTTGAATTTAGATTTGTAACTATGATATCTAGCACTTTCATTTGGTTTCATAGTGTTTTATTGAATATTTTTTCCTTAATCAAGTTTCGAAGTCAAACCATTTACAATTCAAACATAGGTGGACTATATACAACATAACTTTTTTTGTATGTATCAAAATTCAATTTTTTTTGTTGGATCAAGGACTTCAATATCCAGTACATTGATATTTTTCAATTTATTTTTTGATAATTTTCTATTTTCCCACTTGTGCAGAATAGAGAGCTTTATTTTCGGTGAAAAACCTACATTCACAAGAAATAAAAAATAAATATAATAATAAAATTAAATTTATTTAAAATTATACATTTTGGGAAGCTTATAATAAGGACTACATACTTACAAGAAGTAAATTTTAAATGAATTCATTTGATCTCCCAAAAGGTAAATCAAAATTGATTTTTTATTAGCATTTTGATAGGTGTAAAGGAGACTCCATTATAGGTATGGTTTAAAACTAGCGGGGTTCTATCCAAGGGGGTTTGATCTTAAGTGGTTTGATGATGCCCTCTTCAATTGGAATCCTTTAAATGGAACTTTTCAAGGCTTAAATCATTATATTTTTCTCAAAATATGTGAGTTTAGAAAAAGTCAGTATCTCTCAGAAATTGTAAACCAGTATTGTGGGATCACCCATTAGGTAAAAAATATATGTTTCAAATCTCTTTTGCAGACAAGAATTCATAAAATATGTGTCTAATTCTCTCATGATGTTTACAAATATAATAAATGTTCAAAACTTAATTAGACATTGAAAAGGGAAGTTTTTGCAACATAAACAACCATTTAAAGAAATCAATCTTAGGTTCAAGTATATTAGACCACAACTTGAAATTTTTTATCCATTATGCTCTAGAAAGATCTAAATCCTAATATATGTTTAAATAGTTTGGAAGGTCTTGAGTGTAAGTAAGGGTTTTATAAATCATTTTGGGTTTTAGGTTTAGAATCTTAATACCATAATTCCAGGTGATATTTTCAAGAAGTTACTTTTCCTTTAAATTACAACTATGGAGTTGAATTCTTTTGTAGGCTTCACTAAGAATAGAGTAGGTCATCCAATTAGATGGAGGTATCTTGTATTTTGTACTCAACTCTATCTAAGAATGTAGTTGGTTATTGTCTATTATATCCTTAAAAAAATTGAAGCCTTTTAAATGCTAGGATTTGGGTATGTGCAGGATCATCATGGAAAAAAAATGCCCTTAAGTGGCGAAAAATTCAACAAAATCAGAGTTAGGCAATTTGACATAAAAATTTGAATAAGTTATCTATATTATTTCAAAAATATGTAAGAATAGAATCTGTAGAAAATTGAATATAGTTTCTAAACTACTAGGTTTAATTAAAAAATAAAATCTATTTGGAGAAAAAATTGAAATTTCAATGCAGTAGTACTTAAATTTTAGGAAAAAAATAAGTAGGTGTCTGTCTGACCACCCTAACCACAATAAAATGATAATATTTTTTTATAATATTTTAGATATAAGTAGAGGACTCATGTCCTGATGTGATGCATATTTTTTTGTAATTTTTTTCCAAGTAAATAATTAATTATAATTTTTTTATTACAACTTTTAAAAATATTAAAACTCGTATGTCTAACCACCTTAACTTGGTCAAAAGTTCATGAAATTCATTTTTTTTGTAATCCTATAGCATGCAAAGCATAGAATGTGATGCATGTTTTGGATTCAAAATATGTGATACCATTTGAAAGCTATAGATGTTTTTCAATAAGCCTATCAATCAAGACTTTAGTTGTAATTCAAATAGAAAATGAATAATAATTATTTATTAAATTCAAAGTAAAGCGTAATTTATATTGGTGAAAGCTGAGAATCTCCTTTAAAAACTCTTTTCGTTTTATCAATTTTGGGTAAACAAAAGTCGTCAGCCATATACCTTACATATACCCATCATATCGCCACTTTTTGGCCCATGATGATCCTGCACATACCCATTTAGCTTCAAACAACCTTGCAATAAAGCAAGGGGTTTGTATTTTTTGAGAGGTTCCACCATATTGACCTATCATGGTACACCATACCTTTAAAATATTATTATTTAAAAGCCCATGGTTCTTGATTTTACTTCTAATAATATCGCAAACTTTCCATAAACTTTTGAACACATTTGATCAAATAGCAGTAATGGAAAGCTCCCAAATAGTATTGTGTTTATGGGGATTGACTTCCAATTTTTTTCTTGTTCTGGGACACTGGAAAGGATTTTATTCAAGACTAGATTCTTCCAAGGTTCCTTACCATTTAATGATTTGAGGATCCACTTTCCATCCAAGGAGATTCCATGAATTTTGAGGTCTTTCTATCCTACCCTCTGTGGTAACAAAAAATTATCCTTTTTCCTTATTGGATTTGGGAATAATTATCATTGAATTAACTTAATTGTGCCTTAAAATAGTGTTGTAATGTGTTGTACACATTCACATTATTCTAGGGCCCTTATTTGTTTAAAACATACCTTAATTTATCCTTTACAAAAGTGTTTTGATGTGTTGTAACACTTTCACACTTTTTTAAGGTTTATTCAATTAATTAAGTCTAATGTTCCCCTTTTAAACAAACATACCTAATGTGTACCCTATTTATGGTGTTGTAAAGTGTTGTAACACACTTTTGCACTTATTTAGGGTCATCTTAATTAATTTTGGTTAATTGGAGTTGATTAGCCCCTTTAATTCAAATTTAAGCCTTATTTGTGACACCTCCCTAAGATCTATCCCGACACCCACAATTCAAATTACATAACATTTAATTAGGAAAAATCAAGGTCCTAGACATTGGTTCTAGGACCCATTCACCCTAGATGGCAAATGGGTCCTCCCTCTATAGGACCCCCCTTTATTACTATATTCTAAACAGATTTTAAGTGTTCTTTCATCCCCCAAAGGTTAGGTCCTGGAAAATAGTTGCAAGACCCATTTTCCCTAGGTGGCGAATGGGTCCTCCCTTTATTAGGACCCCCTTTTTGAACTTCATTATGGTGGGAATTTAATAATGTTTGTTTCCATATTTGGTGTTGACTTGAATTGTTTGAATTTCAAGGTTAATCTCTTGATTTAGTATAAATAAGGGGTCAATGCACATAGTTTCACCTAGAAAGTTTATGGAGCATTCTAGCTATTTCAAGAGAGAGTTATAGAGCATTCAAGAGCATTTTCAAAGGAATTTCAGGGCGGATTATCAAGAGTTTATTGTACCAATTTAATATCATTCCATCATGTCTAGGGTTTAGTGCATTCATGCATATGCATTGAGGATCAATTGAAAAAATTGCTCACATCTATTAAAGGTCAAGATCTACATTCTTCATGGCCAGTACATGTTAGATTTCATATTTGCATTAGAAGACATCATCCAAAGTATCTACATTTTCATCATTTCATGTTTCATGCTTCAATTGCATCATTTCACCATTTGGTTTAATTACCTACAATGGCTTTGACTTAGGCAAACCCCTATTCACTAAAAATAAAAATAAAATTCTTCTCTTGAATGTGTGTTTGTAGATCTACAGGTTGAAGATCAAGTGGAGAAGAAGTTTGGAGAAAAATTTTCAAAGTTGTCAACTTGCAAGATTGACCTTCAAAGTACAAGAACAAAAAATTGAAGCTACAAAATTAAGTATTGATTTTTGGGAGCCGACAACCGAGAATATGAGAGTGCATACATCAAGTAAAATAACACAAATCTCAGTTTCAAAAACCCTGATAGGGACCCATTCGCCACTGAAGGAAAATGAGTCCTTTGTGCCCTAAAAATAGGCTTCTTGTAGCAAGGTACACACCTCTTTGAGCTCTAAAAACTCTCCTCATAGTTGCTATAATAGTTAGGATTAATTTTTTATTATTATTTGCATAATATCTTGCACATAATTGCATGTTTTAATAGTGGAAAGTTGTGGTTCATCATTTTGATCAATTCATTTCGATGCAAAACCCCCTTTTCACCAATTAAACATTTTGGTGAACCCAACATATTGAACATTGCAATTTTTTGATTTTTGATGTCTTTGCATCCTAGGTTAGATCTTGCATTCATTTGTATCTCATTTTCATTGAATTAAGATCTCATTTAGGGTTTCTTGAATTGTATTTACAATTGCATCTCATTTAGGGTTTAAATTTGCATTGTTTTGCATATCTCTAAATCTGAAAAAATACAAAAAAAATTATTCATTGTGCATATCATTTAGACCTGATTTATTTGCATTTGAAAAAAAAAATTGCATTTCAACATAGGTCCTTGCATTCATGTTTTCATTGTAGTTTTGGAAATCTAAAACTAAAACTCACATCCTCAGACCTAGAACTGAAAGGAATTACTAAAAGCTTGCAAATAATTTAAAAATAGTTTAAAAATACCTAACCAAGACCCATTCACCCTTACTAGCAAATGAGTCCATGATCGGGTCAAAACTGAACCTTCTGGCATATGAAAAAGCATTAAAAATCACCCTAAAATCTACATAAACATATCAGAAAAACTCAACTGGGACCCATTTTCCCTTACTAGCAAATGAGTCCATGTTAGCTACTGATCTGCATTTTCTAAACATTAAAATATTAGTTTTAGGCTTCTATTTGGTGCTATTACTTTCCTATTTCAATTTCCTGATTTGTTGTTTCATCAAATTCATTGTATTTAGCTTAAATTGCCTCATTTTAGTGCATTGTTAAAATTCAAAACTGCATCTACAACACTTCATTTTCAATCTATTGCATTATGCAATTAGTAAATTGCAATGCTTAGAATCTAAAAGTTGCATTTCATTGTAGGTTGTTGCATTGCCTCTTTCCATTCAGGGTTTGCACAGTTGGGTTGTAAAACTTGCATGAGCTTTACAACTTGGTGTCCTATTCATAATACTATTATAAGACATAGTTCAAGGCTCATTTCATCCCTCAATATCTCACTCATTTGTGGATCTTCAGCATTATGACTGTCTTTCTGATAGTGTTTAAAATCAACCCTCCATGGCTCATAGTTTGCATACTTCATTACCTATGACTTCACTTCCTACAAACAATGTGCATGATGTTATTGACAATCTATATGAACAACTAGAAAATTTACAAGCCCATATCCTTAGTGAATGCATAGACATTAGCATGGTCCCCATTATACAAAATCTAAGAAAAGTGCTTAAAACTTGAAATGAAACAAATATCATCTATAGCCTTAGTTGCTTCTTTCATGAGTACTTGAACAAAAAACACAATAATAGCATACATGCCACAACCAATCCTCCTATTGAAACTAAGAACAATGTTAACATGGATGATGATCATATGAAACCACATCCTATAGATAAAGTGATATCATTTATCGAAGCTAGACCTCATAAGGGCTCAACAAAAAAGCCTCTTGGTATTGCTTTCTCACAAAATGGCATACTTAAATGTGCGCCTGATGGTCCTCTTTACATAGCTGGTTGAATCAATGACAAGCATAAAAAACTCATATGTATGACCACCTTAACTTGGTCAAAACTTCATGAAATTCAATTTTTTTTAATCCTATAGTATACGAAGCATATAATGTGATGCATGTTTTGGATTCAAAAAATGTGATACTGTTTGAAAGCTATAGATATTTTTCAATCAGCCTATCAATCAATACTTTAGTCATAATTGAAATAGAAAATGAATAATAATAATTTATTAAATTTAAAGTAAAGCATAATTTATATTGGTGGAAAGTTGAGAATCTCCTTTAAAAACCCTTTTTGTTTCATCAATTTTAGGTAAAAAAAACTCGTTAGCCACATACCCTACACATACCCGTCATATCACCACTTTTTAGCCCATCATGATCCTGCACATACCCAGTCTAATGTTAGTATTTTGTAATTAAGTCATTTTTTTGTTTGTAATAAGGTCTTTAAGACCATTTCTCATGTTTGTAAGTGGTTAGGAGTCATTTTGGAGTCAATAGGGTAAAATTTGTAAAAGTTCCAAAAGTTCTCAAAGCAACTATGCATTTTTGCATTTTGTAGGAAGTTGAATGGTTGGGGAGTTGTAAGATAGTTGGGATCAATTGGTTATGTTTGGGGATGTTTTAAAAGTAGTTGTGTACATTGAGGAAAATATTGGATGATGTATATTTGAAATTTGAATAACATAAACTCTGTTTTCTACGTTTTTGCATTCAATTTTTCTACTACAGGAGATAGTACGACCTGCAAGTGATCATCTAAGAATTTATATTGATGAAGCATTGAATCTTATTTCATTTTATTTTGGTCTCATCATTTTTCATCAAGTTTTGAACATTTTATAACAATTTTCCTAAAACTGGTTTGAAACCCTTGTTTAACTACCTTGAACGTAAGAAAAATCTAAAACCCACCATTCCACTGGTGAAATCTCATGAAACTTGGTGGAATGGATGGGGATAGGGTTTTTTTGGTGTCTACAATGTTGCAAGATCAAGGGAAGGCATTGTGAGCAAGTTTGTTGATGCCTTAAGCTGAGAATCTCATGTTTATGGACATAAAATGTACAAATGAGTTAGGGTTTGAAGAAAATTTCTTGGGAAATGCTTTGTAATGTTTGGGTAGATAATTTTTGACATGTCTGGGCCATTTTTTTGAAGGTTTTAGGTTTTGGTTTTAAAAATTTTGTTTTGACCATTCCAAACAAGCCTAATTAAGCCTAGTTTCAAGCGTAGCAATAGATTTTTGGGTTTGTTGTTCCAAAACAACCACCCATAAATTTTGAGTATGTTTTAGAAAATCCAAATGGGTATCCAAAAAAAAATTTAGATTGTGGATATGAATTTTTTTTTGAAAATTATGGTCAAAAAATAGTTTATGGAGTACTACTAAGAGGATAGGGAATTTGTGAATGAAACCCACCAAGTTAGGGTTTAGGATTGTAAAGTTTGTTCTATTGAGTTAGATTAAGGCCTTCCACCCTGCTCTACATCAAATTGGTATTATAGCATAGGTTTTGATCTATAAGAGGAAAAGGTTGAAGTTTGAAAGAACAAGATTCCTCCAAAGAATAACACTATGGCTAGGGAAATGAATGAGATGAATGAGAAGTCTGCATGGGAGATTAGAAGATTAAAGAAACTACAAGATATGGTGGTAGAAAGGCTTGAGGTTGTTGAAACTAGTCAAATGAGAGGTATGGTTCTAGGTGATGAGAGTGACCCTAAAGAAGAAGGGGAAGAGGAGAATTAAGAAGAAGAAGAGGAATTGGATCCTGATCAACATAGTATGGCTAAGCTACTGAGAGCAGTCAAGATAGATAAACACAAGGTAAAAATGGATGTACCTATGTACGGAGGTAATTTGAATGAGGAAGAGCTTTTGTATTGGATTGCATCACTTGATAATTATTTTGAATGTGAAGATGTCCCTGAAGAACAAAAGGTAAAGATTGCAAAAACAAAGTTGAAGGGTCATGCCCTGTTAGGGTGGGATTATGAGTAGACTGAAAGGAGAAAGAAAGGAAAATCAAAAATTGTCTCTTGGGATAGAATGGTGGCTAAGCTTAAGGGTAAGTTCTTACCAACTGATTATGCAACTCAAATGTACAAGAAACTTCAAGGTCTAAAACAAAGAGAAATGAATGTTAAATCCTACACTGATGAGATCTATAAGCTGAGTATAAGAGCAAGTCGTGCATGGAGGATGATGTGGAGAAGGTGGCTAGGTATCTTAGTGGGTTAAGATTCAACATTCAAGATGATTTAACTTTGTAAAATCTAAGAATGGTTGAGGAATGTTATCAAAGGAAATTAGGGCAGAAGAAAAGCTAAAGAGAAGGCAAGACAAGTCAAACAAGTGCAGAGGAAATAATTAAAGAGGAAGAGGGACATTTTCTAATCCAAGGCAGTCATATGAGTGCCAAGAAGATGAAAGTAAAGTCCAAGATGAAGTTTTTGATCTGAGAGGTGGATTTAGAGGAGGTAGATCAAGCTTTAGAGGAAAATTTGGAGGTCGAGGAAGAGATTCACAAGGATTCACAAGAAGGTGCTATCAATGCAAAAAATTTGGGCATCAAGCATGGCAGTACAATGAAGGTCAAGCCTCTACTTCATATGGAGGAGAAAGAAGAGCTCAATTGGTGCAAGAAGATGATAATGAGAGTGTAAACTCTCCATCATAGCATGCTGCTCCAGAGGTTGGGGAATCACTCATGGTAAGGAGAGGGTATGTGCAGGATCATGATGGGCCAAAACATGGTGATATGATGGGTATGTGTAGGGTATGTGGCTAATGACTTTCTTTTTCCCAAAATTTATGAAACAAAAATGTCTTTTAAAGAAGATTCTCAGCTTTCCACCAATATAAATTATTCTTTACTTTGAATTTAATAAATAATTATTATTGATTTTCTATTTGAATTACGACTAAAGTATCAATTGATAGGTTGATTAAAAAACATCTATAGGTTTCAAACGATATCATTCTTTTTGAATCTGAAACATGCATCACATTCTATGTTTCGTATATAATGGGATTAAAGAAAAAATGAATTTCATGAAGTTTTGATCAAGTTAAGGTGGTCAGACATACGAGTTTTTTATATTTTTTTAAATTTGTAATAAAAAAATCATAATTAATTGCTTACGTGGAAAAAAATTACAAAAATATATGCATCACATTGGGACATGAGTCCTCTACTTATATCTAAAAGCTTATAAAAAAATATTATCATTTTATTGTGGTTAAGGTGGTAAGATAGACACTTATTATTTTTTCCCTAAAATTTAAGTACTACTACATTGAAATTTCAAATTTTCACTAAATAGATTTAAAAAAAAAAAAACCTAGTAGTTTAGAAACTACATTCAATTTTCTACAGATTCTATTCTTACATATTTTTGAAATAATATATATAACTTATTCAAATTTTTATGTCAAGTTGCCTAACTCTGATTTCTAAAATTTTCGTCACTTAAGGACCTATTTTTTCCATGATGATCCTGCACATACCTGAGAACTCTTATCAAGGCATCAATAGAGAAAGAGCCACCACAAAGGAAGACTCTCTTCAAGACAACTTGTAAGTGCTTGGATAAGGTATGTAAAGTTGTAATTGATTCAGGTAGCATAGATAATATGATTTTAGTTGAGATGGTTGAGAAACTCAAGTTGCCTAGAATACCACATGATACTCCTTATAAAGTCTCTTGGTTGGATGCGAGTCAATATGTTTTGGTAAATGAACAAATTTGGGTGGAGTTCAATATAAGAGGGTATAAGGATAGAATTCTATGTGATATACTACCTATGGATGTGTGCCATTTGCTGCTAGGGAGGCCTTGGCAATTTGATAGGCATGCTATGTATGATGGAAGGAGGAATACCTATGAGATAGAAAAAGATGGGATCTCTTATAATTTGAAACAATTGAAGGAGGAGGGAAAAGGACAAACTAAGGTAGCTAATGTGATGATGGTAGGTAGGAAGGATTTCATCAAAGTAGAAGACGACAACATGAACCTTGTAGCCACTCTTACACTTGGAGATATTATGATAGCAGGTATTGAAGAATGACTTGATTTTGGAGGGAAATGGTACTGAGTTGGTGTCAAGATCTACTGTGTTGAAGGCCAAGGATGAATTGATTTTGGAGATTCAAGATTGGGTTAAGAAGTATGTTACAATGATGATGATAGGAGGGGTACATTCCATTTGTTGCTTTCAAATGGGGTCGTTAGTCATTCCATTTCTTTCATGTCAGACGATAATATATTTGATCAAGTAGTAGCTACAGGGACACAACAAACAATGGATGAGATGGGAAGCAAAGGAGAAGAGATCAAAGGTTAATTTCAAAGACATATGGACAATTTCAAGCACACACCTAAAGTGAATAAGAAGGATGAAGGAGATATGGTAGCAGGTAATTATGTGGGTTCCACAACATTATCATATGAAGCATAGGTCAAAGATCATCCATCAAGCAAGCCTCTAAAGTTGAAGCATATCTTAGGTGCCAAAGAGTTCAAAAATACAAGGGATGATGCAACACTATCCTCAAGGGGACTTGAGTTCATTTTGTCTGGGGACTATGGTGCAGTGCACCTGGGCCTTCATGGTGCTAAAGCTGTCTAATGCTAGTATTTTTTTATTAATTCATGTTTTTTTTTGTAATAAGGTCTTTAAGACCATTTCTCATGTTTGTAAGTGGTTAGGAGTCATTTTCGAGTCAATAGAGTAAAATTTGTAAAAGTTGCAAAAAGTTGCAAAAGTTATCAAAGCAACTTTGCATTTTTGCATTTTGTAGGAAGTTGAACAGTTGGGGAGTTGTAAGATAGTTGGGATTGATTTGTTATCTTTGGGTATGCTTTAAAATCACTTGTGTACATTGAGGAAAAGATTGGATGATGTAAATTTGAAATTTGAATAACATAAACTCTATTTTCTGTGTTTTAGCATTGAATTTTGTTGCTACAGGATATAGTACGGCCTTGTAGGGTATGTAAGTAATCATCTAAGAATTTGGATTGATGAAGCATTGAATATTTTTTCATTTTCTTTTGGTCTCATCATTTTTCATCAGGTTTTGAGCATTTTATAACAATTTTCCTAAAACTAGTTTGAAACCCTTGTTTAACTGCCTTGAAAGCAAAAAAATTGTAAAACCCACCATTCCACTAGTGAAATCTCATGAAACTTCATGGAATAGATGGGGAGAGAGTTTTTTTGGTTTCTACAATGTTGCAGGAGAAGGGGAAGGCATTGTGAGGAAGTTTGTTGATGCCCTAGGCTAGGAATCTCATGTTTTTGGGCATAAAATGTGCAAATGAGTTGGTGTTTATAGAAAAGCTCTTGTAAAATGGTTTGTAATGGTTGGAAATGTTTTGGAACACCATTTTTGACATGTTTGAGCCATTTTTATGAAGGTTTGAGGTCTGGGTTTTAAGAATATTGTTTTGACCATTCAAAACAAGCCTAATTAGGCCTAGTTTTAAGCGTAGCAATAGATTTTTGGCTTTCTTGTTCCAAAAAAACCACCACTAAATTTTGAGTATGTTTTAGAACTTCCAAATGGGTATTTAAAAATCCTTTATATTGTGGGTATGAATTTTGGTTTGAAAGATATGGTGGAAAAATAGTTTATGGAGTACTACTAAGAGGATAGGGAATTTGTGAATGAAACCTAACAAGTTAGGGTTTAGGATTGTAAATTTTGTTGGATTGAGTTAGATTGAGGCCTTCCACCCTGCTCTGCATCACTTTGCTCATGAATATAGTCCCTTTGTTTATGCATAAATGTCTAAAGTTTCCATTTGGCAATGACATCTTTATTGTGCATCATAGTGGATTTAATCTTGCATCGACCCGAGGGAATTTTTCATTAGATTTCTTTTCGCTTGAGCCTATGGAACCTATCAAGCCCCGTGAGGATTTATTTATCAAATCATATCAAAAGTTCATGGAAAATGAAATTGTAGAATTATCCCTTCAAAACATGCCTCAACCTATAAATGAAACACCTATTTTTGATGAAGCAATGATTGAATCTAAAGCACCTCTGAACATACAAGAACAACCTATAGAAAAACCTCCCACAATTTCCCACAATAGATCATGAGATAACACAAAAAATCATGTTGTCCCTCCTAGAGTCAAACAAGTTTACAAAGTCAAAGAGAAAGCATTTGAACAACCTACTTTGGTTTCTTCTATTCCTCCCAAGGAAGAGAAGGAATATATGATTGACAAACCAACTCTTACTAAAACACAATTTGACAATAGAATAAAAAGGAATCAAAGTGCTAGAGAGAGTAGGCATAGGCGACATGCTATTGCTCATAGATTAAAAACTCAAGAAGACCAGAACAACATAGAAAATCATAATCCAAAACTACCTAAATCAATGCACAATGACTCTATACCCTCGTCGTAACATAAAAAAGAACATTGCATGGAAATTGTTATTCGACCTCTCATTGTGATAAATCTTGATCTAATAACATTGACATTACAAAAATTGATGAACAAGTGCATGATGAGTTGAATATATTGTTTTCTTCGTCTTTGAGCTTAAATGAAAATTTTCCTACAAAGAGTGTTGAACCTGGTGCTTCTCCTAGTTCGACACTTGCTCTCGTTTGTTTGGCTAGTTGTTTACCTTCCATTTATACCGACTGAGATTGGGATGCAGACTACCTACTTTAGGTTGACTCACATGTACCTTACTGATCTTTTCCTTTTTATGTTTGCTTCCTATGATTGCATGTGTGTAATATGATCCCCCGTGTTGTTTTGTTTGACGTACCTCTCTTTTTTTGTCCATTCCTCTATATGTACCTTTCATTCTTCTATATGTCTTAATCATTTTTCATTTGTCTTTTGTTTTCCTTATGGGGATAACGCAAGGCGTCAAGACATTCATGTCTCTTCCATGTTGACCCAAAATATTTTCTTTTATCTTTTTCATTTGTCTTGTATTTTACTTTTGGGAATGAAGTAAGGTGTTGAGATATTTAGGTCTCTTCCATGTTGACCTGAAAGGCATTTTCTTTGTTTTCACTCCCTTTATGTCATTCTTCCAGTTCTATGAGTATTTGGGGATTGATGACAGTTCTATGCTCAATGACAACATTGTAGCAAAAAAATACTAATAGCAAATCCATAGATCCCTTATGTATTTGTGGGGGCAACCCTTTCTTCCTATTTCATGACATAGCTTGCTTTGGAAACATATGACTTACCATAGGGTTTTCTAAGGAAATATCTGATGTATTAGGCAAAATATTTGGCTAATTTAAAGCAATTTCTCATAGTGATGGTGTAGCAACTGCTTTAAAGTGGGGGCAGACATTGATGACATCTTTCAACAAAATTTCATGGCATGATTTTTTTTCTTGTGATGTGTCCTCTTTTTAGTGGTTTCATTGGGTTTGATGTCATCCAAGAGTGTACGATCTACCATCATGGCATGATGAAAATGAGGCATCCCATGAGTGACGATCTAACACCCTTGACTTGTCCTCTCTTAGAGACATTAGGCACAATGCTCCCTGAGAAGAATACCGTACATGAACAAAGCAAAATCCCTCTTTAACAAAATTTTACATGACATTACAAAAAAATTTACAAAAGCATTACATCATGGTGCCTTATCAAAGTTTTCAGGAGAATAACTTTGATATGGTATGAGAGGCTAATATGATTCTCTTATTTTCCACTTCATTGGGATAACTCACCTAGTGGACATACTGAGGTTCCACTACCCCAAAGTGAGAAACATATGTTATGGACAAACAAACCCGTTCTACATCACTTTAGAATAGGTTGTGCTTCTTCCTTTTGTTTTTCTTTATTTTTCTTGGCCTTTGATAGGGTATGATTATGTATCTTTATTATTTTTGCATACTTAATTGTCTCGAATGTCTACTTTAGTGTGAGTTTGACATGGGGTCATCCTCTCACTAAAGTGGGGGAAAAATATAGTAACAGAAAAAGTATCTTTTTTCCTTACTTGATTTTGGAATAATTATAATTGAATTAACTTAATTGTGCCTTGGAATAGTGTTGTAATGTGTTGTACACATTCACATCATTCCAAGGCCCTTATTTGTTTAAAATATATAACTTAATTTTTCCTTTGCGAAAGTGTTGTTAAGCATCATAACACACTATAAGAGAGGGGGACCAACCACGTTCAAGGCCCTAGGTCATGGAGAGCCAAGAGTGGAAGGCTTCCCTAACTTACCTCACTCTAAAGGGATGTTTCGAATGAGGTACGAGAATGATGAGCACAATAAGGTCCTACAATCACTCTATAGACCCAAGATTCATAATAGGGCTAGGCGAGCTGGTTTCCGGGTTCAAGACTATACCACAAGTAGCTCTCTGCATGAGGATGGAAGTGCAGTTTCGGGATGATAGCCCAGTGTGTTGGCGTCTCTCAGGTGTGCTAGCATCCGTACGACTAGAGGACTAAAAAGACAATATGAGCCACCATAAAATAGGCTAACGACCTAGCTAGTCACTTCCAAAAGGCCAAAACAAAGCTATGAAGTAGGCAAGATACGAATGAATATGATAAAGTGAATATATAGGGGTTAAGGTGAAAAGAATGATCTCATAAAGGTACTCATTTTCCAGCTAGCTCCAAATGCATGTCCACCTACACACAAGAAAGAGGGAAATTGGTTGGGAGCTGTATAGGGGTATGCCTCAATCAAACCCTCGTTTTGGTGTTTCCACCTCCATGTACAATCAAGATTGTAACGATGGAGAAATATATGATAAAGGAAAGAAAGTAAAGTAGAGAACACAATAAAAACTACAAAATAGTAAAGTGCTACTCAACCAAATTGTAGAGGAGAGGAGTCAAAGTGCTTACCACCTCCACCAAGAGCTCACTAGCTAATGGAGGAGAAAGAGAGAGGACTCAAGCCCCTACTATAATGGTGTTGTTCCACACTTGCTCTATGGAGTTAATGAAATGTTGTTGTTGCTGCTATGGAGTGCCAAAGTGTTGCTGAGAATGCTTGAGAATGTAAGAAGTGTATGCTAGAATGAAAGAGCTTATGAAGAGATTCTGAAGGGATGAAATGAATTGAGAATGAGCCAATTTGAAGGAAGAATGAGAAAGAATAAGGCATTTTCGGGTCAATTGATCGAAGAGGGACATTACAATTCGTTCCCAATGGGAAGTGTAATGCCTCTACCAGCTTCATACGTAGGAATCCATCAGGGACGTAAATGCACTGCATGGATGTCTGCGCACCACGTGGGCATCCCTAATAGTTATACTTCTACTGACTCAATAGAAGAAGGCCAAGTGGAATGATGGAAGTGAGCTAATGTGGAATTTTTCCTTCGGATTTGGTTTTCTAAAGTGAGGAAGTGTAAAAGGGGAATTTGCATGAGGGGTGATTCAGTAAAGTAGATAGGAGAGTGAATAGGGTTAGAAATTTATACTTGAACCATTAAGGAAGCAGACTGCAATTTGGCGAGCTTGAGAGTGTAGGACAAGTAAAGGACTTCATGGCCCCGCATAACTATGAAGTTGAAGAATGAAAGCATCTTACAGGCCTGAAGACCTGCAAGGAGGAAACCCCCAAGATCTCTCACATGAAGGATGCCACGAGAAGTAAGTGCCTCACAGGCCTACAGACCTGGAAGGAAAGTATTCTCCAAGATCTCTCGCATGAAGGAAACCCAATAAAGCACCTTACAGACCCACAGACCTACAAGGACAAAATCCTCCAAGATCTCTCACATGAAGGAAACCTAGAAAGTGCCTTACATACTTGCAAACCTACACGGAAGGTATCCTCCAAGATCTCACATGAAGGAAACCCAAAGAAAGTTCCCTATAGACTCGCAGACCTATAGGGGAGTGACCCCCAAGATCTCTTGCATGGAGGAAGCTCAAAGGAAGTTCCCTACAAACCCACAGACCTATACAGAGGTATCTCCCAAGATCTCTTACATGGAGAAAACCAAAGGAAGGGGACTCCATAGAGCCGAAAAGTGGCTTTATTGGCGCACTTGCAAAGTGACATATTTATTCATAGATAGAACATGTCAAAAAGAGGCCATGCAGGAAAGTAAGTGGACAGTCACACAGACCATCAACAAGCTAGAAAACTTTCAAAGGGGTTCCTCAGGAACTCGGCATGAAGAAGGGGTCCACTCAAGGGACACATTGTTCGAAAGTATGAAAGAGATGTTTCTTTTTCAAATCGAATCATCGTCAAGGAATCATTTCGAAAGATGTTCACTTCATCAAGGAATTTGAAAGTAAGAAAATACCCCCTTTCGAGGGGAAGGTCAAATCTGCTCCCACCTCGAAAGAAATATTCTCAAGTTCTTTCTTTCCGAACCCATGATGAAGGAAACACATTTTTTTAGGGTTTCAAGTCGAGAATGCAATTCTTGAGAAGAGGTTTGTGAAGATTCTTGAGAAAAGATTCATCGGAAATGAAAGCATTTTTTGAAAATCAAAATGATGTAGAAGTGGCAATGTCACAAATGAAAGGGACAACTCAAGCAAAGAAGAGAGAAAGATAAAAGAAAAAGACAAAAAGAAACATTACAAACAAAGGGAATAGGGTAGCATAATATTTTGGGGTCATAACTGCTCATAAATATATATGTAGTGTAATAACAGTATATAAAATGAACTGTCATCCACCCCCTACTATATCAAACCATGTGAAGAACGCATGAGAAGAAAAAGTAAAATTAAAAAATTGGGTCAACATAGAAGGGAAGCCTAAATTCCCCCAACACTTTGCATCATCCCCAAGTTTTTGAAAATCAAGCACAAACATGGAAAAATGATGATACAAATAGAAGAAGGTTAATGATACAAAAATTACACCTGTATCCAAGCACCAACAAGGGTGGCGAGGGTCATCCAGGAACACATAGCACGATCATGGGGGAACACATCACAACACACAAATACACATCTACTCTAAAGATAAAGAAGGGGCCTCCCCTAACACTGATCGACCAAGAGGTCATACGCTTCCAACTCTAGATCATCGTAGGGGGGAGGAAGAGCTTGTAGTGGTGGAATATTAAAGGGAGGAGCTTCCAACTCTCCTACATCAAGGGCTAAGGAAGAGCACCCAGGAAGGTCGTCTCCATCAAGCTCTTGTGGATCTAAGGTAAGTGACTTTGTGAAGATCGTTGAAAAGGCCAAAAATTCACCCATAGAGTTAAACATGCACCTTACAAGAGTTCCATGCTTAACTTCAACGCACAAAGAAGGTTGCACCCGAGATTCACCACTAGGCTCACCGAATGATTCAGGAGTAGTGACAAACTCGGGGGAAGCTAGGACTGGTTCCGTCACTAGGATAGAACAAGTCAGTGCAGGACCACATTTTGAAGGTGGACTCCTCTTACATCCTTTGTTGCTGGAAGGACTACCCTCCACCTTTTGCTTTGTTGGGGGATGCTAACTCCCCATAGACAATGTGAGAGGTGCAGAGGAATAAGAGGAGGAGAAAAATACAGTAGACACCACCGAGGTGTTTTTCATATCCATGGGCTTCGAGAAAGGAGGGACATCCAGAAGGGACATCAATAAGGGCGGCTCCACCAAAGGAGCGATGAACACTTGCAGCACCTTTTTGGGGTCAAGCACATTCATACTCATAATAGAAGTTGGAAGCAAGACAAAACTAGACTAGATGAAAGAAAAGGGGAGGAGAGAGGAGGATGTAGTAGGAGGCCCTGATACAAGGGTAGTCATCTCCTCTTCCTTCCTTTGTAAGGCATCCTGCTCAGCAACAAGATCCTTTTGCCGATGCTTGCGCTTGTGCGCAAGGCGGTTTCAATGACTACTCAAACCAGAGGCTAGAGGCTGGGAAGGAATGGAAGGCTCCCGCTCAACCATGAGAGTGTCCATTATAGGAATTTTTGGTAGAGGAACAGACTCCTGAATGGGAGCAAGAGTAGTAGGTTGGGAAACAATAGGGGGAGTTGGCTCAAGTGCCTTGGCAGCGAACCTCTTCCTATTTATTGCTTTGGGGGTAGAAGCGATAGGAGGACGCGGAGGTTGAGACATAGAGGACTCTCTATAGGAGCCTTTCATTGTGTTATACCGAGCGGGTATAGGATCTATGGGAAAAACAAGAAGCCCAAATGCGAGATGCTTGGTATTTCACCAAGTGGGCACCATAGGATTCTCTCGCAGTCATGGAATGGAATCAAATGGCATCACATCAGGGTGAGAAGAAGCATTAGGCTGAATAGGGAAAGAGGAAGAAGGAGGATCTTGGGACTGCTTCTCTTCTTCCCTTATACATGCCTTGGTGGCATCATTTTCAACTTTTAAGCAAGCCCTATGTGAAACAACATTTAAAGCAACAAAGGGTATCTCACTCTCGACATTAAGCACCCTCTCTTGTAATTTTGATAAGTTCAGTATAGAAGGTCCTTCCTTAGTGGGAGAAGACAAATAGGCACATTCCAATAGTAATCCAAGGAGTAGCTACCATGAGCAACCAATGGTTTATAATCGGTGTCATGAATCACGTGCACAGAACCCTCATGGATAAATTTTAGACATTTATGCATGACTGATGGTACAAAATTCATAGCCACTAACTAGGGGATACCTAGCTTTACTCTAAAGAGTTCAAATCCAGGGACTATGTCAAATAGAAGTTTCATGGATTTAGGTCTAACCAAAACCGACATGACAATACTACCCAAAGGAGGTACATAAAGTTTTTCGTGCGTGCAGATGGTGCTTATAGGTGCATCATACCCATCTTTGTGCAAAAATCTGATTAGTATGATCTCCTCACTTATAATGTTTACTTGAGACATCGGATCAATGAAAAAACCTTCTATGATGTATTCGTGTATTCACACGAGGATGCAGAGAGGAGATGATTCCCTATTAAAACCCATTGGCAAGTCCTGTGAAGTGAAGGTTATACCACTACCACTATTCATAGGTTGCGTAAAGGGGATAGGTTGATGCAAGAAAGAGGCCATGACACACACTAGACAACACTTTCATAGAGCTCCAAAAAGGTGACATGATAGGATAGTGACCCAACTAAGGTTTCGTTACAAAACACTTTTAGAACCTTCCAACTACGCCTACTAGGGGTGACAAGTTGGGTTGCGAGGTGAAGATCCCCACAATTATCACATCTAAAAAACTCCTAGAACATGAAGAAAGGGTCTTTTAGTAGCACAAAATGGAACCGAAATGGTTCACGTCTAGTTCACCAAAAATGTAAGAGGGGGACCAACCACGTTCAAGGCCCCAGGTCACGGAGAGCCAAGAGCGGAAGGCTGCACTAACTTACCTCACTCTAAAGGGATGTTTCAGATGAGGGATGAGAATGATGAGGTCTATAAGGTCATGCAATTACTCTACAAACTCGAGATTCAGAATGGGGCTAAGGGTATGTGCAGGATCATCATGGAAAAAATAGGCCCTTGTGTGGCAAAAAAATTAGAAAAATCAGAGTTAGGCAACTTGACTTAAAATTTTGAATAAGTTATCTCTATTATTTCAAAAATATGTAACAATAGAATTTGTAGCAAATTGAATGTAGTTTCTAAACTACTAGGTTTATTTTAAAAAAATATAATCTATTTGGTGAAAATTTGAAATTTTAATGCAGCAGTCCTTAAATTTCACGAAAAAAATAAGCAGGTGTCTGTCTGACCACCCTAACCACAATAAAATGATAATATTTTTTTATAAGATTTTAGATATAAGTAGAGGACTCATGTCCTGATGTGATGCATATTTTTTTGTAATTTTTTTTCCAAGTAAATAATTAATTGTGATTTTTTTATTACAACTTTTAAAAAATATAAAAAATTGTATGTAACCACCTTAACTTTGTCAAAAAATTCATGAAATTCATTTTTTATTTTTTAATCTTATAGTGCAAAGCATAGAATGTGACACATGTTTTGGATTCAAAAATGTAATATTGTTTGAAAGCTATAAATTTTTCTCAATTAGCCTATCAATCGGACTTTAGTCATAATTCAAATAGAAAATGAATAACAATTATTTATTAAATTCAAAGTAAAGCATAATTTATATTGGTGGAAAGTTGAGAATCTCCTTTAAAAACCCTTTTTGTTTCATCAATTTTGGGTAAAAAAAAAGTCATCAGTCACATACCTTACACATATCCATCATATCACTATTTTTTGGCCCATCATGATCCTGCACATAACCCTAAGCGAGCTGGTTTTTAGGTTCAACACTATACCTCAGGTAGCTCTTTTCCCGAGGATGGAAGCACGGTTTCAGGATAACAACACGGTGTGCTAGCATCTCTTAGGTGCGATGGCATCCATACAACCAGAGGACCAAAAAGACAATATGAGTTGTAAAAAAAAAGGCTGACGACCTAGCTAGTCACTTCCAAAAGGCCAAAATAGAGCTATGAAGTAGACAAGATACAAATGAATATGATAAAGAAAATATATAAGGGTTATGGTAACAAGAATGATCTCACAAAGGTACTCGTTCGCCAACTAGCTCCAAATGCATGTCCACCAACACACAAAAAAGAGGGAAATTGGTTGGGGGATGTATAGGGGTCTTCCTTACTCAGACCCCCGTTTTGGTGTTTCCACCTCCACGGACAACCAAGATTGTAACAATGGAGAAATATATGATAAAGAAAAGAAATTAAAGTAGAGAACACAATAAACACTATAAAATAGTAAAGTGCTACTCAACCAAATCGTAGAGGAGAGAAGTGAAAATGCTTACCACCTCCACCAAGAGCTCACTAGCTAATGGAGGAGAAAAAGAGAGGACTTAAGCCCCTGTTGCAATGGTGTTGTTCCACACTTTCTCTATGGAGTGCCAAAGCACTGCTAAGAATGCTTGAGAATGCAAGAAGTGAGTGCTAGAATACAAGAGCTTGTGAAGAGATTTTGAAGGGATGAAATGAAGTGAGAATGAGCCAATTTGTAGGAAGAATGAACAAGAATAAGGCATTTTTTGGGTCGGTTGGTCGAAGAGGGATGTTACAACTCATTCCCAATGGGAAGTGTAATGCCTTTTCCAGCTTCAGATGCAGGAATCCGTCAGGGACGTAAGTGCGATGTGTGGATGTCTATGCACCACATAGGCATCCCCGACAGTTATTCTTCTTCTGACTCAATAGAAGAAGGCCAAGTGGAACGAAGGCAACGAGCTAATATGGAATTTCACCTTTGGATTTGGCTTTCTAAAATGAGGAAGTGTAAAATGGGAATTTGTGTGAAAATTCGCTCTTATACACACACTTTCACACTTTTTTGAGGTTTATTCAATTAATTAAGCCTAATGGACCCCTTTAAATGAAATTTACCTAATGTGTACCATATTTATGGTGTTGTAAAATGTTGTAACATAATTTCACACTTATCTAGGGTACTCTTAAT
Source organism: Sequoia sempervirens (assembly GCA_007258455.2). Lineage (NCBI taxonomy): Eukaryota > Viridiplantae > Streptophyta > Pinopsida > Cupressales > Cupressaceae > Sequoia > Sequoia sempervirens. The sequence continues at coordinate 212,711,986 of VDFB02086081.1, read as the reverse complement.
TAATGTTTGTTAATTGGAGTTAATTAGCCCCTTTAATTCAAATTTTAGCCTTATTTGTGACACCTCTCGAAGATCTATCCCGACACCCACAATTCAAATCATATAACATTTAATTGGGAAAAATCAAGGTCCTAGAAATTGGTGCTAGGACCCATTCACCCTAGGTGGAAAATGGGTCATCCCTCTATTGAACCCCCCTTTATCAGTGGATTCTAAATGGGTTTTTAGTGTTCTTTCATCCCTCGAAGGTTAGGTCCTAGAAAATAGTGCTAGGACCCATTCGCCCTTGGTGGAAAATGGGTCCTCCCTTAATGAGGACCCCCTGTTTGAATTTCATTATAGTGAGAATTTAATAATGTTTGTTTCCAGATTTGGTGTCGACTTGAATTTTTTGAATTTTAGGGTTAATCTCTTGATTTAGTATAAATAAGGGGTTACTGAAAATAGTTTGACCTAGCAAGTTTATGGAGCATTCTAGCAATTTAAGAGAGCATTATATAGCATTCAAGAGCATTTTCAAAGGAATTTCAAGGCATATTATCAAGAGTTTATTGTAGCAATTCAAGATCATTCCATCATCTCTAGCGTTTAGTTTATTAATGCATGTTGTTGAGCTAAGAAAGTTTATGTAGCATTGAGGATCTATCGCAAACATTATTCACATCTATTCAAGATCAAGATCTAAATTCTTTATGGCCACTAGATGTTAGATTGCAGATTTGCATTACAAGACAACATCCAAGGTATCTACATTTGCATCATTTCAAGTTTCATGCTTCAATTACATCATTTCACCATTTGGTATAATTACCTACAAGGGGTTTGACTTAAGAAGACCCCTATTCACTAACAATCAACAATTTTTTCTTCCCTTGAATGTGTGTTTGCAGATTTACACATTCAAGATCAAGTGGAGAAGAAGTTTGGAACAAAATTTTCAAAGTTGTCAACTTGCAAGATTGACCTTCAAAGTGCAAGAACAAATAATTGAAGCTACATAATTAAGTACAGGTTTTTGGGAGTTGAAAACTGGGAATCTGAGAGTGCAAACATCAAGGAAAATAACCTAGATCTCAGTTTTAGAAACCCTAATAGGGACCCATTCACCACTAAAGGCGAATGTGTCCTTTGTGCCCTAAAATAGGCTTCTTGCAACAAGGCACACACCTCTTTCAGCTCCAAGAAATCCCCTCATAGTTGCTATAATAGTTAGGATTAATTTTTAATTATTATTTGCATCATATATTGCACATAATTGCATGTTTTAATAGTGGAAAGTTGTGGTTCATCATTTTGATCAATTGATTTTGATGCAAAACCCCATTTTCATGAATTAAACGCCTCCTTCCAATTTTTTTAAGAAACACCATTGTTATCTAACAACATGCTTTTTCTTATTGCCTTTCCCATATAACAAAAGGAATTGCCTAATATATTTTTGAAATTTATTTATCTAGAAGCTACTAAATAGCTAGATAGAGGAGTAATACAAGCTATAAGATGGTAATTATTTTAGATGCCCAAAATATATTAGCTAGGGATAGATATTTCTTGTTCCACTGGTAGAGTTTTCTATCTATTTTACTTTTAACCCATTTTGACATATCTTTGAGAGAGGGTTTATAAACAAAAGGAATACCAAGGTATCTAACGTGTTTGTTAGGCCATCCCCATTGAAACAAAAACTTACTAAACCAATTTGGGAGGTGTATGTTCCAACTAAGCATTATATATTTTTCCTTGGAAATTTTGGCTCTTGAGGCTTCCCAAAATAACTTTAGCTTATTCATAAGATAATCAATATTTTTTCTTCAAGGTTAAGATTGCAATATCATCTAAAAATTATATGTTTAAAAGGTCCTCTCCATTGGGGAGATATCAACCTTTTACTTTAGGAGATAAGCTAGTATCCATTAAAATGTAGAACAAATCATATGAGGCTATCACAAATAGGGCAGGGGAAAGAGGATAGCCTTTCCTAATTTATATTTGCAGAGAGAGATTCTCTGACAAAGAACTATTTATGTCAACTTGAGCTACAACATCATTTAATAAAGTCTTCACCATCTAAAAAAATCTACTTGGGAAGCCAAATGCTTCAAGTTCCATCATAAGAAATGTCCACTCAACCCTATCACAAGTTTTCTCAAAATATAGTAAGAGAATGCATGTGTTTTGGTTGGAGGCTTTAGCGCAATCCATGGCTTCTCAGCTATAACATTGTAAATTGTCACCCTTGACAATTTCACACTAGAATTTTCTCCCTTATATGTGCTTGGACCTAATTATGTATATAATTTCCTAAATTATTCATTCCATGACTCATTTTAACATCTATTGATAAATAAAATATGGAAAATAAAAGTATGCATTTAATATTTCCCCTGACGCTTTGACCATTGATAAAGGAGGGATCTAATCTAAGATGCCTTGCGCCATAGACCTCTTAAGTTGGGTATAAATTTAAATATGTCAGTGTTGGTAATTTATTATTTGAAATTGAAATTCTAATTGTCAGGAATCGATATTTAATTTTCACGAAATTAGAAGAATTGCATATAAATACATAGGATTTTCACCATTTTAACTTCTAATTAATTCCTAGAAATTTTTGAGAGAAATTTGAAGATCCCGAAATCAGCCAAGGGTAGTCAAGAGCAGATTTATCAACTTTATTACAACATTATTTTCAATCAAGCATCATGTCACTCCTTCATCATGTTTTTTTATAGAAGTTTATTCATGTTTTGCAATCATTTGTTTTGTGAGTACTAACTCTTGTAGGTCCTCAAATCAAATCAACTCAAGTTGAAATCAATCCTTGAAGGTGATGAGCATGAATTCAATCCATCAAGGAGATCAGATTTGAGTGGTGAGTTAGAAAACATTGTCAATAGATCCGTCAAAAGGATAAGCTCTCTTTTATCAATAACTTTTCTATTGTGGAGGTAGGAATACCAACATGGGGTTTGACTAAGACAAGCCCATATATGGCACAACCCTTCCCCTCCTTTTATGTTTGAAGGTTATAGATTTGAAGTGGATTGGATGGAGTTTGAAGTCAATTTGCTCATTCATACAACATTATCCCTACAACATGACAAGATACAAAAAACTATATTATCTTAGTAACAAATGAAGATCCAACAATAAAAACTGAAAGGAAGAAGCTATAGACCGGGGACCTCGGGCTTGTGAAAGAAAATTTAGGTTTCAAGTCCCCAATCTAGGGTGTCAAAGCATCTTAGACTACCCAGATCTAGGTCAAATTTTAATCATATGTACATCAATGTGTGCTCTTTACTTTTCTAGAACTCAAATTTATTTGTGTGTTTTTAGTTTATCATAATTCATAAAAAAACACTACATTTTCATAGTTTACCTAGTTGCATCATTGCATCACATCAAAATTAATTTCCAACCCTCAAAGGAATCAAATACAAGGTTGATTGACTCACCTTTTAGGTTGTAAGTCAATATCATACCCTTACCAATTTTCAATTCTAATGTTTTGTAAGTGAAAATTAGTTAATCCTAATTAGATCTAGGATCACTTTTCCTACATAGTTCCAACTAGTTATGACATTCTCCAATATATATCTACCCTTAATGAATCATATTTGTGTAGAGCTAATAAACTTGGGTAGGATATCCACTAGTCTAAGATCCAAGATATTTTCCAAAATCTTGTATGAGACATTAAGAAGGGTAATGGGTTTCCAATTCTTAACTAATGTCTTATCTCCATCCTTAGGGAGAATTTTAATGATTCCTTTGTTGGTGTTACAACCTAAATATCCATTTTCAAAGGATTCTAAGTAAACTTGTAGCAGATCATCACTAATCCAATTTTTTTCTTATAAAATGCAATTGGGAGATTATCTACTCTAGGGGTCTTGTAATTTATCAAAGTTTTAATAGACTTTACAATTTCTTCCTTAGATACTTTCTTATTTAGACTTTCTACCATGTCCTTAGTGATTTTCCTAGGAATTAATTTTTTCATTGAATTCTAGTATTATGGCTTTGAGGGTTATTCCCTTCAATTGAAAAAAAAAATCCTTGTAGAAGTTGAGGAAAATCCGTTTTATTTCCTCAAAATCACTTAGAAGTTTTTCATCATCCCAAATAAGGTCTACTTGCTTAGATTTGGAGATCTTGTATTTTATAAACCTAAAGAAAGATTTGAATGCATTATCCCCATTGTTCAACCAGTTCATTTTGGATCTTATTTTTAACCATTGGATCTTCCTAGCTTGCATATTTTTGAATTTATTTTTTACTTTCATTAATTCTTCATTTAATCTAAAGTTCTTGGGGTCCAGTTAAATTTCCTTTTCTATGTTGACCATTTCATCCTATAGACCATTTTCTAATTTACTAGTGTCTAAGGCCCTTTTTTCCAATTAGTTTGAAAGATAGCTACCAAAAAATTGACAATGTTATCCCATCTTTGAAGGGCACACAATCTACTGAGAGGGGGTTGAATCTATAGAATTAATTAATTCAAAATTCTTAACTCAAATCCACATATAAAAAATGAAACAAGAATTAAAGTGGAAAAATAATGATCAAGGAACCATATAAGCACACACATTTGCACAAGTGAACACTAGATATACGTGGAAAACCCAAGATGGGAAAAACTATAGTGAGAATAGCTACTTGGATCTACTTTCCAAAATCCAACCTCACAATATAGAAATATAAAAGTGAATTTTACACACTGAAGGAGGCACCATCCTATTAGAGACAACACTCCCCTATTGTTCTTGTAGGCACCAACCTAATGTAGACATCAATCCCCAATTGAAACAATACAACAAGTAGAAAACCAATGCTAATGGATTACAATGATAAAGATTGTGAATCTTTAAAGTATCTTAACATGTGCCAGAGTCACAGTTGACACTCTTCCTCATTGTGTAGGATCTTCTGATACAGGTGCATACATTGCAATACAATTCTTCATTTTATCTTCACCACCTTCTCTTCAATTTTCACCAATGGCCAACTCTTCTTCACATGGGTATAATTATAATTCATGTTTTCATACTCGGATACTATATAATGCATCTAAAAATTTGAAATATATACATGACATTTCTTTAACACTCTTCAATGTCAGCCAGGGACCCACAAATATATAGGATGACATAAGGTGGGCCTAAATTAAAATTACATGAAACAAGTAGTAGGTTGGTCCAAAAAATAATTATTGTCACCAAAATAACATGATACAATGCACTACCATAGGAACCATAACCAGATATTGTCTTACCACCACACACAAGATTTGAATTTTGCACACTAATATCCCTTACCTCACATGCTTCGAACTTCAATTGGTTGATAGAAATACACGTATAACATTTTGTTACTTCAATATTTTTGTATGTTGAACATGTCCTCTGGAAACTCAATAAAATAATAAAAGTAATGTAGACATACTCTCCTTCCAAATTGGAGAGAAAAAAAAAATTATGAAATAATTGCTTACCATAATTATATTGCTAAAGAAATCTCTCTATCCAAAAAATATCCAAGAACAAAAACATACTGATACAGACTTTTGGACCACCACTGACATAAAGAATACATGCAAGCATACAATAGTCATGCAAACACTCCTTAGTAACTATATATTTCTTGATTTTACATCTTGAGAGTAATTACCAAAATTGATCAATCAAAGACATCAAATTTACACAGTCCATATCAATGAGTGTTTGTTGCTTTTGGATTAAACTATGTGGGTATGTGTAGTATCATCATGGAAAAAATAGGCCCTTATGTGGCAAAAAATTCAGAAAAATCAGAGTTAGGAAACTTGACGTAAAAATTTGAATAAGTTATCTATATTATTTCAAAAATATGTAAGAATAAAATCTGTAGCAAATTGAATATAGTTTCTAAACTACTAGGTTTATTTTAAAAAAAACTATTTGGTGAAAAATTGAAATTTTTAATCTGATTAGTGCTTAAATTTTAGGGAAAAATAAGAAGTAGGTGTCTGTTTGACCACCTAACCTCAATAAAATGATAATATTTTTTTTTTATAAGTTTTAGATATAAGAGTGGGGCTTATGTCTTGATGTGTGATGCATGTGTAATTTTCCCCAGTGAAATAATTATTTATGAATTTTTTATTTTAACTTTTAAAAATACTCAAAACTTCATTATGTCTAACCACCTTAACTTACTCCAAAACATGAAATTCATTTTTTTTAATCCTATAATTGTGTGAAGCGTGGGAATGTGATGCATGTTTTGGATTCAAATAATGTGATACCATTTGAAAGCTATAGATGTTTTTCAATAAGCCTATCAATTAGGACATTACTTGTAATTCAAATAGAAAATGAATAATAATAATTTATTAAATTCAAAGTAAAGCATAATTTATATTGGTGGAAAGCTAAGAATCTCCTCTAAAAACCCTTTTCATTTCATCAATTTTGGGTAACAAAAATCTATCAATCACATGGGCCATCATATCACTTACATATCGCCACTTTTTGGTCCATCATGATCCTGCACATACCCATGTATTAGATATTAGAACCAAGATGAAAGAAGAAAATCTACAAGATGTCTATTGGAGAGAAAAAAATCATACTGCAGTATACATTCTTAACAAAGGACAAGAAAGAGTGAACAATTCAAAGACTCCTTATGAATTTTATGGTATGGAAAACCTCATGTTGTGAGATATTATAGAGTTTTTGGAAGAAAAAGCTATATGGGTATGTGCAAGATCATGATGGGCCAAAAAGTGGTGATATGTAAGTGATATGATAGCCCATGTGGCTGATGACATTCTTTTTACCCAAAATTGATGAAATGAAAAGGGTTTTTAAAGGATATTCTCAAATTTCCACCAATATAAATCATGCTTTACTTTGAATTTAATAAATAATTATTATTCATTTTCTATTTGAATTATGACTAAAGTCCTGATTGATAGGCTGATTGAAAAACATCTATAGTTTTCAAATAGTATCACATTTTTTGAATCTGGAACATGTGTCACATTCTATGCTTGGCATACTATAGGATTAAAAAATAATAATTGAATTTCATGATGTTTTGACCAAGTTAAGGTGGTCAGACATATGAGTTTTTATATTTTTTAAAAGTTGTAATAGAAAATTCATAATTAATTATTTACTTGGAAAAAAATTACAAAAAAATATGCATCACATCGAGACATCAGTCTAATTATATTTAAAATCTTATAAAACAATATTATCATTTTATTGTAGTTAGGGTGGTGAGACAGACACCTACTTCTTATTTTTTCCCTCAAATTTAAGTACTACTGCATTGAAATTTCAAATTTTCACCAAATAGATTTGTTTATTTTTTAAATAAACCTAGTAGTTTAGAAACTACATTCAATTTTCTATACATTCTATTCTTACATATTTTTGAAATAATATAGATAATTTATTCAAAATTTTACCTCAAGTTGCCTAACTATGATTTTCTGAATTTTCACCACCACTTAAGGGCCTGTTTTTTCCATGATGATCCCGCACATACCCATATCAAGAGAGATGATGAAAATTTGGGAAATTTTGATGCAAAATCTAATGAATGAATCTTCCTTGGATACTCTACAAAAAGAAAGGAATACATATGTTATAACAAAATGTAGAAGAGGATTTTTCAAAGTGCAAGTGTCAAAGTGGGTGAAGAACCATATCAAAGTTATATGTTGATAGAAGGATATGAAGCTGATGAAACCCCTTACAGTGAAGAAGAAAAGATGAAGATAAAGGAAAATAAATGATAGTTGAAGGGGAATAAACTTCAAAAAGGATCCCTAAGACTCATGAGTATGTGGAAAAGAATCATTCTAAAGATCAAATCATTAGAGATAAGAGAAAGGGTGTGTTGACAAGAAGAAAAGATGCTATGACAGAAGAACATGTAATATTTTGTTTACTTTCAGAAGCAGAGCCTAAAAAAATAACTGAAGCATGTAAAGATGAGAACTGGATCAAAGCTATGGAAGAAGAGTTGAGATAGATTAATGTTGCAAGAATGAAGAAGAATCCCTCTGAAGTGTTGCCATTAATGCCAACATTGTTTCGTGATAGTTTTTGCTCATTCGTTAAACATTGCTTCGGTTACTCTAATCTGGTAATCTGGTTTGGTATTGTTCATATTAATAGTTTGACCTATGTGGTTTTAATATGTTTTTTAGGACTATAAATTGCATCTATGGACAAGTTTTCAATAATTTTGGTTGAATGGGCTAAAACATATAAATGATAGAAGTTTAGAATACAAGTTTTTGTATATTGTTTTGGCCAACATGGACAAGTGGTATGAAGATACGCTTTGTGGATGTTAAAGCGGTCTTTCTTAGGTCTAGGATGACCTAATTTATGTCTTTCATGTTTTGATTTTGAGCATGAAAGAAGTTTTGGTTTGTGCTAACAAGCTACTTTGAATCGATTATATATACACTCAATTAGTCCAATCTAATTGATGTATGTAGATGTAACAATGTATATATATGAAACATTTTTTTATTGAAGAAATATATGTATGTGTGTATGTGTGTGTGATATGTGAAAGGTATAAGCAGTGAAGCACGACAATGTGATATTGTTTGAAGTTGAAGGTAGTTATTGTGAACCTGAAAACCAGTGCAGGATTTTGTTTGCTAGAGCTTAATAAGAACTAAACTCACATATAAGGTGTATTCATTAGTTCATATTTTTGGCAGTGAGCCACACTCCATTTTGTAATCATTTTAGGCTTTGAGCCTTTCAAGGATAGTGTTCCCTAGCAATGTTCCCCTGTAATATCTTATTGCCAGTTATAATATATTGTGATCTAATCCTCACCGTGTTTTTTCCTATTTTGTGTTTTCCACGTAAAAATATTGGTGTTCATGTGTCATGTGATTTTATGATTCCTTTTATGTTCTTTTTAACATTTGAAGCTAGATACGTTTTAATTATTGAATGGTTAGTAGTTAAATGGTTTAGTAGAATACTTATTCACCCCCCCTCTTGGTATTCTGGGTGTTCAAAAATTGGTATTAGAGCTTGGTTCCTTTTCAAAAGTTTAACAACTTAAGGAAGATCTTGAAGTTTGAACACATGGCTAACAAAAGGTGTCATATTCCTTCATAAGAGATCGAGCTGCAACTAAAGAACTCCATGTTGCTCTTAAAGATCTGGACAAAATTGACAATGAGAGGGTATGTGCAGGATCGTGATGGGTCCAAAAGTGGCAATATGATGGGTATGTGTAGGGTATCTAGCTAACAACATTTTTTTACCAAAAATTGATGAAACGAAAAGGGTTTTTAAAGGATATTCTCAGCTTTCCACCAATAATTATGATTTAATTTGAATTTAATAAATAATTATTATTCATTTTCTATTTGAATTACGACTAAAGCCCTGATTGATAGGTTAATTGAAAAACATATATAGCTTTCAAACTGTATCACATTTTTTGAATCCGAAACATGCGTCACATTCTATGGCATACTATAGGATAAAAAAACTTAATTTCATTAGAAGTTTTGACAAGTTAAAAGATTGATTAGGCATCACGAGTTTTTATATTTTTTAAAAGTTGTAATAAATTTTTTATAATTAATTATTTACTTGGAAGAAAATTACAAAATATGAATCACATCTGGACATAGGTCCTCTACTTATATCTAAAATATTATAAAAGTATTATTTTGTTTATTGGTTGGGATGGTCGAATGGACACCTACTTCTTATTTTTCTAAAATTTAAGTCCTACTACAAATGAAATTTCAAAATTTGTAAAATAGATTTTTTTTTCTTAAATAAACTAGTAGTTTAGAAACTACATTCAATTTTCTATAGATTCTATTGTTACATATTTTTGGAAATAATGTAGATAACTTATTCAATTTTTCGTCCAAGTTTCTAACTTCTAGATTTTCTAAATTTTTTTCCCTTAAGGGCTTGTTTTTTCCATGATGATCCTACATATATCCGAGATAGAAACTTTAAGGGAGAACTTAAAAGAATCAAATCAATGCATTAGGAAACTAAGAGAGAAAATCAATAAGTTCAAAGAAATGCATAGAGAAGTTAGTGATTAGTTGAAGAAAGAAAATGAAGACATCACCAAATTAAAGGTACAAGTGGAAGAAAAGAAAAGAATTGACAACTATCATAAAGCTAAAATTTAGAGCAAGATTGATGAATGTTCAAAGCTTGAACAAGAAGTGGTAAACCTTAGGTTTGACCTGGAGAAAGAAAGGACTCATGAGGATAAATTTGAAACAAGTACTACAATGCTTGATGAGTTTATTTCATTTTAGAAACCCTCTAAGGATAAAGGTGGTTTAGGACTTGAAGAATGACAAATTTCTAAAGAAAATTAGACCCCTAACAAGGTTGACAATAAGAGGAAGACTCAAGGAAATGGTAGACAAATCAAGAATCAAAGAAACAATACCTAATGAGCTCTTATTCAAAAATCTATTGCTCAAAGGTACCCATCTTTCAATGGTATTTCTTTTTCATGCAATAAATTTGGTCATAAAGCAATAAAATGTTGAATTATAATGAATCATAATGTTGGATTCTTTTTTGGAAAATGTTTTTCTTGAAAAAGGTTTGGGCGTAGAGTTGCTAAGTGCAGAAGTAAAATAATGATGAATAGATTCAATACTGGTAGAATGATTCAATATTTTCAGGGTTATTGCTATGCATGCTATGCATTTGGAAATAAAAATAACCAGTGCAGATCAAGGTTAAATGAAAATCAATTTGGTCAGAAAAATGTTGTGTGCTACACCTACAACAAACTAGGACATATTTTAAGATTTTGTAGGAGTACAAATGAGAAGAAATCTAATCTAGAACAAAGGAATAAACCTGTGAACAAAGTGTATTCTACCAAATTCAAGAAGGAAATGGAGAAAATTTGGAAGAAAAAGGAAGAACTTGAGAATAAGGATGAATCAAACGCATCTATACCTGCATCTGGTGCATATATTTCTCCTAAAAAATAAACCCAGTAGTGGATTTAGGGGGAGAAATTATAGAAAAATCTAATAAACCCCTAATATAAGGTTTCAAGCAATGACACAAAGATATGTTCAATTTAAAATATCATTATGAAGATGTCGAAAAGGTTTCTGGTAGAAAAAATGCAAATTTGGAGATTTGTGGAGCATTTTAGGGTTTACAATCTATTCATGAATTGTTTATCAACTTTTTGTGGGTGGAATGCATTAAATGAAAAATTAGGGAAAATCAGGAAGGTATAAAGTAAAAAACTAAGTTGAGTTATATCAATTGTACATGTTTAGAGTGATTTGAAGTGAGTTGAAGGTAATCAAAAAACTTTCAAGGGGGGTCCCTTGGGAACCCTTCAAGAGAAAAGTGGTCCACTTAACGGATGCTCCATTTGAAAGACATGTATAAGAGAGGGGGTCCTTTAAGGAGGACACACATCTCCAAAACAAGTTTTCACTACCCCCAACGTACAGTGGAGGAGAGCTATGAATGATACTTAGAACATATCACTTGTCATATGAAGAAGATGCAAGTGTATCAACAAACAAATGAGTGATGGTACTTGAATCATGAAGTTGTTATATCTTATCCATCAAGGCCTTACATTCACTAGTGGAATGGCCAGGCACTCGATGGTATGCACAAAACTAATGTTTTTCTTTATCATATTTATGATTTTTTTTGTGTAGGAGAAGGGTATGTGCAGGATCATGATGGGCCAAAAAGTGGCAATATGATAGGTATGTGTAGGGTATGTAGCTGACGACATTTTTTAAAATATTAAATTATGCTTCTTAAGTGGTCTCAATGGTTCTAATTAATATATATAAAATGCCTGGGTCTCATGTAAAAATTGTAATAAAATTCAAAATTAATTATTTACTTGGAAAATAATTACAAAAAGAGATGCATCACATGAGACATGATTCTCTACTACTTATATATAAATATTATCATTTTGTGTGGTTGGGGTGGTTGGAATAGGACACCTACTTCATATTTTTCCACAGAAATTTAAGTACTACTAGATTGAAATTTCAAATTTTTCACCAAATGATTTAAAAAATAAAATAAAACTAGTAGCTTAGAAATATATTCAATTTGCTACAGATTCTATTCTTACATATTTTTTATATAATATAGATAACTTATTCAAATTTTTACGTCAAGTTTCCTAACTCTGATTTTTGAAAAAAATTCACCACTTAAGGGCCTATTTTTTCCATGATGATCCTACACATACCCAGAAGGAAGAGTAATCAAGTGGGATTTTAGAAGCCTCAACAAAATATGATATTGCTCAAATAAAGAATGAGGAATAGAAAGCAACCCTTTCTCTTGTGGTGAAAGGTTTGACTGCTCATAAGAAGAAGACACAGAGATAGAAGATATTGGAGGATGAGTTGATCCAACAAAACAAGGTTGATTTGAAATCATATCGCCATTCAACCATGGTTTATATTTAGATTGTTCACTCGAGCAAGCAAGCCCCAAATTATGCCTATGAGGTGCACATTCTATAGGGACCTGAATGCCTTGTTCGTTATCCCTGCAGCCTTTACGCCCATAGCCATATTCAAATACAAGCTTAAAGCCAAGTCCATAATGTGTTTGCAACTCTTGAGAAGGAGGATGATATTCATAGAGAGAATTGTTCCAACAATGGGGATTACACTCTTCTAGAATATTTCCATCATCTTCTTGATAGGACTGCCAGTGTTAGCTTCTTTAATAGAGGTGCAATCATCTTCCTCAGAAGAGGGAGGATCAACATTAAGAACATTACAATTTTTGTTCACATTATCCTACAATATAGAAGAATAACCATCTTTGATAGTGGGTTTGGATGATGTTGTTAGAAGATTTAAGTGGATCGGATCAACTTTATTTTCTCCAATGAAGGATTCCATAAAGTCTAGATAACCCCAATCATCACCAAGACATTCATTCCTTTAAGAAGTAGACTTAAGATTTCCTACTTCAGAAGGATCTTCTTCAAGGACATCTATCTCAAGAGTATCCTTTGTAGTAGGTATTGCTAGAGTAAACATCGACACATTGGAAGACACTAAATGAATAAGAGTAGGCCCAATTGAAACCTGATGAGCACCTGCCATTTCACATAAGTGCATAGCCCCAGGGTCAGCCTTGACTATGACTACACGATTATTACAAATGAATTTAATAGATTTATGCATGGTAGATAGGATTTCAACCATAACATGAATCCATGGTCTGGAAGAGGTTATATAGGTAATTTTTCTGACATAACATATATATGAGGGGTGGGTGTGTTAGAAACCAAAGTCACAGAGTACAAACGGAAAAAGCCTTCCATAGAAGAGAAAAATAGAAAAAGCAAGAGCTTTACAAGAAATATGCAAAATAATAATATTTAGGAATTCTTAATTACAAGATATGATTTTCTTTATAAAATCAAAGATGCATAACCCTAATCTTATCTTGAGCAACAATATAGCTCAACAAGATAAGGATAAGAATAATAAACCTAGAAATTAAATATTACCTAAGTAATGCAAGTGTAATTAAATATTAATTACACTAACAACCCCCCATAAGTGCAACTTAGGGAGACTAAAAAGCATGCACCTAAAACTAAGATGAATGCAAGAAAGCATGAATGGGTCCCAACAACAAGGCCTGATCAAGTACTCAAGTACAAATGCAATAATGAGGTAGAGAAGGAAAACCCAGTGGGACAGAACCCCCCTACAATGAGATGACTGCTGCAAAGAAGCACTGGAAGAACACTGTGGAGTAACACTAGAACCGCAATCTCACAAGCAAGGAAAGATACTTTTTTCTACAACTAAAACCAAAAATAGAATCATAATAATGTGACAGCAGACCCGATGCCACGAAACACTAGAAAACTCACAAACTGGAACAACCCTGGAATCTATGAAGCAATAGTAGATGAAATGATGACAGAATCTAGAAATTGTGCATCTTGATGTCGATGCCAACCTGAGACTAAAAATCTTCCATGGGAAGGAGTACCATAAAGACTCTGGAATATTAACCATAAAAACATGGCCCTCAAACTAAGAAGGATCTGAACCAATGCAGATCAATAACCATAATCTCTCAACTGAAGTGTGAACCGATGTGAATCTGATATGTGGTAAGCTAGAGAATAAATGTGGCCAAAGAAACTAAGAAACCAGATAACCCATGCAGTTTCCATCAAAACAAGATGGAGATCAAAGTGCATGCATAGTCTAATCAGATTATTATGCAAGAAACCCCCTGATGGAACTTTATTTTAGTTCATTTATTACAATAACCCAATTATTGTAAAAGGAGAGAATGCAAACATGCATAAATAGAAAATAAAAATAGACCTCAGTTCTGTGTAAAGGACTAAACCAGTTTTCCAACGCCTCAAGAATGATGAAAAAAGGATCACTGAGTCAAAAGATATGCCCTCTAAAGCAAAAAAAACTTCATCTGAGTTCAAAGACCTGAAAAATAAATCTGCAGAAAAACATGGGAAAAAAAATAGTACCACTAGATCAGCGTTAGAATCAGCTTTCCAACGGTATCTTGTTTGCGAAAAATGGAGATCGTATGCAAAAAATATGTCTGATTTGGTGAAAAGAGCTCCAGAAAGGCCAATAAGGCCTGTAGGCAGCCCAGGGGGCTAAAAAAAGTTAGCCCTCAGTCCTGTGCGTGACTAGAGGCTAGAGGGCAGGTCCTAGGGGCAGAGCCCCTCGTTCTCCATGGGACCGGCAGACTACAGAGTTGGGCAATCGGGGCTGAGCGCGGCCCCCAGTCACCAATGTGACCGCCGGTGGGGGCTAGGCACGGTCGGGGTAGGGCACAAAGCGCTCAGTCCTCAATAGGACCACAACCCATGCAAAGGGAGCTCGTGGGGGCGTACAAGGGCCATTGGCACTGTCTTGGCTACCGCTCTTGGTGGCCGCTGGGTGGTGCGGTGGTGGTAGGTAGAATTTAAACTGGAGGCGCAGGTGCTAATCCCGAAAAAACCATTTTTTTGCATTTTTTTCATTTTTCATGCCTCAGAGTGCGTGCTAGGGAGGCCATGCGGCCTCCCTGGCAATTTTTTTTTTCCTCAGAAATAACTTTCTCCAAAATTGATGAAACAAAAGACGATCTTAGGGGTTTTGGCCGCTATGAATGTAATGGTGACCTTCGTTTGTGCCCAAAATGCTCAAAATTTGGCTACCCTCTCTAGAACTTTACCAAAAATCTCGACAGAACCCTCATGGATCCTAGCAAATGATGGGTAAAATCTACAAAAAAAAAATCCAATCCCGACTTTTTCCGATTACTTTCCCAGATCAATGGTGAAGCCCATATGATCAAAGCATATCATACAAATAAATTCAAGGCATGATACCCTCGAGGAATCCCGAGCAGCTGTGCAATGATTTTCTCAAAAAGTTGAGAATGGAGTTTGCAAATCAAGGCTCGATACCATGTTAGAAACCAAGATCTAGAAATGAAAACCAAAAAAGCCCAACTGCCAGAGAGAGGAAAAACAGAAAAAGAGCTTTTACCAAGAATATGCAAGAATAATAATGTTAGGAGATTCTTAATAGTACATAGGATATGATTTAGCTATAAAAGAAAGGATGCATAACCCTAATCTTATCTTGAGCAACAAGATAGCTCAACAAGATAAGGATAAGAATAATAAACCAAGGAATTAAATATTACCTAAGTAAAGTTATGCAAGTGTAATTAAATATTAATTACACTAACAGGCATGGTAATGGGTCCTAACCTGAAAGGCAAGACTATCATTTCTAGGGTTTGTCGATTGACATTGTCAAACCCACAAATTCCAACAGAAGAGGCATTAAGAGAAGATGAATCAATATCAATCTTATGCAATAGATCAATTCTACATACATTGAGTGCCAAACCAACATCAACGAGAGTACATCTAATGCTAATATTATTAATGTTAACTATAATCATCAAAGGGTCTTCTTACTTCTACACTTCTATAGGTGGGAGTTCCTGCGGATAAAATGTAATATTCAAAATTTAATCCAGACAAATATGAGCTATCAACGCATTAACATCCATCGACCTGGAAGAAGAAGGGAAGAGAATCTTTTTCAAGGCTTTGTGAAGCATACCTTGGTAAACCAAAACATATTGAAGCAAGTCCCATAGTGAGATCTTAGTTGGACTAACTTGAAGTTTCTCGAGAAGATCATAATCACTAGGTGCTTTATTCATAGGTTTAGGAGCTTGAAGAAGGCTTGGTTGTTTATTCATTCTATTCTTATAAGTATGGGCTATCTCTTTGTAAGAGGGAGCCATAGAAAGATCAGGAGAATCGCTATCAAATGGGAGACCATCAATAGAAAAAATACTTTTAGGAGAAGGACTAGCTGGAGTCAAATAAATGACTAGTCTCTTAGGCCTTTGAGGGGTAACATAGACATAGATTACATTTACAGAATCATCACAACTAGTGAATTAATTATTTGAAGAAACATGCTCAACATCTATCCTTGGAGGATCTGATGTGAGAGGGACTTCACCATTCACTAATGCATCATCTCAGGAAGAGATTGCATTGGAATGAATAGTAGATTCATCATTCACTAATGCATCATCTCTAGAAGAGATTGCATTGGAATGAATAGTAGATTCATCATTCACTAATTCATCATCTCTAGAAGAGAGTGCATTGAAATGAAGAGAAGGTTCATCAATTACAAATGCATCATCTCCAAAAGAGAGTACATTGGAATGAATAGAAGGTAGAGTAATGTTAAGAAAAGTATCAATGATTTCATCCTCTTGCACCAAAATATCCTTAGAAGGAATTTTAGGAGATGGATCAATAAAGAATAATAAGAAAGGAGAGAAAAAATCACTTTCACACACTTGTAATCTAGAACTTCTTTAAGCTTCTTAACAAAGCTAGAAAGAGATAGAAGGAAGAATGATAGAAAATAAATTTTAAAATAGAGATATAGACATGTGGGTTGATCTAGAGCAATCTAGGGGTAACAAAACTAAGAAAAACTCAAGTAATTTGCATTTTCAGAGGTCTTCGGAGTAGAATTTAGGGTTGAAACTTCTGTTGGTCCCTAAGATTCAACTACGAAAGGAATAGAATTTTAGGGACTGAATTAGTCCTCTCAGAGACCTTTCCAATAGTGTAAACGGTTTTGAATTCCAAGCACCGAGTGAAAAGTTATGACCCCACCAAGTTGGGGTAAATAAATTCCTAGTTTTGTAGTTCACATTGGGTTCACCAAAATGTAGAGAAGGGGATTCACTACTCATGAGTCTCTTTATTCTCAAGAGATTCCCAAGGGGTGAACTGCCCTAAACTACCTCAAGGAATAACACGAGAGTTCTAGAATCAGAAAGAGTGGATCACAAAGGTTTTTTGGACATACTAACAAGTTCTCAGCCAAAGGATGACAACGCAGAATAAGGACAACACATCACACTAAAATCTCATATGGACCAAAGAATGAGAATATCACAAAAAATAACAAAGTGACTTCTAGCAGTTTGATTGCTAAGAACATACAAAATATGGGAAAATAACATAATATGATAAAATTAAAATAAAGTAAAAATAATAAAGCAAGAGAAGGTAAGATAGAAACTTCTCATAGCAACCCAAGTAATGAAGCCCCCAACACGTGAATATCTTCAATACCTAAATGTGTAAGATCTAAAGAAAATGTTGGGGCTGTATAGGGGTTTTCCTAAATCAAACCCCCATTTTGGTGTTCCCACCTCCATGGACAACCAAATAGATAGAGAGAAATGAACAAAGGAGTGATAAAAGCAATCCCTGCTCAAGGAGGGGAACCTATATCACAAAATGGAGATGCAATAGATGGGGGATGTGTGAAATCCCAGGATGCTCGCAAGCATAAGATAAGGGAGATATAGCTGCAAGGCTTAAGGAAGCCAAAGAGAGCAAGGATGAAGGAGAGGGCTGCGAGAACCAAGAGAGCTACAAAGAGCATTGTAAGAGCTTAAGAGTGTTCACAAAGAGAGTTTCCAAGAGGGATTCAAAGTGTTGTAGAAGACCATAGAAAGCTATGCAAGTAAGATAGCAAGAGGAATATGGGAGAATGTCCAAGATGGAAGCCAAGAAGCATAAGAAGGCCAAATGATTTGAAAAGACAACTTTGAAAGAGGGAAAAGAAGCTTCATGAGCGGTTACAAGGCATCACTTGTCGTTACCATCAAAAAAACTTGCTGACAAGTGGCAAACATGCTCGAAAGTGGTCATTTGAATGTTGAAACATCATGGGATGCTAGCGCGGAGTACAAACATTCATGTGGCACGCTAGTGTCTAGACACATCATGCTACAAAATGACATGAATGTGAAAAGCACACAATTCGTAGAAAAGTTTACGCATAAAGGGTAGCTATTGAAAAAGGGGTTATGAGCATCCTGAGAAGGGAAAATTTTTGATGCAGGGGCTAAAATGAGCCTACACAAATGCTAGGGGTGTGGACACTAAAGTAGATACAAAAATGTATGTGTAATTGCAAGGGGGTCAGTTTTACGACATTATAGATAATAAGGGATTGATGGTTAATGAGAGTTTATGGCTTTAATGTACAACTGATTCACCCCCCCTCTCAGTTGTCCTATGTTTCTAACACAGTGAAAACTCACATTCAATTTTCACCTACATATTTCACTAAACATGGAAATTAAAAGTAAATAGTTCCTTAACAGCTCATGAAAATCTCCCAAGAAAACCCTTTTTTTTAATTTAAGCTAGGTTTTCAAATAATTTAAATGTATTGAGACCAGTTTTTGGTCCCCCCTTCCCTTGATATATTTTTTATTTTATTTAAATTAATTATTTAATCTTTATTTTTTCATGTTTTTTTGTTATTTGGCATATTTCTTTTTTCTATTGTACTTTCCTATTGTCTCACATTGTGTAGAGAATTTAAATTTTGAATAGAAAGTTGGTTTTTTTTAATTTTTGGGATGACATGTGATTGATGTTACATGTGAATTAAACAATAATTCATTGGTAAACATCAACACATCATGATTTTGTCCTAGGTAGTGATTTGTATACTTGTGTCAAGTCTTCATATTCTCTCATTTCTCTAATATATATTTGAGCTTAAATTTTCAACCTTGTACAAGTCAACTTATTATATTTGATAGTTTTCCAATGCTACCTTTAGATTTAGTTTAGGAAATGAATTATTTCTTAGGTTGAAACACATTAAAATATTATGTTTATTTTTTATTCTTTTTGGAATAGAATATCAACAAAATAGAATATTATGAGATTGACAAAAGCACACCCCTTTAGCTCTTTATTTTTATTTTTACAAGATAATTTCAAGGTTAGGTTGTTGAAATTGAGAAACAAGAAAGATACCAAAACTTATTTGGATAAAGTTGTTCATTTAACAAGGACTAAAATTAAGAACTTGGTGACAAGTGACTATATGTTTTATGACTTTCTTCTAAAGAGAAAGAAATGACTTGAAGTTGAGGGCCCTAGTAAGAGAACTAGATCCTATAATATCCTAAAAGACAATGATGTGATTGAATTGGATAATTTGGCCATTGTGGATCACTTAGGATTTATTTAAGAAGAGTGGGAGATGGTTAGTGGCCTAATGGAAATTTGTTTTATGTAGTATATTTTTCTTTATATCTTATATGTTGTCTACTATATTGTTAATATTCTTCTATTTTATTGGTCTATAATTTTTAATTTTGTTTATATTTCTATGTTTATGGAATCTACCTCTCATAGAGTCTGATTTTTAGTATTTTACCTTTTAAGAATTTTTTGATGACCAATGAAATATTTTAAAATAATTTAGGTTTCCAAAAGGTAACTTTTATTTATAATAATTGTAGAGATTAAAATTTAATTTAGTGAAAGAAATACTAGGAT
>VDFB02086081.1:212619679-212688765 GCA_007258455.2 Sequoia sempervirens | reverse complement strand
ACATATTATTCTGCAGTAGAAACAAAATATTATATATTTGATTTCAAATACATCTTGATTTATTGCTTCTTACTTGGCATTCAACTCCTTTGAAAGTTTTCTAACATACTGAAAATCAAAAGTTGTCCTCAAATGTACTGAACATCAAACGTGACAAAGAAAACATCTCATAATCATTCATATATTAAAAGAATATTAATACTTAAGTCGTATCTCCAATACACCCACTCCCAGATCTATTAAAGGACAGACTGTTCTTAAAATAACCCATGTTTGTGCTGACCATTTCTCCTGTCTACTCCAAACGGCAGTTGTACACAACCTTCAAAAACAATGCTATAATGAGATCCCTTGCCTCAAATGTGTTGAACATAAAAAAAAATGACCCTCTTCCATATTCATCCTTTTCTTGCAAAACTGTGAGATTCTTCACATTGATAATCTCACCCATACTCTTACACTACTGCATGACATCAACTTTTGTTTGTACTCTTTTAACCATTTTGGAAGCTTATCCATCATATGATATGCCAACGATCTGTCCTTATTATCTTAATTTCGATAAATTAATATAATTTATTTCTATTTGTTATACAAATTTATATAAATTTCTTTTAATCAAAATGACTTGTTCTTTGGTTACTACGTTTTGCTGGCTCCAGTTGTTATGAAATTTAAACCAGAATAAAATTAATAACAGCAGCAATAAAATTAAAACACAGTAAATAAAATAGACAGCAAATAAGATAATGACTTGTTCTTTGGTTACTACGTTTTGCTGGCTCCAGTTGGGTGTGTAATTGGGCAGTCTTGGCAGAAGACAGAACCCTTGATTTCTAATGAAAACTTGGCAAAGCTCTCCTTTAATGATCGGGTGGGTAGATTTGATTTATCATCTGTATTTTTATTAATTCAGTCTATTTTTGTGACGATTATAGTGCAACAGGAAACAAAAATAAAGGAAAAGTGTACTGTAGGAGAGGAGCAGATAGTTAACCTTACGGATGATTACAGTTATGAAGATGTTGAATTAGCATGGCCTGCAAGTAAGAATTTCAAGAGTAGAGACTGGGCAGAGTCTCGAATCGACATTAGGGTGGAACCAGCTAGACTTCCACAATGTTCAGAATTTCAAGAATGTGAAGATAGAAATAACGAACTACAAACTCTGCAATTGTTTCCACTTAAGCCAAGTAATGCTAAATATAGAAAGGATAATGTATTGGAGTCTAATTGTTCAATTATTTAAGTACAATGTACAAAAATTTTCTTTGGAGGTGTTACTTCGGAAGGAAGATGACAAGAGTTTTGATGTCATTTCCTAAGGAAAATGCTTCCCGTTTTGTTGTTTTAATCATTTCTTATATATTTAACCATTCAAAAAACTTTGAAACTTCATTGTCTCTTTTTTCCTTATTTAAAATATTTGAATACATATAATGCTTTAAAATTATAAATACTATTAATTTGTGAAAATTTAATATTTTATTATGTTTTGTAATCTGTTTAAGAAGTAGGCTTTAGGTTTTGATTTTGACGAGTGTATCAACAAAGTTCTTGTTTGGGTAAAATCTTTAAGTCTTACTTTAAAACATTGAAATAAGATCCTAAAAGCTACCATTTCTTTAGTTAGTTGAGATCATTGTCTTTGATTTGGTAACCATTTCTAGGAAATAGTTGTTGTTTGTGAGTTTTAATATCTTTGTATATGTGGATAAGATTTTTTCTTCTTCTATTACCGTATCATCCAAATTGGGTGTTTTGGTGCAGCATGATGTTTACAAGGGCTCCTTGGTTCTGTCAAAACTGCAATATGGTTGGTTGCTAGTCATTTGGTTACTTAGTCAATAGGTGGTCACAAAAAAAACACATAATTCTTGGTCACCCATAATGTGATGTGGGGCCACTTTTAGATATTTTTGTTTCAAGGGAAAATACTAATGCATAAGTCTTAGATTTAGATTGTAGAGAAAGAACTTAGATATTGTAGTTCCATATTATAACTCTTGCATAATGGACCTTCTCCTAAGAGAGATAAAGGGAACTGTGGAAATTTGGCTACAAATCTCTCATGGATGGGAATAGTGGAAAATTATAGATCTATCTAGAGTGCTTTAGTTTTAAGCCACCTTGAGTCTATAGATAATATGTATCTTTCTCTTTTTGGGAGTTAGCGTGTTTTATTTTTTTGTGCTAAACTATTTTGTTTGAAGTGCTAATCTATAAAGTTTTAGTACTTGTTCTACAAGTTCCTTGGTGTTGCTCCTTTCTTATAAAAATTTGTTGGGATTCTTTGTTTTGCTATTAGTTTTCATCCTTTCAATCATTTTTTTGATATTATTTCTCTTTTTTGTATGTTGTATTCCATTTTACAATTCTAATAAGAAAATATTTATTCATATCACATACACACACTTTGAATAATATTATTAGCTACATAGTAACATTTTTGATAAAAAAAAAATTATATAAGTTATATATAACAAATAAAGATATTTTTTCAATATTTTAATTGAGAATGTGTTTGTCTCATGGATCACATGATAATTTTAACTACACATGGTTTTAAATTAATGTTTGGTGCATCTTCTTTGACATTTCCTTATTTTTCTTATCAATGAAATTTCAATCTATACTCTTGTTTTCTTGAATGCACCCTATTTTTTTGGTTATACTACTTTTTCATGGAATTATTGAGACCTCTTCCTTGTCCATAATTTGATTGATGTGGAAAGATTTAATTTTCAGAGAAAAATATTTTACCTAGTTTTATATATTATAGAAATAAGCATGGATGGAATCAAACCAAATATCTCTACTTTTTGTGTAGAACATGTTCCTAATTTACACAGAAGATACCATGAGTTTTGACATGATCTATTGAATCATCACAACAATACTATTTGCATTGACCCTCATCTTCATGATTAGAACTCTCTTTTACATGCATAAATTAAGAACCAATATCCCTCTAAAAGGAATGTATAGAGAGTTTAAGCGTGGACAAGAACTATAAGTGGAAATTAAAATTGAACACTAGTATGAATCATAACCAAAAAATAAGATAAAAATACCTTTTAATGGTTAGACTTCATCATCCAAAATCATTTGATGGTGGACTCAATCCAACAACTAGCACAATTTAAATGATGTTGTTAGGAATCAAAATGTTATCCAATGTACAATTGAGCTTTATTATGTAGCTCAACATTTCTTCCAATCAATAACACATATTTTAAACTGTTAGATATGCTCATTCTTAGCCATTATTTCATTGGTCTTTTGTAAGCCTATGTTTCACTAGTATTCTATTAAATCCTTCTATAAAGCTCAAGGTTTTAAAATTTATTTTATTTTAAAACCATTTAAAAGGGATAAAAAGGGGTAATAATAGAAAAGCAGGCACAAAAGTTTTAATGAAAGATATGTTTAATAAAATACGATTATTTTCATAATCTTATAGGAATGATGAAGTGAAATTTGCATTCAAGTAAATGAAAGTATGAAAATATTAGAAAGAAAATAATACTAAAAGTGAAAATTTATGTACTACATGCATTGAATGAATAAAAGAAAAGCTACATATAAACTCATAAAAAGTGGGGAAAAAAGCCAAAAAGACTTTAGCTAACTACAAAGGTGATTCAACATATAAGAAGAGATTTAATTTTTTTATTTTTCTTGTTGTTTTGAAATATTCTTTTTATTTTTCTTCTATAAAATATAATATTCATTTTTATAGAAGGATTATTTTTTTACTACTAAATATAGATACTAGTTTGTAAAATTAGGATTTTCATAAAACTCTTTGTATTATTGTGATCATTAATAAATAACTATGTATTTGTGCATTGATATTTCAAATTGTCTATTTACTTATTTTTAATGGATGAAGTGAATTTTTATTATTTTATTATTATTTATTTAATTTCACCTATGGATTTATCTCACTTTTTCATCCTTGCATATGTAGCCTCAATTTATGAATCTAAAAATATTAAATATTTGAATGTTAATGTCTATAAAAAAAACTCTTCTCACTAATATATTTATGCTTACTCTTTTATAATTAAAAAACCCTATGCAATTTAGTCATATTTGGATAGGATAGTTTTAGTTGGTGATTCACCTTTTAGATAGGTTTCAATTTTAGTTTCTTTATTTCTATTATCCTCAAAATTGTGAAGTGAGCTCATTGAAAACCTTATGAAGAACTAACTTATGAAATACAAGGGTTGATTTTCCAAGTTGCAATTCATTCTTTTAAAACTTCTCATGTTGATATAGGTTTGTCTACGAGTACAACATTTAGGTACAATTTTTTTAATCTACATAATAGATACAAGATGATACATTAAGTAAAATAAGAGAAATTATAGTTTATATAAACAAGGTTGAGATGTAGGAAAAAATAATATTGTCACATGTGTCTTAATATTATGACTTCAGAAATAAAAGTAAATTCCCTGGGTAAACATAAGTAAACTAGTGCGAAAAGGTCTTAAAATAAAATTAGGTAGGAAGAAAACATGACTGACATGAACACCACATGTACCCTGACTTAATTTTTTAGAATCACAATGATTTATTTAATCCAACTACCCAGAGGAATAGAAAACATCACATAACTATCATGTGAACTACAATGTTATTAACATGCCACACAACACTCCAAAACATGCCATCTACCAATAGATAACTAATACATCTACTTAGGTCCTTTTATGAGGAAATAGTAAAAGGTTGTAGGATAAAACACATAAAATTAAACACATCTTCCTAAACTACAACCAAAAATAAATTATGGTGCACATTTGTATTCTTTGTTGCAAGTATGAAGGTGTTTTCATTGATGTCAGCATGAATTCTACTAGTTGGTGTTGTCATTGATGTCAACTATAGGTTAAGGAAGTAGAACTTGCATATCGAGGGTGTTGAGAAAATTGAGAAAAAGAGGAAAATAGATTGTTGCAAGTTGTGCATGTGTAGTTGATATATTGAGGAAGTGTTGTGAGTACATGGAGCTATCTTTTTGTTATAGTGTCTGAGGATGAGTTGGAATGAAGTAATGATCTGGGATGATTTCTCTGGTACTTGGTTTCCTAATGTTTTTGAGAAAATTTGATAAACAGAGTAAACTATGTTGTGCAAGTGTTTAGCATGTGTTCTGATATTGTGCTCCTTGTTTCTTCTGTATTGATCCTATTCCTTTGAGGATCTCATATATTTTTCATGGTTTTCAAGAGATGCTATATTTAGAATTTGGGTTTCTAGATCATTGTAGAGAGAAAAATATTTTCACCAGTGTGTGAACTAGTTTTTCAGTGATGTTTTCTATGGCCTGGGAGAAATGTATTTGCTCGAAATTTCTCCATTGTTTGGCTTCAGGTTATGTGGATCTGGTAAGTTGCTTATAATGTTTGTATCTTTAATATTTCAATATTTCACTTGATTTGGTACAATATAGACTGAGTTTCATTTGTTAGTGTGTGAATAAGGTTTACAAGTTGTTTTGAGTTGAAGTATTTGTATGATGCGATTTTGGATGAAGTGTTTGATGAATCTTAATTAGCTAATGGATTATTATAGATCATGTTCAATTGAATTATGTTTCCTACAAGTTTTAGATTGATTTAAGGAAGCACATGTACTTAATGATTATGGTGTTTAGCATGAGTGTTGGCCAACCTTGTGTTAGCACTACATGCAAGGCTTATAAAAGTGTGTTGATGTGTGTTGGAATCTATTTGGATCCTAATTAAGGATCTATGTAGGTCACCTTCATTCCTATCCATTGTAGGAATTTTTAGGTGCTGACCTAAGTTGTATTTGTAAGTGTAACAAATAGTTGTTGACATTGGAGAATATTTTTGAGGTTGAGACTAATATAAATAAGTGTGGTATTATTGTGAGATGTAAGGAAGAATAAAGAGAGAAGAAATATATATGTGAGTGATGTGTGTCATGTGAATTTGAGAAAAGTAGTGCAAATTTCAAGTGTTTAGATTCCTAAATGTAGTGACCTAAAAGTGTTTGAAATAATTTAAGAAAGAATGCAAGATTGTTGGATCATTGTGGTGGATTCCTTGTTTCATTGAGAAAGTGTTCTATGTGTAACATTTTTCTTCTATCTTTTTGGATTTCTTTTTGTGATAGTGAGCCCTGACTGTGAACCTTTTTAGATAGTGTGTCATATTCTAGCAATGAGCCCTTTTGTACCAGTTTTTCAATTACTTATATTGTGAGCTAATCCTCACCATGGTTTTTCCCTCATTGGGTTTTCCATGTAAATCTAGTATTCTCTTGTGTATGGTGTTGTTATTTTAGTTTATGTTATCTGCATTTCATGTTCAATCACATTAACAAAAAAAGGTTTAATGATTGCATGTGGATCTGATTAATGTTGAGGGTTTTGAAGGTTTAATTTGTTGGAAATTATTCACCCCCTCTCAATTGTCTTATTCATTCCAAAATTGGTATCAAAGCAAGGTTCTTTGGAAAAGAGCTTCACTGCTTGAGGTAGATCCGAGATGGTGAACAATGTTTCTTCGGAATGCCCAAGATTTGATGGAACATATTATGCATTCTAGACTTCAGAAAAAGATGGAAGGATATCTAGTAGCTTAGGGATATGAGATTGAAAAGGCTTATAATAATGCATATACTCCACCTCAAAATGGTCCAAGTATAAGTACAAAGATCAAGGCCAATGAGATCAATGCTAAGGAAATATTTATTATTGTTCAAATAATCTTTCAAATACTGAATTAGTAAAAGTTATGAGTTTGAAGACTACCAAAGAGGTATGGAATAAGATAGAAAGCATTTATGAAGGAGATGAAAAAGTTAAACAAGCAAAGCTACAAAATTTGAAGGCACAATTTGAGACGGTCCTGCATATCTCTAAAGATAAAACAATGAAAATCTACATGCAAAAAGTTGATGAGCTAGTGAGCACAATAAGAGGTATTTGTGCACAAGTTAAAGAATTTAAAGTGGTAAAGGAAGTTCTCAGATCTCTTCCTGACTCTTATAGTAAAAACATATCTGCTATTGGGGAAATTGTAAATCTTGGTACTTTTTCTAGAGATTAGATGATTTTGAACTAAAAAAAATCCTGGCTTGAAAAATGGTATAAATGTAGAAATTACTTTTAATGCTAGAAAATCAAAAAAGGTTGAAGATTCAGATAAGGAAGATCTTGATGATGTGGAAGCTAACTTTGTAGCAATAATGAATAATGGTACAGGTAAGTACAAAGGTAAACTACCTTTCAAATGTTTTATCTATGGTGATATAGGTCATTATGTTTCAAGATGTCAAGAAAGAGTTATAAAAAATAAGAGAAAGGAGAATAAAGGAAAAATGATTAAGAAAATTTACTATGTGAGAGAAGATATTGGTATTTTTGATGATGAATCTGATTATGGAGATTTTGATGATAATGAATGCTTGTTCTTGGATATAGAAGAACCTAGTTCTGCTAATTCTAAAATTTGTGTGAAGGAAAATGATCTAGAAAAGAAGTATAAGGTTGAAGGTACTTTGGTATCTTCCTTTCACGTTAAAAAGGATAAGAAATACTGGATAATTGATAGTGGTTGCTCTAATCACATGACCGGAGACAAAAGTAAGTTTTTTATTTAGTATTAGCTAAATTTGGAGATGATTCAAAAGCTAAGATTTATGGAATAGGTTTAATCAATTTTGATGGAAAACATAACACTAATAATATTTACTATGTTAAGGGTTTGAGGCATAACCTTTTGAGTGTTGGAAAAATGTGTAGAAAAGGATATAATAATGTGCTTAAGGATGAAACATGTTAGGTCAAAAAAGGGTTTGGAACTGTGATTAGTGATAGTAAGAGAAAAGATGGAAACATTTATTAGCTTAAGGGTGCTGATGGACATTACTTTATGTCTTAGATTAGTGAAGTCGGTTATGACATCAAAGGATGTGTACATGAATTTTGATATTTTGGCAAGAATTAGTTTAGTTCAAGTAGTAAGATATCTTCCAAGAACCACAAAGCCTATCAATGCTATTTGTGAGAGTTGTCAATTTAGAAAACAAACAAAGAGTAGTTTCAAAGGAAATGAACAATCTTCTACTAGACTATTGGAATTAGTACATATAGATCTTTGTGGTCCTACAAGGGTGAGAAGTCTACAAGGTGACATGTACTTTATTCTTTTGATTCACGATTATTCTAGAAATGACATGGGTTACTTTTCTTGGAGAAAAATCTGATGCACTAGATAAATTCAAGGCATTTAAAGCTATGGTTGAGAATGAAATGGATCTAAAAATTAAATGTTTGAGGTCTAACAGAGGTGGTGAATTCACCTCCAATAATTTTAACATGTTTTGTGAAGTTCATGGCATTAAGAGGCACTTGTTTTCCCCTAGAACTCCAAAAAAAATGGACTTATTGAAAGGAAAAACTTTACTGTTCAAGAAGCTACTAGGACTATGATGAAAGAAGAAAACCTAACAAAATCCTACTAGAGAGAAGCAATTGATACTAGTGTTTACATACTTAACAGATTTTAAGCTAAAGCTAACAACACAGACTCCCTATAAGTTATAGTATGGAAGGATTCCTACTGTGAAGTACTTTAGATTATTTGGAAAAAAATGTTATATCAAAAAAGAAGAAGAAAACATAGTAAAGTTTGACGCAAGGTATGATGAAGGTATCTTCCTTTGATATTCTTCTAAAAGAAAAGCGTACAAATGTTACAAAAAAAGGTTGAGAAATATAGTTAAATGTGTAAATGTTAATGTTGATGAGAATTTTTAGAATTCAATTGCATTGGATGGATATGTGTCAGATGAACGGGCTGATGCAAGAAGTTGGGTACACAAAAAGCTCAAAAAGTGGAAGTGTTTTTGCTGTTTTTCAGAATTTGTCACACTTGGACTGAAAATTTGAGGCACTTACACAATAAATCTTAAAAAAATTAACTAATATGAAATTTATCATTTTGAGTCTAGTTTCCAAATATGTAAATTATTCAAATACCCAGATTATAGAAATTAAATTTTGATAGGGATCTATAAAAACCACTTTTTAAAAGTCCCTTTTTTTTACAATACCAAACACATGTATGGACAACACTTTTTGACCCAAATAAAAGTATTTTGCTAATTCCTTTTGGGAAAAGAGAGCTAACAACATGACATTTTGTCTGAAATTTTTTTTGTAATTTTTGGTTGAATATTTTTTTTTATTAAATTTATATTGGCCTTAATTGCTGCTTTTAAAAATCAACGTGTACAGACAGCATAATTGTTCCTAAACTAAACTTTTTTGACTCTTTTTTTTTTCATTGTGTAGAGAATTTTCTGAAGTTTGATCCCATATAAATTTTTTTACAAAAAATTTAACC
The DNA here is from genome assembly GCA_007258455.2 of Sequoia sempervirens. Lineage (NCBI taxonomy): Eukaryota > Viridiplantae > Streptophyta > Pinopsida > Cupressales > Cupressaceae > Sequoia > Sequoia sempervirens. The sequence goes on along the minus strand of VDFB02086081.1, from coordinate 212,679,370 downwards.
AATTTAAAAGAGTTATCAAAAAACAAAAAAGTCTAATATTTCAAGTTTAAGGACTAGTTTACTTAGAAATTAATTAAAAAATAGCAAACATAATCCAATATTAATAAAAATTATATATTTGGAAAGTAGAAATTGTGTTCTCTAATGGGTTTTAATTTTATAGATTGATTCAGAAAAGAAGTCCATCAGCCATGTTGTCAAAGTTGGACATTCTTCTTCAATCTGCCTTAGTTTTTTAGTTGTAGGTCAAAGGCTAAGGCTTGGATTGCCAAGTCTTTCCCAAGCCTAAAACCAAGGCTAGATGTGGTGTGGGAATTCAACTTTTAAATAACGCGTACGCGTTACAAAAATGCGTACTCATTATTTAAATGAAACGCGTACGTGTTGCATAACGCATACGTGTTGTCTATTTACCCATTGGGTAAAGGTAATGCGTACACATTATGAAACGCGTACGCATTCCTAGAAAATAACGCGTATGCATTTCATAATACATATGCATTTCTAATATAGTCATTTTTCCCTAATTTAAAAAATACTAGTAAAACACGATTTTCCTGCAACATTCTTTTTCTGTAGTACGGTCCAAAAGTGTCATTTTCTACATTTTTTATTGCAAATTTGTCTTATGTAGGGCATATTCTATTTAAATTGTTGGAAGAGACAAAGTGCAGGTTGAATTTTCTAAAGTGGAATCAAGTACAGGAACTTTTTAGAAGAATATTTTGAAAAAGAGAATTTTTGGACGTACTCGTGATTTTTTTGTACTTCAAAGTTTATAGAAAAAATTATCTTCATAGTACATAATTTAATTTGAATATTTGAAGGAGGTGGCAATTTGAAAATAGGTTTTTTGAATTATTTTTTTTGTCATCAAAAAGGGTTTGGTAACCATGGGTGATAAGAAAAGACAAAAAAAAAGATGTAGAAAGTTAATGACACCTGAAGAAATTCAAGCAAATAAAGATAAGGAGGCAAAAAGATAAAGGGAAAGGAGAGAAAGGATTCGTCAAATGAAAGATTTAGAAGCATCTAGTTCCAAGAATGATCAAGAGGAAGCTATGAATGATGAAATGAATGTAGATGATGCAATTGTGGAGATGGTGAATATGGAAGAAAATGCAATTACGAAGACAAACCCAACTATGCCTTCAACTTCAACATTGAATGATATGCAAACAACTTCGGGTATGTCTTGAAATCCACCTCCCAATGATATGGAAAATGCACCTATTCAAACAATCTATCCAGGTATGCATTCAAACCAAAGTTTTGATAATATTGGTATTGTTTTTTTAGATGAAGCTAGATACACCATTGATGAGATCAATAATATTAAGGTTGAAATAATGCAGAAACAAAAAAATGATGAAATTATATCATATGAGAATGCAAATGAGAATGAAATCCCTAATATTGATGAAAATGAGAATGCAATCCCTCATATTGATGAAAATGAGAATGAATGTAACACCCCGCCACACAACCCTAGAGGAAGTTGCAATTAACTACTCAAACGTACTAATTTTTTTAATTTTTTTTGTTTTAAGTACAATTAACAAGAAAGTTCACTACCCCTTGCCAACAACCTCTAAGGTTACGAGATTGAGATTACTTAAAAACCCAAACAAGAAACATAAATTGAAACTATAACATTTAATTACTTAAAGAATTAAGAAAACTTACATTCCATACATGATAAATTTTATCAAAGAGTAAGAGATACCACATGATTTCAAATAACATAATTGAACAATAAGATTACAACTCTCATTCCCCAAATGAGGTAAATCCAATAAGCATGGTTACATAATACATCTTCCACCTTGATGACAAATGAGGGATAAATAATTACAAGATTCAACTTAAATGAATAAATCATGAAATGAAACTGGATCCCACGAGCTCTCCAACTGGAAATCTTGTCCACACGAACAAGAAGAAAACCCAACGAAGTAAGGTACACATTCCAACCAGCCATATGGTACCCAAAGGACCAACCCCCATGCTAGGAGATAGTAAAAAGCTTCCAAGGAAAAACCTACAACCTCTAGGCATAGGTAGAACAACACTAAACCAAACAAGTACCAAGCTAACAACATGATTACAATGCTTCTAGATACCAATGATCAACTACACAGTAAAACAAAATTGACTTCTAATTGTAATAGAGAGAGTGTCACACATATTTTTATATGAGTTACCCTGACTCAACCTTCCTAGGCTATCGGACCCCCATCCTGGGTTACCCTAGCTTGCCTCTACCAGCCGCTGGACCCCCATACAACCTATGATTCTCATCTCATCTCAATCTTTAATAAGTGCATTAGTCATGAGAGAGGCATTCATTATCTTAATTAGTCTTGAAAGTTTTTTCATTAATTCTTTTTAAGTTATCACTTACTTAAACCCTAAGTGAGTTACCTTGGTGCCCCTCTGTGTGCCAGAGCCCCACATAGAGCCACTCTCCTATCGACAACATACCAAACAAAACCAATCACCAAGGGTACCAAAGTGCATACAAACTAGATAAACAATCACTCCAACTCTAGGAGGTGACATATAATGAAACTCACTCTGAACAATTGGAGGCAACAAAACACATAATCCACTCCTTCCAAAGAAGGCACAGACCACATAAACCACTCCTAATCCAAAGGAGGCACAAATCACATAATCCACTCCTAATCCAAAGGAGGCACAAATCACATGATCCACTCCTAATCCAAATGAGGCACAAACCATCCTCATTTGTGAAAATCAGGTAAAACAACAGGATACAACTATACGCACTACCCAAGGCAATACAAAGGTTGACTAACATAATAAAACAACCCCAAAAAAGTTAAACCTCTTATGGAAGACTTAACAACCCTTCTAATCTAATTTCCCCAAAGCGAAAACAAAAGAAGTGTACATTCAAGAAGGGCAATCAAACAAGAATTAAATCTATATTTCAATTTCCTAAATCCACTTCCTCCATTAACATTCAGTAATTTATTTCCTTAATAAAACTTATTTAATAACATCTCTTTCAAAAAAAATATGAAATTTAAACCAAATATTTAATTCCCTAATTGCTTTTAAATAATAATATAATAAACATTTACTTCTTCAATTTAAAACATATAATTTTAAAATAACTATTTCTTCTTTGCAAAATATATCATTTTAAAATCAATTAATCTCGCTATTAAACACCTTACATTTAAATCCAATATTTGTCCTTTTAAATATATTATTTTAAAATAAAAACAATAATTTAACTATGAACACAATATTTAAATTCCTCAATTACAACTTTCATGAAAATAACTAATCTTATTGTAAATTCGTTTGAAACCAATAAGAACTATAAATTAAAAAACGCTCTTTTAAACATTTCAAAACAAAATTTAATTTCAAATAGATTTAAATCTTTTAATTTATGCATTTTCAAAACAACTTTAATTTATTTAATTTATTTAGTCAACAACATAAGTTTAATTTATCAATTTATTTACTCAACAAAATAAATTTACTTAGTTAGTTTATTGACTTAATAAAATAAATTTAACCACGACGATTAACTTGATTTACCACATAAATGAAATTTACTTAATTACTTTATCCATTTAATAAGATAAATTTACTCAATAGATTAAATTACCTTACCAATAAAATAAAATAAAATAAATAACAATTTAATCTAAAATCCATAAATTAACATTTCTACCTCTTAAATATTAATTCCCACATATAATTTCCACTGAGAATAAATGATCAAAACATCAAAGACGACATGACTCAACAACATACTAGACACCAACTGACGACACACTATGACAGGGTTGTGGTTTGACAAGGAAACTTCGTTACTATCTCCCAATAAACAATACCATTGGGATATGGACATGCTCAAACCTGTGAAACCAGGTGGAGACAATGTCCTGTACCTACAATCCTATAATAAAAAATAATGTCGTACATGGATAATCATAACAGTCACACCATGAAAAGAGATCATGGAATTACAGGGCACTCACATGCGAGTGATGTAATCTCGTCCCCTTCACCTATATAGTCACATCAATACTGATGAAGGTAAATCATCATTAATCAATAGATAAACATATATCAATATTAACAACTATGCTAATCAAAAGCATAACATGAAACATAGCATCCATATAGTGCATCATCTTATCACAGAATAACATCCACATCACTCCAAAGCCAGCGATCCTAAGACAATAACAAATATCAACGTCTATCATAGTAAAGGTACCGAATAATAGCCTGAACAAATCAGAAATACATAATAGCAACTAGATGGGCACTACATCCTCCCCCCTAGGATCAGGCTTACTCCTGGAATCCTGCGAACACAAATAGGTAACACACACACACATGCACAAATTCACATGCTACACCATTGTCTATAATACATTCACCTAGTGGAAAGGATATCAGTGCATTGCACACTACACTAAGGATCCTATCCTCTCCACTAGTTTTCTGCACCATTGGACCTTCACCACCTAACAATCACTTCTAGGTAGACAAGTGAGATCAACCCAAAAGGAAAACATAGACTACCAAACAAAGCATCTAGGTCAACGCCATGGGCTCATAGTTCCTAGAGCATAAACCTACGCAACTAACAACTTAATGGGTTCCACATTATCCCAAAGCACCCAATGTTTAAAATTGGGCTCTGATACCATGTGTAAACACCCCGCCATGCAACCCTAGAGGAATTTGCAATTAACTACTCAAACGTACTAATTTTTTTTATTTTTTTTCTTGTTTAAGTACAATTAACAAGCAAGTTCACTACCCCTTGCCAACAACTTCTAAGGTTACGAGATTGAGATTACTTAAAAACAAAAACAAGAAAAATAAATTGAAACCATAACATTTAATTACTTAAAGAATCAAGAACACTTACATTCCATACACGATAAATTTCATCAAAGAGTAAGAGATACCACATGATTTCAGATAACATAATTGAACAATAAGATTACAACTCTCATTCCCCGAATGAGGTAAATCCAATAATCATGGTTACATAATACATCTTCGACCTCAATAACAAATGAGGGATAAATAATTACAAGATTCAACTTAAATAAATAAAGCATGAAATGAAACTGGATCCCACGAGCTCTCCAAATGGAAATTTTGTCCACACAAACAAGAAGAAAACCCAACAGAGTAAGGTGCATGTTCCACCCAACCATATCGTACTCGAAGGACCAACCCCTATGCTAAGAGATACTAAAAAGCTTTCAAGGAAAAACCTACAACCTCTAGGCATAGGAAGAAAAACACTAAACCAAACAAGTACCAACCTAACAATATGATTACAATGCTTCCAGATACCAATGATTAACTACATAGTACAACAAAAATGACTTTTGATTTTCATAGAGAGAGTGTCACACATAATTTTCTATGAGTTACCTTGGCTCAACCTTCCTAGGCTACCGAACCTCCATCCTGGGTTACCCTAGCTTGCCTCTACCAGCTGCTAGACCCCCATACAACCTATGCTTCTCATCTCATCTCAAGCATTAATAAGTGCATGAGTCATGAGAGAGGCATTCATTATCTTAATTAGTCTGAAAGTCTTTTCATTAATTCTTTTTAAGTTATCACTTAATTAAACCCTAAGTGAGTTACCCTAGTGCCCCTCTGTGTGCCAGACCCCCACATAGAGCCACTTTCCTATTGACAACATACCAAACAAAACCAATCACCAAGGGTGCCAAAGTGCATACAAACTAGATAAACAATCACTCCAACTCTAGGAGGCGACATATAATGAAACTCACTTCGAACAATTGGAGGAAACAAAACACATAATCCACTCCTTCCAAAGGAGGTACAGACCACATAAACCACTCCTAATCCAATGGAGGCACAAATCACATAATCCACTCCTAATCCAAAAGGAAGCACAAATCGCATGATCCACTCCTAATCCAAAGGAGGCACAAACTATCTTCGTTCGTGACAATCAAGTAAAACAACATGATGCATCTATACGCACTACCCAAGGCAATACAAATGTTGACTAACATAATACAACAACCCCAAAAAGTTAAACCTCTTATGGAAGACTTAACAACCCTTCTAATCTAATTTCCCCAAAGCGAAAATAGATGAAGTGTACATTCAAGAAGCGCAATCAAACAAGAATTATATCTATATTTGGATTTCCTAAATCCACTTCCTCCATTAACATTCAATAATTTATTGCCTTAATAAAACTGATTTAATAACGTCTCTTTCAGACAAAAGATGAAATTTAAACCAAATATTTAATTCCCTAATTGCTTTTAAATAATAATAAAATAAACATTTACTTCTTCGATTTAAAACATATAATTTTAAAATAACTATTTCTCGTTTGCAAAATATATCATTTTAAAATCAATTAATCTCGCTATTAAACACCTTACATTTAAATCCAATATTTGTCCTTTTAAATGTATTATTTTAAAATAAAAATAATAATTTAACTATGAACACAATATTTTAAATTCCTCAATTACACCTTTCATGAAAATAACTAATCTTATCGTAAATTCGTTTGCAACCAATAAGAACTATAAATAAAAAAATGCTCTTTTAAACATTTCAAAACAAAATTTAATTTCAAATAGATTTAAATCTTTTAATTTATGCATTTTCAAAACAACTTTAATTTATTTAATTTATTTAGTCAACAACATAAGTTTAATTTATCAATTTATTTACTCAACAAAATAAATTGAATTAGTTAGTTTATTGACTTAATAAAATAAATTTAACCACGAAGATTAACTTGATTTACCACATAAATGAATTTTACTTAATTAATTTATCCATTTAATAAGATAAATTTACTCAATAGATTAAATTACCTTACCAATAAAATTAAATTAAATTAAATAATTTAAATATCAATTTAATCTAAAATCCATAAATAAACATTTCTACCTCTTAAATATTAATTCCCACATATAATTTACACTGATAACAAATGATCAAAACATCAAAGATGACATGACTCGACAACATACTAGACACCAACTGACGACACACTATTACAGGGTTGTGGTTTGACAAGAAAACTTTGTTACTATCTCTCAATAAACAATACCGTTGGGATATGGACACGCTCAAACCTATGAAACCAGGTGGAGACGATGTCCTATACCTACAATCCTGTAATCAAAAAGAATGTCGTACATGGATAATCATAATAGTCACACCATGAAAAGAGATCACAGAATAATAGGGCACTTGCATGCGAGTGATGTAATCCCATCCCCTCCACCTATATAGTCACATCAATACTAGCGAAGGTAAAGCATCATTAATCAATAGATAAGCATATATCAATATTAACAACTATGCTAATCAAAAGCATAACATGAAACATAACATCCATATAGTGCATCATCTCATCACAGAATAACATCCACATCACTCTAAAGCCAATGATCCTAAGACAATAACAAATATCAACGTCTATCATAGTAAAGGTACCAATTAATAGCCTGAACAAATTGGAAATAAATAATAGCAACTGGAGGGGCACTACAATGAAATCCCTTTTACATTTGAAAATGAAAATGAAACCCCTTGTGTGAATGAAAATGGAACTCCTTCTATGGATGAAGGTGAAAAAAAAAATTTACAATTGAAACAGATGTGCTAGATAACCTTCATGATAATGTTTCTTCAAGACAAATTAGAAATTATGGAAATAAAATATATAAAATGTTTTTTTATAGAAATAAATTAGGATTCCAATGTCAACTCACGGTGCAATTGATGAGAATGTTGAAAATGAGAAAAGTGATGAAAAAATTAGGTGTTTTTTGTAAAATCAAAAAGGAAAGATTATTCAGTAGAACAAGTCATATCTAGTGTTGCTAATGCTATTGATGTTATTGGTAAGAAAATTCGATCAAAAGATAAGAATGTGGCTCATCGTGCAATAACAACTACTCTAGAGTATAAAACAACTTCAAATAAAAGAATGTTAAGTAAGATAAGTAAATGTGTAAAAGTAAATCATAGAATTTTGATAAGAGTTGCTAAAAGAAGAGAAAGTATTGAAAAGGATCTTATTAATCAATGTTGGAGTTTTAGTGGTAGACTCCCAAGATCAGACATGAAATTAACTAATGAAATTAAATCTTTAATCGATAAATTTTGGCATGATAATACAAGAGTATCACCTAACATTAGAGATGTCTTAAAATTAAGGGTGGGTTCCAAAATTCATGAACCTCATCCGAAACATCTCTTAGATATGACTCAAACTGAATTATATAAAAAAAAAATTAGATGCTTCAATCTTACCATTGAATATTAACATAAGTCAAAGATCATTTGAAAAGTGTAAACCTTGGTATGTTAGAATTAATAAGCAACATATCTCTTGTTGTTGTAAGACTCATGTACAATTTCATTATTATTATCATATATTTCGATATATACAATGCACTTTGCATGCTAACCAAATTATGCAGGACATTTCTAGCATTAATATGCCACCTAAAAGAATCAAAGATTTTATAGCAGGTTTGTTTTGTGATCCCTCTTTAAATAGAAACTCATTTTTTTTTAAAGCATGCATTTCTGGAGAATGCGATAGGTGTAGTAACTTTTCATTATTAGGAGAATGTATGCATGAAAGTAGTTTAGATGAATTTGGATAACAATTAGTGGATGTAAAAAAAATTAAAAATGTTGAGTATTCTTTAAAAGATGGAAAAACTGGAAAACGTGTTGAGCTAATTGTGGAAAAAGTTAGTGTGCATGCTTTTATTAATGAATTTAAAGATAATTTTGTACCTAAATATGTACAACACTCTGATAATGCTCATTGGCTTGATAATCAATTTCATTTATGTAAAAACACATTCCCAATTAGAACTATATTGTCAGTTGTTGATTTTGCTGAAAATTATACTCTTTCTCCATAAGAAGAAATTCAATCACAGTATTATAATTCAATGCAAGTAGCTATATTTGTGCACATTGTTTATAGACATGCAAAAGATAGTACAGAAGATAATATAATTTTTTTGAGAGTAGCATTTTTATGTAAGTGATAATCGATTACATTCATCTAAGTTTGTACAATATTGTTTTGATATATTTTATAAAAATTTAAAAGAGAGAGGAATTCAAATGCTAGAACATCTCATATGGTTAGATAATTGCACGGGTCAATTCAAAACTGCTAGAATGTTTTATTGGTTATGTAAATTTCATAAGGAAAATAATATCCAACACATATGGAGTTTTTTTTTAAGCTGGTCATGATAAGGGAGAACATGATGGTGCAGGTGCATGTGTGAAAAGAGCTCTTGCTAGAGAGCAAATAAAATTTGAGGATGCTATGAAATTTAGAGATGCACGTGCAATTGTAGATTGGTGCAATACCAAATTATCTACAAGAACAAGTGAGAGCTCAATAATTCGACGCTTCTTTTGGTTAGTTGAAGAAAATGATATTTTTTCTCAACAAGATTGTGAAACAATTAATGGATTTGCAAAATGGCATTCGTTTAAGAGTTTGAATACAAACACATGGACAGTATGGACAAGGGAGTTGGAATGCTTTTGTCAATTTTGTATTGCAGGTGATTGGGAGGCATGTGAAAATACGGAATGGGTCGAACAATGGCAACAAAGAGCCTTAATGCCTACATCGACAGATGTTCAACATGGAACGATAATTGAAGATAATCAAGTGTTCACATCAAATGATTATGATCGTGTTTCAGATCTTGTACAAGAAGGTACATTATTTATTGAGTTGAATTTTGTATGTATGCATGTTTATATGTGAATTAAATATAAGTCACTCTTTATTGAATTTTGTATTTATTTTTGCAAGACATGTGTATGATGTTGTTGCACCTGAGGGGAATGAAGAGGAGACAAATTACTGGTTGGCTAGATGTGTTAAGAGAAAACATAAGTTGGCACATCCTAGAGTGGATGATGACAACTTTGAGTATCCAACTGGTTCAGTGGTTGTTGTTGGCACCTGGCTTCGAAAATATTTGATGAGAAAGAATGGCTTGCCTACATTTGAAGATTATGAAAGACACAAGAAGATTATACATTATTCACATTTGATTTTGGCAACCAATATAAAACTAGTTAGATATCAAGGGAGGCCTGCTAATAATTTTTTATGGACACTTTCAATGGATGATCATGAGACAATCATAGATGCATTAAAAAAAAGAGAGGATGTAGATGGTGCAATAGAGTAAATAAATATTGGTAAGTATATCTAGCTGTTTATATAGTTAATTGATATATATAGTTGTATTTAATCATTTCCTAATTAAAGTTTTATATCATTTTTTGTTTCAAGTCTCCCAAAATTAGATGCTTTACAAAAAAGAGAAAAGATGCACATATATTACAATGGAATTCAAATCTAGACATAGGTAACTATATATAGTTCTAGATACATTTAACTGATAGTATAAATTCATTATCTCAACTCCCCTTAACCCTCTTGCATCCCTTCTTGCATCCCCTTAAGCCATCCTCTTAAAAGACCCTTAAGTCATATCCTCTTACATCCCCGTAATCCATAATCTTGCATTCCTTAAGTCACTCTCATAATTCCCCTTAAGCCATCCTCTTAGGGCCTGTTAATCCATATCGTAAGGTTCATGAAATGCATCCCCTTAATCCACTATCTTACATCCCTTTAATCCATTCTATCAACTCCCCTTAATCCACCCTCTTACATCCCCTTAAGCCATCTTCTTAAAGGACTCTCATAATTCCCCTTAAGCCATCCTCTTAGGACCTGTTAAGCCTTATCCTAGGGTTCATGAGATGCATCTTCTTAAACCATCCTCTTAAATCCCCTTAAGGCATTCTCTTAAGACCCCCCTTAAGCTATATATCCTCTTAGGTCCCCTTAATCCATCCTATGGAAAACATTTTTTGAATTTGTATGCAATTTACTATATATTGTTCTTTTCTCGCATGGATTTTTTTCTTAAATGACTCATAAAAATTGTAGTTACTTACATTAATTATTTTTGTAGGTTCTCATCAAGTCGGTCTACAAAGTGATTGTTGAACTGAAAAATTATTTTATCAAGAGACTATGTAAATATTAATTTTTGGTCTTCACCTAAAAGTTGATAAGTTTTAATTGTATCTACATGCACATATATGTTTCATCATATTATATAGTTGTAATAAACATCTTGATATACATTATATATGTTTGTTTGATGTCACTTTTTAAATATCTTGTTCCAATTTTATAGATTATACATTTCATGTCTTGTGTTTACCACATTTTATATAATTATTCAATTGTATAGATTATACATTTTATACATACAAGGAGATAGTTTTTTTATTTATTGATTCAAATATTTGCTATCTAATTGGAAAATAATTAAAATTACCTGCCCTAAATTTATTATGAATATGATCTAAACTATTTAAGGAATGTTTTAATTTGTCACCTAACCATGTGATAAATTATATATATATTAAATTTGATTCTAGATAAGAATTTATATAGTGCATGTAATACTTGAAAATTAGATAAAATATAAATAGTCTAATGTATGAGTGCATATAATCATGAAAATGAACATAACAAGATATCATAATTGACTGCATATATAATCATCATATTAAAGTCAATTGATATAAATAAACACAAATATGATAATAACATGTTCAAAGTAAAACTAGAGATAGATAGTCCATAAAATTTATATGTCAAGTCCAACACATATATTTAAATAAAACTAGCTCAATCTATAGTCCATAAAATATAAAACCATCTAACTTTCAGGCTGATCGGTCAAATCAAGTCTCCTCTTTGTTCCATGTTGACTAGATGTACCTGCATCATGCTATAAAAGAGTAAAAGAAACTTGAAATTAGATTTAAATTTATTTAGAAATTTTGATATAATTAAACATATTTAAACTTGAAAATATAAACTTTTAGATAAAAATAAATTTAATTAAATATCTAGTAAATAAAGTAAAAATGATTTCTAGTATGCATAAATTACCATATGATCTTGTGAATTTGTAACTGGCACATTTTATTCAACGGGTAGCATAACTGTCACTTGAGAAGATGCAAATTCTTGATCTACTATATCATGCATATTCATATAAAGCAAACAATATGTGAAAACCTCAAATATATATATATTTAAAAGGTTCGTAAAAATTGTATAGGAGATTTAAAGTAAATTTTACAACCTCGAATGATATGACCTCATGATCACGCACTTGAGATTGCCCATGCATAAATGCCAATGATGTCTCAAGTGTGCAGCCCGCCATGGGTATCTCATGAAATTCCTGCATATAGATGTACAACAATTCATATAGATCATTGACACATGATGTGTATGTAAATGAAAAAATTAAATTAGATCTATGATGTCTATTTTATTTAAACTTAACAAACTTTTGAAAGCACGCACCTGAGCTGATGATGTCTCAAGAGCACTCACCACTGTAACTTGTGGTTGGTAAGTACTAGGTATCATATGACCTCCCTGCATCTAGATATAATATATCAATTCACACATGTGTACAAATTCAAATGAAATTATATATATATCCACACAAATTATTTAATATATATTGGTTCAAGTACCTGTCCAAAAGGTGAGCCCAAATCTACAACACTCGACATATGCACACGATGATCATATTGAGTTTCAAGCATCACGTGATCATGCGTCTACACCAAACACTTATTGAATTAATATTATATTATATATATAATTTGATGTTATTATTTACATGAATTTTTCACATTTCAAACTTGAATTAAATTTAAGTTCAAAAGATGAACATACATGTGTATGACGATCCTCAGAATATAGTAAATTCAGGTATGACCCTGTCCCAAATGCATGTGCATCACCTGAAGTGGATGTTTGAGTATCCCTATAGCCTGAGCCTCCATACTCTCTATTGGCCACTTCAGTGGCCGCATGTGTAGTCTGTTGAGTGAGATGTCCTGAAAGTGAACTCAATTCTCCTAATGTTGATAACATGGTCTGTTGCTGAAATGCAGCAGGAACACTAGGAGAAGGAAGAGGAACAATAGGAGCAATTGGAGCATGTCGTTGAGGATCGACACGTGCTCCTAGTCTATGTTGGGGCATTCCATGCCCAACTCCCTGAAATGACCTCATATCAAAATAGTTGGGTTTTTTACCCAACTCAAACTCAGCCCATAACTTTCTCAAAAAGTATAAGGGCACCTCACTATTTCCATGTGGTGGACTATCAAACATCATCCACCATATTTCCCAAAAATGTGTAGCTATCTGTGGGTGCCTACACCATAAAATTGAAATTCATTTTTTCGTGGGTGGAATGGGTTGGTTTGTTTGGGGGTTAATAAAATATTGGCACATGGCTTGTTTGCTCAAATATTCTCTCTTAATTGATCTTCATCAACTACAGGAGGGGGTGGGGGGTTAGGCAGTGGAGAATGTGGAGGTGTGCTTGGGTTTTGTTCATGTGGTGGATTGGGATGTACCGGATCTATAGGAATTTCTTGATTGAGCATAAAATCCTCTAAATTAAACATCGGATCCATGTGAGCAATGATATAGCAACTACATTTTAAATAATTAAAAAATATATATCAACAAACTAATTAAATAATGCACACAATTTGAAAGTTATTTAAAAATCACATTGAACATGCACAAATTCAAAATATATTTCATTTGAAGACCATTCGATTTATAACATTATAAAATCCATAGCATTAAAAATTCATAGCATGTACACACATTAAATTGAGTCCAGTGTGGAGTTGTTAATATGAAGGGTAGAAATGAAATTATGGGGTTTTATTAAAATTTATTTAATCTCATTCATTATTTTCAAATAATACTAAAGATAAGAATGAAAAATTTATAGAAGACATTGAAAGGGACACATAGATATATGCTAGTGAACTAATTGCAATGTACAAAATATAAAAAAAGATGAGTGACCAAGCTCTATTCACCAAATTGATCCCCTTAAGAAATGTCAAATTCCCCCTTAAGACATCTATTTATGATTTAGGGTATATGATGGCTTAAGGGGATCTATGTGTAGTAACGTCCTAGGACAAAATGGTCCATGGCTTAAGGGAATAAAATTTGGAGTTTCCTAAGGAAACAAAATTTCATTTTAAGGTCCTACAACAAAATGAATAGATGTATTAATCAAGTATGAAAAAATTTAATTAAATCTGGGGCATGAATTGATTTATCTAAATTTTCAAATTTCATGACAAGAGACACAAGATCTATATAGTGGGACAAATTAGTTAAGAAGAAATTATAAGTTTAGCACTAACATTAAAATTTATAATCTCATTCATTGTTTTCAAAGAATACTAAAGATAAGAATAAAAAATTAATAGAATACATTCAAAGGGACACATAGATATATGCTAGTGACCTAATTGCAATGTAAAAAATAAACAAAGATGAGCTTGAGCTCTATTCACCAAATTTTGAGAACTTCTTTGACCCCCTTAAGAAATGTCATATTAGGACCCCTTAAGACATCGATTTATGATTTAGGGTGATAGGATGGCTTAAGAGGATCTATGTCTAGTAAGGTGGACTAGGAAAAAATGTTCCATGGCTTAAGGGAATAAAATTTGGTGAAGTTGCCTAAGGCAACCAAATTTCATTTTAAGGTCCTAAAACAAAATGAATGCTAAATTAGGGTTTAGGGTATAGATTTACAGATTTGATGACATGAAAACATATAGAAGACACATGAATAAATTTTTACAAGTAAATGAGAAACCCTACCACCTAAACTTAGTGCTTTGAATAAAATATGTGACATTCTAGGAATAGCTTCAATATATCAACAATTAGGAATTTTAGATCTCAATTATAAGTAAGTTGTTGAGTTATGATGGATTTTGAACTTATTTGGACCTCTAAGCACTCTTGAATGATTTAAAAAGGAAGAGGAGATCTAAAGTGATTTAGACCCAATTTTTTTTCTAATCATATATTTTTTGAAACTTTTCTATGGCATAGAATCTTCCTTTGAATATTTATATAAATTCTAGACGTGCATGGGTTTTCAAAAAAATAACCTAACTTCCACTAAGTGAGGAATCAATTGATCAATTCAATAAATAAATAATATTAGAAAATAAGCCTTTGGTTATAGAATTGACTTGCATTTATGAATCATCTATCAAGTTTCTCAAAAAAGTAATTTGAATTTTCCAAATTGAAATGTTCATGCTACAAGTTAGCTTTGATACACTAGTTTAGAGAAAGCACAACATTTAGTTTTCCTAATCTAGAACAATGCCACTACACATGAGAGTTAAAATAGGAATTAGATTACACACAACCTATAGATCTTATGAATAACATCCTATAAATTAAGGATTAAATATGATCATAATGCATCCTTACATAATTCACAAAGGATCTCATCCAAATAAGAGAAATGGGTAGAAATCATTCATGCTTCACATTTTAATATTTATTTGTTTAATAACATTTATGTGTCTAGCTCTATCCATATTGCACATAGTCTAGATTAACAAGTATGACTTGCATTTCTATGTTCTTTTAAGAGAATACATCATACACTATATAAGCTAACAACATTGATATAGAGTGATTACATGCTCATATAAACTAGCATCATGATATGTGAACTTATTAAATCAAGCACATAGTTTCACATGAGGCACATTATTTTACTTCACCGGTACACTTTCAAAAGTTAAATTATACAATCATGAAGTTTTCTGAGATAAAATTTGCTATCAAATTTATATTAAATGTGAACATATTATAATTAAATCAATTTGTTGGTTAATACATAGATCTATGCATCGATTTTTTGTACCTCCTTTATTAGTCAATTATGAATTTCATTGGTAGTTGTGTGGATCACCAACGACATACCAAAGTGTACCTAACCTATGGACTATAATTTGTGATCCCTCCCTACATGTTATGTCATCAAATCTTACTACATATCCTTATTTTACCTCTTCTATTATATCACATGCCCCTAATATTGAACTTTTCATCACTTCCTCCCTAAATAAACTAAGAACAGTGAGTGAGAGTAAAAATCATACAAAGAAGGTTATGTCAAATATAAAATGTAATCTAAACCTCCTTGAGGAGCCCTAATTTAGGGTTTTAGCTTTACGTTTTAGGGTAAATAGCCCATTTTAGGTTTACATAAATTAGGGTAAATAGGGTTTTAGGTTTATGTTTTAGGGTTTAGGTCCAAGGATTAACCTGTGTAAATTAGTTTTTAGGGACCTATGTAAATTTTGTAACCTAGGGTTTCTAGGGTTTTGATTTCTAAGTTAAATGTGTCCAATTTAGGTTTAGTTTTTATGGTTTCCAATTTACAATTTAAATTTCTTTTTTTCATTGACATTTTTTGTTTTTTAAATGCAATTAAAAACTATAAAACATTGAACAAACAAAAAAAAACTAAATACTAATTAAAAAATTAAAAAAAAGATATAAAGCAAAAAAAAATGAAGAATTCAACCGACCTGGAGGACAATGAGGTCGGTTGTGTCAATGAAAGGAGGTGGTGGTAAATTTTTTCTTCAATGAAGGCCTTTGAAACATGTACATGATCTCCTTTGTTCTTCTCTGATGCAGATTAAACTGGTGAGGAAAAATGAAATACAATCGCTTATTAAAAAAAAAAAACTATCAAGAAACGTATACACATTTTGAAATGCGTATGTCATAAACGCATAGGCGTTTCCGGTTAGCGTACTTGAATCTAAACGCATACATGTTCGGATTTAGGCTCGGGTACCCGATCCATAACGCATACGCGTTTCATGTAAAACTTTTTGTTTTTCCCAAAATTTCCCCTCTTCATGTACCCAACTTCTTGCTTTTACCCAAACCTAATTGCAGTGAAATAGAAGAAAAAGTTGATAAAAAGAAGTGTAGAATGAAGAGGAAGAAGCTTCAGAGAAGACCCCTAAGTATGTGCAAAAGAATTATTCTGAAGAATAGATCATTGGAGACAAAAAGAAAGGAGTTTTGACAAGAAGTAGAGATACTGAAGCTGAGGTAAATTTGTGTTTACTTTCTAAAGTTGAACCTAAAATAGTGAGTGAAGCATGTGTTGGTGCTCCAAATATCAACATAATCAATGAATCCTAAAGACTTATCCAATGTCTTATGCTCAGACTCAGAGGTTGATTTGGCCAACTAACAGGAAATGGGATTAACAAACATTTCCCCTGCACTTCAGGCTCTATAAAACCTAGTGGAGTGACCCTTCAACAATATCTAAAGATCTGGACATACAGCTAACATGATATTGCTCAACAAATAATGCTCTTACAAAATTATGTTGAGAAACATAAAATATTACTCAATATTGGCTAAGACATTGAGTAAATTTCACTAACCAGCATGGAGAACAAGGTAAACCTATAACTCAACATACATAATTGAAATGATTTTGAATTTTAAAGATTTGGGACCAAGCTGAAAACAACACAAGCATAATAATTGACCAATGCCAAGAAATGGGCTATGGAGTCATATAAAAAAACATTTCATCCTACAATGTTGAACATATTCTAAAGATTTTTGCAATTGTTATCAAATTATGACAACAAGACCACTCAAGTTTCATTTGATAATCATTCTTTACAAAATCCACCTGAAACATAACACTCCTCTCACACTTGCTGAAGTAATTACACTACTCCCTGAATAATAGGCAATAATAAGCTCAACTTGTGATTTATTAAAGCAATTACATTATTCAATGAGAAGGCAACAACAAATGCAACCATTGTACATGAAAAGACTTAGATAACTTTATTATTGAATCCCAAAAGAGCACTACATTTCAGAAATGGAGACAATTATCAGCTAAAATATACATGAAAGCACAATTCAGAACACACACTTCAGATTGAATGACTTAATTGCAATCCTCCTAGCTTTATGGTCTACCAAGAGCTTTTGCTTGACTTGCAGAGCTTTTAGAAAATGGAACCCCCAGAATCAAAATCATGTACAATTGAGAAGAGAAGAGAATAAAAGAAGAATTGATGCAACCCTAAGATCAATTTGATCCATAGATGTTATCTGGAAACATCATCCACCATTGATCATCAAACTGGAAAAAGACTCTCCCCTCTCTCTTCCTCAAACAGAATTTTCATCCAAAATTCCCCCTTGTTCTCATTCACAAAATATGCCCGTATGGAGAAATTTCACCCATTTACTCTATTGTGTAAAAATATTTATCTCTATTTGCCCATGAAATTTTTTTATTTATGTTCTTTGTTATCTATTGTAGCTACACATTGTAAACACATTTAATTTTCATTTCCCATCACCTAAGACATTCCTCTATAAAGTGAATATAAAATTCACTTAACTTATCCTCCTTTTACACTGCATCCACCTACTCTCTGTAACATTTGCACAAAGTATTTTAAATACTTTACTTTAAAAATCTCCCTCGGGTAAAATTTAACTTTACCCGTGCACACTATGTTTCACATTTAGAATATTTCACCTTTTTCCTTTTAAATGGAAAACCCTTTTAACCTTGTATCAGGAAAAAAAATTAGCTTTATGCCATTTAAATTAAATGGGCCCCCTTTAGTAATTCATCAACCACTTTATAAATTAAAACTTTGGCACTTTTAATTTTATCGGTTCCCTCTTTGAAAAATGTCATCGGACATTTTATAGCATTTAAATGTTTTTTTCTTAATGCTTTCTAACAAAATTCACCAATTCAATAAACATTTACGCTGGGACCCACTACTTACACATGGCATGACTTCGCCATTTCGCGGGTTTTACAGAACTTGCACCTTCCATCCATGAGCCAGTGGGGAAAGATTTGGATGAAGCTAGATCTTATCCTCTTCCGTGAGTCATCCACCTACATTTTTCTCTTTTTTTTCCCTAACTTTATTAACGCTTGATCTCTTTTCTGCAACTCAGGTCTCTTGTCATACTCTGGCTATGGCATTTGATTAAGGTGTTCATTTTTGTGATTTAATGGATGTCCACATCCAGCTCCAAACTGTGTGGTCTTTCAAGCTTCTATGGCCTTTTCAAACGTTCCATCTTGCATAATCTGTCATGGTTGACCTCCATTTGTTTCTGCTCTCACAACAAACCTGTTTGGGCCTTACACTACAATCACGGCTTCCCACAGGGTCACATTTGGAGTACCCTCACACAAGCTTGTGTGCCTTCTCCATTCATTTGGTTGGCGTGGGAAATGCATTTGCTTGAAATTTATTTGAAGATTTGAAGACATTATGTGTGGAAGCCACAAACGTAGAACTTTATCCCACTGTTGATGGTGTTCCATGAGACTACATTGAGCTAAGGGTTTATAAAAAGCCTTTTTCAGCGTATTTTCTGCATATGTTGTTCTTATGGAGATCTTGATACATTCACAATGCAAAACCCACATTGGCGCGCTGTCCTCTTCCATAGTTCATTTATGCTTTGGTGGATTCCCACCTTTCATTTGTTGTGTACCCTCCAATCTTCCATTTTAAGAACAGAAGTTTCATTTCCATTTATTCATTTCGTTTTCCCTCATTCATCAATACTTCGATGGGTTCTACTATAACACACACATTGTTGCCTGGATGATGTCAATGGAGATAGGAAACTAATTGAATAGTGATCTTTTCTAAAACATAGATGGAGTGCCTCAATACAAATCATTCTTCCATGAGTTTATTTTCTCCTCGAACCCTTCTAAGTCCTTGCTACAGAACGTGGATTTTATGTTCATGTTGGGCATATGTTACTTTAGTGCTGGCACCTCCCTTGCTTGAAAACTCCTGTAGAAATTTCATTAAATTAACTTTGTGAACACTTATGCATTTCATGGTATTACAAGGACACTTGTTTAGGGGTTTCTAAAACTTTTAAAAATCTCTCTTGTATTTGATGGTCGTGTTCCCTCATCTGGATTGAGCCCTTTTACTTGGAAGTTTAAAAAATGTTCTCAAAAAATCATTTTTTGCATATTATGCTTCCTGTAGCATTTGATGGATACGCATACCTCGTGTACTGAGCAATCAAGTACCTTTTCATTTGTTAAAACATTCCCTTGAGACTTATATTCACAAGCAATCATTGCTTGGCTATAGCAATCATCAAATGGAGTTATTACATCCATTTTACCATCCCTTATATTGTTTCTTGTAGCCTTGGATCGTCCATAATAATCATGTAGTTTGCATATAGGGATTTTCTTTATCTTAGTAACTTGATATGCACATTATGTAATGTTAAAATTTAGTGGAAACGAGTAAAGGAGACATTTTCCTTTAAAAGTTCCACATTAAAGTATTCACTCGTTGTTGCCTCATAGAAAGCTACAAGCATAAAAGCTAAATGCAAATATTTTGACCTCATATTGCATCTCTAATGGAGGCTTTGAATTTATCAACTTTAGTTCAAGAAGCGTCACTAGATAATATGGGTTTTCCTGATAATCAAAACACTTTTATAAATAACCATCAAGAGACACCAAGTTGAACAATATCTTCACATGTTAGCACCCTCAAATTATGTGATACATGTCGGGTCCCTTATGAGCCGGACTAAAAAAACTCATTTTCAAACAACTATGATGCTCAAATTGGCTTGATGCAACTTCTAAATGCTTCAAACGTGAAAAGATGAAATGGGTTTGCATTAACACTCACTTTTTGACATGTTTGCAAAATATGCCAAACTGGCCAAGTAGGCTCTGGAATCGGCTTTGAAAAATGATCAAACGGCCTCTTGAAGACATAAAAACTTACAGACATGTAACCATTGGTCCAGAGAATTGAATGCAAAAGATGACTCAGCTAATGCAGTCATGAGGTGAAAGATATTCGATGCCAAAGTTGCTCAGCTGAAATTTCTGCAACAATCAACAGTTCTAAACCAATTACAACTCAAGAGATCACCTCGTTGCAAAAAAATCAAATCAACTATTGGCAAGATACCACTGGACACAGTAGATCATCTTGGAATAGTGAACATGTGTAAAAAAGGTATTGGCTTGAA
This sequence comes from Sequoia sempervirens, assembly GCA_007258455.2. Taxonomy (NCBI): domain Eukaryota; kingdom Viridiplantae; phylum Streptophyta; class Pinopsida; order Cupressales; family Cupressaceae; genus Sequoia; species Sequoia sempervirens. The sequence goes on along the minus strand of VDFB02086081.1, from coordinate 212,658,261 downwards.
ACATCTCCCATAAAAAGATATTAATGGTCGAAGTTGACCTCTAAGAAAGGTTTCTGAAAATGCAGGTGCAAAACAGGAGAAATTGCATTTGGTTTTTGCATGACGATCATCCAATTTCTAAATGCAAGCTCAAACGGGAGGAAACTTTGCAGAAATGAAAGTTTGCAAACAACAGAAAAGTGAAGAAACCCTCCAGCTTCACTTTTTGGAACACTGACAAAACTCATCATGGGAAGCTGAAATTGGGTAGGAATACTCACATATGACACATGAGTGGGCGTGTAAAGGGGTTTTGCATGAGAATCAACAGGCTCCAAAATATGACCCTCCAAAGTAGGTCACTTAGGCAGATTTCTCACGTGCACTTTTGGGAGTGCAAAGGAATTTTTTTGAGATGGGCACTTCAAATTTGCAAAATTTGAGAGTGCCAATAGAGGCTTCGACTGGGGATGTATTCCCCCTCTGGGCATAGAAATATTCTAGATCTCTGGGGAGTAGACCAAATACTGAGTCCATTAGGTGTCCTCAAACTGCTCCTTTATTCATCCTAGTTTTCAGCTTCATCTGGCGACCCCAGGCCACCAAATGAAAAGGGGAAATGAATATTTAGCTCTATCAAACATAATTTTGATAAAAGAATTGATCTCCCTCAACTCATGCTTGCCTTTGTCAAACCACAACAACCTGAATGAATGCACCATTGCAAACACAAGTATTAGGTTGCCATCATGCAAGTGAAAAATTTCTCTCTGTTTGGCTTTGTTATCAAGTGGCGACCAAATCAAATAGGCCACCTCACTGCCATCTTCTTCATCCTTTGAATTATTACCAAGTGGCATCATTTGAAAATGGTGATCAAGACCATATGAAAGCATAGCTTGATCACAGTCATCCACTTGATTAAACATGCCAGTACCTCCCAACAGGCAATCATAGACAACATTATCAACATATTCATAATAATCATGCATTTGAAAGTCACACACATTTTCAAAATGTTGATTATCATGTGACAACAATTTGTTATATTCATCATGTAAATCATTCTCAAACTGAGAATAACCTTCTTCAATGTTCTGTATATTGCCACACTTTGTGAACACTTCTCCCAGCTGAACTATATCATAGGTCATTTTGTCATCATCCAAACACCACAGCCCAAACACATTGTCATGTGTTTCAAGATTCAAAAAATAGATTTATCAACACCCAAAGTATTTTCATCTTCATTCACATCATGACATTCACAACAATGTCAACATCCAATGCATGAGAAGTGTTCTCGATCTCAGGTTCACACATGATGTCAATTCCATTCTTCAACCCATTATGCAAATTTGAATGCAATGTTTCAACTACAGATTCAGATAATTCAAAACTTAAGCCCGAGTCAAAATTTTCACATTGATCTTTCATAACATATTCAGTATCTAAATCACTTTGAATGCTATCATTTTCAGAATTAACAGGGCCAACAAAGAAACTTTTATGTGCACTAGCAACCTCATGTGCACTTTCAGTTGATAAGCATATTGTCTTATATGCTAAAGACTCACTATTATCTAAAACTTGCCTACTAGCAATGAAGCTAGAACCTTCATTCTCTTTCACACCAAAGCATTCTTCATTCAAAGGAAACATGTCCACTTGCATACCATGAAGGCGAAAGAGATCATCAAAGAAAGACCCATATTCCATCTTATATTGACTGATCTCACATCCATTTTCATTTACATCATATGGCTACTCCACACATTGACTGAAAGGTTTTGCAATGTCACTGAATAATAAGGAAGATCCTTGATCCAAGTGACTATCACAATGCATTACTTGATCATTCATAACTGAATTCCTTCCTTTATCAATGTGCACCTCATCATCCTTTTCATACATAACTGACATTCCCATCTCTGCTTCATATAAACAATCATGAACAACAAAAGCATAAACAAGTTCATCACCTTCTTCACCATTCCCATCACTATGTTCATGATCAACAAATTGAACATACACATGCTTATCTCCACATTCTTCATCAATCACCGAATTGACATGCTCCATTGATGTCAAACTTGAACTACATTCCAAGTTTGTCTCAAGTGAAAATGGATCATTCACTTGTGGACAAGTGATTTCATGAGCATTCATGTCATTGCAACCTTCATGTGAAGAAAGTTCCTCCATATCATCCTTATGAGAGCATTCCTAACCATTGGAAGAGCAATCAGTTTGACTTTCATCATCATCCTCATTACAAGAAATCTCATCACCACATAGATCATGCTCAGATTCTTCAGAGTGAGTGCTTTAACTTTCATCTGCAATTTCTTGATCACTGATTTGTGAAGAGGTGTCTTCAACAATTGCATTATCTTCATCTTCATCGCTGCTGCAAGGATCTGCACATGTGCTGATTTTGAGTTGATTACAGCCAACCTTCTCAATCATGCAACACTTATGTTCATTTTCTGATACACTCTTTTCATTCCTATGTATCATGTTTTGATTCTCTTCAATAGGACTGATACTATCTTCATTTTGAGACATCACTTTTTGTGCATGATTAAGTCGAGCTCTCTCAATAATGTTTATCCAACCAAGTAATTGATTCAAGATGCGAGGCTTCAACTTCTTTGGCAAAGTACTCAGCCCAAACTCACAGATTTGACAAAAAAATTGATGCACACTAAATCCTTAGGTCTGAAATTCATGGGGACTTTCAACAAAGCATTCAAAAACCTTGAAAATAAATCATGTAATGATTCCCCTTTGAGTCTATTCATTTTAAACAATCCTTGAACAAGAGAATTTTGATCAATATTGCTCAAGTTTAGATGGCATTCAACTTGAAGCTCATTATGATCTACAAATTGTGATGATGGAGAAATTAGAGCAGCAGCATTAACATCTTGACAAGCACTTCCATTATCTGATCCATGACAACTATATGCATGAGGTGTGTTGGGATGATCAACACTCACAACTCTATGTCCTTTCATCATTGAATATCTCAAATTATGCTCAATATCCATAGTCATTTGATATGCTTGATACAGGGTTGTAGGCTCTTTATCCCTCAATAGATAACTTAGTTTTTTGTCAAATGCTCCTAAGTATGGCCAAACATTCAACATCATTTGGCCTTATGTTCTCCAAGATTTCTCTAATGATCTTTGAAAATATGAGATTAAGAGATGGGACTAACTCATATTTCCCCTTTTCCATATTCATGAACTTTCTCCTTATCAAAGCAGGGTCAATCCTTTCTCCAAATTGCTCCATGAACATTGTCTTAAACTCTTTGGACCATGAATGAATGGAAGATGTTGGTAAGTAAGAGAACCATTCTCTTGCATCTCCTCTCAATGATTGCATAAATAGTCTCATGATCACATCCTCGTGATCAATCTCATAATCATACATCACATTATTGAATTCCTCGAGATGTCTATTTGCTGATTCAGACCTATCACCAATGAATCTTGGTAACTTATTTCTAGTCCTTTAGTTGGAATGTCATTTGGTTAACCACTAATGCCACTGAAATTAATGGCTTTGTGCCCTCCAGTGCTGAAACTTCTTTGACAGTCTGGCTGGGACTGATCACAAACCATAGTTCCATCCAGAACCATACTAGGATGCATATATTGAAGCATTTTAACATGCCTCTTTCAAAATTCACATATCAACTCTATAGTTGATCATTCATTTTCCCTATGTCTAGCTTTCAACATGATCTCAAAATATTACAATGCATAATACATATGCATCTAAGCCTAAGATCTATTTATTGGGAAAATTTGAAGAACAAGCATACTTTGAACATAATACATAAGCTACAAATTACAATTTAGAAGTATGCATACTAAATATCATTGTTCTTTCCCTTTCTTAGTGCTAATCACTCAATAGGGAAGCCAATTTTATTCTAAGATGTTCAAATAAGGTTTTCATATACAATTTTCTTGAAAACCAAGAATGAAGAATACCTGGAAATGTTGCAGCTGTTGTAAATTGTCTTCTGATTGTAGATCCTGGAACTATATTCACCTCTTCAATAGGTTCTTCTTGACAGAGTCACCACCTCTCTTCTTAGAGGACTCAAATTTGAATAGCATGAAGTTCTTTCACATGTAAATTTATTTATGAGTTCCTTTCACCAGCAGAGCACCACAAATCTTGAAATCTACAGGTTAATTGCAACAAATTCTTTCTCTAGGCTTGGAATCCTTCAATATTTGAACTAAATTTAGAATGGAAAACAATAATATGACTCTTATGCAAATGATATGACTATGCTTTTAAACAACCTAAAATTGGAAATTCAAAATTATCCCTAGCAGAGTCACCATTATGTTGGTGCTCCAAATATCAATAGAATCAATGAATCCTAAAGACTTACCTAATGTCTTATGCTTAGACTCAGAGGTTGATTTTGCCAGCTGATAGGAAATGGGATTAACACACATTTCCCCTACACTTCAGGCTCTGTAAAACCTAGGGGGGTGACCCTTCAACAACATCTAAAGATCTGGACATACAACGAACATGATATTGCTCAACAGATAATGCTCTCATAGAATTATGCTGAGAAGCATAAAATATTACCCAATATTGGCTAATACATTGAGTAAATTTCACTAACCATCATGGAGAACAAGGTAAACCTATAACTCAACATAGAAAATTGAAATGGTTTTTAATTTTAAAGATTTGGGACCAAGCTGAAAACAACAGAAGCATAATAATTGACCAGTGCCAAGAAATGGGCTATGGAGTCATATAAAAATAATTCCATCCTACAATGTTGAACATATTCTGAAGATCATTGCAATTTTTATCAAATTATGACAACAAGACCACTGAAGTTTAATTTGATAATCATTCTTTACAAAATCCACCTGAAACATAACACTCCTATCACACTTGTTGAAGTAATTACACTACTCCCTGAATAATAGGCAATAATAAGCTCAACTTGTGATTTATTAAAGCAATTACATTATTCAATGAGCAGAAGGTAAGAACAGATGCAACCATTGTGCATGAAAAGACTCAGATAATTTTATTATTGAATCCCAAAAGAGCACTACATTTCAGAAATGGAGACAATTATCAGCTAAAATATACATGAAAGTGCAATTCAAAACACACACTTCAGACTTAATTACAATCCTCCTAGCTTTACAGTCTATCCAGAGCTTCTGCCTGACTTGTAGAGATTTTAGAAATTGGAACCCCCAAAATCAGAATCCTATACAATTGAGAAGAGAAGAGAATAAAAGAAGAATGGAAGCAGCCCTAAGATCAATCTGATCCATATATGTTATCTAGAAACATTTTCCACTGTTGATCATCAAACTAGAAAAAGACTCTCTCCTCTCTCTTGCTCAAACATAATTTTCCTCCAAAATTCCCCCTTGTTCTCAATCAAAAAATCTTCCCGTATGGAAAAATTTCACCCATTTACTCTGCTGTGTAAAAATGTTTATCTTTGTTTGCCAGTGAATTTTTTTTATTTCTGTTCTTTGTTATCTGCACATTGTAAACACATTTAATTTTGATTTCCCAGCACCTAAGACATTCTTTTATAAAGTGAATATAAAATTCACTTATCCTCCTTTTACACTACATCCACCTATTCTCTGTAACACGTGCAAAAAGTATTTTAAATACTTTACTCTAAAAATATCCCTCGGGTAAAATTTAACTTTACCCGTGCACACTATGTTTCACATTTAGAAAATTTCACCTTTTTCCTTTTAAAAGGAAAACCCGTTTAACCTTGTATCGGGCAAAAAATTTAGCTTTATGCCATTTAAAATTAAATGGGCCCCCTTTAGTAATTCATCAACCACTTTATAAAATAAAAATTTGGCACTTTTAATTTTATCAGTTCCCTCTTTGAAAATGTCATCAGACATTTTATAGCATTTAAATGTTTTGTCTTAGTGCTTTCTAACAAACTTCACCAATTCAATAAACATTTACGCTGGGACCCACCAACACGTGGCATGACTTCGCCATTTCATAGGTTTTAAAGAACTTGCATCTTCCATCTGTGAGCCAGCGAGGAAGGGTTTGGATGAAGCTGCATCTTATCCTCTTCCCTAAGCCATTGATCTACACTTTGGTCTTTTTTTTCCCTAACTCTCTTCACACTCGAGCTCTTTTCTGCAACTCAGGTCTCTTATCGTACTCTGGCTATGGAATTTGATGAAGGTGTTCAGTTTTGTGATTTAATGGATTTCCACATCCAGCTCCAAATCACATGGGCTTTCAAGATTTATGGCCTTTTCAACATTCCATCTTGCATAATCTATCATGGTCAACCTCCATTTGTTTTTTCTCTCACAACAAACCTATTTGGGGCTTGCATTGCAATAATGTCTTCCCACGGGATCACATTTGGAGGAGTATCCTCACACAAGCTCTCGTGCCTTCTCCATTCATTTGGCTGGCATGGGAAATGCATTTTCTTGAAAGTTAATTGAATATTTAAAGACATTATGTTTGGAAGCTGCAAACGTAGTACTTTATCCCACTGATGATGGTGTTCCATGAGACTACATTTAGCTATGGGTTTCTAAAAATCATTTTTTAGTGTATTTTGTGCATATGCTACTCTTATGGAGATCTTGATATGTTCACAACATAAAACCCACATTCGTGTGTTTTCCTCTTCCATAGTTCATTTATGCTTTGGTGGATGCCCATCTTTCATTTGCTACGCACCCTCCAATCTACCATTTTAAGAATAAATGTTTCATTTCCATTTATTCATTGTGTTTTCCCTCATTCATCAATACTTTGATGAGTTCTACTATAACACACACATTTTTTCCTGGATGATGTCAATGGAGACAGGAAACCAAGTGAAAAGTGATCTTGTCTGAAACATAGATGGAGTGCCTCAATACAAATCATTCTTCCATGAGTTTATTTTAGCATCGAACCCTTCTAAGTCCTTGCTACAGAATGTGGCTTTTATGTTCATGTTGGGCATATGTTACTTTAGTGCTTGCGCCTCCCTTGCTTGAAAACTCCTACAAAATTTTCATGAAATTCACTTTGTGAACACTTCTGCATTTCATGATGTTACAACAACACTTGTTTATGGGTTTCTAAAACTTTTACAAATCTCTCTTGTATTTTTTAGGTGCATTCCCTCATCGGGATTGAGCCCTTTTACTTTGAAGTTTCAAAAACATTCTCAACAAATAATTTTTTGCATATTATGCTTTAGTGGCGCCCTTGTAGCATCTGATAGATACCCATATCTCGCGTACTGAGCAATCAAGTATATTTTCATTTGTTAATACATTCCCTTGAGACTTATATTCACAATAAATCATTTCTTGGCTGTAGAAATCATCAAATCGAGTTATTACATCCATTTTACTATCCCTTATATTGTTTCTTCCAGCCTTGGATCCTCCATAATGATCATGTAGTTTGCATAAATGGTTTTTCTTTATCTTAGTAACTTGGTATGCCCACTGTGTAATGTTAAAATTTAGTGGAAACAAGTAAAGGAGACATTTTCCTTTAAAACGTCCACATTAAAGTATTCACCTGTTGTTTCCTCTTACAAAGCTACAAGCATGAAAGCTAAATGCAAAGATTTTGACCTCGTATTGCATCTCTAATGGAGGCTTTGAATTTATCAACTTTAGTTCAAGAAGCATGATTGGATAATATGGGTTTGCTTGATAATTAGAACACTTAAATATAAATAACCATTTGGAGACACCAAGTTGAATAGTATCTTCACATGTCAGCACCCTCAAATTATGTGATACATGGCGGGTCCCCTATGGGCCCCACTAATTTTTTTTTCATTTTCAAACAACTATGATGCTCAAATTGGCTTGATGCAACATATGAATGCTTCAAAGGTGAAAAGATGAAATGGGTTTGCATTAAAACTCACTTTTTGACATGTTTGCAAAATGTGCCAAACTGGCCAAGTAGGCTCTGGAATCAGCTTTGAAAAATGATCAAGCGGCCTCGTGAAGACATAAAAACTTATAGACATGTAGCCATTGGTCTAGAGAATTGAATGAAAAATATGGCTTAGTTAAAGGATTCATGAGGTGAAAGATATTCACTGTCAAAGTTGCTTAGTTGAACTTCCTGCAAAATCAGCTGTGTTGAACCAATTAAAACTCAAGAGATTACCTTGTTGCAAAAATATCAAATCAACTTCTAGCGAGCTGCCACTTTGACACAGTAGATCATCTTGTAACAATGAAAATGTGTGAAAATGGGATTGGCTTGAAACATCTCCCATCAAAAGATATTGAAGGTCGAAGTTGACCTCTCAGAAAGGTTTCTGAAAATGTAGGTGCAAAACAGGAAAAATTGCATTTGGTTTTGATCTGCTAAAAATAGAAAATCAACTCATGAGGCTCTAAAAACTGACATGTGAGCTCATCTTGGTATGGATAATACAAAGCAACAATATTTTTTGCATGAGGATCATCTAGTTGCAAAATGAAAGCTCAAACAGGAGGCAATTTTGTAGAAATGAAGGTTTGCAAACAGTAGAAAGTGACAAAACCCTCCAGCTTTACTTTTTGAAACACTGACAAAACTCATCATGGGAAGCTAAAATTTGGCATGCCTACTCACATATGATGCATGAGTGGGTGTGCAAAGGGGTTTTGCACAAAAAATCAATAGGCTCTGAAATATGACCCTCCAAAGTAGGTCACTTAGGCACACTTTTCAAGTGCACTTCTAGGAGTGCAGACGCAAAATTTCGAGATGGGCACTTCAAATTTGCAAAATTTGAGAGTGCCAACAACATGCAAGGATGAACATTGGATGAAGGAAATGAAAGAAGAACATATGCATATAGAGAAAAATTAGACTTGGGAATGACCTCCTAGACCGGAAAACAAGAACATAATTGGAACTAAGTGAGTATTCAAAAACAAGTTGAATGAGAATGGAGAAGTTTTAAGGAATAGGGCAAGACTTGTGTGTAAGGGTTAGACTTTGAGGAGACATTTACTCATGTGGCTAGGATGGAAGCTACTAGAATGTTATTGGCATTTGCAGCACACAAGGACTTTAAAGTTTATCAAATGGATTTGAAGTCTGATTTTTTGAATGGCGAATTGGAAGAAGAGGTTTACATGGAACAACCAGAAGGATTTCTTTTGTCAGAGCTACTGGATATGGTATGTAAATTGAAGAAGGAACTGTATGGATTGAATCAAGCTGCCAAAGCTTGGTATGCAAGATTGGATGGATATTTGATACAACAAGGATTCAGTAAAGGCACAATAGATAGTAATCTTTACTTCAAAATAGAGGAAGACAAGATCTTGATCTAGTAATTGCATATGTGGATGATATTATCTTTGTTGGAAATGAAGTTGTGTAAGAAATTTGCTAAAGAAATTTAGAAAGAGTTTGAAATGTCAATGCTTGGGGAAATGAATTTATTTGCTGGGCTACAAATCAATCAAATAGATAAGGGATTTTTATTTCAGAATCTAAGTATGTCAAAGACATGTTGAAGAAATTTGGAATGGATGATTGCAAATTGGTATGCACTCCTATGGTGATTGGTTACAAATTGATAAAAAATGATGATTCACCTAAGGATGATTAGAGAAAATATATATCTATGATTGGTGGACTACTATATCAAAATACTACAATGGATTGTTGGACTTGTCGTTGCACCAAAAGATCACCCTGTCAATACCTGATATGTAAGTTTCAGTTAAGAACCATAAGAGGCGGTTAGACCATGTCACAAACCCAAGCGCTTAGTGCTGCAAGGAAGACCAAGGGTCACACCTTGCAACAATTCCCCCCCCCCCCAACACAAGCGTGGGGTTTGAACCTGTGACCAGCTTTGATACCAATTGTTGGACTTGTCGTTGCACCAAAAGATTGACCTGTCAATGCCCGATACAAGCTTTGGTTAAGAACCACAGGAGGCGGTTAGACCATGTCACAAACCCAAGCGCTTAGTGTTGCAAGGAAAACCAAGGGTCACACCTTGCAACATGGATATCACACATGCAATTTGTCTTGTGGCTATACTTCAAGAAGACCCTAAGGAAACACATGTTGTAGCAATGAAGAGGATATTCAAATATTTAAAAGGTACTCCATATTACGGCTTGTGGTATCCTAAGGATACTTATTTCACATTAAATTCTTAGATAGATGTATATTCAAATGGTTGTGTTGATGATAGAAAAAGTACAAGTGGTGTTGCATTTTTTCTTGGATGCAGATTGGTGTTATGGTTGAGCAAGAAGCATGATTCAGTTTCTTTATCTACTTTAGAGGCTGAGTATATTGCAGCAACATCATGCTATACAAAGTTTTTTGTGGATGAGACATACATAGAAGGATATCAAAGTTGAATATGATTAGCCTATTTCTATCATTTTTAATAATACAAGTACAATTAACATTTCAAAGAATCTAGTGATGCATTCAAGGACAAAGAATATATCAATTAGGTATCACTTTCTGAGAGAGAAGGTTATGGAGAATGAGTTGAAGCTCGAGTATGTTCCTACAAAGGATCAAATTGCTAACATATTTACTAAGACTCTTCCTAAGGATAATTTTGAGTATCATCAAGAGAAGTTGGTAGCTATTGCCCCTCCTTTGAACTAATGCATATGGAGGTGAATCACTCTAGTGGATCTATGGATCTATCTCTTTTCTGGATTGATGTTGGTGGCTACCCCTCAGGGGGAGTAGGTAATGTCATGTGATTTCATTGAGTTGTTGATTTATTTGGGTGTACTCCTAAGGGGGAGTATTCAAACTAGGTATTTTGGTTCAGTGTCAATGAGGATACATTACAAAACATTTTTTCCCTTGCAATTGATGTCAAAGGGGGAGAAAGTATCATGTGGATAAAGTTGTTTATGTTGTCTAATCATTATTATCAAAGGGAGATATTTCTTGTAAGGCGAAGTGAGTGCATGAATGTTGTGTAAGCTATCTAATATATAAAAAAGGAGAGAGTGTGTATATTGGCTTTGATAGTTTTTCACATCTTGTGTTGCAATAAATAACAAAGGTGGAGATTGTTACAAGTATGAAGGTGTTTCATTGATGTCAACAGGAAGTTTGTTGATTGGTGTTTTCATTGATGTCAACTATATGTTAAGGAAGTAGTTGCATGTTGAGGATATTAAGAAAATTAAGAAAAAGAGGAAAATAAATTGTTGCAGGTTGTGCATGTGTAGTTGAGATATTGAGGAAGTGTTGTGACTACATGGAGTATCTTTTTGTTGTTGTGTTTGAAGATGAGTTGAAATGAAGTAATGAGCTGAGATGATGTCTCTAGTACTTGGTTTGCAAGTGCTTTTGAGAAAATTTGATAAACAGAGTAAACTATGTTGTGCAATGTTTAGAGTGTGCTCTGGTATTGTGCTCCATGTTTCTTCTATGTTGATCCTCTTCCTTTGAGAATCTAACATCTTTTTCATGGTTGTCAAAAGATGCTATATTTAGAATTTGGTTTTTTTGATCATTGTACAAAGCAAGATATTTTCACTAGTGTGTGAACTAGTTTTTCAATGATGATTTTTGTGGCCTAGGAGAAATGTATCTGCTCTACAATTCTCCATTGTTTTGCTTCGGGTTGTGCGTATTTTGGAAGTTTCTTATAATGTTTGTATCTTTCAAATTTCAAGATTTCACTTGATTTGGTATAGTACATAGTGAGTTTCATTTGTTAGTGTGTGAATAAGGTTTACCAATTATTCTAAGTTGAAGTATTTGTATGATGTGAGTTTGGATGAAGTGTTTGATGAATCTTAAGTAGCTAATGAATTATTCTATATCATGTTTAAGTGGATTCTATTTCATGAATGTTTTGGATTGACTTAAGGAACCGTGTACTTAATGATTATGGTGTTTAGCACAGGTGTTGGCCAACCTTGTGTTAGCACTACATGTGAGGCTTGTAAAAGCATGTTGAGGTGTGGTGGGATCTATTTGGGTCCTAATTAAGGATTTATCTAGGCCACCTTCATTCATATCCACCGCATGAATGTTTAGGTATTGACCTAATTTGAATTTGTAAGGGTAATAGATAGTTGCTGACATTGGAGAAGGTTTTTGAGGTTGAGACTAATATAAATAAGTGTGGTATTGTTGTGAGATGTATGGAATAATCAATAGAGAAGCAAGATATATGTGTAGTTGATGCAAGTGATGTGTGTCATGCAAATTTGAGTAGAGCAGTGTGAACTTCAAGTTTTTGAATTCTTGAAGGTAGTGAGCTAAAGGTGTTCAAAATCATTCAAGAAAGACTGTAAGATTGTTGGAACATTGTGGTGGATTCCTTGTTGCAAATTGAGAAATTGTTCTCTATGTAACATTTTTCTTCTATGTTCTTGTATTTATTTCTATGCCAGTGAGCCTTGGCTATGAGCCTTTTTGTACAGTGTGTCCTATTTTGGCAGTGAGCCCTTTTGTACTAGTTTTGTAATTAGTTATATTGTGATCTAATCCTCACCATGGTTTTTTTTCTCATTGGTTTTTCAATGTAAATTTGGTGTTCTCTTGTGCATGGTGTTTTTATATGCATTTCATTTTATTTGCATTTCATGTTCAATCACATTAACAAAATAAAGGTTTAATGAATACATGTGGATCTAATTATTGTTGAGGGTTTTGAAGGTTTAATTTGTGACTATAAGTGATTGAACCCCCCTCTCAGTTGTCTTGTTAATTCAACATAGATAAACATATTGATCATTCAGGGTACTTATGAACACCTAGAACATGTATATGATCGTACATAGTCATGGCTAGATGTTCCAATAAAATATGTCCAACCATGCAACCAAGTGAACAAACACACAACAATTCAATAAAATAAAAATCCATGAATCTTTATTTAGTTTTCGTCACAAGATAAAACTTTTAATTGTATAACTTTTATAAATAAAATGACCTATACCAATTTGGAATTTTAACTTGATTCACTAGAAATTGGTATATATGTTTTGAACTTTGAAATAATGCAGACAAATTAAATGTGATTTTTTAGTGTGTCTTATGTTTTACCTTTTTGAAAAAAAATACTTGAATGTAATTATTTGTAAAATTAGCACTATAGTTTAATTGATTTTTTTTTTAAATTATGTTAGTGTCAATGTTACTTCTTATATAGTAGATTTTATCTTTTCTCTAAATATTTTTATATTGATAACTTTAAAATTTAGTGCATGGATTTATTTTTCCATTCAAATTAATATACTTTTAAATTAAATGTTAAAATTTGTGTGTGCTAAACACAACAATTTTCATGGGACATGATATTTTTCTTAATTATTTATCTAAAATAGAAATTTCCAAAACTTATGGAAGGGTCAAATAATCAGCATTTAAGAATGTTTTATCTACATTTGGTTTGTTTCTTACGTTAGATGGACTAGGTTATGATTTGTGTGGATTCTTCCTCATTTTTTCTTGTTAATGGACTTTTATCTTCAATTTTTTCAGATTCTAGAGGATTGATACAAGGTGATCTCCTCTCACACTATATTTTAATTCTTATTGCTAAGGGTTTGAGAATACACTTGTGGCATAAAAGAGTTAGCAAATAATTAATGAAGAAAAATCTAAGGGTATGTGCAAGATCATGATGGGCAAAAAAGTGGTGATATGATGGGTATGTGTAGGGAACATGGCTGACAAATTTTTTTTACCCAAAATTGATGAAACAAAAAGGGTTTTTAAAGGAGATTCTCATATTTCCACCAATATAAATTATGCTTTACTTTGAATTTAATAGATAATTATTATTCATTTTCTATTTGAATTACGACTAAAGTCTTGATTGATAGGCTGATTGAAAAAATCTATAACTTTCAAATGGTATCACATTTTTGAATCCAAAACATGTGTCACATTCTATGCTTTGCCTAATATAGGATTAAAAAAATGAATTTCATGAAGTTTTGACCAAGTTAAGGTGGTCGACATACAAGTTTTTATATTTTTAAAAGTTGTAATAAAAAATTCATAATTAATTATTTACTTGGAAAAAAATTACAAAATATATGCATCACATCAGGACATGAGTCCTCTATTTATATCTAAAATATTATCATTTTATTGTGGGGTGGTGGACAAACACCTACTTCTTATTTTTCCTTGAAATTTAAGTACTACTACATTAAAATTTCAAATTTTCACCAAATAGATTTTTTTTTAAATAAACCTAGTAGTTTAGAAACTACATTCAATTTTCTACAGATTCTATTTTTACATATTTTTGAAATAATATAGATAACTTATTCAAATTTTTATGTCAAGTTGCCTAACTCTGATTTTTTTTGAATTTTTTGCCACTTAAGGATCTGTTTTTTCCATGATGATCCTGCACATACCCCTAATATTTATTTACTTAACACTCTGTTAGCTATTCAATGGATAATTTCTATTATTTTTTCATTTACAACTAGAAAAATTCATGTGGATTATCTTGGGATCCATTTTTAGTTGATAAACCCAATCATTTGTCGTAGAAATGGTTTATTGACAAGTTTCAAATGCAGGTTCACCACTAGACCTTTCGATGGTTGTCTTTTGCTAGATTCCTTGCCCTTTTATAATATGAATTATATTCTCTTCTTGTATAGAATTTATTGATTATTTTAGCTCCTAAGAGTTTTTAAAATCATTTTTACTCTCTTTCTATGAACTTTTCATGGGTAGGAAACTTGGACAATCACAAATGTAGTCTTATAGCTTAAAATATTTTTGTAACTAAAAAAATTTAGTGTTATTCATTATTAACTCTTGAATAAAATATTAAGTGGTTGGTTGCAAAAGTCTATTAGTGATGATGTTAAAATTTATTTATTTATTATTGTAGGTAGCTCTCTCAAAATATCAACCCTCTATATTTTAGGACACCTTTCATAATCTTTCAATATCAGAGTGAGTGTAACAAGTTCTCTCACATTCTAATTCTAAAAATTGGAGGTGATAGGTGTATAAAAGAGACGATTTATTATGAGGAGTTTAAGAGGGATAAGGCTCTTTTGTATATCTACAAGGAGGAATTACTCCTTATTAGGAATTTATTAATGAGTATGGTCAAACTTTATCTATTAATTTTTTTGAGTAATGGAACCAAAGGTTTGTTCATGTGGGTTGTATTATGTTTGATGTTACTAAATATTCTAGTGGTGTTGCTACTAGTCTTAAATGTGAAGGGAAAAAGGTGTGTTTGTAGGGAAAACATTAGGATATTGAAAGTATGAATAGAATTTTAACTGAAAAGGAAGCTATTATTAAATTTTAAAATCTATTCAACAAAGAGGAACTTCACTACCCTTGGTACTTAGAGCATAAAACTTGATTGATCACTAATAGGAATCGATACAAAATATATAGGAGAATTACACTAGAATTGTGTAACTACCATAGATGCAAATGCTAGTAACCACCATAATTAGTGAACAATGTAATACACCAATGTTCCCTCATGATTACATTATTCCTATAAATGTACCCCATAAAAGATCTTATTCTCCTTGCCAAGGGACCCCACCTTAAGGCTTAGATGACAAAACTTGTTGATTAAAAAAAATATGTATACATTATTGAGAAGATTTTCCTTTTAAAGAAGCAAATGCTTAATCAAGTGGAACTCTAAGTTGCCTCATAACCCTCGTAAAGATGTAGCTCTGAGCTGAATTCCCTAGTTCATCCTCCCATGAACTCCCAAATCATAGACCATAATTATTGGACAACCATCCTCCAAGTTGTTTCCTTGACTCTTGTAATGGTATAATCCTTGCTCACAATCTCATGAATTATGTGGGAAACAATCCATAGTGAGCTCTTCACCAAACCCTTTAGTTGTCTCCAAAATCAAACTTCACAATACATGTATTCTTTAAATTTGTCAGCAACAATAAGAAAAAACAAGAAACAAAAGCCAACTTAAATGCTTCTCATGTAAAGCATCATCACAAAGTGAGAATATGACTTGAGATGATGGAATTTCCTCCATCCTCTAGTGCCACCAGCCTCCAATAAGTCAAGGAATATAGTACTAATGTAGGATTAGCACCACCAAAAGAGTCATTAATAATAGCTTCATCATATAATGAATCCTCATCTTCAATGAATGCAAATATTCCCATATTTGATTCATCTTTGAGATTCCCTTTAAAAATATCATTAGCTCAAATTCTAAAAAATATTACTGTGTTTCCCTTTTTCTTACAGTAAAAACATACATTTTCTCTTATACTTGGTTTGGTGGGAAAAAGGTGAATAATAGTATCACTTTTCTCTTCCAATCATTCAATAATTTCCTAGGATTCCTAATTGGCTTGACTATTAACCTCACAAGGTGAGTCAATTCTCAACAAGGAAGACCTAGGAGGTGGTTCTTTAAGCCTTGAGGGGTTCACCACTAAGAAAATTCTTGGAAAAGACAAACAAGAGCCTCACAAGGTGAACTTCCCTAAACTACCTCAAGGAACAAATGCATGAGTTCTAGACAAGCTAACAAGCTCTTGGCCAAAGGATGGTCGTGCGGAATACAAATGATAGTGCGACACATTAGAATCTCAGAGGAGCGTTGGTGTCTCGTATGGACCAGAAGGTGAGTTTATCATATAGAGTAGCTAAATGACTGCTTCTACTTTGATTTATGAGAACTTCTAAAACATAGGAAAATAACAGAATGTGATAGAAATAAAGCAAAGTAAAGGATAAATGATAAAGTAAGAGAATAAGAGGTAGAAAAATGCTCATGAAAACCCAAGTAATGAAGCCTCCATTACGTGAATCTCTTCAATACCTCCATAGACAGCCAGATAGATAGAGAGAAATGAACAGAAATGGATAAAGAGTGTGGTGAAAGAAAAACTCACTTCAAGAGAAGAACCCACACCACCAAGTATGAGTGATAAAAGAAATCCCCGCTCGAGGAGAAGAACCTGTATCACAATAGAGGTGATAAAATAAATCCCCGCTTGAGGAGGAGAACCTGTATCACAAAGTAGAGATGTAGTAGAAAGGAGTCATTGAATCCCAAGATGCTCACAAGTATTAGATAAGGGAGATAGAACTGCAAGGCTTAACAATGCCAAATGAAGAGAGCAATAGAGCTGTAAGAGCCAATGGTGTTGCAAAGAGAGGTTGAAAAGATGTAAGAATGTTGGTATAGAAAACTATATGAAGCTAAGAAATATTTGGATAGTAGAAGGCCAAATCCAACACAAGAAAGAAGCTAGAAGTAGAAGAGAGTTGCAAATGAAGTGAAAAGATAGCATTTAAGGAAGGAAAAAAAGCTTCCCGAGCCATTACTATTACAGTATGCAACACAACTTAGAGGGGGAAGGTGAATCAGTTGTCATAGAAATTCAATTTTAAACCTTCAACATAAATCCATTCCATAATCACACTGTTCTATTATTAAACATAAGCAAGAGGTACAAAATAGAAAGAAAGATAACACAATGAACACCATATTTTACGTGGAAAACCCAATGAGGGAAAAACCACGGTGAGGATTAAATCACAATATAAAATTGTTCTAGAACTGAAAATATAAGGCTCACTACCAAGGGCTCACTACCTAGAAAGGACTCACTATCCAGATACAAAAGCTCACTTCCTACAAAAAGATTTACAGAACTAAAGAAGGCTTTATAGCCAAAATGAACTAAGAATAATGCACCTAACAAATACTGATACAATTTTGGTGATGCTCAATACACTGACTTAACACACTTCATTATATTCGCTCACTTCCATGCACATTGTCGCACTTCAACTGCCAACATCCACACTTTTTTTTCATTAATCTTCAACCTTGTCCAATATATATACTTGAATCAACTGCAAGCATCAATTAGGTCAGCTCCTAATTAGATGCACATCATATTTATTAAAAATAATAACAGTCAGCTTCAAGTGATCACAAATTCTTTCCAACACACTACATCAATTCAACATAGACCTAGGATAGGTCACACATATATCTGCATAGAAAAAATCATTTCACCTTTCATTAGGTCAGCCAAGGATAGAACTAATAACACATTTGAAAATATCACTAAAATTTTGATACACCATATGAGCATCTAGATACATAAGATCTTGAATGTAGATGATCCTGACACGTACAACCCATTTCCCAAAACCACAAGTATTAATAGTTGATTGCAAAGGAGTGCAGACAAGAATACCAGAGAGAGCAACATGAATACCAGTTCATATATGAGACCAAAATATCAGATCAAGCACAACCTTAAACTTGTAATCACAACAGGGTGCTGTCATAATAGTGGTTTACAATTCCTGAGAGGAACGAATTTTAGCTGAAATCACATATTTTTAGAAAATATAATTATTTAAGCCTTAAAAAGTTCCATTTTAAGGATTCCAATTGAAGAGGGTTTGATAAAATCACCTTAGATCAAACCCCCTTGGATAGAACCTCGCTAGTTTTAAACCATACCTATAAATGCCTCCCCATTACACCTATCAAAATGCTGATAAAAAAACACTTTTAATTTAGATTTTGGGGGATCAAATGAATTCATTTAAAATTTATTTCAAATGATTATGGTATACCTCAGAACAAGCTATCCAATGAATATAATTTTAATATGTTTTGGTTTTGTTATGTATTTGTTTTTTAAGTTTTATTAAACATAGGTTTTTCATCGAAAATGAATTTATTTGTTCTTCACATGTGGAAAAATAGAATCTATTATCAAAAAAGAAATTGAAAAATATGAGTGCACTAGATATTGAAGTCCTTGATCCAACAAAAAAATTAAATTAAATTTGACATATACAAAAAGTTACAAGTTATCTGATTATTAATGCGAATTGTAATTTGTTTGACTTTGAAACTTGATTAAGGAAAAATATTCAATAAAAACTATCTAACCAAGTGGAAGCACTAGATATCAGAGTTACAAATCTAAATTTGAAAGAATTAGAATTTTATCCTTCATGGAAAAAAGTTATGCATTATATGTAAGTCACTTTTAAAAATGTTGTTTTCTGAAAAAATATATTTTCATGGGAGATGGAAAGAAGTACAATTTGATTCCAAAAATTTTGAAAAAAATATTTTTAGAATCTACAGACAAAATTTGATGAGACTCTAGTTTGCACCATCTTCAAATTCCTCATAGTTTAGCTGCTATAGGTGCCCGAATGTGAAGATTTAGTTAAAAATAATAATTTCAGTGTCCAGTTTGGCCAAAAATTGTAAACCACTATTATGGGATCACCCAACATGGTGACATCAATGACAATACAAAAACTGTAGAGATAGTCAATCTTCTTCGTTTTTCCAACAATCTCCTCATTTTTCATTGATGGCAACATGGAAAAAAAATTCTCCTTCAAACTCTCCCAACAATTTAAATTTCTCCCCACTACCAAAACCTCTCCAATTCCAATCTCTCCCCCTTTGACATCAATGGAAAAGGGCAGCCAAAAAGGATGTAAAAAAAAATTGAACATGGTGACATCAAAAGTCATAAAGATTCCAAAAAACTTCCAGATGACCAAAAATTTATTCTCCCCTTTTTATTCTTCTTCACAGCAAAAACAACAAAAATAGAACATTCAGGATTCAGGTATAAATAATGCTCTTCACTTGAAAAAATTTCTTGTATCTTTCCTCAAGAACTGGATGTAGTTTCTTCTAGTTAAATATAGCTAACTCCATCCAAGTGCAAATACTTTCCAACATGCCCAATAGAGTAAAAGACGGTGAGCAATATGAACTATGTCCTTCAACATCTTCTACATCAGTAAGAATTATGTAAAGATGGTCTAACCAGACCTCAACAGTCTCCTTAAGGAGCCAGAAAGTCTTAACTACATCATCTATCTATCTTTGCACAACAACTAGTTCAGCTTGTAGTTCAGCAACTATCAATCTCTACTTTCCTTCTTTATCTTCAAATATTTCAAAACTCTTTACAATACTATTTACTTATGACTCAATTATTTCAACTCACTTCAAGATCGCTCCAAGATCACTCGAGTTCTTCAAATTCTCAATTAATCAATAAGACTCACAAGATTTCAACTTATACACTATTGAATTTTCCCTAACCACACATGAAATGTGGAAAACATCAAAATGCTACTAAAAACATCCTTCTCAACACAAAAAACCCCAATTCGGTCCACAACCTTCCATAGCAACATGATTTCTTCTGGTTCCTTTTCCAAAACTTTTTAATACTAATTTTTCACATTCCATCCTTGTGCTAGCCTCTGACACGCCATACAATAGGGGTTTTTATAATTTTTCTGATAATACTTCCCCTAAGAACTCTAGTTCTAATTACCGAATAAGTGGTCTATACCAGATGAGGGCACAAACCCATCAGTAGTTTTAGTTTTTTCTTCTTCTTCCATATCTTATTCATCTCTTGTTTCATTTTTTCTTTGTCAATCTTCTTTATCGAATCATTCTTCTCTACTAGAGTAGACTCCTTTCCATTCTTACTTCTGCAAACCTTTGAGATACGTCTAGGTTTATTACAGTTATAGCAGATAACACTTTTCTGATTAGTCTGACCTTCATTACCTAGTGCCCCACAGAGATTTGCTTTGTGTCCATATTTATTGCATGCATAGTAGTAGCCATTAAAGGATTGATTCATTCTGCCTCCATGAAATATGTTCATCATCACCCTGTTTATCATTCTAACCTAAGATATACATTTAGTAGCCTTATGTCCAAATTTCTTGCATGAAAAACATTTTCTAGAAAAAGAGTCAGCAAAACTAATTCTGATTCATTCTGCTTCTGCATTCTATTGCTTTGTGACCATATTTATTCCAGGAAAAAAAAATACCATTGAAGGAGGGATACCCTTGTGCATTAGGTTGTCTCACAAGTTGTCTTCTTGCAAACTTCCTCTTCCGCTTACCCTTGTCCCAATTCATTTAATTTCCCTTAGAACTTTCACCTACATCATTTCCCAAACCAACTTTGTCTTTACTTGATTTTTTTTCAACAATCAATTCTTCAAGCTTATTGGAGCTAGATTTGAAATTGTTCTCACAAAGCTTTTCCTTCTCCAGTTCAATCCTCAGGTTCACCACCTCTTGTTCAAGTTTAGAGAATTCATCAGCTTTATTCTTCACCATTGTATTTAGACCTTCTTCAATTCTTTTCTTTTCTTCTACCGACACTTTCAGTCAAATTATTTTTTGTTTCAACTGCTTACTTACTTCTCGATGTCTTTCCTTGAATTTCTTCAGTTGTTCTTTCAAATTCTAGACACATTCATTTGCATCATCAAGATTTTCCTTCAGATCTCTATTTTCTCTTTCCACTTTGTCAAGATCCTCAAGAGTAGTCTGGAGCTCTCCTTTATCATCCTTCTAATCAATCTTTAGGATCCTCCTCAAGTGTTTAAGCTCTTCACCAAGGAACCAAAGCTCTGATACCAATTTTTAAAGGTTGGAAGAGAATTGAGAGGGGGGGGTGAATCAGTTGTCATAGAAATTCAATTTTAAAGCTTCAACATAAATCCATGAACCATAATCACACTATTTTATTATTAAACATAAGCAAGAGATACAAAACAAAAAGAAAGATAACACACTAAACACCATATTTTATGTGGAAGAACCAATGACGGAAAAACCACAGTGAGGATTAACTCACAATATAAAATTGTTCTAGAACTGAAAATATAAGGCTCACTGCCAAGGACTCACTATCCAGATACAAAAGATCAATGCTTACAAGGAGTCCTACTACCTACAAAAGGATTTACAGAGAAAAAGAAGGCTTTACAGCCAAAATGAATTGAGAATAATGCACCTAAAAAGTGTTGATATAGTTCTGGTGATGCTCAATACACTGACTTAACACACTTCATTATATTCGCTCACTTTCACGCACATTCTCGCACTTCAACTACCAAAATCCACACTTGTTTTCATTAATATTCAACCCTGTTCCATAGATATACTTGAATCAACCGCAAGCATCAATTAGGTCAACCTAATTAGATTCACTTCATATTTACCAGAAATACTAACAGTCAGCTTCAAGCCATCACAAAATCTTCCCAACATGCTACATCAAGTCAACACAAACCTAGGATAGGTTGCACATATATCCGCATAACAAAATTAATTCACCATTTATTAGGTCGACCAAGAATAGACCTAATAGCATGTTTACAAAAATCACTGAAATGTCGATACACCATATAGGCATCTAGATATGTAAGATCTTGAATGTGCATGCTCCCGACACCTACAAACCATTTCCCAAAACTACAAGTAGTAATAGTCGACTGTGGAGGAGTGCAGACAAGAATAGCACAAAGAGTAGCATGAATACCAGTTCAGATACCAGACCAAAATATGGGATCAGGCACAACCTTAAACATGTAATCACAACATGGTGACATCAATGACAACACAAAAAATGTAAACATAGTCAATCTTCCTTGTTTTTCCAACAGTTACAAGGCATCTTGAGCCGTTACCACCGACCAAAGGAGATGACAAGTGCAAAACATGCTCAGAGGCAAGTGTTTGAGTCTTAAAATGTTGCAGGATGCTAGTGCAACACACATACGTCTAAGCGGCGCGCTAGTGTCCGAACACATCACACTACAAAATGACATGAATAGGAAAGGTACAAAGTTTGATTTAAATTGGATGCACAAGGGTAGTTATTGAAAAGGGGTGTTGAGCATCCTGAGAAGGGAAAAAGGCTAATGCATAGGATAAAATGAGCCTACTCAAGTGCTAAGGGAGTGGCCACTAAAGCATATGCAAACATGTATGTGAAATTACAAGGGGTGCAATTTTACTACTATACATTTTCCCCCACTTTAGTGGGCATATGAATCTATACTAATATCCATGATAAAGGAAATCTATGAAACATAAATAACATCATATGGCAAAAGGATACTGTAGAGGAAGCAAAAAACTCTTCGAACCATGGAACTATGCCACCAAGTTGAAGACTTGCAAGAAAAATGTATTAGACAAGAAAAACCCTTCACCAGACAACAATGCTTCAATGTAAAAAAGATGAAGGATTCAAGTCAGAAAAGTGAAAGAAACCTCGATGTAAAATTTGTTTAGTACTATGCACCTTCCCCAAATTAAAAAATAATAGCACATAGAAGAAGGGTATATACTTAGGATGAAGAAGATGCGGATCTTCGATCCAATATATACAAAAGAGAAGAGAAGAGAGAATTTAAGAATGTAAGTAGCTCACAGGACCAAAGACCTACAAGGAAGGTGTCCTCCAAGATCTCTCACATGAAGGATACCTATAGAAGAACCTTATTGACACGTAGACCTACAAGGAAGCATCCACCAAGATCTTTCACATGAAGGAAGTTGAGAAAGTGCCCTATAGACCTACATACCTACAAGGAATGTGTCCTTCAAGATCTCTCAAATGAAGGAAACCCAAGAAAGCACCCTAAAGACCCACAAACTTGCATGGAGGTATCCCCCAAGATCTCTCACATGGAGGAAACCCAAAGAAAGGAGAATCCATAGAGTCAGAAAGTGGCCACACAGGAAAGTAAGTAGAAGGTCATGCAAATCATCAACAAGTTGGAAATATTTCAAAGGGATCCCTCAAGAACCCTTCAAACAAAGAGGGGTCACTCAGGGGACACACTTTTTAAAAAGTGAAGTCTAGTCAAGCTACCCCTTGTTGGAATCAAGGAACACTGAGAGGGGGGGTGAATCATTGTTCTGCAAAATTTAACTTTATTGACTTGTTATTTAAACCACTTATAGCATTGAACCAAAAGAAAGACGCAAGAACATAAATCAATCAAACACAACACCATAACACAAGGATTTTTACGTGGAAACCCTGTTAGGGGAAAAAACATGGTGGAGGTCAATGCACAATATGAGTATACTCAAGATAAGTGTTTACAAATGGGGAATACACATCCATTTAGGCACAATGCCTAGAGCTCATTGCTCAAATACAAAAGGGCTTACTACCCAAAAGAAGAATCATAGATATACAACTAGAGTGGATGAACTATGAGATAGCATCTGCTAATGCTTGAGTATAGTTCTGGTTAAGCACATTGATTGCATTCTTCACACTCTATCTGATTCTGCTATTGAAACTGTGTTTGCTTAAATTTGAATCACCAATCTCTAGTTTATGCAAGTGAAACTACACACAATCGATCTATAATCCTTATGAATTTCTCAACACATCGCAAAAAACCACAAAATGATAGAAGTAATCGATTATATATATCCGCGACTAGAGATTATATCAAATACATGTTAGCTTCAACATAATATAAAAAATGTTCAAATTGTCAACTTAATCCATAAACAATTATCAATGTGAACTAATCAAAGTTAGCCACAACAAAGTGAGGACCCAAAACAACATCCTCCAAAATGAAATACCTCCAAAAATTATTCCTTGAAGATCCACAACACACTACAATCATCGAGTCAGCCTTTTTGCACTGTTAGACTGAAAGTCGATAAATGAGATCTTCTAACTTGCACACCAATCAATACAAGGCTCTATGATTCAAGAATAAGGAATTTTATACATCAAACAACCTTCCCTGAGATCAACAACTCAAAATGATAATAGGAAATTGAATAGGAATCGATGTACACAACTATTTTGGATGCCTTGTTTTAGCTTTGACAATTAACCCATTTCTTCAATCTGACTTTCGGTATGAGAAAATACTAAAGTGTGGATAGGATTACAGACTAGGGTTTCCATCAATGAAAACACTAGATGACTTGTGCAGTGTATCTTTCTAGCAATCTTCCCCTTTGGCATTAATGGAAACACTTAGTGAAAAATGACTAAGTGTCAAAATCAATACCAACAAGAATACACTACAATCTTCAAAAATTTGAAACACAACTCCACCTAAGATGAATATGAAATTTTTCACTACCCTATACTCCCCCTTTGACATCAACGAAAAAGATAGGAATTTTCATACCAAAAATCATACAAAATTTCTAAGAACAAACTGTATATGTACAAGCATGCTTCTCTAACTTACATGAACTTGAATATATATATGCAAAATTGTTCTTCAACAGACTCAAACTAGTGTCTCAACCCTTTTTCAGACTCTCCAAAGTAGTCATGTGACCACAAAACAAATAGGAATGCATCTCTACTAACTCAAGATTTGCTAGATCACTAACAACCATAGCATCCCATGCTTCCTTCAATGTAGTAAGCATTGTCTCTATTTTAGGAAAAATCAATCCTCTGAGCTCACATACCCTTTCAACAATTCTATCTTTTTCATGCTTCAAACTTTTAATTTTGTCAAGTAGGGATATGACTTGACCTTCTTGCTTACTCATAGAAATGGTTAGAGGATTAAAGGATTGAGAAATATTTGCTAACTGTTTCTCATATTCCTTAATTTTCTTCTTAGTGACCTCAATGAATTAAGAAAAAGATAAGCATGACTTGTAGATATTTCCACTCTCAGACAATGCACCTTGTATTTTATTTACACAGGTAGCTAACAAGGATTTATCATTAGCAATTATACCCTTCAATCTACTAAACTTGTCTATGTCATATTCTTTCTGGACCTTATCCTCAATTGACTTTTCAAAGGACTCAAAGTGTATACTTACAGAGTTGATAAGTTTCTTCACTTGACCGGATGGAGAATCGGATGAGTCCTTGACACGTGTGGGCATGATCTTCTCCAAGATACCAGATGCAAAACTTAGCAGCTCACTATCCTCAATGTGAGATTTTAGTATCTCATCCCTTGCCTTGGCCTAAGCAAATGATGCTACCTTTAGTTTATCAATAGTTGATAGGATGTTCAACCAATTCAAGGTCAAACTCCTCATATTGTTCTACTAAAAACTCCTTTACTACCTTTCCAGTGTATGTTGCTTCCACAACAACCTACTTTTCTTCAATCACAAATTCATGCTTGGCTTTTAGAATCTCTTTTTCTTCAACCAACACAACTTTAAAAGCTTTAGTCTCCATAGGAATTTCAGTATCTTGCATATCTAGAGGGTTTAGAGTATCCTCAATTGTGCCTTCTTTCCCTTCTTCAATTTCTAGACTAGATGGAGTGTATTTTCATCATGAATTTCTTTAGAAACGACATTATATCTATTCTTCAACAAAAATGCCTTGAGAATTTTCTCAGTATCTTTTGCCACTTCCTCATTCTACCCAATCATAAGCTTATTCACCCTTGTTTTTCTCTTAAAATCACTTTTTGAATCATCGAGGATCTTCTTCATTTCTTGTATTGACATTACCGAACATAGATCGACAAGTATGTGTTCTCTCATTTGTTCTTCTTTAGTTCTTGCATTTACTCTCCTCATTTCCAAGACTTCATATAGCCCTTTAGGGAATTCTGACATTATTTCTATGAGATTCATATTGAAAACATTCAAATAATTTATTGTGGCTTCCTCAAGAGTTCTTTGACTAACACTATCAAAGGTGTCATACCATTCAGAAAATGGTTTGAGATTACCATCCTTAATCAAAGCTTTTTCCACTTCCTCTACAGTCATACCTGATCTATCAATTTTCACCTTTTTCTTTCCTTTCTCTTCACTGGAGGGCTCGTCCTTAGAGACTTTTGATGCCTTTGTGCCCTTATGCTTGATTTCTCTCACTTCTTCATTTGATTTAGTTTCTTCATCATCTTCAACTACAACATAGACTTCTCTCAATATTAAAGAAAAAATTTAAAATTGAGAGTGAGAGATTATGCAGCTTATCAGATGGTCAAGGAAAATGCAAAATATGACCTATGTGAGTTTAATAGATGGTTCACATAAAACTACTCACAATCTCTCACTCTCAATTTTACAACTTTTGGTGTACAAATACACCTTGTAAATTCTCCTCCAAACAATCTCCAAAGTTTTCTTACAAAGGCATAAAAATTCCCTCCAACACCTAGTTCTCTCAAAAGCACATGGTTGAAAATTAAACACCTACACCCCCTTCTATACATAAAAAATTTCCTTAATAAGGCTCAACCATCAAAAGAAATAAATAACCTTCATCTCTTGTTTATAAGCTCTTATGGGTTTTTATGGTTTTTTGGGAATATTCGTTTGTTCAGTTGTTATTAACCATATAATTATTTTTGAGCTTAACAAGTGTTTAAAAGAATCACCACCCCTTATAATAACATTAAAATCTTTTTAAATAATTCATAACCCCCTTAAAAATATTATAATTTGTTGAAATATGAAAAAGGTGGTTAAAGGGGTTAATTTGTTGAAATATAGGTTTACGGGTGTTTTTCCTCTACTTGTTTTTTGGGCAAGGCAAGAGGATTTTAAGGGATAAAATCCCACCAAATACTCTCTTTTTAAATTTGTTTTTTTAAACCATACGTGTGTTTTTTCTTTAATATTTATGGTTTAATATATATTTATGCCAACTCACCACTGCTGGCACATCATATGCCACGTCATCTTGCTAATTGTACATTTGCTGACATCATCAGTTGACTAGAGTCAAACTTTTAACCAACCTTTCACCAGCCATAACTTTCACATACGAGCTCCATTTTTGAAACTGAATATAGTTCTGAAATCAGCGCGACAAGCACTACAACATGGCATCATTTTTGTTTCATTTTGAGACAATCAATTTTTTTCCTTTTTGAATGCCTGATTCGCTTGTTTGACTGAACCTTTGATTGAGCATAACTTCTACATACAAACTCCTTTTAGGCCCAGTCAAGTTGCATCAAGATCATGTCGGTGAGCTCTATCCAATGATGCTGATGTGGATGAATTCTGAGACTATAAAATTTTTAGTAATTCTGGATCCACCTAGATCATTCCTCCCCATTGAGAAGCTTTTGGACCAACAAAAGCACTTTTTTTATGTACAATTGAAGTGAGCACATTGTCGCGTCACTTGCCCCATATCACTTGTCCACCTTGTTGGAATTTTGAACATCTATACCATCAAAACCAAGATGAAAAATTAGATAATATTGTTGATACAATCAATCAATCCTTCAACTTTATATTCATCAATATTCATTGTCGCATACACTATCCACATAGAACTAGCTAATAGAATAATAAAAAACAATACTGAATACAATGATGTGAAAGAAAAAGTATCAACATGGCGGATCTCCTAAATGGGAACATTGTTAGAAAATGAAACATTCAAACCCTTGTTTACCACCTCTGGTTGAAGGCCTGACTCTGCTTGCAACTGATCCTCACACTGTGCTATCTATGACACCTTAACATGATTATCATCATGATGCTTAATACCACTAGTTGTTACAGACATAAAGGTTAATTTATTGCTTGCATTTACAATCATCTTCATATGCCATGTGTTTACAACAAATCTATCATTCTTCATGTGATGAGCTCTAACACTAAATTCAATTCCATCTTTAAACAAATGATACCTATTTTGTTCCTTGTAGAAAATGGCCTTTCTATCATACAAATAAGCACTTCCAAAAAATATCCCACAGGTGTCAAGCAAAATTACATCTAACTCTACCTCATCTATAAACTTGGATGTGATTGCAAATCGAAGTTTACATTGTTTTGACACATGCAATCGAGCATTATTATGCACCCAACCCAATGGATATGGTTTAGGATGAGGTGTTGTTTTTAATCCCAATTGCTTAACAACTTGTTCAGAGATTAGATTCACCTGTGATCCACTATCTATTAGTGTATCAATCTTATTTTGTTTTTCAATAGCCCTTATATGAAACAATTCATTCCTTTTACTCTCAACAGGTGCTTCATTACACTTTATAGAAGAAGCATGGGAATTGGTACTGACAACAACAAGGTTACCTTTTATACCCACTACTGTGATCTTGGTTTCATCATCTGAATCTGATCTGGGATCATACGCGATAGCTGTGGTCTTTTTCTTTTCTAATCAGGATGCAATTTCCAACACTTTGCATCTTCGTGCCCTTTCTTTTTGTAGTGTGAGCAATAAGGCTTATCCTCCCCTTTCTTTACATTAGTTGTCCACTTCATTTTATCCTTCCCTTTCTTTCTCTCTTTGTGCTTATTGGATTCCATTAAGAGACCATCATAGCTATTCCTTGAGCTTGTTTCCAGATGAATGGCTTGCACACTAACTTCATCAAGGTTAGTTGGATTAAACATATAAGTACTATATGCCTGAGCATTTCATGTAATCCACCTATATACTTTAAAAAAGTTTCTTGTGTGTATAATGGAATGCCCTAAATTAAAGCCCTCTTCCTAAACTCCTATGTATATTCTTGCACACTTTGTCCTTTCTCTTTCCTTAATGATTGCCAAATCATCATTGCTTTTTGCACGTGCTCTAATGTATAAAATTATTTTTTAAGTGTAGTTGTAAACTCAAACCAAGAAGAAATGATTTTACCGTATCAGCTAATATCTTCCCGAGTCTTACTTTCTGACTAGATTAGCATTATGCCTCCCAGGTGAAGAGTGGCTAACTAGATCTTTGAAGCATCATTAGTTAACTTTTGTACCCTGCAATAAACTTCAGGGTATGTGCAAGGTCATGATGGGCCAAAAAGTGGCGATATGATGGGTATGTGTAGGGTATGTGGCTGACAACTTTTTTTTTAACTCAAAATTGATCAAACGAAAAGGGTTTTTAAAGGAGATTCTCAGCTTTCCACCAATATAAATTATGCTTTACTTTGAATTTAATAAAAAATTATTGTTCATTTTCTATTTGAATTATGACTAATGTCCTACTAGATAGGCTGATTGAAAAAAGTCTATAGCTTTCAAATGGTATCACATTTTTTGAATTTGAAACATACGTCAAATTCTATTCTTTGCATACTATACGAATAAAAAAATATTTATTCAATTTCATGAAGTTTTGATCAAATTAAGGTGGTCACACATACAAGTTTTTTATATTTTTTTAAAGTTGTAATAAAAAATTCATAATTAATTATTTCCTTGGAAATAAATTATAAAAAAATATGTATCACATCAAGACATGAGTCCTCTACTTATATCTAAAGTATTATAAAAAATATTATCATTTTATTGTGGTTAGTGCGGTCAGACAAACACCTACTTCTTATTTTTTCCCTGAAATTTAAATACTACTACATGAAATTTCAATTTTTCACCAAATAGATTTTTTTTGTTTTTTAAATAAACCTAGTAGTGTAGAAAATACATTCAATTTTCTATAGATTCTATTCTTACATATTTTTGAAATAATATAGATAACTTATTCAAAATTTTACGTCAAGTTTCCTAACTCTGATTTTTCTGAATTTTATCGCCACTTAAGGGCCTATTTTTTCCATGATGATCCTACACATACCCTTCGACTTGTTTGATCCAATTGTCAAGTTTCTCTGCATCCAATTCTCCATTATAGATTGGCAAATCAAATTTAACGTCAAGTTTTAACAAAGGCGTATTAGATCTAGACTGTACAAGTTGTTTCTTCTTACAAGAGTTAGATGAAGAGGATGAAGATGGAGATTCAAAAGGATCACTACCACCTCCTACTCCTTTACCTTTATCATCTTTCAACAAGGATTCAACTCCCTCCTTTCTATTCTTGAGTTCCTTTTTCCTTTGTCGCTCTTGCCTCTCTTGGAAAAGAACTTCCACCATACCCTTCATTTCATGAAATGCTTTCTGGAAAGCTTTCTAATCAAGCTCTGTAGGACTTTGTTCACCTTCTCCTTGCTTCAATTTCAACCTGGTTAACATTCACCACTTGTAATTTTCCTATTAAACTGCTTTGATACCAACTTGATCTATAATTAAAGGGCTACAAATAATTTGTACTTTTCTCTCAACTACAAAATTTTATCTCAATCCAACAGAATTACGTGGTTATGAATCTTAACTATTCAATTACGTCAAATAAAGTTCACTTATACTTTATCCAGATTTAAGAGACATAAAATAACTATTTAATTATCATAAATACGAAACTCAAAGAATCAAAATACTAAAAGAATTATGAGATAGAATAAATAGAGAGATCACGCTTGATAACAGAGTTCCCTCAATTTGAGCTACATCTTTGTGTATGCTTCTCAATGTTGGACCACTTTATTTATATCGCCAAGTAAAAGCCTTCTTACAATATCAAGCTCCAAAAAAATTCACATAAAAATCCTCACAATCTCTCACTCTCAATTTTACAATTTTTGGTGTACAAAAACACCTTGTAAATTCTCCTCCAAACACTCTCCAAAGTTTTCTTACAAAGGTAGAAAAATTCCCTCTAACATTGGTTCCTCTCAAAAGCACATGGTTGAAAATCAAAAACCTACACCCCCTTTTATACATAAAAAATATCCTTAAAAAGGCTCAATCATCAAAACAAATAAATAACCTTCATCTCCTGTTTATAAGCCTTTATGAGTTTTTATGGTTTTTTGGCAATATTCATTTGTTCAGTTGTTATTAACCATATAGTTATTTTCGGGCTTAACAAGTGTTTAAAAGAATCACCACCCATTATAATAACATTAAAATCTTTTTAAATAATTCCTAACCCCCTTAAAAATATTATAATTCGTTGAAATATGAAAAAGGTGGTTAAAGGGGTTAATTTGTTGAAATATAGGTTTATGGGTTTTTTTTCTCTCCTTTTATGGGCAAGGCAAGAGGATTTTAAGGGATACAATCCCACCAAATCCTCCCTCTTTTTAAATTTGTTTTTTTAAACCATATGTGTTTTTTCTTTAATAATTATGGTTTAATATATATTTATGCCAACTCACTACTCCTGCCACATCATATGCCATGTCATCATGTTGATTGTACATTTGTTGACATCATCAATTGACCAGAGTCAAACTTTTGACCAACCTTTGACCACTCGTAACTTTCACATACAAGCTTTGTTTTTGAAACCGAATATAGTTCCAGAATTAGCTAGACGAGCACTGCAACTCGGCATCATTTTTGTTTCATTTTGAGATGATCAATTTTTTGCCTTTTTGAATGCTCGATTCACCTATTTGACAAAAACTTTGACTGAGCATAACTTCTGCATACATACTCCTTTTGGGCCCATTTAAGTTGCATCAGGATTGTGTCAGCGAGCCCTATCCAATGATGCTAATTTGGATGAATTCTGAGACTATGAAATTTTTAGGTATTCTAGATCCACCTAGATCATTCCTACCCATTGACAAGCTTTTGGATGACCAAAAGGTCTATTTTTTATGTACAATTAAATTGAGGGAATTGTCAACTTACTTGCCCAATATAACCTGGCCACCTTGTTAGAATTTTCAACATCTGTCCCATCACAACCAAGATGAAAAAGGAGATAACATTGTTGATATAATCAATCATTCCTTCAACTTTATATTCATCAATATTCATTGCCGCATCAACTATCCACATAGAACTAGCTAATAGAATAATAAACAACAATACTGAATACAATTACGTGAAATAAAAAGTATCAACGTACCGAATCTCCTGAATGGGAACATCATTAGAAAATGAAACATTCAAACCCTCTTTTACCACCTTTGGCTGAAGGCCTAACTCTGCTTGCAACTGATCCTCACACTATGCTATATGTGATACCTTATCATGATTATCATCATCCCACTGCCTGTTACAGACATAAGTGTTCATTTATTGCTTGCATTTACAATCATCTTCATATGTGCTTTGTTTACAATAGATCTATCATTCTTCATGTGATGAGCTCTAACATTGAATTCAATTCCATCTTTAAACAAATGATACCTATTTTGTTCCCTATAGAAAATGGCCTTTCTAGCATACAGAAGCAGAATTACATCTAACTCTACCTCATCTATAAACTTGGATGTGATTGCAAATTGAAGTTTACATTATTTTGACACATGTAATTGAGCATTATCATGCACCCAACCCAATGTATATGGTTTAGGATGTGGTGTTGTTTTTAATCCCAATTGCTTAACAACTTGTTCAGAGATTAGATTCACCTATGATCCACTATCTATGGTTGTATCAATCTTATTTTGTTTTCCAATAGCCCTTATATGAAACAATTCATTCCTTTTACTTTCAACAGGTGCTTCATTACACTTTACAAAAGAAGCATGGGAACCACTACTAACAATAGGAATGTTACCTTTTTATTCTCACTATTGTGATCTTGGTTTCATCATTTGAATCTGATCCAAGATCATGCACGATAGTTGGAGTCTTTTTCTCACCCTTTCGATCATTGAACCACTTCAGTTTCTAATTAGGATTCAATTTCTAGCACTTTGCATCTCCATACCCTTTCTTTTTGCAGTGTGAGGAATAAGGCTTATCCTCCTCTTTCTTTACACTAGTTGTTCGGTCCATTTTCTCCTTCCCTTTCTTGTTGTCTTTGTGCTTATTGGAGTCCATTAAGAAACCACCATGGCTCTTCCTCGAGCTTGTTTCTAGATGAATGGCTTGCACACTAACTTCATCAAGGTTAGGTTGATTAAACATAAGTATTGTATGCCTCAACTTTTCATGTAATCCGCCTATATACTTTAACAAAGTTTCTTGTGTATATAATGGAATGCTCAAAATTAAATCCCTCTTCCTAAAGTCCTATGTATATTCTTCCACACTTTTTCCTTTCTCTTTCCTTAATGATTTCCAATTCATTATTGTTTTTTGCATGTGCCCTAATGGATAAAATTGTTTTTAAGTGTATTTGTAAAGTCAAGCTAAGAAGAAATTATTTTACCATATCGGCTAATATCTTCCCGAGTCTTACTTTCCCACCAGATTAGCATTGTACCTCCTAGGCGAAGAGTGGCTAATTGGATCTTTGAAGCATCATCAATGAAATTTTGTACCCTGCAATAAACTTCAACTTGTTTGATCCAATTGTTGAGTTTCTCTGCATCCAATTCTCCATTATAGATTGGAAAATCAAATTTAACATCAAGTTTCAACAAAGGCGTATTACATCCAAACTGTACAAGTTGTTTCTTCTTAGAAGATGAGGAAGAAGAGGAAGAAGATGAGGAAGAAGATGAAGAGGATGAAGATGGAGGTTTAGGAGGGTCACTACCACCTCCTACTCCTTTACCTTTGTCATCTTTCAATGAGGATTAAACTTCCTCCTTTGTGTTCTTGAGTTTCTTTTTCCTTTTTCGCTCTTGCCTCTCTTGGAAAAGAACTTCCACCATACCCTTCATTTCGAGAAATTCTTTCTAGAAAGCTTTCTCATCAAGCTTTGTAGGACTTTGTTTAGCCGCCATCTTTGCTTGTGGAAAAGTCCTTCATTTTCCAATCTCTGGCTTGAACTCGGTAAGTGCACCTTCTCCTTGCTTCAATTTCAACCTAGTTAACATTCACCACTTGCAATTTTCCTATTAAACTACTCCAATACCAAATTGATCTATAATTAAAGGGCTACAAATAATTTGCACTTTTCTCTCAACTACAGATTTTGTCCCGATCCAACAAAATTACGTGGTTATGAATCTTAACCGTTGAATTATGACAAATAAATTTCACTTAAACTTTATCCAGATTCAAGAGACATAAACTAACTATTTAATTATCATAAATAGGAAACTCAAAGAATCAAAATACTAAAAGAATTATGAGATAGAGAAGAAATAGAGAGATCACGCTTGATAACGAAGTGCGTTCAATTAGAGCTATGTCTTTGGGTCCACTTCTCAATGTTGAACCACTTTTTTGATATTACCAAGCAAAAGCCTTCTTACACTATCAAGCTCAAAAAAAATCACATAAAACTCCTCATAATCTCTCACTCTCAATTTTACAATTTTTGGTGTACAAAAACACCTTGTAAATTCTCCTCCAAACACTCTCCAAAGTTTTCTTAGAAAGGCATAAAAATTCCCTCCAACACCTAGTTCTCTCAAAAGCACATGGTTTAAAATCAAACACATACACCCCCTTTTATACATAAAAAATTTCCTTAATAAGGCTCAACCATCAAAAACAAAAAAAACCTTCATCTCCCATTTATAAGCCCTTATGAGTTTTTATGGTTTTTCGGTAATATTCATTCGTTGGGTTGTTATTAACCATATAATTATTTTTGGGCTTAACAAGTGTTTAAAAAAATCACCACCTCTTATAATAACATTAAAATCTTTTTAAATAATTCCTAACCCCCTTAAAAATATTATAATTCATTGAAATATGAAAAAGGTGGTTAAAGGGGTTAATTTGTTGAAATATAGGTTTAAATTTTTTTTTTCTCTCCTTGTTTTATGGGCAAGGCAAGAGGATTTTAAAGGATAAAATTCCACCAAATGATCCTCTCTCTTTTTAAATTTGTTTTTCTAAACCATACATGTTTTTTTACTTTAATAATTATGGTTTAATGTATATTTATGCCAACTCACCACTCCTGCCACATCATCATGTTGATTGTACATTTGCTGATGTCATCAGTTGACCAGAGTCAAAATTTTGACCAACTTTTGATAGCCCGTAACTTTCAGATACGAGCTTTGTTTTCGAAACTGAATATAGTTCCAGAATTAGTGTGACGAGCACTACAACTTGGCATAATTTTTGTTTCATTTTAAGACAATCAAAATTTTGCCTTTTTGAATGCTTGATTTGCTGGTTTGACTGAACCTTTGATTGAGCATAACTTCTGCATACAAACCAATTTTGGGCCCATTCAAGTCGTGTTAGGATCGTGTCAACGAGCTCTATCCAATTATGCTAATTTAAATGAATTCTGAGACTGAAATTTTTAGGTATTCTGGATCCACCTGGATCATTGCAGTACCAAATATAGTTATCCCAGATAGAGTGATAGATTTTATATCCAATATCCATAGGGGAAAATCTTACATCCACTTCAATGATGTCATTAATTATCATGTCTCTCTAGTTGAAAACTAAACCAGTTGCCTCAATGATTGTTTGGTTCTTCACAGATTTCAATCATGGCAACTCACCTAATGAATTCAGACCAATAACAATCCTTATAGCTTACTTCATGATCTTGAAGGGTTGAATTAACCACATGAACTCAACATGTACTCGACTTAGTATGTAGAAAATTCATTCATTTTCATTGAACATGAGAAATTTCACAATTTGAGTGAACTTCTTCTCCTCCAAAGTCTTGAATTCAAGCCTTACATAAAGATCTTCTCCCACAATGTGATTTGTGAACAAATTAAATAACTGCGAGCTTTGTAACTCCTCAACATTTGCATGAACATATTCCCTAATATCTTCAATATTTGGATTTGAATGGGTGCCATTTGAATTTTTGGTGAGGTCTATCCTTAATATCAACAACCAAAGGAGAAGCCATTTTCAAAAAATCTAAGTTTGCAAGTTTTGTAGATAAACACCTTTCATCAAATTAGGGTTTATCGCCAAATCTCCTTTAGACTTGTATCTCACAAAAATTTTCTTGTAGAGCTCTCCAAACTTCTTCTTCTCAAGATGCAATGTGACAAATGAGGAATAGAAATAACCTTTTATCATTTGCACACCTAACTTTTGTCGCAATAAATTCTTTTTCTCTAGGTCTTCTAGATACCCTATTTCCATCGACTGCTAAAGAAAATTCTTCTGTGAACCTTCAATTTTACATAAGTTTCCTCCACAAGAGATCCCAAAAAATCTATAGATCATCAATGCAATCGTTGCAATTTTCCACATGTCGGTACCAACTATCGACAGGGAGTTAAGAGATTTTTTTTAGAACTCCCCCTAGGCCATAGGCCTTAAACTAATTCCTGGAGGAATTTCTAGTACCAGATTTTGGTGCTGAAGCATTTCCTGCATCTGAAACACTCTTCTTCACCCATGTCTTCTTCATTTGATTCTTGATCTCATATGTAGTAACTTTTCCTTTTCCCTTATCATCCTTCTATACATTTTTCCCTTTGTTTACTAGACCCTTCCCGCCTCTACAGAATCCTACAATGTGACTGGATTTGTTGCAATTATAGCACACAACATTTCTTTGTCCAAACTAGTTATTCCATTGATTTTCTCTTGATCTGCATTGGTTAGAAATATGGCCAAATCTATTGTAGGCATAACATCTGGCATTTCTATTGAAAAAGTTGTTTAACATGTTTTTGCATTCAATTAACTTATGATCATACTTATTGCAATTGTAACACTGAACTGAGAATGATGGACCACTTGAATTCATTATGCTTCTACATTGAGCATCCATATAACCAAATTTATTGCAAACAAAATAGTATCCATTAAACTTTTGAGCATTGGGTTGTCTTACCAGATACATTCGAGCTTTGTTCATTTGATTTCCTTGCCTGAATTTCCTTTGACCAGATCAAGAGCTTTCTCCTTTCTCATATCCAAGACCTTTCTTGTCATTTTGGATCTTTTGACTTTGAATTAGTTCATCAAGCTTAGCTAATCTAGTCTTGAACTTCTCCTTGTATTCATTTGTAGCAACAAGTTCATCCCTGAGAGTAACAATTTGTATTTCAAGCTCTTCTTCATTGTTTCTAGATTGTTCAAATTCAAGCTCCAGCTAATTGAATCCATCATTAATTATGTTGTATTCATCATATTTTTCTTTTAAGGAATAAGTAATATTATCTTCATTCTTCTTTATGTCTTCAATCTCCTTGGTCATACTCATCACAATAGATTCCATCTCGTGCTTTAGGACAACATTATCTCTGGTTACCTTTTCATATTCTTCTGTCCTTTCCTTTAGGGCTTGAATTTGGTGTTCATCTTCCATTCTTTTACTTTCTTTCTGCTTGATCTGGTCACAGGGTTCCTTTCTATTTTCCCTGGACTTATTGAGTTTATCTTTCAATGATTGAATGAATTTCTCAACATTCACGAGGCTTTCTTGCAATTCGTGGACTTTAGATTTGGACTTATCAAGGCCATCTAGTGCCACCAAAACTTTTTGTTGAAGACTCCTAGAATCCATTGAATCACCTTCCTAGATCTTCCCCAAGCTATTAAACTTCTTCCAAGGAACTAGGATCTTATACCAATTGTTGGAATCAAGGAACACTAAGAGGGGGGGGTGAATTAGTGTTCTACAAAATTTAACTTTATTGACTTGTTCTTTAAACCTCTTATAGCATTGAACCAAAATAAAGATGCAAGAACACAAAAAAATCAACCAAAACACCATAACACAAGGACATTTATGTGGAAACCCTATTAGGAGAAAAAATACGGTGGAGGTCAATCCACAATATGAGTATACTCAAGATAAGTGTTTACAAATAGGGAATGGACATGCATTCAAGCACATTGCCTAGAGCTTACTTCCCAAAAGAAGAATCATAGATAGACAACTAGAGTGGATGAACTATGAGATAGCATCTTCTAATGCCTGAGTATAGTTCCGATTAAGCACATTAATCGCATTCTTCACACTCTATCTGATTCTTCTCTTGAAACTATGTTTGCTTAAATTTGGATCACTAATCTTTGTTCTGTGCAAGTGAAACTACACACAATCAATCTATAATCCTTCTAACTTTCACAACACATCACAACACACCACAAAAAAATAGAAGTAATCGATTATATATATCCGCGACTAGAGATTATAT
>VDFB02086081.1:212387269-212619579 GCA_007258455.2 Sequoia sempervirens | reverse complement strand
ATATCCCTATTCTCTATAATTTCTTCCCAAGTGGGAGAGGTAGGATTGTCAAAGCTCTCCATCATTAGATCTCTTAACACCAACATGTCCTCCTCACAAATGTCATTTTCATGGTCATTCATGATTGTAGCATTCTCACAGGTAGGGGAAGTGTTGGGAGAGGAATGCAAACTAAGTAAAGTGGTGGAAATGAATTCATCTTCAGTTGTTATACTATATTCCCAAGGGGAATGAGGAGAAGGGAAAATGAGACCTTCATGATTGTCAACGATTGCATCTTCTTTAACCAAGATACCTTCGTCACTAAAAGGAGAGGTATCAGGAGAAGGACAACTATGTTCTTCATGAATTTCCATGCACATATCTTCTTCTATCACATCATTCCCACAAATAGGATAGATAAGAGTGGGTGTAGGCTCAATGGAAGCATCAACATTTCCACTCTCTTGAACTAAGAGACTCTCATAACTAGGGAATGCATTAAATTCAGTGACTAACATGTTTATTGATTAAATTTTTCTTTGCAAACTTGGAAAAGACCAAAACTAACATCTTTGAACAATATTATATGCAAACTCAAAATGCAATGTAAAGACTTAAAATGAAATGAAATTTGTAGATTTCAAACAAGGTAGCTTACTCATTACACTATGCAATGATCTGAAAATGAAATGTTGCAAATGAAAATTTGGAATTAAGCAATGCATGAAATGGACCAATTAAAGCCAGATTTAGTGAAATGCATGTAACCAAAATTCAACCCACTAAAATAGATAGTTAATGGCAGCAAATAGAACTATAGAAACAAGGTTTTTAGTGTTGTAAAAGGAAATTTTAGATGTGCACTAGGACTCATTCATCCAAGGTGGCGAATGAGTCCCAGTAGGGATTTTTTTTCAAAATTTTCAAGGAATTTTAAGTGATTTTTGTTTTTTTATGTTTTATGATTTGTAACCTAAGTGAAAATGCAGTTTTCAAATTATTTTCAATGATTTGAGATGCAAAAATGCAACCTATATGCACTATCACTAATGAAAAATTTAGAAACCCTAGATCCCAATTAACTAATGCAAGTTCTAATGCAAAGTCAATCCACGCTAGATCTAGGATGATGATGGACTACAAATCAGAAAAGAAGGTATTTTAAAGATAGGTTCACCAAAAAGAAATGTTGAAAAAGTGGTATGGTGCTATCATATAGTTTTAGGACATAGAGCACACCCACTTTTCTAATTTCATTCAAGGATAACCCTTGAGATCTCAATGCAAAGGATAAAGAGATCTTGTAAGAGGGATGTCCTAGGGGCTCAATACACACTAATGAGGGGTTCACCACCATGTTTAGAATTGGAAAAGACAATGAAATACAAGATGAAATGAAAAACCATAATATGATTCAAACTTGAACTAAATGACTTAAAAATGCATATAAAACAAGATTACAAGTTGTGAAAATAAATATGTGCACTTAGGAATTCGATGATGACTGGAAACAGCTTTGAAATGCTAGAAATTTTGAATTTTTGACCTATGGGACACATTTTCTATTCTAGGTGAATGAATCCCAGTTCTTGATTATTACACAAAAGTAGGT
Organism: Sequoia sempervirens; assembly: GCA_007258455.2. NCBI lineage: Eukaryota > Viridiplantae > Streptophyta > Pinopsida > Cupressales > Cupressaceae > Sequoia > Sequoia sempervirens. The sequence goes on along the minus strand of VDFB02086081.1, from coordinate 212,617,985 downwards.
TTCAAACAAAAGGGTATTTGAATCTGCAAAAAAAATCTTTAAAATACCTACAGTGGGACTCATTCACCACTTCTTCCAAATCATTCTAGTTTAGATTTTTTGGAACTTCAAGGTCTGAATCTGGTCTTCAATGTCTGCTCTTTGTTTCCAAATGTGAAACCCTAATTTCGGGGTTGTAGGTGATTTTTTGGTGAAGATTATGACCTTTCCAAATGGGAGACAACTTCAACAAGCTTGTAACCTAATCTTCAATGATCTCTCAAGCTCCAAGAAACCTTGATCTACAATCACACATGTAAAGAGGAGAAAAATTGTTAGTGAATAGGGGCTCGCCTTGGTCACACCCCTTGTAGGTAATTAAACCAAATGATGAGATAATGAAATGAAGGCATGAAACATGAAAAAAAGAACATGAGTCATTGGAAATGAAACCTTGAATGGTTCCTTGTAGATAATGTCTTGTAAATCTACAACTCAACATGAAATGGCCATGAAGGATGTAGATCTGGATCTTAAAAATAGGTGTAGAATAATGCTTGATCTTGGATCTTCAATGCTACATCACAACACTAGCTCAATAACATGCATGATGCTTGATAATCTTGACATGATAATGCATCTTGAATTGCTACAACAAATGATGAAGAATGCAACCCTTGAGTGCTTTAGAAATGATTTTGACTGTTGTCTTGATGATCTTGTAAAGTCTTGGAATGCTAAACTCTTGAGTGCTTGACTTGATATCATGAATGCTTAATGAAATAAGGATTTGAGAGCTTGTTTATATAGGAAACACATTGAAATGACCATTTATTTGATCCCAAAGGATGACATAGAAGAAATTTGAACTTAAAACCAAATTTTCTCGCTTAAAACCTCAAAAATAGGCCAAATGGGACTCATTTGCCAAGTTGGACGAAGGAGTCCCACCTAGATGGGACTCATTCGCCCAAAGTGGTGAATGGGTCCCACATGTGCTATTTTGCTTGCTAAAAGGTCGGGGAATGTGTAAATTAAGTTTATATGTTGATTTTGTTGGGTTTTTTTATTAAAATATGCCTTGGGATGCACAATATGGGGTCATAGGGGAATATGTTAGGGTCATAAATGTAAGGGGCCCCAAAATCCAATGTGAAAGTTTAAATAAGTATACTTTACAACATTAAATTAAGTCAAAATTGGGTCTATTTAGCTTAGAAGGGCCCTAAATCCCATGTGAATATGTAAAACACGTTACAAAACTAGATTAGGTCCACTTAATTTACAAGCCTCTTAAATTTAATGTGAATTTGTAAATAAATACACTTTACAACATTAAATTAAGGAAAAGTTAGGTTTATTTAGCTTTAAAAGGGCCCAAAACCTAATGTGGATGTATAAAACACATCACAACACTAGATCAAGGTGATATCATGTCCAATTTATCATTAATTATTCCCAAATTAAGCAAGGAATAGGCGTACCATTTTTTTTCATTACAATATGTATGTATGTATAGTATACACACATACATACATACATACATAATAAATTATGTATGTATGTGTGTATATGATACATACATAATATTAAAATGTTATGTCGATTAAAAAACTAAAATGATTACCAAATTTAGATAAGTTGAATGATTACAAAATTGACTACAAAAATCCTATAAATGGATATGAAATATTCACAAAAACTCAACCATTCAGGCAAAGACAATGGGGGTCAGGAATTGTTGGGTGAGGGGTTCATCGTAGCAGTAGAGATAGTCGGTGAAAACATAGGTCCATGAAACCCTTCACAGTTGAGTTGTTGAAAACCATCAGTGGTATGTATATGTATACAAACAATCAAACAAAATATAGGTGCACGAAACCCTTAACAGATAATGTAGTATGAAAAAAGTAATATGTAATTGACTGACTTTGTGTACATATACACACACATATATATACCCATATATATATGTGTATGTATATATATGTAGGTTTTTGTATATATACATAATCCGCAATATATTACCTACAAGAAACTCTTACTAGTGAAGAGTATAATAACTTCAAATATTGCCACTATACATATACAAATTACAGAGGTATAGAAACCAAAAGAAAGGGCTATATTATGGCCGACTGTATGTATGAGTGTATATATAGATATGTATGCATATATATATATATATATATATATATATATATATATATATATATATCTTTGTACTCACATATACATAGTTGGCCATAATATAGGTGCAATATTACTACAAAATTACATTTTTTTGTTTGTTTGTGTGTGTATATATATGTATACAGATATATATGTATGCATATATATATACACAGAATCGTCCATGATAAAGCTACAACAAAGCTTCATTAGATGAGGAAATCATTACTTGTGCACTAAAGCTATTTCAACAAAAAAATATTGCAAGTAAAAACCATAAAAATATTGTAATGCATAGTTATTGCCTATGTGAGTTTGGAACACAACCTCACCTACATAACCAGAAGGTAAATACTTTCCTTATGCCAAATGTGGTGTCAATAAACACAAAAATCTTGAGAAATGCATCACCAATATTTTCCCATGGCCTCACCACCATCAATGTTCACCCTAACCAGAACTAGTCGTCAATGCAATCGCTTAAAGTGAATAATTTTTTCATAATTGAGTGTTTGTGAAGCTAAAGCAAGGCCAAGCAAATGGTGTGCATGTTGAGGTGGTAAGCATTAAGACCGATGGTGATGGAATGTTAGGAAGTTAATGTACATTTACTAGCAGTGTAATGAGCAAGTATTAGCATCGCACCAACCCATGAATGGTGATATCGATGTCCATTATCGATTGATGACAAATTTTACAAATTTTTTGGTGGTTTTTGAAAAATACCCCAAAAACATTGGTAAATGTGTTTGAATTTCACCAAAAAAAAAATGGGGGCTGCCAGCTCGATGGTCAAGGGACACAAAATAAATTGTCTGACTTAGATGTTTTTGATGTGAAACTCTCACTGAACATCACCCTACCAACCATCGGTCCCTCTCCCTTAGTGACCAATTTAAATAATTATAAACAATTAAATAGGATACAAATATTTGCTAGAACTATTCATGTTGGTAGGCATGATCCACCTGTATCTTTCGAGATGGTCTATGATCACATACTCATCATATTGGGTCAAATCACTATTTAAACTTACAACTAATCTTAGATGTTATAGATATTACTGATAGAGAAAACAAAGCTGCAATGACATTGAAAACATTAACATGTCCACACCATCAATGGCTTGAATTTTACGGCTCATATGCATTCAACCATCTTGCACAATAGGAAGATGATATCAAACCATTGATCAAAAATATTTACTTGATGTAATTAAACACTGTACGAATCTATAAAATATACATAAAATCTAAGGCAGTTATTATCCATATGATGGTTTTTCAAAAGAGACAATTTGACTTATAAATGCTAAAATTAGAGTTGGGTATACTATAGAAGTGAAAAAAAAGGTGAGAAGTACCCCATATTTGTAAAAGAATCTATATATTAGATATTGTATACTAAAATAAATACAAAATTATAAAGTAAGTATGGTAAGTATAATATATTAGAGCACACATGATCTCATCCGCGCATTTATATATATCTTTACATCTACCTTTTACATAATACTTATACAACCTATTACATTATATACTATCTTTCCATATGCTTTTTACAAAATATTTATACTATTAATAGCTATATTAGATACATTTTCGAAGACTTGGTGAGTCCATATCTAAACAACTATTTATGGTTCTTCCTAAAACCTCCTCTTGATCTACATTAATCCTTGGTCTTTTCTAGAAGTTTAACTCTTTTTTCAAGGTCTCAATTGGGTATTTTCTATTGTACATATTTTGAAATTCTAAGTAGGTTTTCATGAAGGTAATATTATTAGCATCATTGAAAGGCCAATGGATTCCATATTTCACTTATATTGTGTTGATATCCACAGATCTTTCCTTTAGAAATTTCACAAATTTTTCCTTTGAAATCTCAATAGTGAGTGTCACTTGGACAATAATATTTTGAAACATGAATATTCTAAAAACTTTAGTAAGTACTCTCCTAGCACCCTGAAAAATACCTCATTTCTAGCCTTCCAGATTGCTCATAAGATATTATTTGATAAAATAAGTGAAAAAAAATTGTATGAATTACTTTACCTTTCCACAAAACCAAAATAATCTCTTTCCATTTTATCTTACCATTATCCACCATCCCACAAGATTAGGGTGATCCCACAATACTGGTTTATAATTTTTGGCCAAACTGGACACTAAACTATTTTTTTCTAACTAAATCTTCACTTTCAGGCACCTATAGTGGATAAACCGTGAGGAATTTGAAGATGATGAAAACTAGTGATTTGTGAAAAAATTTCTATAGATTCTAAATATATTTTTTTCAAAATTCTTGGAATAATATTGCACTTCTTTTTCCATCTCCTTCGAAAGCTACTTTTTTCAGTAAACACCATTTTTAAGGAGTGATAGTCACCGTATACAACACAACTTTTTTTCCATGAAGGATAAAATTCTAATTTTTTCGAATTTAGATTTGTAACTACGAAATCTAGCACTTTCATTTGGTTTCATAGTGTTTTATCGAATATTTTTTCCTTAATCAAGTTTCAAACCCAAACCAATTACAATTCAAACATAGGCAAACTATATACAACATAAATTTTTTTGTATGTATCGAAATTGATTTTTTTTTGTTGGATCAAGGACTTCAATATCCAGTCCATTGATATTTTTCAATTTATTTTTTGATAATTTTCTATTTTCCCACTTGTGTAGAATAGAGAGCTTGATTTTTGGTGAAAAACCTACATTCACAAGAAATAAAAAATAAATATAATAATTAAATTAAATTTATTTAAAATTATAAATTTTGGGAAACTTATAATAAGGACTACATACTTACAAGAAATAAATTTTAAATTAATTCATTTGATCTCCCAAAAGGTAAATCAAAAGTGATTTTTTATCAACATTTTGATAGGTGTAAAGGAGAGTTCGTTATAGGTATGGTTTAAAACTAGTGGGGTTCTATCCAAGGGGGTTTGATCTCAAGTGGTTCGATCAAACCCTCTTCAATTAGAATCCTTTAAATAGAGCTTTTCAAGGCTTAAATCATTATAGTTTCTCAAAATATGTGATTTTAGAAAAAAATAGGATCTCCAATAAATTGTAAACCAGTATTGTGGGATCACCCATTAGTTAAAAATATATGTTTCAAATCTCTTTTGCAAACAAGAATTCATAAAATATGTGTCTAATTCTCTCATGATGTTTACAAATATAATAAATTTTCAAAATTTAATTAGACATTGAAAAGGGAAGTTTTTGCAACATAAATAACTATTTAAAGAAATCAATCTTAGGTTCAAGTATATTAGACCACAACAACTTGAAATTTTTTGTCCATTATGCTCTAGAAAAATCTAACACCTAATATATGTTTAAATAGTTGGGAAGGTCTTGAGTGTAAGTAAGGGTTTTATAAATCATTTTGGGTTTTAGGTTTAGAATCTTAATACCATAATTCTAGGTGATATTTCCAAGAAGTTCATTTTCCTTTAAATTACAACTATGGAGTTGAATTCTTTTGTAGGCTTCACTAAGAATAGAGTAGGTCATCCAATTAGATGGAGGTGTTTTGTATTCTATACTCAACTCTATCTAAGAATTTAGTTGGTTATTGTCTATTATATCCTTAAAAAATTTGATGCCTTTTAAATGCTAGGATTTGGGTATGTGCAGGATCATCATGGAAAAAACAAGCCCTTAAGTGGCAAAAAATTCAACAAAATCAGAGTTAGGAAATTTGACATAAAAATTTGAATAAGTTATCTATATTATTTCAAAAATATGTAAGAATAGAATTTGTAGAAAATTGAATATAGTTTCTAAACTGCTAGGTTTATTTTTTTTAAATCTATTTGGTGAAAATTTGAAATTTCAATGCAGTAGTACTTAAATTTCGGAAAAAATAAGAAGTAGGTGTCTACCACCCTAACCACAATAAAATGATAATATTTTTATAAGATTTTAGATATAAGTAGAGGACTCATGTCTCGATCGATGCATTTTTTGTAATTTTTTCCAAGTAAATAATTAATTATGATTTTTTTATTACAACTTTTAAAATATTAAAACTCATATGTCTAACCACCTTAACTTGGTCAAAACTTCATTAAATTCATTTTTTTTTAATCCTATAGCACACAAAGCATAAAATGTGAAGCATGTTTTGGATTCAAAAAATGTGATACCTTTTGAAAGCTATAGATGTTTTTCAATCATCCTATCAATCAAGACTTTAGTCGCAATTCAAATAGAAAATAAATAACAATTATTTATTAAATTCAAAGTAAAGCATAATTTATATTGGTGGAAAGCTGAGAATCTCCTTTAAAAACCCTTTTCGTTTTATCAATTTTGGGTAAAAAAAAGTCGTCAGCCACATACCTTACATATACCCATCATATCGCCACTTTTTGGTCCATCATGATCCTGCACATACCCATTTAGCTTCAAGCAACCTTGCAATAAAGCAAGGGGTTTGTCTTTTTTTGAGAGGTTCCACCATATTGACCTATCATGGTACACCATACCTTTAAAATATTATTATTTAAAAGCCCATGGTTCTTGATTTTACTTCTAATAATATCGCAATCTTTCCATAAGCTTTTGAACACATTTGATCAAATACCACTAATGGAAAGCTCCCAAATAGTATGGTGTTTATGGGGATTGACTTCCAATTTTTTTCTTGTTTTGGGACACTAGAAAGGATTTTATTCAAGACTAGATTCTTCCAAGGTTCCTTACCATTTAATGATTTCAAGATCCACTTTCCATCCAAGGAGATTCCATGAATTTTGAGGTCTTTCTATCCTACCCTCTTGTGGTAACGGAAAAAGTGTCCTTTTTCCTTACTAGATTTGGGAATAATTATCATTGAATTAACTTAATTGTGCCTTAAAATAGTGTTGTAATGTGTTGTACACAATCACATTATTCTAGGGCCCTTATTTGTTTAAAACATACCTTAATTTATCCTTTACAAAAGTGTTTTGACGTGTTGTAACACTTTCACACTTTTTTAAGGTTTATTCAATTAATTAAGTCTAATGGTCCCTATTAGCTCTCAAAAATGTAGGTAAGGATACCTCAAGAGGCCGCCCATCTCTTGGTACATTTTAGGGTAATAGACAAAGCCAAGTGGTTTAAGCTTTCTACTCTTTAGGTGCTGCTGGACCTAGGCGGGTGTACCAATATGAATTAGGCAGACTTAACATATGATCTTTTCTTTTACAGTGATTTGTCCATGATGGAAAATGAAAATGGACAAACAAAACCAAATTTGGTATATATTGTATACCAATATTCAAAACTAAAACCTAATATTCTCAATTAACAGATGTAAAAAAGAATTGAATAAAACTGAATAATGAAACTATGGAGACTAGTGCCTTATAGGGTATGCGGAGTCAAGAGAAATCTAAAACAAATACTTCATTCTGGTAGACATTCAAGTTGTTTAGCATTTAATTTTGTTTATAATTTGTATAAACATGCAAGGTTATGATTATTAAGTTCTTCTTAGTGATCCAATTAACATTCTCTAATTACGATGATCAATTTAAAGGGTTTAATCTTTACTGGAAAGAACCAATCAATTGACCATATAGATGCAGCAAATGTGCACTGAAAAATTGAATGTAAACTTGTTACACCAGATTAAATAACCAGAAAACACCTTATTGGAGACAACTTCAATAATACTTTCAACGAACACCATAAACAACTGATACTAGAAACAATTGCACCATATTATTAGATTTCAATTGATATCTCCATGATTTGAAACATGCAGTATAGTCTCATATTGGAAAAACATTGTGTTACATTGTATATTTTATATCCTCTATCCTATTCTATGTATCGCTCCTCCATTTTTTTTTGAAAATAGATATTTATACATTGAGAATACGAAATGACACGTCCTTTTGGAAATTGAAATGTCACATGTATACAAAACAAAAATATTAGAGGATAATTAAGCTCTATTTAGCCACAAGTGAGTTTTAGCAAGATGATCTAAATAATCCTGGCGCTCGTATGTGTCCGCATCTCCAACAACATTTTGGATCGTGATTTCCATCTTGATCATCTCCTCATTCTTTTCGCTCACTTCATCCAACGTTGTATCCTCTACAGAAGCTAGCCTCATGACTTCATTCAATATTGACTCACATGTGGCTTCTTTCAATTCCCCTTTGTCATTAAAGAATGTAATCACAGTTTTCTTGGTAGCTTCTATCAATTCTTGTTCATCCCCTTGTAGCTCAACATAGAAGTTTTGATGACGATTCACAATATGATTTGCAACTTCAAGTGTTGCACTGTTAGAAACATCACTCTAGGCTAGTTCATGAAACTTCTCAATAATTCTTCCGTCCATCCTTATATGCTCTTTTAATGTGGCAAGAGTATGAGAGTATTTTCCCCACAGTTTATTTAACCAAGATGTCAAATTATTTTGCCTCTTCTTGACAATTGCTGCAATTGCATCATGCTTTCCCTGGGAATAAGCACTTGATCCTAACCAATGATCTTTTGCCTGAGAGCTTTCCCCTTGAGTCGGCATTTTGGTTGGCCACATTGAAATACAAACCAAATCTTTTCGTCTCTCATTCTCTCTCAACATTATTTCATTATTTTCCTTATACATTTCTCTTTCTTTTATCAGCAGCTGAATTTGTGCTTTGTTCAATTTTGCAAAATTGACACCAATTTCAGCAGTAGCTACATGATCAACCTCTCCAACTTTTAGGGTCATGACATGGCCAAATGCCTTCTCTGTGTCAATTACCACCAATTTCCTGTGGGGTGGGTATAAATCCCATATCATCAATGATCCCTCATCAGTATTGTACTTGGAGCCTGCATACACCTCTGTTACACTTTCTCTATCAAGCTTTTGTGTACCATTATTGTCCTTCAAGAAACTATCAAAGAATAATACAGACTTCAAATCAAGTTTGGGAAAGATCATGACACCAACATTTTCCAACATTTTCCTCCCTTTTTCAGGAATCATATTTGTCATTTCATCATCCACACACTTTCTCAATTGGCTCAGCAATTGTTCCTCATTTCCTGAAGTGACATCATCAACATTTTCTCTTATTTCCTTCGCCTTCTACTTATACAAGAATGCCATGAATTCTGGGGAATTTATAAACTCATCATCTGAAACAAATGATCTATATTCAATATGCCTTGCATCAACATCACCACTTTCAATACTCTGTTCTCTGGCTGGGCAAACATACTGCTGAGTCCTCAACCTGGATACCTTGTCTGGTTTGCCCTATGGAACATTATCCTTTGGTGTCTCCTCTCCTCCACGAAATTGCTCTGCATCATGCAGCCCTTGGTTATATCTTTGAACTACCATTTCAGCTTCATCTTCATCTAAATTATATCATCAAAGGGATAGGGTACATGCTGATACCCTCCAAAGTTTATCTTCGTCTTAGCAGAATTGATATATCCTTCTGGGTCAAAGTTCTTCCTGGGTGGTCCTCTCTTCATATTATAATGCAACAAACTATCAAGGATCAAATTGTATCCTTCCTTAGCCAACATAGTGAAGTCACCAAAACACAAAGTACTAGGCATAAATACCTGCTTCCCAAAAGAGTTGAAATTCATAACACTGCAGTATTCCATTTGTCTAACAATCTCCAAATATGCAACTATGTTTGGAACTGTCCTTGGCAGAATGAAAGGGGCATCTTCAAATCCATATACTCTAATCATTGTAGCTCCCTCCAAACAATACCAATCTCCCCAGTTATGATCAATTGGCCCATTGAAGTCTTTTGGCCGAAGGAATCTTTTAATCTCATTAGTCAATGAATAATTACAAGGATATTGGTATAGCTTATACAATGTTTTTACAAAATATTCTTTGAAATGAATGAAACTAGAACTAGCAAACTTGCTATCCCAAATAGCAGTCCACAACTGAATAGGAAATGCTTCACCCTCCTTACCAATTTGAGAAATTCTCATTTATGGAGGCCATACTCCTAACTCTTGTACAAAATATAGCACCAAGTGCATCAACAATAAATAGTGTCTGAGATGAACAATAGATGATCCGCCCTTAATAGCCATCAATCCTGAATCAAGCCCCCTAGAAATGTATGAGGCATAGTCAAATGGCCTGGAATTGTGATACTAGATATTTGTTGTGATAATCATTGGCACAATTGACATGAATTCTAGGGCATCCATTCCCAACACCTGAGACACTTTGAAATAAGTGTACTTCATATAAGTCTCAAACAAGTACACATGATAAGGAGGCCCCTCACTATCTTGTAGAGGATCTGGCTTACTTCCCTGTTTAATCCTATGAATTGGCAACCTCCAACCCTTATAAATCATATCCATTCTTGAGAATTCCTTCTCCAACTCTTCACAACTGATCACCTCATTGCAGAACCCTTCTAATTTGAAAACCTCACCTATTGCTTCTTTTGACACATATATCTATGGTTTTCTAGATGGGTCACATATAGCTTTATGTTTTGGGTCATAATGATCAACTAGTAATTTTACTAATTTTGCATTCACAAATACATTAGGGCACATCAGTTTCCCTACATTCAACTTCCAAGGATTAAAAACTAGTTCAAAACGGTTTTTCCTATGATAGTGAAAATTGAATAGTTCATACCCTCTTACAGTAGTCTAGACATCACCTATGAACTTGCATTTATCATCCAATTTATCAACTTCTTCCCTAAGTTGTGTAGAACTTCTAGCTTTAGGCCCTGAACCAAGTAGCTGATCAATAAGGTCCTGGTTTAACATCCGTTCAGTGCCCTCATGGTTTGTATCAACCTTTTGTTTCTTTCCCTTTGATTGACTACTCTCACCAATTTTCTTGCTTTTAGATTTTCCAGAACCAGTAGACTCCATTCTTTCAAAACTATAGAATCAAAAATGTGAAAGGCTAAGAAACAATTACTTACAGTATACTGCTTGAGCTCCTCAGATTGAAAGATGTCTCGGTTCTCTATTCACCTTGCTAATTCTTTTGCAATCAATTCGGCACTGAAGCATTGATTAAAACTTTGTTGTTATATCTCATCGCGCCATTAATGAAGCATGAATGAAGGCTCATTTCAAACTAGCACTGTCACATCAAATGTCCTGTCAGTGAGAGATTGTCAAATCTGGGGTGAAGTCCTTTTGCAACGTTTATTAAACCTTTCACCAAGACATTTTGTAGTCATACCGATATTTGGAATCAAATTGATGACTATCACTTCATTGTTCATATCACTGTGACAATTCTGAGTCGGGGAGATGTTACATAGACTTCATTGTGTCCTACCGATATGCATTCTTCAAGTCATTCTGATCACCAAGGCATAATCACCCTTTCGCAGATGAAACCACACTTCAACGTGACCATTAAGTTTCTCACCGAAGAAATAAATTCAACCAATGAAATAATACCATCGGCAAGACAATGAATCTTCGAGAAGACTCATACCGATGCCAAATGTCTCACCAAACCCATTCCTCTAGATTACTCTTATTCAATGAGACTCATGCCGGAGACTTCTTCTCCTACCAATGCATATCTTTATCGGCGTAACTTTTGAGTCGGCAAGACTGCAAGACCTTACTCTGAAATACTTTGACAAAGTCCCCATGTATTTTGTTTGGCAAGACAGAAGTCACTCGCCAAGACCTTACCCTAATGCATGAGTCTTACCGAGACATTTGCTTGTGAGTCGATCAGTGAGACAATATGGTTTCATTATGACTTCATACCGATACCAATCAATTTGGCTGAAATGACCCTTCTATGTGCTAGTCGGTAAGACATATTGAATTCACCATGACATTACATCGATGCCCCAACCTATGCTTATGTATCTTTTCATACGCTGGTCGGCAAGAGATAATATTTCTCTATGACCTCATCCCGAATATGATTCTTATGCCGATATGAATCTTCTATGTCGTCGAAACAAAAGAAGTGTCTTGTCGATAGTCTACAACAAATATACATTAGTAAAAAATACATAGGTTGGGGAGACATTCGCTCTGTCTTGCCGATATGAGTAATACAGTGAAATATAAAAGACTAGATGGATTCAAATGGATCATATGACAGAATATAAGCAAGACAACACAAGGAGGGGATTTTATTCTTATGATGAAGACTCATTTTGGAAACTCAAGAATGCAATTGACTATGAAATATTAAAAAATTTACAGTTCTAACAGTGGCTTCGTCTAGGGATGAATGATTGTGAGATCATTGCAAGGATCCAGATTTCTGGGTGAGTAGACCAAACTCAAGGTGATGGATTATGAGAGAAAGGTAGCATGAATGGGAATGCAAGTGACCCTACACTATTATACATGGAAAATTTTATTTTGAAAGAAGGAAAATAAAGATTGTCCATGTACTGGCAAGTCCTGTTCCTTTTATTTCCTAAACTATTGTGCATGGAAAAGAATTTTAAAGAGGATCATCAAGAGTTTTCCAGGCACTAGCAACCCTTAATCCTCTATGTTACTCAAGAGAAAAAATGTTTCAGGTATTTCCCATGTACAAGAAATTCCTAATCTTCACCAGCCATATTCTGTAGATAGTATGACTCTTCACCCTTCTTTCCAATAACCACAAAAGGTCTCAACCACAAGGCTTCAAACTTTCCATGCTTGCCCTTCTCCTGACACCTTGCATTCCATATTAGTACCAAATCACTTTCTCCAAATTTTATATCTTTTTCTTTTTGTCAAATAGATATTTCATCTACGTCTGTAGCTTCATGCTTTGATTTTGAGCAACTCTCCTTATTTCATCCAGTTCAGCTAGTTGTTCCATTCTTTCCTCCATGGGTTCAGGAATATCCAAATCTTCCTAAAGGACAAACTTGTAGACTGGTAACAAATTCTGCAAAGGCATCCTAGCCTGTGTTCCATACACTAATTCAAATGGAGATTTCCCAATTGCCTTTTTTACTATAATCCTATCAGCCAAAATAGCCAGTTTTAATTTTGAATCCCAAGCTTTCTTGTTATGACCTAACATCCTCCTTATAATATTTAGAAGACCCTTATTGCTATATTTTTCTTGTCCATTAGCCTATGGATGATAAGGGGCTGCATAAGAAATATTGTTACCATATGTGCTACAGAAATTCTTGAATTCATCTGATCTGAAACACATCCCATTGTCAGTGATCAATCTTATTAGTGTACCAAATCTAGTAATGATGTTTTCCATTAGAAAATTTGTCACAACTCTACTTGTAGCCTATTTAGTTGGGATTTCTTCAACCCATTTGGTAAAATAATCAGTGGCCACCAGTATCCACCTATGTCCACCACTTGATTTTTCTTGTATCTCTCCAATGAAATCAATTCCCCATTGATGAAAAGGGGCATCAGCCTGTGAGGGTCAAAGTGGCAAAGCTCCCTGATACTTTAGTTTTCCAGAGAATTTATGGCAGGCTTCACATTTTCTTACATATGTAAAAGAGTCAGTAAAAACCTTTGGCCAATAATACCCTGCCCTGAGAATTTTATGCGCAGTTGTCTTTGCTGAGTAATGTCGTCCACAAACCCCTTCATGCATTTCACTAAATACATGTCTAGCTTGAGACTCATCTAGATATAACAATAGTATTCCATCCATGTTCTTCCAAAATAGATCTCCATCCATAAAAACATACTTAGATGCCTGCAGCTTTAGAGTTCTTTTCTGGCTATCACTCAATCCCTCTGGACACTTCATGTTTTTAATGTAATACATGATATATATATACCATTGAGTATGCTCAATGCTTGCAATTGCATTCTCTCCCTCTATATTGCAAATTTGGTTTGCTTCAATATTCGCTTCTATCATCAACCTAGCCAAGCCCTAACCTCTTACCAGTTTAGTAATTTGTACCTCCATGTCAAATTCTTGGATTTTGTTAATCCATTTGCATCTTTTTCCTATTACTTCAGACTGTGTCAGAATATCCTTGACAGCTGCATGAGGAACATAAGCAACCACCTTTGCTCCAACAAGATATGGCCTGAAAGCTTTTACAGCTTTCACTAGTGCAAATACTTGTTTTTCCATTATATCATACTTTAATTCAGATCCCTGTAATGATTTACTGAAGGACACAGGCTATTCATGACCATCCTCATTTTTTTGTAACATAACAACAACAATAGTGTGCATTGAGGTGAATGAAAATATCAGAAAAGGTTTTGCAAAATCCAGAGATTTAAGGACAGGAGCCTCCTTGATAGCTCGTTTGACGGATACAAAAGCTTCCAAGGCCTCTGCAGTCCATTCCATTTTCTATCCTTTCTTTAACATTTTTGATATAGGTTTGATGATCTCAGCAAAGTTAGAAACAAATCTCCTAACAAAATTAATCTGTCCAAAGAATGACTATATAGCCTTGACAATTTTAGGGATAGGAATTTTATCAATGGCCTCAACCCTTTCAGGGTCTATCCTAATCCCTTCTTTTGAAAAAATGTGTCCCAAGAGATTACCCTCTATGACTAGAAAATGACATTTCTTAGGGTTCAAGCTAATACCGTATTCAAGATCTTTTATGAATACCTTTTCCAGATGTTGAGCATGATCTTCAGCCTTCTTTGAATAAGCAGCCAGTTCATCCTAATACACCACCATGATAACGTTGATCAAATCTGCAAATGCTACATCCATAGCTCTTTGGAAGGTTGCCCCTGCATTAGTGAGACAAAATGGCATTCTTATGTATACATATGTTCCCCAAGGAGTTGTAAATGTTGTCTTATATTGCTCAAATTCTTTGACCATAACCTGGTTATATCCTAAAAACCCATCCATCATAGACAACAGTTCGCACCCTATTACTTTATGCAATATAGCCTCCATATTGGGTAGAGGATAATTATCTTTGAGGGATGCTATGTTTAAATTTATGAAATCTACACATAGCCTAATGTCTCTATTTTTCTTTCTCATAGGGACCAAATTTGAGACCCACATTGAATGCCTAATTGGTTTAATGATTCCTCCATCTCTGAGCTTTGCCAACTCCTCCTACATCTTAGGCTCCAATGTTGGATTTATGGGTCTTTGCTTTTGTCTGAATGGCTTAGCATCTGGTTTCAATGGTATTTCATGCTGAAACAAGTCTTCCCTATATGCTTTTAGATCTTCATAAGACCAAGCAAACACATGTTTATATTTTCTTAGCAATTCTATTAGCATTTTTCTAATTGTAGGACTTATCTTCTTCCCTATATACACCTTTTTTGGTGCCATCTCAGTTCCCAAGTTAATTTCTTCAATATCCTCCCTTTCAACTGGTGTTTCCTTCATTAGAGACCAATCATTTCCATCATACACCCTCTCTAATGCCACTAATCCTTTAGGAAGATTATTTGTTTTGAGCTATAAGATCTCTTTCCAAAAGACTATTTTCTTCCCATCCACTTCTTCAACAAAGGCATTGAAGTCAATTTCTTGGGCTTCATACTAATCTATACAATGGAGGAATTTCAAAAGATCAGCATCATCATTAAAAACCTTCCAACTATATATGTTATCAGGTATAGTAGGCCTTGTCCTAAATTCAATTTGTGATACCCTAGCCAATCTAATATCATCTCTTTTCAATGCTACATTTCCTAGAAAATCAGCCATTATGTTCTTTGATCTATCAATCCACTCAATTGAGAATGCATCAAACAACTCAATTGTATCCCATACAACATTTCTGTACTGCTTCATTCTTTTATGTTTTGCTGCATACTTGGACTTAATTTGTAAAACAACCAACTCAGAATCACCTAAAACAACTAGCAACTTGATTTTATGTTTCACATCTATGTTCCAACTTGTCAATAAAGCTTCATATTCTGCCACATTGTTTGTACATTCAAATGTCAATAGGAATGAATACTTAAAGGTAATACCTTCAGGTGAAACAAACACAATCCCAACCCCATTACCTTCTTGACTACATGCTCCATCAAAATACATCTTCCACACACCGTTGTAGTTCTGTGCATCATGCTTCTCAATTGGATCACTATTGATTAATTTCGGCTGGGTTGGTTCTATATTGAAAATTCCAAGATCAACATCACAAAAACAATTGATTTGATTTTGTGGTACATAGTCAATAAGTTGGTTCATCCTCAGCTCCCTGTACAACTTCACCTCTTGGCCATTTACTAGAATTGTTGCATAAGATAGATCAAACTGGACATTCCCACCAATAGTTGTCATCCATTATCTTGATAAAAGCATACCGAATTGAGGAGGGGTGTCTATTACTATTATATCAATATTGTAAGCCACTTGAGGATAAGCAGCTAATTTGACTTCAACATCTTTCATTATACCCACCACAGGAACAAGTCGGTTATCCATTGCATAACATTTTCCTTCATATGTATCCACCCACATGCCTAGTTGTTTCATCACTCCTACTGGCATAATATTCATGGCAACAACAAAATCTATCATGCAATTCTTCAACAATTTGTTATTTATGAGTAATGTAGTGAAAAAAGGATCAACTTGTGGAGGACTTGTCAATACATTACTCAAGCAGATTTCTGGGATATTTACTTTATCCTGCTTATTTTTAGCAGCCATCTTATTTTCATAATTTGCATGTTTTTCATTTTCATTTGTTATTAATTACACTGCACTGTCCATGTATTCCTTAATTTTCATTATCTCAAGAAGTGGAACAAACATCTTTACCTGAGACAAAGCCTGAGTGAAGTCAAAAGAAGAACCTTCAACCTTAATCATTTTCTTTTGTTCTGATGTTTCTCCTTTGTTCTCTTCTTTTTCTCTTTTACCTAGCTGATCAGTCTTTTGAATTTCTTTTTGTAATTCTTTTACTTCATCCTTTTGGACAAGCTTTTTTTTTTCTTTCATCATGTTGTTTGTTTTCAACCCTTTTCATAGTTCCTTGTGTCGCCTTTTTCTCTTTCATAAAGATTCCCCTAGGGATACCTTCCTTCTCATTTACTGTCCTATTTCTCAACCATTACTTACTCTTTGCTTCTTCAACTGCAACAACAGTTAATCTCTCTATCTCCTCTTCATTGAGTTTCCTCATACTGCATTGAATAGGTGTTTTGACAGAATGCTGCTCTATATAATCTTCTTCAAAATCAGAAAGGATTTGCTGCTCAGCCATGTGAACATTGTATTTCTGATTTGAAACATCATACTCATAACCTTCATCCTCTGAAGATGAGTATCTCTCCTCCACATGGTGAAAAGTGTTTGAAGTTAAATATACTTTATGATCTTCTCCACTATTTCCCATCAACATTCCTTCCTCCTACATTCTTTGGGCTACAACACAATAGTCTAGAGAATGTGGCTTATCACAGACTTCAAAGAAATAATTGTTATTTACCATATAGGTTCCCTTCTTCCTTAATGGATTAGGAGTTTCTTTGCTTCCAAGCCTATCTATTATATAGGTTTTCCATCCTTCCAGTTTGTATTATAGGGCATGTCATGTAACCTCGTCCTTGGTCTTTCATTCCTTTATGTGGTCTCCTGTTTGTATTGATAATTATTGGTTGGTTGGGGAGCCCTATGATTTTATCTTTTATCAATTATCCTAGTAGCCCTCCTATTGTTTTCAATTGTTAATGCAGTCTTCTGAGCTTCAGCCAAGTCTCTTGGGAACCTATTTCTTAGTTCATATCATGTTTTAGGATCGAACGCATTCAAATATACACTCAATGCTACAAAGTCTAGCAATTTTGATCTCGGAGGAATTCTATTTTGCAGTTTATTGAATTTCTGATTGAAATCAAAAATTGAATCATTCTGACTTTTCTGAATTCTCATCAATTCATGAAGAGCTACATCTGGTGCACTTAGATTCCCATATTGCTTGAGGAATCAGTCTTGAAATATTTGGAGAGAATAAATAGAGGTTGTTGCTAGGCTATTGAACCAATCCCTAGCTTCTTCAATAAGGGACATCATGAATAGCGTCATATGTAAATCTTCATAAGGTACATCCAAATCCTGAATTAAGGCATTGAAACTCCTTAAATGATCCTCGGCAGTGATTACATTACTCCCTGTAAATTTAGGCACCAAATTTCTCCAACTGCCATCCATAGGATAAGGGTATAATTGAAACCTTGCCAAATCAAATTGTCTAATCATTGTTGTATACTGATGGGGAGGAGGGTTAGGTGGGTATTGATATTGGTACACTGGGTTATTGTATTGTGTGTTATGATATGGCACATGATGCTGACCAGGAGGTGGATGTATATTTGTATGTTGTGTGGGAATATGAGGTGGATGATTTGTATGTTGTGTGGGAATATGAGGTGGATGATTTGGCTATCTGTAGTGATTCCCAACTTGATGGTGAGGGACCCTTGGTGGCTCAGAAGGCCCCACACCATGATTAGCCTGTTTATGAGGTGGTACATATTTTGGGGGGCAATCAGTTGTCTGAGTAATGTTCTGAGTTTTTTGAAATTTGAATTCTTTCATGGCTTGTATCATCCGGGCCTTTTCCTGTTCTTCTCTCTCCTTTCTTTGAGATTCAATATATGCTTTTACTTCTTCATAAGTTAAAGATTCATAATCTTCCTAAGGAGTTTCTTGATCAGTGGGTCCATTCTGATTACCTTCCATTTTTTGGTCATATTCATGTTGAATTCTAAGTCGTTTAGCTTCAAAATTAGCATGCCACTCTGCTTGTTTTTTAGGGTCGTAAAAAGGATTCTTTTGATCTTCTGGGGTACAACGCTCTTCACTTTAATTATCTTTCCATGTATCATCAAAGTTGTATGTTTCACCATAAGGTATTGATGATTTTTCTATGTTTGTCATGCACATGTCCTCACTTATCCCTTTACCCTTGTCAACCTTATCATTTTTGTGTGTCCACTTACTACTACTAGCAGGAGCTCCCGTATGACCTCTTCTATATTGAGATCTTCTTCCATTCATGTTGCAATGTTTTATCAGAGTTTCCACTCAATTTCTTGAAAGTGAGAAAAAGATTGTTACTTGTTATTCCCAGCGGAATCTATATATAGGATTTCTGACTCTATGATTAAGGTGCAAATTCTTTGTTATCCCCAGTAGAGTCGCCAATTTGTTAGCTCTCAAAAATGCAGGTAAGGATACCTCAAGAGACTGCCAATCTCTTGGTACATTTTAGGGTAACAGACAAAGCCAAGTGGTTTAAGCTTTCTACTCTTTAGGTGCTACTGGACCTAGGCGGGTGTACCTATATGAATTGGGCAGACTTAACATATGATCTTTTCTTTTACAGTTATTTGTCCACGATGGAAAATGAAAATGGAAAAACAAAACAAAATTTGGTATATATTGTATACCAATATTCAAAACTAAAACCTAATAAGCTCAATTAACAGATGTAAAAAATAATTGAATAAAACTGAATAATGAAACTGCGGAGACTAGTGCCTTATAGGGTATGCAGAGTCAAGAGAAATCTAAAACAAATACTTCGTTCTGGCAGACATTCAAGTTGTTTATCATTTAATTTTGTTTATAATTTGTATAAACATGCAAGGTTATGATTATTAAGTTCTTCTTAGTGATCCAATTAACATTCTCTAATTACTATGATCAATTTAAAGGGTTTAATCTTTACTGGAAAGAACCAATCAATTGACCATACAGATGCAGCAAATGTGCACTGACAAACCAAATGTAAACTTGTTACACCAATTTAAATAACCAGAAAATAGCATATTGGAGACAACTTCAATAATACTTTCAACGAACACCATAAACAATTGATACCAGAAACAACTACACCATATTATTAGATTTCAATTGATATCTCCATGATTTGAAACATGTAGCATAGTCTCATATTGGAAAAACATTGTGTTACACTGTATATTTTCTATCCTCTATCCTATTCTACTTATCGCTCATCCATTTCATTTCTAAAACATATATTTATACATTGAGAATACGAAAGGACACATCCTTTCGGAAATTGAAATGTCACATGTATACAAAAAAAAAAGATTAAAGGATAATTAAGTTATATTTAGCCACAAGTGAGTTTTAGCAAGATGATCTAAATAATCCTGACGCTCGTATGTGTCCACATCTCCAACAGCATTCTGGATCGTGATTTCCATCTTGATCATCTCCTCATTCTTTTCGCTCACTTCATCCAACGTTGTATCCTCTGCAGAAGCTAGCCTCATGACTTCATTCAATATTGACTCACATTCACTTTTCCACCTGGTGGCTTCTTTCAATTCCCCTTTATCATCAGAGAATGTAATCAAAGTTTTCTTGGCAGCTTCTATCAATCCTTCTTCATCCCCTTGTAGCTCAACATAGAAGTTTCAATGATGATTCACAATATGATTTGCAGCTTCAAGTGTTGCACTTTTAGAAACATCAATTTGGGCTAGTTCATGAAACTTCTCCATAATTCGTTTGTCCATCCTTATATGCTCTTTTAACACGGAAAGAGTATGAGAGTATTTTCCCCATAGTTTATTTAACCAAGATGTCAAATTATTTTGCCTCTTCTTGACAATTGTTGCAATTGCATCATGCTTTCCCTGGGAATAAGTACTTGATCCTACCCAATTATCTTTTTCCTAAGAACTTTCTCCTTGAGTGAGAATTTTGGTTGGCCCCATTGAAATACCAACCAAATATTTTAGTCTCTCATTCTATCTAAACATTCTTTCATTATTTCCCTTGTACATTTCTCTTTCTTTTATTAGCAACTGAATTTGTGCTTTGTTCAATTTTGCAATATTGACACCAATTTCAGCAATAGCTACAGGATCAGCCTCTCCAACTTTTAGGGTCATGACATGGCCAAATTCCTTCTCTGTGTCAATTACCACTGATTTCCTGTGGGGTGGGTATAAATCCCATATCATCAATGATCCCTCATCAGTACTGTACTTGGAGCCTGCATACACCTCTGTTACACTTTCTCTGTCAAGCTTATGTGTAGCATTACTATCCTTCAAGAAACTATCAAAGACTAATGCAAAGTTCAAATCAAGTCCAGGAAAGATCATGAAACCAGCATTTTCCAACATTTTCCTCCCTTTTTCAGGAGTCATATTTGTCATTTCATCATCCACACACTTTCTCAATTCGCTCAGCAATTGTTCCTCATTTCCTGAAGTGACATCATCAACATTTTCTCTTATTTCCTTCCCCTTCTGCTTATACAAGAATGCCTTGAATTTTGGTGAATTTATAAACTCATCATCTAAAAAAAATGATCTATATTCAATATGCCTTGCCTCAACATCACCACTTTCAATACTATGTTCTCTGGCTGGGAAAACATACTGTTGAGTCCTCAACCTAGATAACTTTTCTAGTTTGCCCTGTGGCACATTATCCTTTGGTGTCTCCTCTCCTCCAGAAAATTGCTCTGCATCATGCAGCCCTTGGTTATATCTTTCAACTACCATTTCAGCTTCATCTTCATCTAAATTCCTGATCATATCGTCAAAGGGATAGGGTACATGCTGATACCCTCCAAAGTTTATCCTCGTCTTGGCAGAATTGATATATCCTTTTGGGTCAAATATCTTCCTGGGTGGTCCTCTCTTCATATTATAATGCAACAATGTATCAAGGATCAAATTGTATCCTTCCTTATCCAACACAGTGAAGTCACCAAAACACAAAGTACTAGGCATAAATGCCTACTTCCCAAAAGAGCTAAAATTCATAACACTGCAGTATTCCATCTATCTGATAATCTCCAGATATGCAACTCTATTTCGAACTATCCTTGGTAGAATGAAAGGGGCATCTTCAAATCCATATACTCTGATCATTGTAGCTCCCTCCAAACAATACCAATCTCCCCAGTTATGATCAATTGGCCCATTGAAGTCTTTTGGCTGAAGGAATCTTTTAATCTCATTAGTCAATGAATAATTACAAGGATATTGATAGAGCTTATACAATATTTTTACAAAATATTATTTGAAATGAATGAAACTAGAACTAGCAAACCTATTGTCCCAAATAGCAGTCCACAACTGAATAGGCAATGCTTCACCCTCCTTACCAATTTGAGAAATTCTCATTTTTGCAGGCCATACTCCTAAATCCTATCCAAAATATAGTACCAAGTGCATCAACAATGAATAGTGTCTGAGATGAACAATAGATGATCTGCCCTTGATAGCCATCAATCCTGAAACAAGCCCCCTAGAAATGTATGAGGCATAGTCAAATGGCCTGGAATTGTTATACTGGATATCGGCTATAATAATCATTGACACAATTGACATGAATTCTAGGGCATCCATTCCCAACACCTGACACACTTTGAAATAAGTGTACTTCATATAAGGATCAAACAAGTCCACATGATAAGGAGGTCCCTCACTATCTTGAAGAGGATCTGGCTTACTGCCCTGTTTAATCCTGTGAATTGGCAACCTCCAACCCTTATAAATTGTATCCATTCTTGAGAATTCATTCTCCAACTCTTCACAACTAATCACCTCATTGTAGAATCCTTCTAATTTGAAAACCTCACCTATTGCTTCTTTTGACACATATATCTTTGGTTTTCCAGATGGGTCACATATAGCTTTATGTTTTGGGTCATAATGATCAGCTAGTAATTTTACTAATTCTGCATTCACAAATATATTAGGGCACACCAATTTCCCTACATTCAACTTCCAAGGATTAAGAATTGCTTCAAAATGGTTTCTCCTATGATAGTGAAAATTGAATAGTTCATACCCTCTTACGGCAGTCCATACATCACCTATGAACTTGCATTTCTCATCCAATTTATCAACTTTTGTCGTAAGTTGTGCAAAACTTCTAGCTTTAGGCCCTGAACCAGGTAGCTAATCAATAAGGTCCTGGTTTAACATTCGTTCAGTGCCCTCATGCTCTGTATCAACCTTTTGTTTCTTTCCCTTTGATTGACTACTCTCACCAATTTTCCTGCTTTTAGCTTTTCCAGAACCAACAGACTCCATTCTTTCAAAACTATAGAATCAAAAATGTGAAAGGCTAAGAAACAATTACTTACAGTATACTGCTTGAGCTCCTCAGACTGAAAGATGTCTCGGTTCTTTGTTCACCTTGCTAATTCTTCTGCAATCAATTCAGCACTAAAGCATTGATTAAAACTTTGTTGTTATATCCTGTCGCGCCATTAATGAAGCATGAATGAAGGCTCATTTGAAACTGGCACTATCGTATCAAATGTCCTGTCGATGAGAGATTTTCAAATCTCGGGCGAAGTCCTTTTGCAATGTTTATTAAACCTTTCGCCAAGAAATTTTGTAGTCATACCGATATTTGGAATCAAATTGATGACTATCACTTCAATGTTCATATTGCTGTGACAATTCCGAGTCGGGGAGATGTTACATAGACTTCATTGTGTCCTACCGATATGCATTCTTCATTCATTCTGATCACCGCGACATAATCACTCTTTCTCCAATGAAACCACACTTAGGCGTGACCATTAAGTTTCTCACTGAAGAAATAAATCCTACCAATGAAATAATACCATCGGCAAGACAATGAATCTTCGAGAAGACTCATATCGATGCCAAATGTCTCACCAAACCCATTCCTCTAGATTACTCTTATTCGGTGAGACTCATGCCGAAGATGTCTTCTCCTGCCAATTCATATCTTTATCAGCATAACTTTTGAGTCGGCAAGATTGCAAGACCTTACTCTGAAATACTTTGACAAAGTCCCCATGTATTTGGTTCGGCAAGATAGGAGTCACTCACCAAGGCCTTACCCCAATGCATATGAGTCTTACTGAGACATTTTCTTGTGAGCTGATTGGTGAGAAAATATGATTTCATTATGACTTCACGCCGATAGCAATCAGTTTGGCCGAAATGACCTGTCTATGTGCTAGTCGGTAAGACATATTGAATTCACCGTGACATTACATCGATGCCCCAACCTATGTCGATGTATCTTTTCATACGCTGGTCGGCAAGAGATAATATTTCACTATGACCTCATCCTGAATATAATTCTTATGCCGTTATGAATCTTCTCTGTCGCTGAAACAAAAGAAGTGTCCTGCCGATAGTCTGCAACAAATATACATTAGTAAAAAATACATAGGTTGGGGAGAAATTCACTGTCTTGCCAATATGAGTAATACAGTGAAATATAAAAGACTAGATGGATTCAAATGGATCATATGATAGAATATAAGCAAGACAGCACAAGGAGGGGATTTTATGCTTATGATGAAGACTAATTTTGGAAACTCAAGAATGTAATTGATTGTGAAATATTCAAAATTTTACAGTTCTAACACTCCCCTTTTAAACAAACATACCTAATGTGTACCCTATTTATGGTGTTGTAAAGTGTTGTAACACACTTTTTCCCTTATTTAGGGCCCTCTTAATTAATTTTGGTTAATTGGAGTTGATTAGCCCCTTTAATTGAAATTTAAGCCTTATTTGTGACACCTCCTGAAGATCTATCCTAACACCCACAATTCAAATTACATAACATTTAATTAGGAAAAATCAAGGTCCTAGAAGATAGTTACATGGGTCCTCCCTCTATAGGACCCCCCTTTATTAGTAGATTCTAAATAGGTTTTAAGTGTTCTTTCATCCCCCAAAGGTTAGGTCCTAGAAAATAGTTACAGGACCCATTTTCCCTAGGCGATGAATGGGTCCTCCCTTTATTAGGACCCCCTTTTTGAATTTCATTATGGCGAGAATTTAATCATGTTTGTTTCCATATTAGGTGTTGACCTGAATTGTTTGAATTTCAGGGTTAATCTCTTGATTTAGTATAAATAAGGGTTCAATGCACATAGTTTCACCTAGCAAGTTTATGGAGCATTCTAGCTATTTCGAGAGAGAATTATAGAGCATTCAAGAGCATTTTCAAAGGAATTTTAGGGCAGATTATCAAGATTTTATTGTATCAATTTAATATCATTCCATCATGTCTGGGGTTTAGTGCATTCATACATGTTGAGCTAAGAAAGTCTATGTAGCATTGAGGATCAATTGCAAAAACTGCTCACATCTATTAAAGATCAAGATCTACATTCTTCATGGTCACTACATGTTATATTTCATATTTGCATTAGAAGACAACATCCAAGGTATCTACATTTGCATTATTTCATCTTTCATGCTTTAATTGCATCATTTCACCATTTGGTTTAATTACCTACAAGGGATTTGACTTAGGCAAAGCCCTATTCACTAAAAATTAAAAAAAAAATCTTCTCTTGAATGTGTGTTTGTAGATTTACAGGTTGAAGATCAAGTGGAGAAGTTTGGAGAAAAATTGTTGAAGTTGTCAACTTGCAAGATTGACCTTCAAAGTGCAAGAACAAAAAATTGAAGCTACAAAATTAAGTACTAGTTTTTGGGAGCCGACAACCAAGAATATGAGAGTGTAGACATCAAGTAAAATAACACAAATCTCAGTTTCAAAAACCCTAATAGGGACCCATTCACGACTAAAGAAAAATGAGTCATTTGTGCCCTAAAAATAGGCTTCTTGTAGCAAGGTACACACCTCTTTGAACTCTAAAAACTCTCCTCATAGTTGCTATAATAGTTAGGATTGATTTTTTATTATTATTTGCATAATATCTTGCACATAATTGCATGTTTTAATAGTGGAAATTTTGGTTCATCATTTTGATCAATTCATTTTGATGCAAAACCCCTTTTTCACCAATTAAACATTTTGGTGAACCCAACATATTGAACATTGCATTTTTTTGATTTTTGATGTCTTTGCATCCTAGGTTAGATCTTGCATTCATTTGTATCTCATTTTCATTGAATTAAGATCTCATTTAGGTTTTCTTGAATTGTATTTACAATTTCATCTCATTTAGCATTTAAATTTGCATTGTTTTGCATATCTCTAAATATGAAAAAATACAACAAAAAAAAATATTCATTGTGCATATCATTTAGACCTGATTTATTTGCATTTGAAAAAAAAAATTGCATTTCAACATAGGTCGTTGCATTCATGTTTTCATTGCATTTTCACATTGCAATTTTGGAAATCTAAAACTAAAACTCACATCCTCAAACCTAGAACTGAAAGACATTACTGAAAGCTTGCAAATAATTTAAAAATAGTTTAAAAATACCTAACCAAGACCCATTCACCCTTACTGGAAAATGAGTCCCTGATTGGGTCAAAATTGAACCTTCTGGCATATGAAAAAGCATTAGAAATCACCCTAAAATCTACATAAACATAGCAGAAAAACTCAACCAGGACCCATTTTCCCTTACTAGCGAATGAGTCCATGTTAGCTACTGATCTGCATTTTTTGAACATTGAAATATTAGTTTTAGGCTTCTATTTGGTGATGTTACTTTCCTATTTCAATTTCCCGATTTGTTGTTTCATCAAATTCATTGTATTTAGCTTAAATTGCCTCATTTCAGTGCATTGTTAAAATTCAAAACTACATCTACAACACTTCATTTTCAGTCTTATTGCATTATGCAATTACTAAATTGCAATGCTTAAAATCTAAAAGTTGCATTTCATTCTAGGTTGTTGCATTGCCTCTTTCCATTTAGGGTTTGCACAGTTGGGTTGTAAAACTTGCATGAGCTTTACAACTTGGTGTCCTATTCACAATACTATTGTAAGACACAGTTTGAGGCTCATTTCATCCCTCAATATCTCACTCATTTGTGGATCTTCAGTTTTTTGACTCTCTTTCTGATAGTGTTTAAAATAAACCCTCCATGGCTCATAATTTTCATATTTCATTACCTATGACTTCACTTCCTACAAACAATGTGCATGATGTTATTAACAATCTATATGAACAACTATAAAATTTACAAGCCCATATCCTTAGTGAATGCATAGACATTAGCATGGTCCCCATTATACAAAATCTAAGAAAGTGCTTAAAACTTGTAATGAAACAAATATCATCTATAGCCTTAGTTGCTTCTTTCATGAGTACTTGAACAAAAAAGACAATAATAACATACATGCCACAATCAATCCTCCTATTGAAACTAAGAACAATGTTAACATGGATGATGATCATATGAAACCACATCCCATAGATAAAGTGATAGCATTTATTGAAGCTATACCTCGTAAGGGCTCAACTAAAAATCCTCTTGGTATTGCTTTCTCACAAAATGGCATACTTAAATGTGCACCTGATGGTCCTCTTTACATAGCTGGTTGAATCAATGGCAAGCATAAAAAACTCGTATGTCTAACCACCTTAACTTGGTCAAAACTTCATGAAATTCATTTTTTTTTAATCATATAGTATACGAAGCATAGAATGTGATGGATGTTTTGGATTAAAAAAATGTGATATTGTTTGAAAGCTATAGATGTTTTTCAATCATCCTATCAATTAATACTTTAGTCGTAATTCAAATAGAAAATGAATAATAATAATTTATTAAATTCAAAGTAAAACATAATTTATATAATTTATGGAAACATGAGAATCTCCTTTAAAAACCCTTTTTGTTTCATCAATTTTGGGTAAAAAAAATTGGTTAGTCGTGCCTACACATACCCATCATATCGCCACTTTTTAGCCCATCATGATCCTGCACATACCTAGTCTAATGTTAGTATTTTGTAATTAACTCATGTATTTGTTTGTAATAAGGTATTTAAGACTATTTCTCATGTTTGTAAGTGGTTAGGAGTCATTTTGGAGTCAATAGGGTAAAATTTGTAAAAGTTCAAAAAGTTCTCAAAGCAACTATGCATTTTTGCATTTTTTAGGAAGTTGAATGGTTGGGGAGTTGTAACCTAGTTGGGATCGATTGGTTATGTTTTGGGATGTTTTAAAAGCACTTGTGTACATTGAGGAAAAGATTGGATGATGTAGATTTGAAATTTGAATAACATAAACTCTATTTTCTACGTTTTTACATTGAATTTTTCTGCTACAGGAGATAGTATGGCCTGCAAGTGATTATCTAATAATTTATATTGATGAAGAATTGAATGTTATTTCATTTTATTTTGGTCTCATCATTTTTCATCAGGTTTTGAGCATTTTATAACAATTTTCCTAAAACTGGTTTGAAACCCTTGTTTAACTACCTTGAAGGCAAGAAAAATCTAAAACCCACCGTTCCGCAGGTGAAATATCATGAAACTTGGAGGAATGGATGGGGATAGGGTTTTTTTGGTGTCTACAATGTTTTAAGATCAAGGGAAGGCATTTTGAGAAAGTTTTTTGATGCCCTAAGCTGAGAATCTCATGTTTATGGACATAAAATGTACAAATGAGTTAGGGTTTGTAGAAAAATTCTTGGGAAATGGTTTGTAATGGTTGGAAATGTTTGGGAAGACCATTTTGGCATGTCTGGGCCATTTTTTTGAAGGTTTGAGGTTTGGGTTTTAAAATTTTTGTTTTGACCATTCTAAACAAGCCTAATTAGGCCCAGTTTCAAGCGTAGCAACAGAGTTTTGGCTTTTTTGTTCCAAAACAACCACCCATAAATTTTGAGTATGTTTTAGAAAATCCAAATGGGTATCCAAAAAAGATTTTAGATTGTGGATATGATTTTTTTTTTAAATTATGGTGGAAAAATAATTTATGGAGTACTGCTAGTAGGATAGGGAATTTGTGAATGAAACCAACCAAGTTAGGGTTTAGGATTGTAAATTTTGTTGGATTGAGTTAGATTAAGGCCTTCCACCCTGATCTACATCAAATTGGTACAAGATTCCTCCAAAGAATAACACTATGGCTAGGGAAATGAATGAGATGAATGAGAAGATTGCATGGGAGATTAGAAGATTAAAGAAAATACAAGATACGGTGGTAGAAAGGCTTGAGGTTGTTGAAACTAGTTAAAGGAGAGGTATGGTTCTAGGTGATGAGAGTGACCCCGAAGAAGAAGGGGAAGAGGAGAATGAAGAAGAAGAAGAGGAATTGGATCCTAATCAACACAGTATGGTTAAGCTACTGAGAGTAGTCAAGGAAGATAAACACAAGGTAAAAATGGATGTACCTATGTACATAGGTAATTTGAATGAGGAAGAGATTTTGGATTGGATTGCAACACTTGATAATTATTTTGAATGTGAAGATGACCCTAAGGAACAAAAGGTAAAGATTGCAAAAACAAAGTTGAAGGGTCATGCCCTATTAGGGTGGGATTATGAGTAGACTGAAAGGAGAAATAAAGGCAAGTCAAAAATTGTCTCTTGGGATAGAATGGTGGCTAAGCTTAAGGGTAAGTTCTTACTGACTGATTATGCAATTCAAATGTACAAGAAACTTCAAGGTCTGAAACAAAGAGAAATGAATGTTAAATCCTACACTAATGAGATCTATAAGTTGAGTATAAAAGCAAGTCACATCGAGGATGATGTGGAGAAGGTGGCTAGGTATCTTATGGGGTTAAGATTCAACATTTAAGATGAGTTAACTTTGAAAAATATAAGAATGGTTGAGGAATGCTATCAAAGGCAATTAGGGCAGAAGAAAAGCTAAAGAGAAGGAAAGACAAGTCAAACATGTGCAGAGGAAACAATTAAAGAGGAAGAGGGAGATTTTCTAATCTAAGGCAGTCATATGAGAGCCAAGAAAATGCAAGTAGAGTCCAAGATGAAGTTGTTGATCAGAGAGGTGGATTTAGAGGAGGTAGATCAAGCTTTAGAGGAAAATTTGGAGGTTGAGGAAGAGGTTCACAAGGATTCACAAGAAAGTGCTATCAATGCAACAAGTTTGGGAATCAAGCATGGTAGTACAATGAAGGTCAAGCCTCTACTTCACATAGAGGAGAAAGAAGAGTTGAATTGGTGCAAGAAGATGATAATGAGAGTGTAAACTCTCCATCACAGCATGTTGCTCCAGTGGTTGGGGAATCACTCATGGTAAGGAAAGGGTATGTGCAAGATCATGATGGGCCAAAATGTGGTGATATGATGGGTATGTGTAGGGTACGTGGCTGATGATTTTTTTTTACCCAAAATTGATGAAACAAAAAGGGATTTTAAAGAAGATTCTCAACTTTCCACCAATATAAATTATTCTTTACTTTGAATTTAATAAATAATTATTATTTATTTTCTATTTGAATGAAGACTAAAGTACTAATTGATAGGTTGATTGAAAAACATCTATAGGTTTCAAATAGTACCATTCTTTTTTAATCTAAAACATGCATCACATTCTATGTTTCGTATACAATAGGATTAAAAAAAAAAAATCATAAAGTTTTGATCAAGTTAAGGTAGTCAGACATACAAGTTTTTTATATTTTTTAAAAGTTGTAATAAAAAATTCATAATTAATTACTTATGTGCAAAAAAATTACAAAAATATATGCATCACATTGGGACATGAGTCCTCTACTTATATCTAAAATCTTATAAAAAAATATTATCATTTTATTGTGGTTAAGGTGGTAAGATAGACACTTATTTTTTTTCCCTCAAATTTAAGTACTACTACATTGAAATTTCAAATTTTCAATAAATATATTTTTTTTATAAAAAAAAATCTAGTAGTTTAGAAACTACATTCAATTTGCTACAGATTCTCTTCTTACATATTTTTGAAATAATATATATAACTTATTCAAGTTTTTATGTCAAGTTGCCTAACTCTGATTTTCTAAAAAAATTCATCACTTAAGAACTTATTTTTCCCATGATGATCCTGCACATACCCGAGAACTCTTATCAAGGCATCAGTAGAGAAAGAGCCACCACAAAGGAAGACTCTCTTCAAGACAACTTGTAAGTGCTTGGGTAAGGTATGTAAAGTTGTAATTGATTCAGGTAGCATAGAGAATATGGTTTCAGTTGAGATGGTTGAGAAACTCAAGTTGCTTAGAATACCACATGATACTGCTTATAAAGTCTCTTGGTTGGATGCGAATCGATATGTTTTGGTAAATGAACAAAGTTGGGTGGAGTTCAATATAGGATGGTATAAGGATAGAATTCTATGTGATATACTACCTATGGATGTGTGCCATTTGCTGCTAGGGGGGCCTTGGCAATTTGATAGGCATGCTATGTATGATGGAAGGAGGAATACCTATGAGATAGAAAAATATGGGATCTCTTATACTTTCACACCATTGAAAGAGGAGGACAAAGGAAAAAATAAGGGAGCTAATGTGATATGGTAGGTAGGAAGGATTTCATCAAAGTAGAAGACGACAACATGAACCTTGCAACCACTCTTACACTTGGAAATATTATGATAGTAGGTATTGAAGAATGACTTGATTTTGGAGGGAAATGGTATTGATTTGGTGTCAAGATCTACTGTGTTGAAGGCCAGGGATGAATTTATTTTGGAGATTCAATATTGGGTTAAGAAGTATGTTACAATGATGATGATAGGAGGGGTACATTCCATTTGTTGCTTTCAAAGGGGGTTGTTAGTCATTCCATTTCTTTCATGCCAGATGATAATATATTTGATCAAGCAGTAGCTACAGGGACACAATAACCAATGGATGAGATGGGAAACAAAGGTGAAGAGATCAAAGGTTAATTACAAAGACATATGGACAATTTCAAGCACACACCTAAAGTGAATAAGAAGGATGAAGGAGATATGGTAGCAGGTAATGATGTGGGTTCCACAACATTATCAAATGAAGCATAGGTCAAATATCAGCCATCAAGAAATCCTCTGAAGTTGAAGCATATCTTAGGTTCCAAAGAGTTGAAAAAGACAAGGGATGATGCAACACTATCCTCAAGGGGACTTGAGTTCATTTTGCCCAGGGACTATGGTGCAGCACACATGGGCCTTCATGGTGCTAAAGGGGTCTAATGTTAGTATTTTGTTATTAAGTCATTTTTTTTTTGTAATAAGGTCTTTAAGACCATTTCTCATGTTTGTAAGTGGTTAGGAGTCATTTTTGAGTCTTGATAGAGTAAAATTTGTAAAAGTTGCAAAAAGTTGCAAAAGTTATCAAAGCAACTTTGCATTTTTGCATTTTGTAGGAAGTTGAACCGTTGGGGAGTTGTAAGATAGTTGGGATTGATTGGTTATGTTTGGGTATGCTTTAAAATTACTTGTGTACATTGAGGAAAAGATTGGATGATGTATATTTGAAATTTGAATAACATAAACTTTGTTTTCTATGTTTTTGCATTGAATTTTGTTGCTACAGGATATAGTATGGCCTTGTACGGTATGTAAGTGATCATCTAAGAATTTGGATTGATGAACCATTGAATATTTTTTCATTTTCTTTTGGTATCATCATTTTTCATCAAGTTTTGAGCATTTTATAACACTTTTCCTAAAACTGGTTTGAAACCCTTGTTTAACTACCTTAAAAGCAAAAAAAATGTAAAACCCACCATTCACCACTAGTGAAATCTCATGAAACTTGGTGGAATAGATGGGGAGATGGTTTTTTTTGTGTCTACAATGTTGCAAGAGAATGGGAAGGCATTGTGAGGAAGTTTGTTGATGCCCTAGGTTGAGAATCTCATGTTTTTGGGCATAAAATGTGCAAATGAGCTGGGGTTTATAGAAAAGCTCTTTTAAAATGGTTTGTAATGGTTGGAAATGTTTTGGAACACCATTTTTTACATGTTTGAGCCATTTTTATGAAGGTTTGAGGTCTGGGTTTTAAAAATCTTGTTTTGACCATTTGAAACAAGCCTAATTAGGCCTAGTTTTAAGCGTAGCAGTAGATTTTTGGATTTCTTGTTCCAAAAAAACCACCACTAAATTTTGAGTATGTTTTAGAACTTCCAAATGGGTATTTAAAAAGATTTTATTTTGTGGGTATGAATTTTGGTTTGAAAGATATGGTGGAAAAAAAGTTTATGGAGTACTACTCAAAGGATCTAGGGAATTTGTGAATGAAACCCAACAAGTTAGGGTTTAGGATTGTAAATTTTGTTGGATTGAGTTAGATTAAGGCCTTCCACCCTACTCTGCATCACTTCACTCATGAATTTAGTCCCTTTGATTATGCATAAATGTCTAAAGTTTCCATTTGGAAATGACATCTTTATTCTGCATCATAGTGGATTTAATCTTGCGTCAGCCTGAGGGAATTTTTCATTAGATTTCTTTTGGCTTGAGCCTATGGAACCTACCAAGACCCATGAGGATTTCTTTATCAAATAATATCAAAATTTCATGGAAAATAAAATTTTAGAATTATCCCTTTAAAACATGCCTCAACCTATAAATGAAACACCTATTCTTGATGAAGCAATGATTGAATTGAAAGCACCTCTGAACACACAAGAACAACCTATAGAAAAACCTCCCACAATTTCCCACAAGAGATCGCAAGATAACACAAAAAATCCTATTGTCCCTCCTAGAGTCAAACAAGTTTACAAAGTCAAAGAGAAAACATTTGAACAACCTACTTTGGTTTCTTATATTCCTCCCAAGGAAGAGAAGGAATCTATGATTGACAAACCAACTCTTACAAAAACACATTTGACAATAGAATAAAAAGGAATCAAAGTGCTAGAGAGCGTAGGCATAGGTGACATGCTATTGCTCATAGATTAAAAACTCAAGAAGACAAGAACAACATAGAAAATCAGAATCCAAAACTACCTGAAGCAATGCACAATGACTCTATACCCTCATCACAACATAGACAAGAACATTGCATGGACATTGTTATTTGACATCTCATTGTGATAAATCTAATCTAATAACATTGACATTGCAAAAATTGATGAACAAGTGCATGATGAGTTGAATATATTATTTTCTTCTTCTTTGAGATTAAATGAAAAATTTCCTAAAAAGAGTGTTGAACCTGGTGCTTCTCCTAGTTCGACACTTTCTCTCATCTATTTGGCTAGTTGTTC
This sequence comes from Sequoia sempervirens, assembly GCA_007258455.2. Taxonomy (NCBI): domain Eukaryota; kingdom Viridiplantae; phylum Streptophyta; class Pinopsida; order Cupressales; family Cupressaceae; genus Sequoia; species Sequoia sempervirens. The sequence continues at coordinate 212,584,010 of VDFB02086081.1, read as the reverse complement.
GCCTTTCGTTTATACCAACCGAGATTGGGATGCGAACTACCTACTTTAGGTTGACTCACATATACCTTACTAGTCTTTTCTTTTTCATGTTTTCTTTCTGTGATTGCATGTGTAATATGATCCCCCATGTTGTTTCATTTGGTGTACCTCTTTTTTGTGCATTCCTCTATATGTACCTTTCATTCTTCTATATGTCTTAATCATTTTTCATTTTTCTTGTGTTTTTCTTATGGGGATAACGCAAGGCATCAAGACATTCATGTATATTCCATGTTGACCCAAAATCTTTTCTTTTATCTTTTTTATTTGTCTTGTATTTTACTTTTGGGAATGAAGCAAGGTGTTGAGATATTTAGGTCTCTTCCATGTTGACCCGAAAGTATTTTTCTTTTTTTTCACTCCCTTTGTGTCATTACTCCAATTCTATGAGTATTTGGGGAATGATGATAGTTCTATGCTCAATGAAAACATTGAAGCAAAAACATACTAATTGCAAATCCATATATCCCTTATGTATTTGTGGGGGCAACCATTTCTTCCTATTTCATGACATAGATTGCTTTGGAAACATATGACTTAGCATAGGGTTTTCTGAGGAAAGCTCTGATGTATTAGGAAAAATATTTGGCTAATTTAAAGCAATTTCTCACAGTGATGGTGTAGCAACTGCTTTAAAGTGGGGTCATACATTGATGACATCTTTCCACAAAATTTCATGGCATGATTTTTTTCTTGTGATGTGTCCTCTTCTTAGTGGTTTCATTGGGTTTGATGTTATCCAAGAGTGTACAATGTACCATCATGGCATGATCAGAATGAGGCATCCCATGAGTGATGATCTAACATCCTTGAATTTTCCTCTCTTAGAGACATTAGGCACAATGCTCCCTGAGAAGAATACCGTACACGAACAAAGCAAAATCCCTCTTTAACAAAATTTTACATGACATTATAAAAGAATTTACAATTTAAGCATTACATTGTGGTGCCTCATCAAAGTTGTCAAGAGGATAACTTTGATACGGTACGAGAGGCTAATATGATTCTCTTATTTTCCACTTCATTGGGATAACTCACCTAGTGGACATACTGAGGCTCCACTACCCCAAAGTGAGAAACATATGTTATGGACAAACAAACCCATTCTACATCACTTTGGAATAGGTTGTGCTTCTTCCTTTTGTTTTTCTTTATTTTTCTTGGCCTTTGATAGGGTATGATTATGTATCTTTATTATTGTTGCATACTTAATTGTCTTGAATGTATACTTTAGTATGAGTTTGACATGGTGTCATCCTCTCACTAAAGTGGGGGAAAAATATAGTAATGGAAAAAGTATATTTTTTCCTTACTTGATTTGGGAATAATTATAATTGAATTAACTTAATTGTGCCTTGGAATAGTGTTGTAATGTGTTGTACACATTCACATCATTCCAGGGCCCTTATTTGTTTAAAATATATACCTTGATTTTTCCTTTACGAAAGTGTTATTAAGCATCATAACACACTATAAGAGAGGGGGACCAACCATGTTCAAGGCCCTAGGTCATTGAGAGCCAAGAGTGGAAGGCTGCCCTAACTTACCTCACTCTAAAGGGATGTTTTGAATGAGGTACAAGAATGATGAGCACTATAACATCCTACAATCACTCTGTAGACCCAAGATTCATAATAGGGTTCTACCTCAAGTAGCTCTCTGCACGAGGATGGAAGTGCAGTTTTGGGACGACAACGTGACGTGTTCGCATCTCTCAGGTGTGCTAGCATCTGTATGACTAGAGGACTAAAAAGACAATATGAGTCACTAGAAAATAGGCTAACGACCTAGCTAGTCACTTCCAAAAGGCCAAAACAAAGCTATGAAGTAGGCAAGATACGCACGAATATGATAAAGTGAATATATAGGGGTTAAGGTGAAAAGAATGATCTCACAAAGGTACTCATTTTCCAGCTAGCTCCAAATGCACATCCACCTACACACAAGAAAGAGGGAAATTGGTTCGGGGCTGTATATGGGTCTGCCTCAATCAGACCCCCATTTTTGTGTTTCCACCCCCATGGACAACCAAGATTGTAATGATGGAGAAATATATGATAAAGGAAATAAAGTAAAGTAGAGAACATAATAAACACTACAAAATAGTAAAGTGCTACTCAACCAAATTGTAGAGGAGAGGAGTCAAAGTGCTTACCACCTCCACCAAGAGCTCACTAGCTAATGGAGGAGAAAAAGTGAGGACTCAAACCCCTACTATAATGGTGGTGTTCCACACTTGCTCTATGGAGTTAATGGAGTGTTGTTGTTGTTGCTATGGAGTGCAAAAGTGTTGCTGAGAATGCTTGAGAATGTAAGAAGTGTATGCTAGAATGCAAGCGCTTATGAAGAGATTCTGAAAGGATGAAATGAATTGAGAATGAGCCAATTTGAAGGAAGAATGAGCAAGAATTTAAGGTATTTTTGAGTCAATTGGTCGAAGAGGGACATTGCAATTTGTTCCCAATGGGAAGTGTAATGCCTTTTCCAGCTTCATACATAGGAATCTGTTAGGGATGTAAGTGCACTGCGTGGATGTCTATGTACGATGTGGGCATCCCCGATAGTTATACTTCTACCGAGTCAATAGAAGAAGGCCAAGTGGAACGATGGTAGTGAGCTGATGTGGAATTTTTCTTTTGAATTTGGTTTTCTAAAGTGAGGAAGTGTAAAAGGGGAATTTGCATGAGGGGTGAAAATTTTCTCCTATACATTTTTCCCTGACTTTAGTGAGCACAAATACTAATGAGTGATTTGGTAAAGTAGATAGGAGAGTGAATAGGGTTAGAAATTTATACTTGAACCATTAAGGAATTAGACTTCAATATGGCGAGCTTGAGAGTGTAAGACAAGTAAAGGACTTCATGGCCTCACATAACTATGAAGTTGAAGAATGAAAGCATCTTACAGGCCTGCAGACCTACAAGGAGGAAACCCCCAAGATCTCTCACATGAAGGATGCCCCAAGAAGTAAGTGCCTCATAGGCCCACAAACCTAGAAGGAAGGTATTCTCCAAGATCTCTCGCATGAAAGAAACCCAAAAAAGCACCTTACAGAGCTGAAGACCTACAAGGAAGGAATCCTCCAAGATCTCTCACATGAAGGAAACCTAGAAAGTTCCTTACAGACTCACAAACCTACATGGAAGGAAACCCAAAGAAAGTTCCCTATAGACTCGTAGACATGTAGGGGAGCGACTCCCAAGATATCTTGCATGGAAGAAGCTCAAAGGAAGTGCCCTACAAACCCGTAGACCTATAGGGATGTATCTCCCAACATCTCTTACATGGAGAAAACCAAACGAAGGGGACTCCATAGAGCCGAAAAGGGGCTTTATAGGTGCACCTGCAAAGTGACATATTTATCCATAGATAGAACATGTCAAAAAGCGACCATGCAGGAAAGTAAGTGGATAGTCACACATGCCATCAACAAGCTGGAAAACTTTCAAAGTGGTTCATTGGGAACTTAGCATGAAGAAGGGGTCCACTCAAGGGACATGTTGTTCGAAAGAACAAAAGATATGTTTCTTTTTCAAATCAAATCATCATCAAGGAATCCTTTCGAAAGATGTTCACTTCATCAAGGAATTCGAATGTAAGAAAATTCCCCCTTGCGAGGGGAAGGTCAAATCTGCTCCCACCTCGAAGGAAAAATTCTCAAGTTCTTTCTTTGTGAACCCATGATGAAGGAAACACACTTTGTTAGGGTTTCAAGTTGAGAATGTGATTCTTGAGAAGAGGTTTGTGAAGATTCTCGAGAAAAGATTCGTCAAAAATGAAAGCATTTTTTGAAAATCAAAATGATGTAAAAGTGGTGATGTCACAAATGAAAGGGACAACTCAAGCAAAGAAGAGAGAAAGATAAAAGAAAAAGACAAAAATAAACATTACAAACAAAGGGCATAGAGGTAGCTTCATATTTTGGGGTCATAACTACTCATAAATATATATGTAGTGTAATAATAGTATATAAAATGAACTGTCATCCACCCCCTACTATATCAAACCATGTGAAGAATGCATGAGAAGAAAAAGTGAAAATAAAAAATTGGGTCAACATGGAAGGGAAGCCTAAATTCCCCCAACGATTTGCATCATCCCCAAGTTTTTGAAAATCAAGCACAAACATGGAAAAATGATGATACAAATAGAAGAAGGTTTATGACACAAAAATTACACCTGTATCCAAGCACCAACAAGGGTGACGAGGGCCATCCAGGAACACATAGCACGATCATGGGGGAACACATCACAACACACACATACATATCTACTCTAAAGATAAAGAAGGGGCCTCCCCTAATACTGATCAATCAAGAGGTCATCCACTTCCAACTCTAGATCATCATAGGGGGGAGGAAGAGCCTGCAGTGGTGGAATGTTAAGGGGAGGAGCTTCCAACCCTCCTGCAACAAGGGCTAAGGGAGAGTGCCCAGGAAGGTCATCTCCATCGAGCTCTTGTGGATCTAAGGTCAGTGACTTTGTCTAGATCATTGAAAAGGACAAAAATTCATCAATAGAGTTAAACATGCACCTTACAAGAGTGCCATGCTTAACTTCAACACATAGAGAAGGTTGCACCCGAGATTCACCGCTAGGCTCACCGAATGATTTAGGAGTAGTGACGAACTCGGGGGAAGGTAGGATTGGTTCCATCACTAGGATAGAACAAGTCAGTGCAGGACCACATTTTGAAGAAAGTGGACTCTTCTTATGTCCTTTTTTGCTGGAAGGACTACCCTCCACCTTCTGCTTTGTTGGGGGATGCTAACTCCCCATAGACAATGTGAGAGGTGCAGAGGAAGAGGAGGAGGAGAAAACTATAGTAGACACCACCGAGGTGTTTGTCATATCCATTGGCTTCGAGAAAGGAGGGACATCTAGTAGGGACATCAATAAGGGTGGCTTGACTGAAGGAGCGATGAACACTTGCAGCTTTCTGGGGTCAAGCACATTCGTACTCGCAATGGAAGCTAGAAGTGAGACAAAACTAGACTAGATGGAAGAAAAGAGGAGAGAGGAGGACGCAATAGGAGGCCCTGATACAAGGGTAGTCATCTCCTCTTCCTTCCTCTGTAAGGCATCTTGCTTAGCAACAAGAGCCTTTTGTCTATGCTTGCACTTTTGCGCAAGGTGGTTTCTATGACTATTTGAACTAGAGGCTAGAGGCTGCGAAGGAATGGAAGGCTCTTGCTCAACCATGGGAGTGTCCATTATAGAAATTTTTGGTAGAGGAACAAACTCTTGAATCAGAGCAAGAGGAGCAGGTTGGGAAACAACAAGGGGAGTTGTCTCAAGTGCCTTGGTAGTGAACCTCTTCCTGTTTACTACTTTGGGGGTAGAAGCAGTAGGAGGCCGCAGAGGTCAAGACATAGAGGACTTTCTATGTGAGCCTTTCTTCGTGTTATACCGAACGGGTCTAGGATCTGTGGGAAAAATAAGAAGCTCAAATGCGAGACACTTGGTATTTCACCAAGTGGGCACCATAGGATTCTCTCGCAGTCACGGAATGGAATCAGATGGCATCATAGCTAGGTGAGAAGAAGCGTTAAGCTGAATAGGGAAAGAGGAAGAAGGAGGATCTTGGGACCACTTCTCTTCTTCCCTTCTACATGCCTTGGTGGCATCATTATCAGCTTTTAAGCAAGCCCTAGATGTGAAGCAACATTTAAAGCAACAAAGGGTATCTCACTCTCGGCATTAAGCACCCTCTCTTATAATTTTGATAAGTTTGGTACAAAAGGTCCTTCCTCGATGGGAGAGGAAAAATAGGCACATTCCTAGAGTAATCCAAGGAGTAGCTACCACGAGCAACCAGTGGTTTATAATCAGTGTCATGAATCATGTGCACATAACCCTCATGGATAAATTTTAGACATTTATGCATGACTCAGGGTACGAAATTCATAGCCACTAAGCAGGGGATACCTAGCTTTACTCTAAAGAGTTCAAATCCAAGGATTATGTCAAATAGAAGTTTCATGGATTTAGGTTTAACCAAAACCGACATGACAATAATACCCAAAGGAGGTACATAAAGTTTTTCGTACGTGCGGATGGTGCTTATGGGTGCATCGTACCCACCTTTGTGCAAAAAGTTGATTAGCATGATCTCCTCAGTTATAATGTTTACTTGAGACATCGGATCAATGAAAACACCTTCTATGATGTATTTATGTATTCACACGGGTATGTAGAGAGGAGATGGTTCCCTATTAAAACCCATCGACAAGTCATGTGAAGTGAAGGTTATACCACTACCACTATTCATAGGCTGCGTAGAGGGGATAGGTTGATGCAATAAAGAGGCCATTACACACACTAGACAACACTTTCATAGAGCTCCAAAAGGGTGACATGATAGGATAGTAACCCAACTAAGGTTTCATTACGAAACACTTTTAGAACCTTCCAACTATGCCTACTAGGGGTGACAGGTTGGGTTGCAAGGTGAGGAGTCCCACAATGCTCACACCTACAACACTCCTAGAACATGAGGAAAGGGTTTTTCAGTAGCACAAAATGGAACCGAAATGACTCACGTCGAGTTCACCAAAAATGTAACAGGGGGACCAACCATGTTCAAGGCCCCAAGTCATGGAGAGCCAAGAGAGGAAGGCTACACTAACTTACCTCACTCTAAAGGGATGTTTCAGATGAGGGACGAGAATGAAGAGGACTATAAGGTCATGCAGTTACTCTACAGACCTGAGATTCAGCATGGGGCTAAGGGTATGTGCAGGATCATCATGGAAAAAACAAGCCCTTGTGTGGCAAAAAAATCAGAAAAATTAGAGTTAGGCAACTTGATGTAAAAATTTGAATAAGTTATCTCTATTATTTCAAAAATATGTAAGAATAGAATTTGTAGAAAATTGAATGTAGTTTCTAAACTACTAGGTTTATTTAAAAAAAATATAATCTATCTGGTGAAAATTTGAAATTTTAATGCAATAGTCCTTAAATTTCATAGAAAAAATAAGTAGGTGTCTGTCTGACCACCCTGACCACAATAAAATGATAATTTTTTTTATAAGATTTTAGATATAAGTAGAGGACTCATGTCCTGATGCGATGCATATTTTTTGTAATTTTTTTCCAAGTAAATAATTAATTATGATTTTTTTATTACAACTTTTAAAAAATATAAAAAATCATATGTCTAACCACCTTAGCTTTGTCAAAAATTCAAGAAATTCATTTTTTTTTTTTAATCTTATAGTATGGGAAGCATAAAATGTGATGGATGTTTTGGATTCAAAAAATGTAATACTATTTGAAAGCTATAAAAAAAATTCAATTAGCCTATCAATCAGGACTTTAGTCGAATTCAAATAGAAAATGAATAATAATTATTTATTAAATTCAAAGTAAAGCATAATTTATATTGGTGGAAAGATGAGAATCTCCTTTAAAAACCCTTTTCATTTCATCAATTTTGGGTAAAAAGAAAGTCGTCAGCCACATATCTTACACATACCCATCATATCACCACTTTTTGGCCCATCGTGATCCTGCACATACCCCTAAGCAAGCTGGTTTTTAGGTTCAACATTGTACCTCAGGTAGCTCTCTACCTGAGGATGGAAGCACGATTTCAAGATAACAACATGGTGTGTTGGCGTCTCTTAGGTGTGTTGGCATCAATACAACTAGAGGACCAAAAAGACAGTATGAGCTGCAAGAAAATAGGCTGACGACCTAGGTAGTCACTTCCAAAAGGCCAAAATAGAGCTATGAAGTAGACAAGATACAAATGAATATGATAAAGTAAATATATAAGGGTTATGGTGACAAGAATGATATCACAAAGGTACTCATTCACCAACTAGCTCCAAATGCATGTCCACCTACACACAAAAATGAGGGAAATTGGTTGGGGGCTGTATAGGGGTCTTCCTCAGTCAGACCCCTTTTTTGGTGTTTCCACCTCCACGAACAACCAAGATTGTAACAATGGAGAAATATATGATATAGAAAAGAAAGTAAAGTAGAGAACACAATAAACACTATAAAATAGTAAAGTTCTACTCAACCAAATCGTAGAGGAGAGGAATGAAAATGCTTACCACCTCCAACAAGAGATCACTAGCTAATGGAGGAGAAAAAGAGAGGACTTAAGCCCCTGCTGCAATGGTGTTGTTCCACACTTGCTCTACGGAGTTGATGTAGTGTTGTTGTTGCTGCTATGGAGTGCCAAAATGCTGCTAAGAATGCTTGAGAATGCAAGAAGTGAGTGCTAGAATACAAGAGCTTGTGAAGTGATTTTGAAGGGATGAAATGAAGTGAGAATGAGCCAATTTGAAGGAAGAATGAGCAAGTATAAGGAATTTTTTGGGTCGGTTGGTCGAAGAGGGATGTTACAATTTGTTCCCAATGGGAAGTGTAATGCCTTTTCCAGCTTCAGATGCAGGAATCCATCAAGGACGTAAGTGCACTGCGTGGATGTCTATGTGCCACGTGGGCATCCCCGACAGTTACTCTTCTTGTGACTCAATAGAAGAAAGCCAAGTGGAACGAAGGTAGTGAGCTGATATGGAATTTCACCTTTGGATTTGGCTTTCTAAAATGAGGAAGTGTAAAAGGGGAATTTGTGTGAGGGGTGAAAATTCACTCTTATACACACACTTTCACACTTTTCTAAGGTTTATTCAATTAATTAAGCCTAATGGACCCCTTTAAATGAAATGTACCTAATGTGTACCATATTTATGGTGTTGTAAAGTGTTGTAACACACTTTCACACTTATCTAGGGTCCTCTTAATTAATTTTGGTTAATTGGAGTTAATTAGCCCCTTTAATTCAAATTTTAGCCTTATTTATGACACCTCTCGAAGATCTATCCCGACACCCACAATTTAAATCATATAACATTTAATTGGGAAAAATCAAGGTCCTAGAAATTGGTGCTAGGACCCATTCACCCTAGGTGGCGAATAGGTCATCCCTCTATTAAACCCCCCTTTATCAGTGGATTCTAAATGGGTTTTTAGTGTTCTTTCATCCCCCGAAGGTTAGGTCCTAGAAAATAGTGCTAGGAAAGTTCTCCCTTAATGAGGACCCCCTGTTTGAATTTCATTATAGTGAGAATTTAATAATGTTTGTTTCTAGATTTGGTGTCAGCTTGAATTGTTTGAATTTTAGGGTTAATCTCTTGATTTAGTATAAATAAGGGGTTAGTGAAAATAGTTTGACCTAGGAAGTTTATGGAGCATTCTAGCAATTTAAGAGAGCATTATATAGCATTCAAGAGCATTTTCAAAGGCATTTCAAGGCATATTATCAAGATTTTATTGTAGCAATTCAAGATCATTCCATAATCTCTAGTGTTTAGTGCATTCATGCATGTTGTTGAGCTAAGAAAGTTGATGTAGCATTGAGGATCTATTGCAAACATTATTCACATCTATTCAAGGTCAAGATCTAAATTCTTCATGGCCACTAGATGTTAGATTGCAGATTTGCATTACAAGAAAACATCCAAGGTATCTAAATTTGCATCATTTCAAGTTTCATGCTTCAATGATATCATTTCACCATCTGGTTTAATTACCTACAAGGGGTTTGACTTAGGAAGACCCCTATTCACTAACAATCAACAAGTTTTTCTTCCCTTGAATGTGTGTTTGCAGATTTACACGTTCAAGATCAAATGGAGAAGAAGTTTGGAGCAAAATTGTCAAAGTTGTCAACTTGCAAGATTGGCCTTCAAAGTGCAAGAACAAATAATTGAAGCTACATAATTAAGTACAGGTTTTTGGGAGCTGAAAACTGGGAATCTGAGAGTGCAAACATCAAGGAAAATAACCTAGATCTCAGTTTCAGAAACCCTAATAGGGACCCATTCACCACTAAAGGTGAATGAGTCGTTTGTGCCCTAAAATAGGCTTCTTGCAACAAGGCACACACCTCTTTCAGCTCCAAGAAATCCCCTCATAGTTGCTATAATAGCTAGGATTGATTTCTAATTATTATTTGCATCATATATTGAACATAATTGCATGTTTTAATAGTGGAAAATTGTGGTTCATCATTTTGATCAATTCATTTTGATGCAAAACCCCATTTTCACAAATTAAACACCTCCTTCCAATTTGTTTAAGAAACACCATTGTAATTTAACAACATGCTTTTTCTTATTGCCTTTCCCATATAACAAAAGGAATTGCCTAATATATTTTTGAAATTTATTTATCTAGAAGCTACTGAATAGCCAGATAGAGGAGTAATACAAGCTATAAGATGGTAATTTTTTTAGATGCCCAAAATCTATCAGCTAGGGATAGATATTTCTTGTTCCACTGGTAGAGTTTTCTATCTATTTTTCTTTTAACCCAGTTTGACATATCTTTGAGATAGGGTTTATAAAAAAAAGGAATACCAAGGTATCTAATGTGTTTGTTAGGCCATCCCCATTGAAACAAAAACTTACTGAACCAATTTGGGAGGTGTATGTTCCAACTAAGAATTATATATTTTTCCTTGGAAATTTTGGCTCTTGAGGCTTCCCAAAATAACTTTAGCTTATTGATAAGATAATCAATATTTTTTCTTCAAGGTTAAGATTGCAATATCATCTAAATATTATATGTTTAAAAGGTCCTCTCCATTGGGGAGATATCAACCTTTTACTTTAGGAGACAAGCTAGTATCCATTAGAATGTAGAACAAATCATATGAGGCTATCATAAACAGGGCAGGGGAAAGAGGATAGCCTTTCCTAATTGATCTTTGTAGAGAGATTCTCTAACAAAGAACTATTTATGTCAACTCGAGCTACAACATCATTTAATAAATTCTTCACCATCTAAGAAAATCTACTTGGGAAGCCAAATGCTTCAATTTCCATCATGAGAAATGTCCACTCAACCCTATCAGAAGATTTCTCAAAATATAGTAAGAGAATGCATGTGTTTTGGTTGGAGGCTTTAGCCCAATCCATGGCTTCTCAGCTATAACATTGTAAATTGTCACCCTTGACAATTTCACACTAGAATTTTCTCCCTTATATGTGCTTGGACCTAATTATGTATATAATTTCCTAAATTATTCATTCCATGGCTCATTTTAACATCTATTGATAAATAAAACATGGCAAATAAAAGTATGCTTTTAATATTTCCCTCGATGCATTGGACCTTGATAAAGGAGTGATCTAATCTAAGATGCCTTGCGCCATAGGCATCTTAAGTTGGGTCTAAATTTAAATATGTCAGTGTTGGTAATTTATTATTTGAAATTGAAATTCTAATTGTCAGGCATCGATATTTAATTTTCACGAAATTAGAAGAATTGCATATAAATACATAGGATTTTCACCATTTTAACTCCTAATTAATTCCTAGAAATTTTTGAGAGAAAATTGAAGATCCCAAAATCAGCTAAAGGTAGTCAAGAGCAGATTTATCAACTTTATTACAACATTATTTTCAATCAAACATCATGTCACTCCTCCATCATGTTTTTTATAGAAGTTTATTCATGTTTTTCAATCATTTGTTTTGTGAGTACTAACTCTTGTAGGTCCTCAAATCAAATCAACTCAAGTTGAAATCAATCCTTGAAGGTGATGAGCATGAATTCAATCCATCAAGGAGATTAGATTTGAGTGGTGAGTTAGAAAACATTGTCAATAAATCCGTCAAAAGGATAAGCTCTCTTTTATCAATAACTTTTCTATTGTGGAGGTAGCAATACCAACATCGGGTTTGACTGAGACAAGCCCCTATAAGGCACAACCATTCCCCTCCTTTTATGTGTGTAGGTTACAGATTTGAAGTGGACTGGATGGATTTGAAGTCAATTTTCTCATTCATACAATATTATCCCTACAACTTGAAAAGATACAAAAAACTATATTATCTCAGTAACAAAGTAAGACCCGACAATAAAAACTGAAAGGGAGAAGATATAGACCAGGGACCTCGGGCTTGTGAAAGAAAATTCAGGTTTCAATTCCCCAATCTAGGGTGTCAAAGCATCTTAGAATACCCAAATCTAGCTCAAATTTTAATCATATGTGCATCAATGTGTGCTCTTTACTTTTCTAGAACTCAAATTTATTTGTGTGTTTTTAGTTTATCATAATTCATAACAAAACACTACATTTTCATATTTTACCTAGTTGCATCATTGCATCACATCAAAATTAATTTCCAAACCTCAAAGGAATCAAATACAAGGTTGATTGACTCACCTTTTAGGTTGTAAGTCAATATCATACCCTTACCAATTTTCAATTCTAATGTTTTGTAAGTGAAAATTAGTTAATCCTAGTTAGATCTAGGATCACTTTTCCTACATAGCTCCAAATAATTATGAAATTTTCCAATATATATCTACCATTAATGAATCCTATTTATGCAGAGCTAATAAACTTGGGTGGGATATCCACTAGTCTAAGATCCAAGATATTTTCCAAAATCTTGTATGAGACACTAAGAAGGGTAATGGGTTTCCAGTTCTTAACTAATGTCTTATCTCCATCCTGAGGGAGAATTTTAATGATTCCTTTGTTGGTGTTACAACCTAAATATCCATTTCCAAAGGCTTCTAAGTAAACTTGTAGCAGATCATCACTAATCCAATTTTTTTCTTATAAAATGCAATTGGGAGATTATCTACTCTAGGGCTCTTGTAATTTATCAAAGTTTGAATAGACTTTACAATTTCTTCCTTAGATACTTTCTTATTTAGATTTTATACCATGTCCTTAGTGATTTTCCTAGGAATTAATTTTTTCATTGAATTCTAGTATTATGGCTTTGAGGTTTAGTCCCTTGAAAAAAAAAAATCCTTGTAGAAGTTGAGGAAAATCCATTTTATTTCCTCGGAATCACTTAGAAGTTTTTCATCATCCCAAATAAGGTCTACTTGCTTAGATTTGGAGATCTTGTATTTTATAAACCTAAAGAAAGATTTGAATCCCTTATCCCCATTGTTCAACCAATTCGTTTTGGATCTTATTTTTAACCATTAGATCTTCCTAGCTTGCATATTTTTGAATTTATTTTTTACTTTCATTAATTCTTCATTTAATCTAAAGTTCTTGGGGTCTAGTTAAATTTCCTTTTCTATGTTGACCATTTCATCCTATGGACCATTTTCTAATTTCCTAGTGTCCAAGGCCCTTTTTTCCCATTAGTTTGAAAGATAGCTACCCAAAAATTAATAATATTATCCCATCTTTGAAGGGCACACAATCTACTTAGAGGGGGTTGAATCTGTAGAATTAATCAATTCAAAATTCTTAACTCAAATCCACATATAAAAAATGAAACAAGAATTAAAGTGGAAAAATAATGATCAAGGAACCACATAAGCACACACATTTGCACAAGTGAACACCAAATGTATGTGGAAAACCCAAGATGGGAAAAACTATAGTGAGAATAGCTATTTGGATCTACTTTCCGAAATCCAACCTCACAATATAGAAATATAAAAGTGAATTTTACACACTAAAGGAGGCACCATCCTATGAGAGACAACAATCCCCTATTTTTCTTGTAGGCACCAACCTAATGTAGACATCAATCCCCAATTGAAACAATACAACAAGTAGAAAACTAATGCTATGGATTACAATGATAAAGATTGTGAATCTTTAAAGTATCTTAACATGTGCCAGAGTCATAGTTGACACTCTTCCTCATTGCATAGGATCTCCTGATACAGGTGCATACATTGGAATACAATTCTTCATTTTATCTTCACCACCTTCTCCTCAATTTTCATTAATGGCCAACTGTTCTTCACATGGGTATAATTCTAATTCATTTTTTCATACTCGGATACTATATAATGCATCTAAAATTTTGAAATATATACATGACATTTCTTTGACACTCTTCAATGTTAGCTAGGGACCCACAAATATCTAGGATGACATAAGGTGGGCCTAAACTCAAATTACATGCAACAAGTAGTAGGTTGGTCCAAAAAAATTTGTCACCAAAATAACATGATACCATGCACTACCATAGGAACCATAACTAGATCCTGTCTTAACACCACACACAAGATTTGAATTTTGCACACTAATATCCCTTACCTCACATGCTTCGAACTTCAATTGGTTGATAGAAAGAAATGTATAACCTTTTGTTACTTCAATATTTTTGTATGTTGAACATGTCCTCTGGAAACTCAATAAAATAATAAAACTAATGTAGACATACTCTCCTTCCAAATTGGAGAGAAAAAAAAAATTATGAAATAATTGCTTACCATAATTATATTTCCAAAGAAATCTCTCTATCCAAAAAATATCCAAGAACAAAAACATACTGATACAGACTTTTGGACCACCATTGACATAAAGAATACATGCAAGCATACAATAGTCATACAAACACTCCTTAGTAACTATATATTTCTTGATTTTACATCTTGAGAGTAAAATTACCAAAATTGATCAATCAAAGACATTAAATTTACATATTTCATATCAATGAGTTTTTGTTGCTTCTGGATTAAACTATGTGGGAATGTGCAATATCATCATGGAAAAAACAGGCCCTTAAGTGGAAAAAAAATTCAAAAAAATTAGAGTTAGGAAACTTGACGTAAAAAAATGAATAAGTTATCTATATTATTTCAAAAATATGTAAGAATAAAATCTGTAGAAAAATGAATATAGTTTCCAAACTACTAGGTTTATTGAAAAAAAAAAAATCTATTTGGTGAAAATTTGAAATTTCAATGCAGTGGTACTTAAATTTTAGGGAAAAAATAAGAAGTAGGTGTCTGTCTGACCACCCTAACCACAACAATTTAATGATAACATTTTTTTATAATATTTTAGATATAAGTAGAGGACTTATGTCCCGATGTGATGCATATTTTTTTGTAATTTTTTTCCAAGTAAATAATTATTTTTGAATTTTTATTACAACTTTTAAAAATATAAAAACTTGTATGTCTAACCACCTTAACTTGGTCAAAACTTCATGAAATTCAATTATTATTTTTTAATCCTATAGTATGCAAAACATAGAATGTGACACATGTTTTGGATTCAAAAAATGTAATAACATTTGAAAGCTATAGATATTTTTCAATCAGCCTATCAAATAGGACATTAGTCGTAATTCAAATAGAAAATCAATAATAATTATTTATTAAATTCAAAGTAAAGCATAATTTATATTGGTGGAAAGCTTAGAATCTCCTCTAAAAACCCTTTTCGTTTCATCAATTTTGGGCAAAAAAAGTCGTCAATCACATGGGCCATCATGTCCTTTACATATCACCACTTATTGGGCCATCATGATACTGCACATACCCATGTATTAGATATTAGAACCATGATGAAAGAAGAAAATCTACAAGATGTCTATTGGAGAGGAAAAATTCATACTATAGTATACATTCTTAACAAAGGACAAGCAAGAGTGAACAATTCAAAGACTCCTTATGAGTTATGGTATGGAAAACCTCATATTGTGAGATATTTTAGAGTTTTTGGAAGAAAAAGCTATATGGGTATGTGCAAGATCATGATGGGCCAAAAAGTGGTGATATGTAAGTGATATGATGGCCCATGTGGCTGATGACATTTTTTTACACAAAATTGATGAAATAAAAAGGGTTTTTAAAGGATATTGTCAACTTTCTACCAATATAAATCATGCTTTACTTTGAATTTAATAAACAATCATTATTAATTTTCTATTTTAATTACGACTAAAGTCCTGATTGATAGGTTGATTGAAAAACATCTATAGCTTTCAAACAGTATCACATTTTTTGAATCTGGAACATGTGTCACGCTCTATACTTGGCATACTATAGGATTAAAAAAAAAAATTGAATTTCATGATGTTTTGACCAACTTAAGGTGGTCAGACATACGAGTTTTTATATTTTTTAAAAGTTGTAATAAAAAATTCATAAGTAATTATTTACTTGGAAAAAAATTATAAAAAAATATGCATAACATTAGGACATGAGTCCTCTACTTATATTTAAAATATTATAAAACAATATTATCATTTTATTGCGGTTAGGGTGGTCAGATAGACACCTACTTCTTATTTTTTCCCTAAACTTTAAGTACTACTGCATTGAAATTTCAAATTTTCACCAAATAGATTTATTTATTTTTTAAATAAACCTAGCAGTTTAGAAACTACATTCAATTTTCTATAGATTCTATTCTTACATATTTTTGAAATAATATAGATAACTTATTCAAAATTTTACATCAAGTTTCCTAACTCTGATTTTTTGAATTTTCACCGCCACTTAAGGGCCTAGTTTTTCCATGATGAGCCCGCACATACCCATATCAAGAGAGATGATGAAAATTTGGGAAATTTTGATGCAATATCTAATGAATGAATCTTCCTTGGATACTCTACAAAAAGAAAGGAATACATATGTTATAACAAAATGTAGAAGAGGATTGTTCAAAGTGCAAGTGTCAAAGTGGGTGAAGAACCATATCAAAGTTATATGTTGATAGAAGGATATGAAGCTGATGAAACCCCTTACAGTGAAGAAGAAAAGATGAAGATAAAGGAAAATAAATGATAGTTGAAGGTGAATAAACTTCAAAAAGGATCCCTAAGACTCATGAGTATGTGCAAAAGAATCATTCTAAAGATCAGATCATTGGAGATAAGAGAAAGGGTGTGTTGACAAGAAGAAAAGATGCTATGACAAAAGAACATGTAATATTTTGTTTACTTTCAGAAGCAGAGCCTAAAACAATAACCGAAGCATGTAAAGATGAGAACTGGATCAAAGCTATGGAAGAAGAGTTGAGATAGATTAATGTTGCAAGAATGAAGAAGAAGCCCTCCGATGTGTTTCCATTAATGCCAACATTGTTTGGTGATAGTTTATGCTCATTTGTTAAACATTGCTTCAGTTACTCTAATCTGGTAATCTGGTTTGGAATTTTTCATATTAAAATATTGACCTATGTGGTTTTAATATGTTGTTTAGGACTATAAATTGCATCTATGGACAAGTTTTCAATGATTTTGGCTGAATGGGCTGAAACATATAAATGATAGAAGTTCAGAATGCAAGTTTTTGTATATTCCTTTGGCTGACATGGACAAGTGGTATGAAGATACGCTTCATGGATGTTAAAGTGATCTTTCTTAGGTCTAGGATGACCTAATTTATGTCTTTCATGCTTTGATTTTGAGCATGAAAGAAGTTTTGGTTTGTGCTAACAAGATACTTTGAATCGATTATATATACACTCAATTAGGCCGATCTAATTGATGTATGTAGATGTAACAGTGTATATATATGAAACATTTTTTTATTGAAGAAATATATGTATGTGTGTATGTGTGTGTGATATGTGAAAAGTATAAGTAGTGAAGCACGACAATGTGATATTGTTTGAAGTTGAAGGTAGTTATCGTGAACCTGCAAAGCAGTGCAAGATTTTGTTTGCTAGATCTTAATAAGAACTAAACTCATCACATACAAGGTGTATTCATTAGTTCATATTTTTGGCAGTGAGCCACACTCCATTTTGTAATCATTTTAGGCTTTGAGCCTTTCAAGGATAGTGTGCCCTAGAAATGTTCCCCTATAATATCTTATTGCCAGTTATAATATATTGTGATCTAATCCTCCCCGTGTTTTTTCCTATTTTGGGTTTTCCACGTAAAAATATTGGTCTTCATGTGTCATGTGATATTATGATTCCTTTTATGTTCTTTTTAACAGTTGAAGCTAGATATGTTTTAATTATTGAATGGTTAGTAGTTAAATGGTTTAGTATAATAATTATTCACCCCCCCTCTTGGTATTCTGGGTGCTCAAAAATTGGTATTAGAGCTTGGTTCCTTTTCAAAAGTTTAACAACTGAAGGAAGATCTTGAAGTTTCAACACATTGCTAACAAAAGGTGTCATATTCCTTTGGAAGAGATCGAGTTGCAACTGAAGAACTCCATGTTGCTCTTGAAGATCTGGACAAAATTGAAAATGAGAGGGTATGTGCAGGATCATGATGGGTCCAAAAGTGGCAATATGATGGGTATGTGTAGGGTATGTAGCTGACGACATTTTTTTTACCCAAAATTGATGAAACAAAAAGGGTTTTTAAAGGATATTCTCAGCTTTCCACCAATATAAATTATGATTTACTTTTAATTTAATAAATTATTATTATTCATTTTCTATTTGAATTACAACTAAAGTCCTGATTGATAGGTTAATTAAAAAGCATATATAGCTTTCAAACGGTATCACATTTTTTGAATCTGAAACATGTGTCACATTCTATGCTTTGCATACTATAGGATTAAAAAAAAATTGAATTTCATTAAGTTTTGACCAAGTTAAGGAGGTCGACATATGAGTTTTTATATTTTTAAAAGTTGTAATAAAAATTCATAATTAATTATTTACCTAAAATAAAATTACAAAAAAATATGAATCACATCCGACATGAGTCCTCTACTTATATCTAAAATATTATAAAAAATATTATCTTTTTGTTGTGGTTAGGGTGGTCAAAGGACACCTACTTTATTTTTTCCTGAAATTTAAGTACTCTGCATTGAAATTTCAAAATTTAACCAAATAGATTTTTTCTTAAATAAACCTAGTAGTTTAGAAACTACATTAAATTTGCTACAGATTCTATTCTTACATATTTTTGAAATAATATAGATAACTTATTCAAATTTTTACTTCAAGTTTCCTAACTCTAATTTTTCTAATTTTTTTGCCACTTAAGGGCTTGTTTTTTCCATGATGATCCTACATATACTCGAGATAGAAACTTTAAGGGAGAACTTAAAAGAAGCAAATTAATGCATTAGGAAACTAAGAGAGAAAATCAAGAAGTTTAAAGAAAGGCATAGAGAAGTGAGTGATTAGTTGAAGAAAGCAAATGAAGACATCACTAGATTAAAGGTACAAGTGGAAGAAAAGAAAAGAATTGACAACTATCAGAAAGCTAAAATTTAGAGCAAGATTGATGAATGTTCAAAGATTGAACAGGAAGTGGTAAGCCTTAGGTTTGACCTGGAGAAAGAAAGGGCTCATGAGGATAAATTTGAAACAAGTACTACAATGCTTGATAAGTTTATTTCATTTTAGAAACCCTCTAAGGATGAAGGTGGTTTAGAACTTGAAGAATGAAAATTTTCTAAAGAAAATCAGACCCCTTACAAGATTGAAAATCAAAGGAAGACTCAAGGAAATGGTAGACAAATCAAGAATCAAAGAAACAATACCTAATGAACTCTTATTCAGAAATCTATTGCTCAAAGGTACCAATCTTTCAATGGTATTTCTTTTTCATGCAATAAATTTGGTCATAAAGCAATAAAATGTAATAATGAATCATAATGTTGGATTCTTTTTTGGAAAAAAAATTTCTTGCAAAAGGTTTGGGCATAGAGTTGTTGAGTGCAAAAGTCAAATAATGATGAATAGATTCAATATTGGTAGATTGATTCAATATTTTCAGGGTTATTGCTATACATGTTATGCATTTGGACATAAAAATAACTAGTGCAGATCAAGGTTAAAAGAAAATCAATTTGGTCAAAAAAATGTTGTGTGCTACACCTACAACAAACTAGCACATATTTCAAGATTTTGTAGGAGTAAAAATGAGAAGAAATCTAATCTAGAACAAAAGAATAAACCTATGAACAAAGTGGATTCTACCAAAGTCAAGAAGGAAATGGAGAAAATTTGGAAGAAAAAGGAAGAACTTGAGAATAAGGATTAATCAAATGCATCTATATCTGCATCTGGTGTAGATATTTCTCCTAAAAACTAAACCCAGTAGTGGATTTAGGGGGAGCAATTATAGAAAAATCTAATAAACCCCTGATATAAGAGGTTTCAACCAATGACACAAAGATATGTTCAATTTAAAATATCATTCTGAAGATGTCGAAAAGGTTTCTGGTAGAAAAAATACAAATTTGGTATTTGTGGAGCATTTTAGGGTTTACAGTGTATTCATGAATTGTTTATCAACTTTTGTGGGTGGAATGCATTAAATGAAAAATTAGGGAAAATCAGGAAGGTATAAAGTAAAAAACTAAGTTGAGTTATATCAATTGTACATGTTTAGAGTGATTTGAAGTGAGCTAAAGATGATCAAAACACTTTCAAGGGGGGTCCCTTGGGAACCCTTCAAGAGAAAAGGGGTCCACTTAACGGATGTTCCATTTGAAAGACATGTATAAGAGAGGGGGTCCTTTAAGGAGGACACACATCTCCAAAACAATTTTTCACTACCCCCAACGTATAGGGGAGGAGAGATATGAATGATACTTAGAACATATAAGATAGAGGTAGACATCAATATCACTTGTCATATGAAGAAGAGGCAGGTGTATCAACAAATAAATGAGTGATGGTACTCAAATAATGAAGTTGTTGTATCTTATCCATCAAGGCCTTACATTCACTCATGGAATAGCCAGGCACTCAATGGTATGCATAGAAATAATTTTTTTCTTTATCATGTTTATGATTTTTTTTGTGTAGGAGAAGGGTATGTGCAAGATCATGATGGGCCAAAAAGTGGCGATATGATGGGTATGTGTAGGGTATGTAGCTGACGACATTTTTTTTACCCAAAATTGATGAAATGAAAAGAGTTTTTAAAATATATTCTCAACTTTTCACCAATATAAATTATGCTTTACTTTGAATTTAATAAATAATTATAATTCATTCTCTATTTGAATTACGATTAAAGTCCTAATTGATAGGCTGATTGAAAAACATATATAGCTTTCAAACGGTATCACATTTTTTGAATCTGAAACATGCATCACCTTTTGTGCTTCGCATACTGTAGGATTAAAAAAAAGAAGAATAATTTCATGAAGTTTTGACCAAGTTAAGGTGGTCAGACATACAAGTTTTTATATTTTTTAAAAGTTGCAATAAAAAAATTCAAAATTAATTATTTACTTGGAAAAAATTTACAAAAAAATATGCATCACATCAGGACATGAGTCCTCTACTTCTATATAAAATATTATCATTTTATTGTGGTTAGGGTGTTCAGACAGACACCTAATTCATATTTTTTCCCTGAAATTTAAGTACTACTAGATTGAAATTTCAAATTTTCACCAAATAGATTTTTTTTTTTAAATAAAACTAGTAGCTTATAAACTATATTCAATTTGCTACAGATTCTATTCTTACATATTTTTGATATAATATAGATAACTTATTCAAATTTTTACGTCAAGTTTCCTAACTCTTATTTTTTAAAAAATTTTGCCACTTAAGGGCCTGTTTTTTCCATGATGATCCTACACATACCCAGAAGGAAGAGTAATCAAGTGGGCTTTTAGAAGCCTCAACAAAATATGATATTGCTTAGATAAAGAATGAGGAGTAGAAAGCAACCCTTTCTCTTGTGGAGAAAGGTTTGACTACTCATAAGAAGAAGACATGAAGATAGAAGATATTGGAGGATGAGCTGATTCCACAAAACAAGGTTGAGTTGAAATCATATCACCATTCAACCATGGTTTCTGTTTAGATTGTTCACTCGAGCAACCAAGCCCCAAATTATGCCTATGAGGTACACATTCTAAAGGGACCTGAATGCCTTGTTCATTATTCCTGCAGCCTTTACGCCCATAGCCATATTCAAATACAAGCTTAAATCCAGGGCCATAATGTGTTTGCAACTCTTGAGAAGGAGGATGATATTCATAGAGAGCATTGTTCCAATAATGAGGATTACACTCTTCTACAATATTTCCATCATCTTCTTGATAGGACTGCCAGTGTTAGCTTCTTTAATAGAGGTGCAATCATCTTCCTCAGAAGAGGGAGGATCAACATTAAGAATATTACAATTTTTGTTCACATTATCCCGCGATACATAAGAATAACCATCTTTGATAGTGGGTTTGGATGATGTTGTTAGAAGATTTAAGTGGATTGGGTCAACTTTATTTTCTCTAATGAAGGATTCCTTAAAGTCTAGATAACCCCAATCATCACCAAGGCATTCATTCCTTTAGGAAGTAGACTTAAGATTTCCTACTTCATAAGGATCCTCTTTAGGGACATCTATCTCAAGAGTATCCTTTGTAGTAGGTATTACTAGAGTAAACATCGACACATTGGAAGACACTAAATGAGTAAGAGTAGGCACAACTGAAACCTGATGAGCACCTGCCATTTCACATAAGTGCATAGCCCCAGGGTCAGCCTTGACTATGACTACACAATTATTACAAATGAATTTAATAGATTTATGCATGGTAGATAGGATTGCAGCCATAACATGAATCCATGGTCTACCAAGAAGAAGGTTATATGGTAATTTTTCTGACATAACATATATGAGGGTGGGTATGGTAATGGGTCCTGACCTCAAAGGCAAGACTATCATGCTTAGGGTTTGTCGACCGACATTATCAAACCCACGAATTCCAACATAAGAAGCATTAAGATAAGATGAATCAATATTAATCTTAGGAAATAGATCAATTCTACATACATTGAATGCCAAACCAACATCAACAAGAGTACATATAATGCTAATATTATTAATGTTAACTATAATCAGTAAAGGGTCTGCTTACTTCTACACTTCTAGAGGTGGGAGTTCCTGCGGATAAAATGTAATATTCAAAAAATCTAGACAAATATGAGCTATCAACGCATTAACATCCACTGGCTTGGAAGAAGAAGGCAAGAGGATCTTTTTCAAGGCTTCCTAAAGCATACCTTGGTAAACCAGAACATATTGAAGCAAGTCCTATAGTGAGATCTTAGTTGGAGTAACTTGAAGTTGCTCGAGAAGATCGTAATCACTAGGTGCTTTATTCATAGGTTTAGGAGATTGAAGAAGACTTGGTTGTTTATTCATTTTATTCTTATAAGTATGGGTTATCGCTCTGTAAGAAGGAGCCATAGAAAGATCAGGAGAATCACTATCAAATGGGACACCATCAATAGAAAAAATACTTTTAGGAGAAGGACTAGCTAGAGTCAGATAAATGACTGGTCTCTTAGGCCTTTGAGGGGTAACATAGACATAGATTACATTTACAGAATCATCACAACTAGTGAAATAATTATTTGAAGAAACATGCTCAACATCTATCCTTGGAGGATCTGATGTGAGAGGGACTTCACCATTCACTAATGCATCATCTCTAGAAGAGATTGCATTGGAATGAATAGTAGATTCATCATTCACTAATGCATCATCTCTAGAAGAGAGTGCATTGAAATGAAGAGAAGGTTCATCAGTTATGAATGCATCATCTCTGAAAGAGAGTGCATTGGAATGAATAGAAGGTAGAGTAATGTTAAGAAAAGTAACAATGATTTCATCCTCTTGCACCAAAATATCCTTAGAAGGAATTTCAGGAGAGGGATCAATAAAGAATAATAAGAAAGGAGAGAAAAAATCACTTTCACACGCTTGTAATCTAGAATTTCTTTAAGCTTCTTAACAAAGCTAGAAAGAGATAGAAGGAAGAATTATAGAAAATAAATTTTAAAATAGAGATATAGACATGTGGGTCGATCTAGAGCAATCCAGGGGTAACAAAACTAAGAAAAACTCTAGTAATTTGCATTTTTGGAGGTCTTTGGAGTAGAATTTAGGGTTGAAACTTGTGTTGGTCCCTAAGATTCAACTACAAAAGGAATAGAATTTTAGGGACTGAATTAGTCCTCTCAAAGACCTTTCCAATAGTGTAAACGGTTTTTAATTCCAAGCGTTGAGTGAAAATTTATGACCCCACCAAGTTGGGGTAAATAAATTCCTAGCTTTTCGGTTCACATCAGGTTCACCAAAATGTAGAGAAGGGGATTCACTACTTATGAGTCTCTTTATTCTCAAGAGATTCCCAAGGGGCGAACTGCCCTAAACTACCTCAAGGAATAACGTGAGAGTTCTAGAATTAGAAAGAGTGGATCACTGAGGTTTTTTGGATAGACTAACAAGTTCTCAGCCAAAGGATGACAACGCAGAATAAGGATAACAACACATCGCACTAACATCTCATACAAACCAAAGAATGAGAATATCACAAAAAATAACAAAGTGACTTCTAGTAGTCTGATTTCTAAGAACTTACAAAATATGGGAAAATAACATAATATGATAAAATTACAATAAAGTAAAAATGATAAAGCAAGAGAAGGTAAGATAGAAACTTCTCATAGCAACCCAAGTAATAAAGCCCCCAACACATGAATATCTTCAATACATATATGCATAAGATCTGAAGAAAATGTTGGGGCTATATAGGGTTTTTCCTCAGTCAATCCCCCATTTTGGTGTTCCCACCTCCTTGGACAACCAAATAGATAGAGAGAAATGAACAAAGGAATGATAAAAGTAATCCCTGCTCAAGGAGGAGAACCCATATCACAAAATGGAGATGCAATAGATGGGGGATGTGTGAAATCCCAGGATGCTCACAAGCATAAGATAAGGGATATATAGTTGCAAGGCTTAAGGAAGCCAAAAAGAGCAAGGATGAAGGAGAGGGCTGCGAGAGCCAAGAGAGCTGAAAAGAGCACTGTAAGAGCTTAAGAGTGTTGCAAAGAGAGTTTCCAAGAGGGATTCAAAGTGTTGTAGAAGACCATGGAAAGCTATGCAAGCAAGATAACAAGAGGAATATGGGAGAATGTCCAAGATGGAATCCAAGAAGCAGAAGAAGGCCAAATGATTTGAAAAGATGACTTTTAAAGAGGGAAAAGAAGCTTCATGAGCGGTTATAAGGCATCACTTGTTGTTACCATCGAAAAAACTTGCTAACAAGTGGCAAACATGCTCAGAAGTGGCCGTTTGAACATTGAAACATCATGGGATGCTAGCACAGAGTACAAACATTCATGTGGAACGCTAGTGTCTAGACACATCACGCTACAAAATGACACGAATGCAAAAAGCACACGATTCGAAGAAAAGCTGACGCATAAAGGGTAGCTATTGAAAAAGGGGTTATGAGCATCCTGAGAAGGGAGAATTTTTGATGCAGGGGCTAAAATGAGCCTACACAAATGCTAGGGGTGTGGACACTAAAGCAGATACAAAAATGTATGTGAAATTGCAAGGGGGGAAATTTTACGACATTATAAATAATAAGGGATTGATGGTTAATGAGAGTTTATGGCTTTAATCTACAACTGATGCACCCCCCCTCTTAGTTGTCCTATGTTTCTAACACAGTGAACACTCACATTCAATTTTCACCTACATATTTCACTAAACATGGAAACTAAAAGTAAATAGTTCCTTAACAACTCATGAAAATCTCCCAAGAAATCCCTTTTTTAAAATTTAAGCTAGGTTTTCAAATAATTTAAATGTATTGAGACCAATTTTTGGTCTCCCCTTCCCTTGATATATTTTTTATTTTATTTAAATTAATTATTTAATCTTTATTTTTTCATGTTTTTTTGTTATTTGGCATCTTTCCTTTTTCTATTGTACTTTCCTATTGTCTCACATTGTGTAGAGAATTTAAATTTTGAATAGAAAGTTGGTTTTTGTAAATTTTTGGGATGACATGTGATTGATGTTACATGTGAATCAAACAATAATTCATTGGGTAAACATCAACACATCATGATTTTGTCCCAGCTAGTGATTTGTATACTTGTGTCAAGTCTTCATATCCTCTCATTTCTCTAATATATATTTGAGCTCAAATTTTCAACCTTGTACAAGTCAACTTATTATATTTGATAATTTTCCAATGCTACCTTTAGATTTACTTTAGGAAATGAATTATTTCCTAGGTTGAAACACGTTAAAATATTATGTTTATTTTTTATTCTTTTTGGAATAGAATAACAAGAAAATAGAATATTATGAGATTGACAAAAGCACACCCCTTTACCTCTTTATTTTTATTTGTACAAGATAATTTCAAGGTTAGGTTGTTGAAATTGAGAAACAAGAAAGATAGCAAAACTTATTTGGACAAAGTTGTTCATTTAACAAGGACTAAAATTAAGAACTTGGTGACAAGTGACTATATGTTCTATGACTTTCTTCTAAAGAGAAAGAAACAACTTGAAGTTGAGGGCCCTAGTAAGAGAACTAGATCCTATAATATCCTAAAAGACAATGATGTGATTGAATTGGATAATTTGGCCCTTATTTCTTTTAGAAGAGTGGGAGATGGTTAGTGGCCTAATGGAAATTTATTTTATGAAGTATATTTTTCTTTATCTTATATGTTGTCTACTATATTGTTAATATTCTTCTATTCTATTGGTCTATATTTTTTATTTTTTTTTATATTTCTATGTTTATGGAATCTACCTCTCATAGAGTCTAATTTTTAGTATTTTACCTTTTAATAATTTTTTGATGATCAATGACATATTTTAAAAGAATTTAGATTTCCAAAAGATAACTTTTATTTATAATAATTGTAGAGATTAAAATTTAATTTAGTGAAAGAAATACTAGCATCCTTTGTTGAGTGATCTCAATAGCGTCTACATTGAAGATAACCAATCTCGCTTGATTTTATGAACTAATTAGATATTGCTTACAGTAGATTGTGCTAATTAGCATTAATTTTTTTTAACTAATAATTAATGAAACTCTCCTAGGAACCTAAAACACATAAATGGAAAAAAAATTATATTGTTTACTAGAAAGTGTAACAAAAATGACAAGTTGAAGGTAGAACTAAGAAAGGACCGTAGATAAAAACTAGGCACATTAAAATTTGAAGCTCGCTAGACTAGAACCTTGTGCTAATCTTTGCCATATGGGTGATGCACTATATTCTTCTAGAATAAAAATGTTAGAATGCTAATCAAATTTATAAAATGTGGCATATTTACACAAAGGTTGAACTAAAAAGTGACAACTAGATCACCAATAATGGGATAAATAAAATAATATAAATTTAATTATTCTATTACAATCAAATCATGAAAATAATGAAGAGATTTATAGAGTGAGAAAGATATCACCAAAAAATTGAAGGACTTAATATCTCATTCTTAATAGTAAATTATAGCTAAAGATACAACAGGAAATTATTTTTGGTGGTTGTGATGAGTTTGCATTTAGATCAAACCCTTGGTTGGTTTTTAAGCCTCCATGAATATCCCCTCATTGATGATATTGAAAAGTGTGTGATTGATATTCTAAATTCATTAACAAACAGAAATGCAATACCAATGATCAATTAAGCACAAGAGAACAAGAGAGCACTATTGAATAGAAAAGTGATCACACATGTCAAATATAATAACACAAAGGATTCAATAGTATAAACAGTAAAGAAAAAAAGTTAAAGAACCTACAAAGAAAATAACCTCATAGAGCTTGAGGTAAACAAAGGAGGAACAATGCCAAATGCTAATTGTGAGATTGCTATCACACTTTAAAAAATGTACTAAGAGGTTGAATAATCTTTCCATAAGATCACAATGTTGGTAGGAAGCTTCAAAAGTGTTGTAACAATAGAAAATGTTGAGAGAAGAGCTCGAGTTTGCAAGATAGATAAAAATGCAATAGAGAATGATAGATTGTATTAAAATGTTTGAAAATGAATCAGAGGAGAAAAAAAGGGCAAATAGCCATTCATATTCTCTCTAGGATGATTACCTTTTGACTAGAGGATTAGAAAAGAGAGAAATGCCTAAAAATTGTCAAATATTAATGAAATGTCTTGGCACTCTAGTGCATTGTCCGGATATCCACACTAAGTGCTAGTGTCCATTTTTTTTTAACTACACAAATATCTGAACACTAGGACACAATACAAAGATGACACCTAAAACATAAGATAAAGAACAAAAAAAAAAATGATATCTTTGATATCAAGAAAAAGAAAACTAAAAACACCAAAACAAATATAGAACTTAACATAAAATTACAAATATGTAGAATTTTTTATATTACAATAACAATAAATTATAATAAAAATACAATATATACATTTCACCGTTACAAAGCTATAACTAATGACTAAATACAATGAATCTATTAATAAATTTTGGCCAATAAAATATATGTTTTAAATGAACAAACTATTTTACCTTAGTCAACTAAAATATAGTCTTTTGTGAAGACGTAATCCTTGGTGACCCAAATATTCTCTTGAAATCTCCAAACCACTTCCGAATATTACTCGGAATTCCATCGGGCTAAAAATCTTCTTCCAAAACAGACATGTTTAATAATCTTTTATATTTCAGCCGTTACTTCCCAATGTGCGGAAATGGCTGCATTCTCCTTTTTAATCTGTTATTTGATTAACTTTTCCCACTTTTGTTTTCGTTCAAACCTTCATAAATGATTAAAAATGTTCCCCGATTAACAGAAACGACAGATTTTGTTTGTCATAATATTCACAAACGAGTGTTCTCGTCTGATTCTTCCATATCTAATGCGTGTATAGTTTTATCAGGCTACTGTAAATTCTTTCATCTTGCCTAGAAAATGGCTGAAATCTCAGAAAGAAGTTCTCTTCCAAGGTGGAAGGCAACAGCAGAGCAATTGCAAATACTGGAAGCAATGTATATTAATGCTTATTGCAAACCATCCACAGAGGAAATACATTATGTTGCCCATCTTCTTAGAAGATATGGAGAAATACAAGCCAAGAATGTGTATTACTGGTTTCAAAATCGTAGAGCAAATGATCGGGTGAATAAACGACGAAGACTGGATGAAGCTATGGCTTCAGTTAGGTTCAAGCCTGCAGAGACTAGAACTGGTAAACTAAAAAATCTCCGTTCAGTAATTCATAAGTTTATTGAGAATACCTTGTAGATTGTTGATTTTTTTTTCTTTTTATAGATTAGTTATAAATTACACTAAATGCTATAATTTAGCCCTGAATTATCAGAAGTGGCTTATCGATTCAATGCGTTTAAATCTTATACAAGTAAAAAGTGTTGTCATCGGCATGTCCTACCGGCCGACTTTTCTCTGTTTTTTTTAAATTTTCATTGGTCTGGGCATCTTGAAAAAATTTAAGATTTGAGAAAAAAGAAATTATCCATAACTCAATAATCTTATTCTTAATCCGTATTATCAAAAAGTTTCCGTGTGTGATAAAATATCATTCTTGAAAATAATAATCTTAATAGGGGACATTCTTTTAAGGGGATGAGATGAAGCAGGCAAGAAAGAATCAGGAATTACAGAGAGGCCCTATACTTGATTCCCTCGATCCGCTGGCATTAGTAGAGAGGGATGATGTCTCGATATCTTAATGCCCTCAATTTATGGATTAGTGTATTTTATAGTTTTGTTTGTTTAGGTGGTTCATCTTAAATCGCACTACCTTTTCCAATAAGATCCATCTTTTAATATGATTGTTGATACACCATCTAAAAAATAAAAGTTTAAAATGTAGAATTTAAACCAAAATTCAATCTACTACTTGTAATTTTTTTTCTTTTGATGCAAACCTGTGTTTTTGTTCCATGTCATATGGTATAGGCCTGAGGAGGCAATAGGCCCCAGTTTCTGTGCTCTGGAGAGTAGTTTTAGGGTTTACTTGTTTTTTTGGCTGTCATCAAGTACAAAGTTTTTATGTCTGGATGGGATGTGCTTCATGGTTGCTGAGGCTTTTTTCTCAAGGTAGATCTTCTACGTGCTCTCTTCTTGGTAAGGAGCTGTGGTTTGGGGGAGGGCGGCCTGGTCATAACTCTAAGCTTGGTTGTCCTCCATTAAACATATTATTCTGCAGTAGAAACAAAATATTATATATTTGATTTCAAATACATCTTGATTTATTGCTTCTTACTTGGCATTCAACTCCTTTGAAAGTTTTCTAACATACTGAAAATCAAAAGTTGTCCTCAAATGTACTGAACATCAAACGTGACAAAGAAAACATCTCATAATCATTCATATATTAAAAGAATATTAATACTTAAGTCGTATCTCCAATACACCCACTCCCAGATCTATTAAAGGACAGACTGTTCTTAAAATAACCCATGTTTGTGCTGACCATTTCTCCTGCCTACTCCAAACGGCAGTTGTACACAACCTTCAAAAACAATGCTATAATGAGATCCCTTGCCTCAAATGTGTTGAACATAAAAAAAAATGACCCTCTTCCATATTCATCCTTTTCTTGCAAAACTGTGAGATTCTTCACATTGATAATCTCACCCATACTCTTACACTACTGCATGACATCAACTTTTGTTTGTACTCTTTTAACCATTTTGGAAGCTTATCCATCATATGATATGCCAACGATCTGTCCTTATTATCTTAATTTCGATAAATTAATATAAGTTATTTCTATTTGTTATACAAATTTATATAAATTTCTTTTAATCAAAATGACTTGTTCTTTGGTTACTACGTTTTGCTGGCTCCAGTTGTTATGAAATTTAAACCAGAATAAAATTAATAACAGCAGCAATAAAATTAAAACACAGTAAATAAAATAGACAGCAAATAAGATAATGACTTGTTCTTTGGTTACTACGTTTTGCTGGCTCCAGTTGGGTGTGTAATTGGGCAGTCTTGGCAGAAGACAGAACCCTTGATTTCTAATGAAAACTTGGCAAAGCTCTCCTTTAATGATCGGGTGGGTAGATTTGATTTATCATCTGTATTTTTATTAATTCAGTCTATTTTTGTGACGATTATAGTGCAACAGGAAACAAAAATAAAGGAAAAGTGTACTGTAGGAGAGGAGCAGATAGTTAACCTTACGGATGATTACAGTTATGAAGATGTTGAATTAGCATGGCCTGCAAGTAAGAATTTCAAGAGTAGAGACTGGGCAGAGTCTCGAATCGACATTAGGGTGGAACCAGCTAGACTTCCACAATGTTCAGAATTTCAAGAATGTGAAGATAGAAATAACGAACTACAAACTCTGCAATTGTTTCCACTTAAGCCAAGTAATGCTAAATATAGAAAGGA
The DNA here is from genome assembly GCA_007258455.2 of Sequoia sempervirens. NCBI lineage: Eukaryota > Viridiplantae > Streptophyta > Pinopsida > Cupressales > Cupressaceae > Sequoia > Sequoia sempervirens. Next base: position 212,553,101 of record VDFB02086081.1, on the reverse strand, counting down.
TAATGTATTGGAGTCTAATTGTTCAATTATTTAAGTACAATGTACAAAAATTTTCTTTGGAGGTGTTACTTCGGAAGGAAGATGACAAGAGTTTTGATGTCATTTCCTAAGGAAAATGCTTCCCGTTTTGTTGTTTTAATCATTTCTTATATATTTAACCATTCAAAAAACTTTGAAACTTCATTGTCTCTTTTTTCCTTATTTAAAATATTTGAATACATATAATGCTTTAAAATTATAAATACTATTAATTTGTGAAAATTTAATATTTTATTATGTTTTTTCATCTGTTTAAGAAGTAGGCTTTGGGTTTTGATTTTGACGAGTGTATCAACAAAGTTCTTGTTTGGGTAAAATCTTTAAGTCTTACTTTAAAACATTGAAATAAGATCCTAAAAGCTACCATTTCTTTAGTTAGTTGAGATCATTGTCTTTGATTTGGTAACCATTTCTAGGAAATAGTTGTTGTCTGTGAGTTTTAATATCTTTGTATATGTGGATAAGATTTTTTCTTCTTCTATTACCGTATCATCCAAATTGGGTGTTTTGGTGCAGCATGATGTTTACAAGGGCTCCTTGGTTCTGTCAAAATTGCAATATGGTTGGTTGCTAGTCATTTGGTTACTTAGTCAATAGGTGGTCACAAAAAAAACACATAATTCTTGGTCACCCATAATGTGATGTGGGGCCACTTTTAGATATTTTTGTTTCAAGGGAAAATACTAATGCATAAGTCTTAGATTTAGATTGTAGAGAAAGAACTTAGATATTGTAGTTCCATATTATAACTCTTGCATAATGGACCTTCTCCTAAGAGAGATAAAGGGAACTGTGGAAATTTGGCTACAAATCTCTCATGGATGGGAATAGTGGAAAATTATAGATCTATCTAGAGTGCTTTAGTTTTAAGCCACCTTGAGTCTATAGATAATATGTATCTTTCTCTTTTTGGGAGTTAGCGTGTTTTATTTTTTTGTGCTAAACTATTTTGTTTGAAGTGCTAATCTATAAAGTTTTAGTACTTGTTCTACAAGTTCCTTGGTGTTGCTCCTTTCTTATAAAAATTTGTTGGGATTCTTTGTTTTGCTATTATTTTTCATCCTTTCAATCATTTTTTTGATATTATTTCTCTTTTTTGTATGTTGTATTCCATTTTACAATTCTAATAAGAAAATATTTATTCATAACACATACACACACTTTGAATAATATTATTAGCTACATAGTAACATTTTTGATAAAAAAAAATTATATAAGTTATATATAACAAATAAAGATATTTTTTCAATATTTTAATTGAGAATGTGTTTGTCTCATGGATCACATGATAATTTTAACTACACATGGTTTTAAATTAATGTTTTTTGCATCTTCTTTGACATTTCCTTATTTTTCTTATCAATGAAATTTCAATCTATACTCTTGTTTTCTTGAATGCACCCTATTTTTTTGGTTATACTAGTTTTTCATGGAATTATTGAGACCTCTTCCTTGTCCATAATTTGATTGATGTGGAAAGATTTAATTTTTAGAGAAAAATATTTTACCTAGTTTTATATATTATAGAAATAAGCATGGATGGAATCAAACCAAATATCTCTACTTTTTGTGTAGACCATGTTCCTAATTTACACATAAGATACCATGAGTTTTGACATGATCTATTGAATCATCACAACAATACTATTTGCATTGACCCTCATCTTCATGATTAGAACTCTCTTTTACATGCATAAATTAAGAACCAATATCCCTCTAAAAGGAATGTATAGAGAGTTTAAGCGTGGACAAGAACTATAAGTGGAAATTAAAATTGAACACTAGTATGAATCATAACCAAAAAATAAGATAAAAATACCTTTTAATGGTTAGACTTCATCATCCAAAATCATTTGATGGTGGACTCAATCCAACAACTAGCACAATTTAAATGATGTTGTTAGGAATCAAAATGTTATCCAATGTACAATTGAGCTTTATTATGTAGCTCAACATTTCTTCCAATCAATAACACATATTTTAAACTGTTAGATATGCTCATTCTTAGCCATTATTTCATTGGTCTTTTGTAAGCCTATGTTTCACTAGTATTCTATTAAATCCTTCTATAAAGCTCAAGGTTTTAAAATTTATTTTATTTTAAAACCATTTAAAAGGGATAAAAAGGGGTAATAATAGAAAAGCAGGCACAAAAGTTTTAATGAAAGATATGTTTAATAAAATACGATTATTTTCATAATCTTATAGGAATGATGAAGTGAAATTTGCATTCAAGTAAATGAAAGTATGAAAATATTAGAAAGAAAATAATACTAAAAGTGAAAATTTATGTACAACATGCATTGAATGCATAAAAGAAAAGCTACATATAAACTCATAAAAAGTGGGGAAAAAAGCCAAAAAGACTTTAGCTAACTACAAAGGTGATTCAACATATAAGAAGAGATTTATTTTTTTATTTTTCTTGTTGTTTTGAAATATTCTTTTTATTTTTCTTCTATAAAATATAATATTCATTTTTATAGAAGGATTATTTTTTTACTACTAAATATAGATACTAGTTTGTAAAATTAGGATTTTCATAAAAGCTCTTTGTATTATTGTGATCATTAATAAATAACTATGTATTTGTGCATTGATATTTCAAATTGTCTATTTACTTATTTTTAATGGATGAAGTGAATTTTTATTATTTTATTATTATTTATTTAATTTCACCTATGGATTTATCTCACTTTTTCATCCTTGCATATGTAGCCTCAATTTATGAATCTAAAAATATTAAATATTTGAATGTTAATGTCTATAAAAAAAACTCTTCTCACTAATATATTTATGCTTACTCTTTTATAATTAAAAAACCCTATGCAATTTAGTCATATTTGGATAGGATAGTTTTAGTTGGTGATTCACCTTTTAGATAGGTTTCAATTTTAGTTTCTTTATTTCTATTATCCTCAAAATTGTGAAGTGAGCTCATTGAAAACCTTATGAAGAACTAACTTATGAAATACAAGGGTTGATTTTCCAAGTTGCAATTCATTCTTTTAAAACTTCTCATGTTGATATAGGTTTGTCTACGAGTACAACATTTAGGTGCAATTTTTTTAATCTACATAATAGATACAAGATGATACATTAAGTAAAATAAGAGAAATTATAGTTTATATAAACAAGGTTGAGATGTAGGAAAAAATAATATTGTCACATGTGTCTTAATATTATGACTTGAGAAATAAAAGTAAATTCCCTGGGTAAACATAAGTAAACTAGTGCGAAAAGGTCTTAAAATAAAATTAGGTAGGAAGAAAACATGACTGACATGAACACCACATGTACCCTGACTTAATTTTTTAGAATCACAATGATTTATTTAATCCAACTACCCAGAGGAATAGAAAACATCACATAACTATCATGTGAACTACAATGTTATTAACATGCCACACAACACTCCAAAACATGCCATCTACCAATAGATAACTAATACATCTACTTAGGTCCTTTTATGAGGAAATAGTAAAAGGTTGTAGGATAAAACACATAAAATTAAACACATCTTCCTAAACTACAACCAAAAATAAATTATGGTGCACATTTGTATTCTTTGTTGCAAGTATGAAGGTGTTTTCATTGATGTCAGCATGAATTCTACTAGTTGGTGTTGTCATTGATGTCAACTATAGGTTAAGGAAGTAGAACTTGCATATCGAGGGTGTTGAGAAAATTGAGAAAAAGAGGAAAATAGATTGTTGCAAGTTGTGCATGTGTAGTTGATATATTGAGGAAGTGTTGTGAGTACATGGAGCTATCTTTTTGTTATAGTGTCTGAGGATGAGTTGGAATGAAGTAATGATCTGGGATGATTTCTCTGGTACTTGGTTTCCTAATGTTTTTGAGAAAATTTGATAAACAGAGTAAACTATGTTGTGCAAGTGTTTAGCATGTGTTCTGATATTGTGCTCCTTGTTTCTTCTGTATTGATCCTATTCCTTTGAGGATCTCATATATTTTTCATGGTTTTCAAGAGATGCTATATTTAGAATTTGGGTTTCTAGATCATTGTAGAGAGAAAAATATTTTCACCAGTGTGTGAACTAGTTTTTCAGTGATGTTTTCTATGGCCTGGGAGAAATGTATTTGCTCGAAATTTCTCCATTGTTTGGCTTCAGGTTATGTGGATCTGGTAAGTTGCTTATAATGTTTGTATCTTTAATATTTCAATATTTCACTTGATTTGGTACAATATAGACTGAGTTTCATTTGTTAGTGTGTGAATAAGGTTTACAAGTTGTTTTGAGTTGAAGTATTTGTATGATGCGATTTTGGATGAAGTGTTTGATGAATCTTAATTAGCTAATGGATTATTATAGATCATGTTCAATTGAATTATGTTTCCTACAAGTTTTAGATTGATTTAAGGAAGCACATGTACTTAATGATTATGGTGTTTAGCATGAGTGTTGGCCAACCTTGTGTTAGCACTACATGCAAGGCTTATAAAAGTGTGTTGATGTGTGTTGGAATCTATTTGGATCCTAATTAAGGATCTATGTAGGTCACCTTCATTCCTATCCATTGTAGGAATTTTTAGGTGCTGACCTAAGTTGTATTTGTAAGTGTAACAAATAGTTGTTGACATTGGAGAATATTTTTGAGGTTGAGACTAATATAAATAAGTGTGGTATTATTGTGAGATGTAAGGAAGAATAAAGAGAGAAGAAATATATATGTGAGTGATGTGTGTCATGTGAATTTGAGAAAAGTAGTGCAAATTTCAAGTGTTTAGATTCCTAAATGTAGTGACCTAAAAGTGTTTGAAATAATTTAAGAAAGAATGCAAGATTGTTGGATCATTGTGGTGGATTCCTTGTTTCATTGAGAAAGTGTTCTATGTGTAACATTTTTCTTCTATCTTCTTGGATTTCTTTTTGTGATAGTGAGCCCTGACTGTGAACCTTTTTAGATAGTGTGTCCTATTCTAGCAATGAGCCCTTTTGTACCAGTTTTTCAATTACTTATATTGTGAGCTAATCCTCACCATGGTTTTTCCCTCATTGGGTTTTCCACGTAAATCTAGTATTCTCTTGTATATGGTGTTGTTATTTTAGTTTATGTTATCTGCATTTCATGTTCAATCACATTAACAAAAAAAGGTTTAATGATTGCATGTGGATCTGATTAATGTTGAGGGTTTTGAAGGTTTAATTTGTTGGAAATTATTCACCCCCTCTCAATTGTCTTATTCATTCCAAAATTGGTATCAAAGCAAGGTTCTTTGGAAAAGAGCTTCACTGCTTGAGGTAGATCCGAGATGGTGAACAATGTTTCTTCGGAATGCCCAAGATTTGATGGAACATATTATGCATTCTAGACTTCAGAAAAAGATGGAAGGATATCTAGTAGCTTAGGGATATGAGATTGAAAAGGCTTATAATAATGCATATACTCCACCTCAAAATGGTCCAAGTATAAGTACAAAGATCAAGGCCAATGAGATCAATGCTAAGGAAATATTTATTATTGTTCAAATAATCTTTCAAATACTGAATTAGTAAAAGTTATGAGTTTGAAGACTACCAAAGAGGTATGGAATAAGATAGAAAGCATTTATGAAGGAGATGAAAAAGTTAAACAAGCAAAGCTACAAAATTTGAAGGCACAATTTGAGACGGTCCTGCATATCTCTAAAGATAAAACAATGAAAATCTACATGCAAAAAGTTGATGAGCTAGTGAGCACAATAAGAGGTATTTGTGCACAAGTTAAAGAATTTAAAGTGGTAAAGGAAGTTCTCAGATCTCTTCCTGACTCTTATAGTAAAAACATATCTGCTATTGGGGAAATTGTAAATCTTGGTACTTTTTCTAGAGATTAGATGATTTTGAACTAAAAAAAATTGGCTTGAAAAATGGTATAAATGTAGAAATTACTTTTAATGCTAGAAAATCAAAAAAGGTTGAAGATTTAGATAAGGAAGATCTTGATGATGTGGAAGCTAACTTTGTAGCAATAATGAATAATGGTACAGGTAAGTACAAAGGTAAACTACCTTTCAAATGTTTTATCTATGGTGATATAGGTCATTATGTTTCAAGATGTCAAGAAAGAGTTATAAAAAATAAGAGAAAGGAGAATAAAGGAAAAATGATTAAGAAAATTTACTATGTGAGAGAAGATATTGGTATTTTTGATGATGAATCTGATTATGGAGATTTTGATGATAATGAATGCTTGTTCTTGGATATAGAAGAACCTAGTTCTGCTAATTCTAAAATTTGTGTGAAGGAAAATGATCTAGAAAAGAAGTATAAGGTTGAAGGTACTTTGGTATCTTCCTTTCACGTTAAAAAGGATAAGAAATACTGGATAATTGATAGTGGTTGCTCTAATCACATGACCGGAGACAAAAGTAAGTTTTTTATTTAGTATTAGCTAAATTTGGAGATGATTCAAAAGCTAAGATTTATGGAATAGGTTTAATCAATTTTGATGGAAAACATAACACTAATAATATTTACTATGTTAAGGGTTTGAGGCATAACCTTTTGAGTGTTGGAAAAATGTGTAGAAAAGGATATAATCATGTGCTTAAGGATGAAACATGTTAGATCAAAAAAGGGTTTGGAACTGTGATTAGTGATAGTAAGAGAAAAGATGGAAACATTTATTAGCTTAAGGGTGCTGATGGACATTACTTTATGTCTTAGATTAGTGAAGTCGGTTATGACATCAAAGGATGTGTACATGAATTTTGATATTTTGGCAAGAATTAGTTTAGTTCAAGTAGTAAGATATCTTCCAAGAACCACAAAGCCTATCAATGCTATTTGTGAGAGTTGTCAATTTAGAAAACAAACAAAGAGTAGTTTCAAAGGAAATGAACAATCTTCTACTAGACTATTGGAATTAGTACATATAGATCTTTGTGGTCCTACAAGGGTGAGAAGTCTACAAGGTGACATGTACTTTATTCTTTTGATTCACAATTATTCTAGAAATGACATGGGTTACTTTTCTTGGAGAAAAATCTGATGCACTAGATAAATTCAAGGCATTTAAAGCTATGGTTGAGAATGAAATGGATCTAAAAATTAAATGTTTGAGGTCTAACAGAGGTGGTGAATTCACCTCCAATAATTTTAACATGTTTTGTGAAGTTCATGGCATTAAGAGGCACTTGTTTTCCCCTAGAACTCCAAAAAAAATGGAATTATTGAAAGGAAAAACTTTACTATTCAAGAAGCTACTAGGACTATTATGAAAGAAGAAAACCTAACAAAAGTCTACTAGAGAGAAGCAATTGATACTAGTGTTTACATACTTAACAGATTTTAAGCTAAACCTAACAACATAGACTCCCTATAAGTTATAGTATGGAAGGATTCCTACTGTGAAGTACTTTAGATTATTTGGAAAAAAATGTTATATCAAAAAAGAAGAAGAAAACATAGGAAAGTTTGACGCAAGGTATGATGAAGGTATCTTCCTTTGATATTCTTCTAAAAGAAAAGCGTACAAATGTTACAAAAAAAGGTTGAGAAATATAGTTAAATGTGTAAATGTTAATGTTGATGAGAATTTTTAGAATTCAATTGCATTGGATGGATATGTGTCAGATGAACGGGCTGATGCAAGAAGTTGGGTACACAAAAAGCTCAAAAAGTGGAAGTGTTTTTGCTGTTTTTCAGAATTTTTCACACTTGGACTGAAAATTTGAGGCACTTACACAATAAATATTTAAAAAAGTAACTAATATGAAATTTATCATTTTGAGTCTAGTTTCCAAATATGTAAATTATTCAAATACCCAGATTATAGAAATTAAATTTTGATAGGGATCTATAAAAACCACTTTTTAAAAGTCCCTTTTTTTTACAATACCAAACACATGTATGGACAACACGTTTTGACCCAAATAAAATTATTTTGCTAATTCCTTTTGGGAAAAGAGAGCTAACAACATGACATTTGGTCTGAATTTTTTTTTTGTAATTTTTGGTTGAATATTTTTTTTTATTAAATTTATATTGGCCTTAATTGCTGCTTTTAAAAATCAACGTGTACAGACAGCATAATTGTTCCTAAACTAAACTTTTTTGACTCTTTTTTTTTTCATTGTGTAGAGAATTTTTTGAAGTTTGATCCCATATAAATTTTTTTACAAAAAATTTAACCAATTTAAAAGAGTTATCAAAAAACAAAAAAGTCTAATATTTCAAGTTTAAAGACTAGTTTGCTTAGAAATTAATTAAAAAATAGCAAACATAATCCAATATTAATAAAAATTATATATTTGGAAAGTAGAAATTGTGTTCTCTAATGGGTTTTAATTTTATAGATTGATTCAGAAAAGAAGTCCATCAGCCATGTTGTCAAAGTTGGACATTCTTCTTCAATCTGCCTTAGTTTTTTAGTTGTAGGTCAAAGGCTAAGGCTCGGATTGCCAAGTCTTTCCCAAGCCTAAAACCAAGGCTAGATGTGGTGTTGGAATTCAACTTTTAAATAACGCGTACGCGTTACAAAAATGCGTACTCATTATTTAAATGAAACACATACGTGTTTCATAATGCATACGTGTTGTATATTTACCCATTGGGTAAAGGTAATGCATACACATTATGAAACGCGTACGCATTCCTAGAAAATAACACGTATGCATTTCATAATACATATGCATTTCTAATATAGTCATTTTTCCCTAATTTAAAAAATACTAGTAAAACACGATTTTCCTGCAACATTCTTTTTCTGTAGTACGGTCCAAAAGTGTCATTTTCTACATTTTTTATTGCAAATTTGTCTTATGTAGGGCATATTCTATTTAAATTGTTGGAAGAGACAAAGTGCAGGTTGAATTTTCTAAAGTGGAATCAAGTACAAGAACTTTTTAGAAGAATATTTTGAAAAAGAGAATTTTTGGATGTACTCGTGATCTTTTTGTACTTCAAAGTTTATAGAAAAAATTATCTTCATAGTACATAATTTAATTTGAATATTTGAAGGAGGTGGCAATTTGAAAATAGGTTTTTTGAATTATTTTTTTTGTCATCAAAAAGGGTTTGGTAACCATGGGTGATAAGAAAAGACAAAAAAAAAGATGTAGAAAGTTAATGACACCTGAAGAAATTCAAGCAAATAAAGATAAGGAGGCAAAAAGATAAAGGGAAAGGAGAGAAAGGATTCGTCAAATGAAAGATTTAGAAGCATCTAGTTCCAAGAATGATCAAGAGGAAGCTATGAATGATGAAATGAATGTAGATGATGCAATTGTGGAGATGGTGAATATGGAAGAAAATGCAATTACGAAGACAAACCCAACTATGCCTTCAACTTCAACATTGAATGATATGCAAACAACTTCGGGTATGTCTTGAAATCCACCTCCCAATGATATGGAAAATGCACCTATTCAAACAATCTATCCAGGTATGCATTCAAACCAAAGTTTTGATAATATTGGTATTGTTTTTTTAGATGAAGCTAGATACACCATTGATGAGATCAATAATATTAAGGTTGAAATAATGCAGAAACAAAAAAATGATGAAATTATATCATATGAGAATGCAAATGAGAATGAAATCCCTAATATTGATGAAAATGAGAATGCAATCCCTCATATTGATGAAAATGAGAATGAATGTAACACCCCGCCACACAACCCTAGAGGAAGTTGCAATTAACTACTCAAACGTACTAATTTTTTTAATTTTTTTTGTTTTAAGTACAATTAACAAGAAAGTTCACTACCCCTTGCCAACAACCTCTAAGGTTACGAGATTGAGATTACTTAAAAACCCAAACAAGAAACATAAATTGAAACTATAACATTTAATTACTTAAAGAATTAAGAAAACTTACATTCCATACATGATAAATTTTATCAAAGAGTAAGAGATACCACATGATTTCAAATAACATAATTGAACAATAAGATTACAACTCTCATTCCCCAAATGAGGTAAATCCAATAAGCATGGTTACATAATACATCTTCCACCTTGATGACAAATGAGGGATAAATAATTACAAGATTTAACTTAAATGAATAAATCATGAAATGAAACTGGATCCCACGAGCTCTCCAACTAGAAATCTTGTCCACATGAACAAGAAGAAAACCCAACGAAGTAAGGTACACATTCCAACCAGCCATATGGTACCCAAAGGACCAACCCCCATGCTAGGAGATAGTAAAAAGCTTCCAAGGAAAAACCTACAACCTCTAGGCATAGGTAGAACAACACTAAACCAAACAAGTACCAAGCTAACAACATGATTACAATGCTTCTAGATACCAATGATCAACTACACAGTAAAACAAAATTGACTTCTAATTGTAATAGAGAGAGTGTCACACATATTTTTATATGAGTTACCCTGACTCAACCTTCCTAGGCTATCGGACCCCCATCCTGGGTTACCCTAGCTTGCCTCTACCAGCCGCTGGACCCCCATACAACCTATGATTCTCATCTCATCTCAATCTTTAATAAGTGCATTAGTCATGAGAGAGGCATTCATTATCTTAATTAGTCTAAAAAAAATTTCATTAATTCTTTTTAAGTTATCACTTACTTAAACCCTAAGTGAGTTACCTTGGTGCCCCTCTGTGTGCCAGAGCCCCACATAGAGCCACTCTCCTATCAACAACATACCAAACAAAACCAATCACCAAGGGTACCAAAGTGCATACAAACTAGATAAACAATCACTCCAACTCTAGGAGGTGACATATAATGAAACTCACTCTGAACAATTGGAGGCAACAAAACACATAGTCCACTCCTTCCAAAGAAGGCACAGACCACATAAACCACTCCTAATCCAAAGGAGGCACAAATCACATAATCCACTCCTAATCCAAAGGAGGCACAAATAACATGATCCACTCCTAATCCAAATGAGGCACAAACCATCCTCATTTGTGAAAATCAGGTAAAACAACAGGATACAACTATACGCACTACCCAAGGCAATACAAAGGTTAACTAACATAATAAAACAACCCCAAAAAAGTTAAACCTCTTATGGAAGACTTAACAACCCTTCTAATCTAATTTCCCCAAAGCAAAAACAAAAGAAGTGTACATTCAAGAAGGGCAATCAAACAAGAATTAAATCTATATTTCAATTTCCTAAATCCACTTCCTCCATTAACATTCAGTAATTTATTTCCTTAATAAAACTTATTTAATAACATCTCTTTCAAAAAAAATATGAAATTTAAACCAAATATTTAATTCCCTAATTGCTTTTAAATAATAATATAATAAACATTTACTTCTTCAATTTAAAACATATAATTTTAAAATAACTATTTCTTCTTTGCAAAATATATCATTTTAAAATCAATTAATCTCGCTATTAAACACCTTACATTTAAATCCAATATTTGTCCTTTTAAATATATTATTTTAAAATAAAAACAATAATTTAACTATGAACACAATATTTAAATTCCTCAATTACAACTTTCATGAAAATAACTAATCTTATCGTAAATTCGTTTGAAACCAATAAGAACTATAAATTAAAAAACGCTCTTTTAAACATTTCAAAACAAAATTTAATTTCAAATAGATTTAAATCTTTTAATTTATGCATTTTCAAAACAACTTTAATTTATTTAATTTATTTAGTCAACAACATAAGTTTAATTTATCAATTTATTTACTCAACAAAATAAATTTACTTAGTTAGTTTATTGACTTAATAAAATAAATTTAACCACGACGATTAACTTGATTTACCACATAAATGAAATTTACTTAATTACTTTATCCATTTAATAAGATAAATTTACTCAATAGATTAAATTACCTTACCAATAAAATAAAATAAAATAAATAACAATTTAATCTAAAATCCATAAATTAACATTTCTACCTCTTAAATATTAATTCCCACATATAATTTCCACTGAGAATAAATGATCAAAACATCAAAGACGACATGACTCAACAACATACTAGACACCAACTGACGACACACTATGACAGGGTTGTGGTTTGACAAGGAAACTTCGTTACTATCTCCCAATAAACAATACCATTGGGATATGGACATGCTCAAACCTGTGAAACCAGGTGGAGACAATGTCCTGTACCTACAATCCTATAATAAAAAATAATGTCGTACATGGATAATCATAACAGTCACACCATGAAAAGAGATCATGGAATTACAGGGCACTCACATGCGAGTGATGTAATCTCGTCCCCTTCACCTATATAGTCACATCAATACTGATGAAGGTAAATCATCATTAATCAATAGATAAACATATATCAATATTAACAACTATGCTAATCAAAAGCATAACATGAAACATAGCATCCATATAGTGCATCATCTTATCACAGAATAACATCCACATCACTCCAAAGCCAGCGATCCTAAGACAATAACAAATATCAACGTCTATCATAGTAAAGGTACCGAATAATAGCCTGAACAAATCAGAAATACATAATAGCAACTAGATGGGCACTACATCCTCCCCCCTAGGATCAGGCTTACTCCTGGAATCCTGCGAACACAAATAGGTAACACACACACACATGCACAAATTCACATGCTACACCATTGTCTATAATACATTCACCTAGTGGAAAGGATATCAGTGCATTGCACACTACACTAAGGATCCTATCCTCTCCACTAGTTTTCTGCACCATTGGACCTTCACCACCTAACAATCACTTCTAGGTAGACAAGTGAGATCAACCCAAAAGGAAAACATAGACTACCAAACAAAGCATCTAGGTCAACGCCATGGGCTCATAGTTCCTAGAGCATAAACCTACGCAACTAACAACTTAATGGGTTCCACATTATCCCAAAGCACCCAATGTTTAAAATTGGGCTCTGATACCATGTGTAAACACCCCGCCATGCAACCCTAGAGGAATTTGCAATTAACTACTCAAACGTACTAATTTTTTTTATTTTTTTTCTTGTTTAAGTACAATTAACAAGCAAGTTCACTACCCCTTGCCAACAACTTCTAAGGTTACGAGATTGAGATTACTTAAAAACAAAAACAAGAAAAATAAATTGAAACCATAACATTTAATTACTTAAAGAATCAAGAACACTTACATTCCATACACGATAAATTTCATCAAAGAGTAAGAGATACCACATGATTTCAGATAACATAATTGAACAATAAGATTACAACTCTCATTCCCCGAATGAGGTAAATCCAATAATCATGGTTACATAATACATCTTCGACCTCAATAACAAATGAGGGATAAATAATTACAAGATTCAACTTAAATAAATAAAGCATGAAATGAAACTGGATCCCACGAGCTCTCCAAATGGAAATTTTGTCCACACAAACAAGAAGAAAACCCAACAGAGTAAGGTGCATGTTCCACCCAACCATATCGTACTCGAAGGACCAACCCCTGTGCTAAGAGATACTAAAAAGCTTTCAAGGAAAAACCTACAACCTCTAGGCATAGGAAGAAAAACACTAAACCAAACAAGTACCAACCTAACAATATGATTACAATGCTTCCAGATACCAATGATTAACTACATAGTACAACAAAAATGACTTTTGATTTTCATAGAGAGAGTGTCACACATAATTTTCTATGAGTTACCTTGGCTCAACCTTCCTAGGCTACCGAACCTCCATCCTGGGTTACCCTAGCTTGCCTCTACCAGCTGCTAGACCCCCATACAACCTATGCTTCTCATCTCATCTCAAGCATTAATAAGTGCATGAGTCATGAGAGAGGCATTCATTATCTTAATTAGTCTGAAAGTCTTTTCATTAATTCTTTTTAAGTTATCACTTAATTAAACCCTAAGTGAGTTACCCTAGTGCCCCTCTATGTGCCAGACCCCCACATAGAGCCACTCTCCTATTGACAACATACCAAACAAAACCAATCACCAAGGGTGCCAAAGTGCATACAAACTAGATAAACAATCACTCCAACTCTAGGAGGCGACATATAATGAAACTCACTTCGAACAATTGGAGGAAACAAAACACATAATCCACTCCTTCCAAAGGAGGTACAGACCACATAAACCACTCCTAATCCAATGGAGGCACAAATCACATAATCCACTCCTAATCCAAAAGGAAGCACAAATCGCATGATCCACTCCTAATCCAAAGGAGGCACAAACTATCTTCGTTCGTGACAATCAAGTAAAACAACATGATGCATCTATACGCACTACCCAAGGCAATACAAATGTTGACTAACATAATACAACAACCCCAAAAAGTTAAACCTCTTATGGAAGACTTAACAACCCTTCTAATCTAATTTCCCCAAAGCGAAAATAGATGAAGTGTACATTCAAGAAGGGCAATCAAATAGGAATTATATCTATATTTGGATTTCCTAAATCCACTTCCTCCATTAACATTCAATAATTTATTGCCTTAATAAAACTGATTTAATAACGTCTCTTTCAGACAAAAGATGAAATTTAAACCAAATATTTAATTCCCTAATTGCTTTTAAATAATAATAAAATAAACATTTACTTCTTCAATTTAAAACATATAATTTTAAAATAACTATTTCTCCTTTGCAAAATATATCATTTTAAAATCAATTAATCTCGCTATTAAACACCTTACATTTAAATCCAATATTTGTCCTTTTAAATGTATTATTTTAAAATAAAAATAATAATTTAACTATGAACACAATATTTTAAATTCCTCAATTACACCTTTCATGAAAATAACTAATCTTATCGTAAATTCGTTTGCAACCAATAAGAACTATAAATAAAAAAATGCTCTTTTAAACATTTCAAAACAAAATTTAATTTCAAATAGATTTAAATCTTTTAATTTATGCATTTTCAAAACAACTTTAATTTATTTAATTTATTTAGTCAACAACATAAGTTTAATTTATCAATTTATTTACTCAACAAAATAAATTGAATTAGTTAGTTTATTGACTTAATAAAATAAATTTAACCACGAAGATTAACTTGATTTACCACATAAATGAATTTTACTTAATTAATTCATCCATTTAATAAGATAAATTTACTCAATAGATTAAATTACCTTACCAATAAAATTAAATTAAATTAAATAATTTAAATATCAATTTAATCTAAAATCCATAAATAAACATTTCTACCTCTTAAATATTAATTCCCACATATAATTTACACTGATAACAAATGATCAAAACATCAAAGACGACATGACTCGACAACATACTAGACACCAACTGACGACACACTATGACAGGATTGTGGTTTGACAAAAAAACTTTGTTACTATCTCTCAATAAACAATACCGTTGGGATATGGACACGCTCAAACCTATGAAACTAGGTGGAGATGATGTCCTATACCTACAATCCTGTAATCAAAAAGAATGTCGTACATGGATAATCATAATAGTCACACCATGAAAAGAGATCACAGAATAACAGGGCACTTGCATGTGAGTGATGTAATCCCATCCCCTCCACCTATATAGTCACATCAATACTGGCGAAGGTAAAGCATCTTTAATCAATAGATAAGCATATATCAATATTAACAACTATGCTAATCAAAAGCGTAACATGAAACATAACATCCATATAGTGCATCATCTCATCACAGAATAACATCCACATCACTCTAAAGCCAATGATCCTAAGACAATTTAACAAATATCAACGTCTATCATAGTAAAGGTACCGATTAATAGCCTGAACAAATTGGAAATAAATAATAGCAACTGGAGGGGCACTACAATGAAATCCCTTTTACATTTGAAAATGAAAATGAAACCCCTTGTGTGAATGAAAATGGAACTCCTTCTATGGATGAAGGTGAAAAAAAAAAATTTACAATTGAAACAGATGTGCTAGATAACCTTCATGATAATGTTTCTTCGAGACAAATTAGAAATTATGGAAATAAAATATATAAAATGTTTTTTTATAGAAAGAAATTAGGATTCCAATGTCAACTCACGGTGCAATTGATGAGAATGTTGAAAATGAGAAAAGTGATGAAAAAATTAGGTGTTTTTTGTAAAATCAAAAAGGAAAGATTATTCAGTAGAACAAGTCATATCTAGTGTTGCTAATGCTATTGATGTTATTGGTAATAAAATTCGATCAAAAGATAAGAATGTGGCTCATCGTGCAATAACAACTACTCTAGAGTATAAAACAACTTCAAATAAAAGAATGTTAAGTAAGATAAGTAAATGTGTAAAAGTAAATCATAGAATTTTGATAAGAGTTGCTAAAAGAAGAGAAAGTATTGAAAAGGATCTTATTAATCAATGTTGGAGTTTTAGTGGTAGACTCCCAAGATCAGACATGAAATTAACTAATGAAATTAAATCTTTAATCGATAAATTTTGGCATGATAATACAAGAGTATCACCTAACATTAGAGATGTCTTAAAATTAAGGGTGGGTTCCAAAATTCATGAACCTCATCCGAAACATCTCTTAGATATGACTCAAACTGAATTATATAAAAAAAAAATTAGATGCTTCAATCTTACCATTGAATATTAACATAAGTCAAAGATCATTTGAAAAGTGTAAACCTTGGTATGTTAGAATTAATAAGCAACATATCTCTTGTTGTTGTAAGACTCATGTACAATTTCATTATTATTATCATATATTTCGATATATACAATGCACTTTGCATGCTAACCAAATTATGCAGGACATTTCTAGCATTAATATGCCACCTAAAAGAATCAAAGATTTTATAGCAGGTTTGTTTTGTGATCCCTCTTTAAATAGAAACTCATTTTTTTTTAAAGCATGCATTTCTGGAGAATGCGATAGGTGTAGTAACTTTTCATTATTAGGAGAATGTATGCATGAAAGTAGTTTAGATGAATTTGGATAACAATTAGTGGATGTAAAAAAAATTAAAAATGTTGAGTATTCTTTAAAAGATGGAAAAACTGGAAAACGTGTTGAGCTAATTGTGGAAAAAGTTAGTGTGCATGCTTTTATTAATGAATTTAAAGATAATTTTGTACCTAAATATGTACAACACTCTGATAATGCTCATTGGCTTGATAATAAATTTCATTTATATAAAAACACATTCCCAATTAGAACTATATTGTCAGTTGTTGATTTTGCTGAAAATTATACTCTTTCTCCATAAGAAGAAATTCAATCACAGTATTATAATTCAATGCAAGTAGCTATATTTGTGCACATTGTTTATAGACATGCAAAAGATAGTACAGAAGATAATATAATTTTTTTGAGAGTAGCATTTTTATGTAAGTGATAATCGATTACATTCATCTAAGTTTGTACAATATTGTTTTGATATATTTTATAAAAATTTAAAAGAGAGAGGAATTCAAATGCTAGAACATCTCATATGGTTAGATAATTGCACGGGTCAATTCAAAACTGCTAGAATGTTTTATTGGTTATGTAAATTTCATAAGGAAAATAATATCCAACACATATGGAGTTTTTTTTTAAGCTGGTCATGATAAGGGAGAACATGATGGTGCAGGTGCATGTGTGAAAAGAGCTCTTGCTAGAGAGCAAATAAAATTTGAGGATGCTATGAAATTTAGAGATGCACGTGCAATTGTAGATTGGTGCAATACCAAATTATCTACAAGAACAAGTGAGAGCTCAATAATTCGACGCTTCTTTTGGTTAGTTGAAGAAAATGATATTTTTTCTCAACAAGATTGTGAAACAATTAATGGATTTGCAAAATGGCATTCGTTTAAGAGTTTGAATACAAACACATGGACAGTATGGACAAGGGAGTTGGAATGCTTTTGTCAATTTTGTATTGCAGGTGATTGGGAGGCATGTGAAAATACGGAATGGGTCGAACAATGGCAACAAAGAGCCTTAATGCCTACATCGACAGATGTTCAACATGGAACGATAATTGAAGATAATCAAGTGTTCACATCAAATGATTATGATCGTGTTTCAGATCTTGTACAAGAAGGTACATTATTTATTGAGTTGAATTTTGTATGTATGCATGTTTATATGTGAATTAAATATAAGTCACTCTTTATTGAATTTTGTATTTATTTTTGCAAGACATGTGTATGATGTTGTTGCACCTGAGGGGAATGAAGAGGAGACAAATTACTGGTTGGCTAGATGTGTTAAGAGAAAACATAAGTTGGCACATCCTAGAGTGGATGATGACAACTTTGAGTATCCAACTAGTTCAGTGGTTGTTGTTGGCACCTGGCTTCGAAAATATTTGATGAGAAAGAATGGCTTGCCTACATTTGAAGATTATGAAAGACACAAGAAGATTATACATTATTCACATTTGATTTTGGCAACCAATATAAAACTAGTTAGATATCAAGGGAGGCCTGCTAATAATTTTTTATGGACACTTTCAATGGATGATCATGAGACAATCATAGATGCATTAAAAAAAAGAGAGGATGTAGATGGTGCAATAGAGTAAATAAATATTGGTAAGTATATCTAGCTGTTTATATAGTTAATTGATATATATAGTTGTATTTAATCATTTCCTAATTAAAGTTTTATATCATTTTTTGTTTCAAGTCTCCCAAAATTAGATGCTTTACAAAAAAGAGAAAAGATGCACATATATTACAATGGAATTTGAATCTAGACATAGGTAACTATATATAGTTCTAGATACATTTAACTGATAGTATAAATTCATTATCTCAACTCCCCTTAATCCACCCTCTTGCATCCCTTCAATTCATGCTATCAACTCCCCTTAATCCACCCTCTTGCATCCCCTTAAGCCATCCTCTTAAAAGACCCTTAAGTCATATCCTCTTACATCCCCGTAATCCATAATCTTGCATTCCTTAAGTCACTCTCATAATTCCCCTTAAGCCATCCTCTTAGGGCCTGTTAATCCATATCGTAAGGTTCATGAAATGCATCCCCTTAATCCACTATCTTACATCCCTTTAATCCATTCTATCAACTCCCCTTAATCCACCCTCTTACATCCCCTTAAGCCATCTTCTTAAAGGACTCTCATAATTCCCCTTAAGCCATCCTCTTAGGACCTGTTAAGCCTTATCCTAGGGTTCATGAGATGCATCTTCTTAAACCATCCTCTTAAATCCCCTTAAGGCATTCTCTTAAGACCCCCCTTAAGCTATATATCCTCTTAGGTCCCCTTAATCCATCCTATGGAAAACATCTTTTGAATTTGTATGCAATTTACTATATATTGTTCTTTTCTCGCATGGATTTTTTTCTTAAATGACTCATAAAAATTGTAGTTACTTACATTAATTATTTTTGTAGGTTCTCATCAAGTCGGTCTACAAAGTGATTGTTGAACTGAAAAATTATTTTATCAAGAGACTATGTAAATATTAATTTTTGGTCTTCACCTAAAAGTTGATAAGTTTTAATTGTATCTACATGCACATATATGTTTCATCATATTATATAGTTGTAATAAACATCTTGATATACATTATATATGTTTGTTTGATGTCACTTTTTAAATATCTTGTTCCAATTTTATAGATTATACATTTCATGTCTTGTGTTTACCACATTTTATATAATTATTCAATTGTATAGATTATACATTTTATACATACAAGGAGATAGTTTTTTTATTTATTGATTCAAATATTTGCTATCTAATTGGAAAATAATTAAAATTACCTGCCCTAAATTTATTATGAATATGATCTAAACTATTTAAGGAATGTTTTAATTTGTCACCTAACCATGTGATAAATTATATATATATTAAATTTGATTCTAGATAAGAATTTATATAGTGCATGTAATACTTGAAAATTAGATAAAATATAAATAGTCTAATGTATGAGTGCATATAATCATGAAAATGAACATAACAAGATATCATAATTGACTGCATATATAATCATCATATTAAAGTCAATTGATATAAATAAACACAAATATGATAATAACATGTTCAAAGTAAAACTAGAGATAGATAGTCCATAAAATTTATATGTCAAGTCCAACACATATATTTAAATAAAACTAGCTCAATCTATAGTCCATAAAATATAAAACCATCTAACTTTCAGGCTGATCGGTCAAATCAAGTCTCCTCTTTGTTCCATGTTGACTAGATGTACCTGCATCATGCTATAAAAGAGTAAAAGAAACTTGAAATTAGATTTAAATTTATTTAGAAATTTTGATATAATTAAACATATTTAAACTTGAAAATATAAACTTTTAGATAAAAATAAATTTAATTAAATATCTAGTAAATAAAGTAAAAATGATTTCTAGTATGCATAAATTACCATATGATCTTGTGAATTTGTAACTGGCACATTTTATTCAACGGGTAGCATAACTGTCACTTGAGAAGATGCAAATTCTTGATCTACTATATCATGCATATTCATATAAAGCAAACAATATGTGAAAACCTCAAATATATATATATTTAAAAGGTTCGTAAAAATTGTATAGGAGATTTAAAGTAAATTTTACAACCTCGAATGATATGACCTCATGATCACGCACTTGAGATTGCCCATGCATAAATGCCAATGATGTCTCAAGTGTGCAGCCCGCCATGGGTATCTCATGAAATTCCTGCATATAGATGTACAACAATTCATATAGATCATTGACACATGATGTGTATGTAAATGAAAAAATTAAATTAGATCTATGATGTCTATTTTATTTAAACTTAACAAACTTTTGAAAGCACGCACCTGAGCTGATGATGTCTCAAGAGCACTCACCACTGTAACTTGTGGTTGGTAAGTACTAGGTATCATATGACCTCCCTGCATCTAGATATAATATATCAATTCACACATGTGTACAAATTCAAATGAAATTATATATATATCCACACAAATTATTTAATATATATTGGTTCAAGTACCTGTCCAAAAGGTGAGCCCAAATCTACAACACTCGACATATGCACACGATGATCATATTGAGTTTCAAGCATCACGTGATCATGCGTCTACACCAAACACTTATTGAATTAATATTATATTATATATATAATTTGATGTTATTATTTACATGAATTTTTCACATTTCAAACTTGAATTAAATTTAAGTTCAAAAGATGAACATACATGTGTATGACGATCCTCAGAATATAGTAAATTCAGGTATGACCCTGTCCCAAATGCATGTGCATCACCTGAAGTGGATGTTTGAGTATCCCTATAGCCTGAGCCTCCATACTCTCTATTGGCCACTTTAGTGGCCGCATGTGTAGTCTGTTGAGTGAGATGTCCTGAAAGTGAACTCAATTCTCCTAATGTTGATAACATGGTTTGTTGCTGAAATGCAGCAGGAACACTAGGAGAAGGAAGAGGAACAATAGGAGCAATTGGAGCATGTCGTTGAGGATCGACACATGCTCCTAGTCTATGTTGGGGCATTCCATGCCCAACTCCCTGAAATGACCTCATATCAAAATAGTTGGGTTTTTTACCCAACTCAAACTCAGCCCATAACTTTCTCAAAAAGTATAAGGGCACCTCACTGTTTCCATGTGGTGGACTATCAAACATCATCCACCATATTTCCCAAAAATGTGTAGCTATCTGTGGGTGCCTACACCATAAAATTGAAATTCATTTTTTCGTGGGTGGAATGGGTTGGTTTGTTTGGGGGTTAATAAAATATTGGCACATGGCTTGTTTGCTCAAATATTCTCTCTTAATTGATCTTCATCAACTACAGGAGGGGGTGGGGGGTTAGGCAGTGGAGAATGTGGAGGTGTGCTTGGGTTTTGTTCATGTGGTGGATTGGGATGTACCGGATCTATAGGAATTTCTTGATTGAGCATAAAATCCTCTAAATTAAACATCGGATCCATGTGAGCAATGATATAGCAACTACATTTTAAATAATTAAAAAATATATATCAACAAACTAATTAAATAATGCACACAATTTGAAAGTTATTTAAAAATCACATTGAACATGCACAAATTCAAAATATATTTCATTTGAAGACCATTCGATTTATAACATTATAAAATCCATAGCATTAAAAATTCATAGCATGTACACACATTAAATTGAGTCCAGTGTGGAGTTGTTAATATGAAGGGTAGAAATGAAATTATGGGGTTTTATTAAAATTTATTTAATCTCATTCATTATTTTCAAATAATACTAAAGATAAGAATGAAAAATTTATAGAAGACATTGAAAGGGACACATAGATATATGCTAGTGAACTAATTGCAATGTACAAAATATAAAAAAAGATGAGTGACCAAGCTCTATTCACCAAATTGATCCCCTTAAGAAATGTCAAATTCCCCCTTAAGACATCTATTTATGATTTAGGGTATATGATGGCTTAAGGGGATCTATGTGTAGTAACGTCCTAGGACAAAATGGTCCATGGCTTAAGGGAATAAAATTTGGAGTTTCCTAAGGAAACAAAATTTCATTTTAAGGTCCTACAACAAAATGAATAGATGTATTAATCAAGTATGAAAAAATTTAATTAAATCTGGGGCATGAATTGATTTATCTAAATTTTCAAATTTCATGACAAGAGACACAAGATCTATATAGTGGGACAAATTAGTTAAGAAGAAATTATAAGTTTAGCACTAACATTAAAATTTATAATCTCATTCATTGTTTTCAAAGAATACTAAAGATAAGAATAAAAAATTAATAGAATACATTCAAAGGGACACATAGATATATGCTAGTGACCTAATTGCAATGTAAAAAATAAACAAAGATGAGCTTGAGCTCTATTCACCAAATTTTGAGAACTTCTTTGACCCCCTTAAGAAATGTCATATTAGGACCCCTTAAGACATCGATTTATGATTTAGGGTTATAGGATGGCTTAAGAGGATCTATGTCTAGTAAGGTGGACTAGGAAAAAATTCCATGGCTTAAGGGAATAAAATTTGGTGAAGTTGCCTAAGGCAACCAAATTTCATTTTAAGGTCCTAAAACAAAATGAATGCTAAATTAGGGTTTAGGGTATAGATTTAGAGATTTGATGACATGAAAACATATAGAAGACACATGAATAAATTTTTACAAGTAAATGAGAAACCCTACCACCTAAACTTAGTGCTTTGAATAAAATATGTGACATTCTAGGAATAGCTTCAATATATCAACAATTAGGAATTTTAGATTTCAATTATAAGTAAGTTGTTGAGTTATGATGGATTTTGAACTTATTTGGACCTCTAAGCACTCTTGAATGATTTAAAAAGGAAGAGGAGATCTAAAGTGATTTAGACCCAATTTTTTTTCTAATCATATATTTTTTGAAACTTTTCTATGGCATAGAATCTTCCTTTGAATATTTATATAAATTCTAGACGTGCATGGGTTTTCAAAAAAATAACCTAACTTCCACTAAGTGAGGAATCAATTGATCAATTCAATAAATAAATAATATTAGAAAATAAGCCTTTGGTTATAGAATTGACTTGCATTTATGAATCATCTATCAAGTTTCTCAAAAAAGTAATTTGAATTTTCCAAATTGAAATGTTCATGCTACAAGTTAGCTTTGATACACTAGTTTAGAGAAAGTACAACATTTAGTTTTCCTAATCTAGAACAATGCCACTACACATGAGAGTTAAAATAGGAATTAGATTACACACAACCTATAGATCTTATGAATAACATCCTATAAATTAAGGATTAAATATGATCATAATGCATCCTTACATAATTCACAAAGGATCTCATCCAAATAAGAGAAATGGGTAGAAATCATTCATGCTTCACATTTTAATATTTATTTGATTTAATAACATTTATGTGTCTAGCTCTATCCATATTGCACATAGTCTAGATTAACAAGTATGACTTGCATTTCTATGTTCTTTTAAGAGAATACATCATACACTATATAAGCTAACAACATTGATATAGAGTGATTACATGCTCATATAAACTAGCATCATGATATATGAACTTATTAAATCAAGCACATAGTTTCACATGAGGCACATTATTTTACTTCACTGGTACACTTTCAAAAGTTAAATTATACAATCATGAAGTTTTCTGAGATAAAATTTGCTATCAAATTTATATTAAATGTGAACATATTATAATTAAATCAATTTGTTGGTTAATACATAGATCTATGCATCGATTGTTTGTACCTCCTTTATTAGTCAATTATGAATTTCATTGGTAGTTGTGTGGATCACCAATGACATACCAAAGTGTACCTAACCTATGGACTATAATTTGTGATCCCTCCCTACATGTTATGTCATCAAATCTTACTACATATCCTTATTTTACCTCTTCTATTATATCACATGCCCCTAATATTGAACTTTTCATCACTTCCTCCCTAAATAAACTAAGAACAATGAGTGAGAGTAAAAATCATACAAAGAAGGTTATGTCAAATATAAAATGTAATCTAAACCTCCTTGAGGAGCCCTAATTTAGGGTTTTAGCTTTACGTTTTAGGGTAAATAGCCCATTTTAGGTTTACATAAATTAGGGTAAATAGGGTTTTAGGTTTACGTTTTAGGGTTTAGGTCCAAGGATTAACCTGTGTAAATTAGTTTTTAGAGACCTATGTAAATTTTGTAACCTAGGGTTTCTAGGGTTTTGATTTCTACGTTAAATGTGTCCAATTTAGGTTTAGTTTTTATGGTTTCCAATTTACAATTTAAATTTCTTTGTTTCG
Source organism: Sequoia sempervirens (assembly GCA_007258455.2). Lineage (NCBI taxonomy): Eukaryota > Viridiplantae > Streptophyta > Pinopsida > Cupressales > Cupressaceae > Sequoia > Sequoia sempervirens. Next base: position 212,528,431 of record VDFB02086081.1, on the reverse strand, counting down.
TTGACATTTTTGGTTTTTTAAATGCAATTAAAAACTATAAAACATTGAACAAACAAAAAAAAACTAAATACTAATTAAAAAATTAAAAAAAAGATATAAAGCAAAAAAAAATGAAGAATTCAACCGACCTGGAGGACAATGAGGTCGGTTGTGTCGATGGAAGGAGGTGGTGGTAAATTTTTTCTTCAATGAAGGCCTTTGAAACATGTACATGATCTCCTTTGTTCTTCTCTGATGCAGATTAAACTGGTGAGGAAAAATGAAATACAATCGCTTATTAAAAAAAAAAAACTATCAAGAAACGTATACACATTTTGAAATGCGTACGTGTCATAAACGCATAGGCATTTCCGGTTTGCATAGTTGAATCTAAACGCATACATGTTCGGATTTAGGCTCGGGTACCCGATCCATAACGCATACGCGTTTCATGTAAAACTTTTTGTTTTTCCCAAAATTTCCCCTCTTCATGTACCCAACTTCTTGCTTTTACCCAAACCTAATTGCAGTGAAATAGAAAAAAAAGTTGATAAAAAGAAGTGTAGAATGAAGAGGAAGAAGCTTCAGAGAAGACCCCTAAGTATGTGCAAAAGAATTATTCTGAAGAATAGATCATTGGAGACAAAAAGAAAGGAGTTTTGACAAGAAGTAGAGATACTGAAGCTGAGGTAAATTTGTGTTTACTTTCTAAAGTTGAACCTAAAATAGTGAGTGAAGCATGTGTTGGTGCTCCAAATATCAACATAATCAATGAATCCTAAAGACTTATCCAATGTCTTATGCTCAGACTCAGAGGTTGATTTGGCCAACTAACAGGAAATGGGATTAACAAACATTTCCCCTGCACTTCAGGCTCTATAAAACCTAGTGGAGTGACCCTTCAACAATATCTAAAGATCTGGACATACAGCTAACATGATATTGCTCAACAAATAATGCTCTTACAAAATTATGTTGAGAAACATAAAATATTACTCAATATTGGCTAAGACATTGAGTAAATTTCACTAACCAGCATGGAGAACAAGGTAAACCTATAACTCAACATACATAATTGAAATGATTTTGAATTTTAAAGATTTGGGACCAAGCTGAAAACAACACAAGCATAATAATTGACCAATGCCAAGAAATGGGCTATGGAGTCATATAAAAAAACATTTCATCCTACAATGTTGAACATATTCTAAAGATTTTTGCAATTGTTATCAAATTATGACAACAAGACCACTCAAGTTTCATTTGATAATCATTCTTTACAAAATCCACCTGAAACATAACACTCCTCTCACACTTGCTGAAGTAATTACACTACTCCCTGAATAATAGGCAATAATAAGCTCAACTTGTGATTTATTAAAGCAATTACATTATTCAATGAGAAGGCAACAACAAATGCAACCATTGTACATGAAAAGACTTAGATAACTTTATTATTGAATCCCAAAAGAGCACTACATTTCAGAAATGGAGACAATTATCAGCTAAAATATACATGAAAGCACAATTTAGAACACACACTTCAGATTGAATGACTTAATTGAAATCCTCCTAGCTTTATGGTCTACCAAGAGCTTTTGCTTGACTTGCAGAGCTTTTAGAAAATGGAACCCCCAGAATCAGAATCATGTACAATTGAGAAGAGAAGAGAATAAAAGAAGAATTGATGCAACCCTAAGATCAATTTGATCCATAGATGTTATCTGGAAACATCATCCACCATTGATCATCAAACTGGAAAAAGACTCTCCCCTCTCTCTTCCTCAAACAGAATTTTCATCCAAAATTCCCCCTTGTTCTCATTCACAAAATATGCCCGTATGGAGAAATTTCACCCATTTACTCTATTGTGTAAAAATATTTATCTCTATTTGCCCATGAAATTTTTTTATTTATGTTCTTTGTTATCTGTTGTAGCTACACATTGTAAACACATTTAATTTTCATTTCCCATCACCTAAGACATTCCTCTATAAAGTGAATATAAAATTCACTTAACTTATCCTCCTTTTACACTGCATCCACCTACTCTCTGTAACATTTGCACAAAGTATTTTAAATACTTTACTTTAAAAATATCCCTCGGGTAAAATTTAACTTTACCCGTGCACACTATGTTTCACATTTAGAATATTTCACCTTTTTCGTTTTAAATGGAAAACCCTTTTAACCTTGTATCAAGAAAAAAAATTAGCTTTATGCCATTTAAATTAAATGGGCCCCCTTTAGTAATTCATCAACCACTTTATAAATTAAAACTTTGGCACTTTTAATTTTATCGGTTCCCTCTTTGAAAAATGTCATCGGACATTTTATAGCATTTAAATGTTTTTTTCTTAATGCTTTCTAACAAAATTCACCAATTCAATAAACATTTACGCTGGGACCCACTACTTACACATGGCATGACTTCGCCATTTCGCGGGTTTTACAGAACTTGCACCTTCCATCCACGAGCCAGTGGGGAAAGATTTGGATGAAGCTGGATCTTATCCTCTTCCGTGAGCCGTCCACCTACATTTTTCTCTTGTTTTTCCCTAACTTTCTTAACGCTCGATCTCTTTTCTGCAACTCAGGTCTCTTGTCATACTTTGGCTATGGAATTTGATGAAGGTGTTCATTTTTGTGATTTAATGGATGTCCACATCCAGCTCCAAACTGTGTGGTCTTTCAAGCTTCTATGGCCTTTTCAAACGTTCCATCTTGCATAATCTGTCATGGTTGACCTCCATTTGTTTCTGCTCTCACAACAAACCTGTTTGGGCCTTACACTACAATCACGGCTTCCCATAGGGTCACATTTGGAGTACCCTCACACAAGCTTGTGTGCCTTCTCCATTCATTTGGTTGGCGTGGGAAATGCATTTGCTTGAAATTTATTTGAAGATTTGAAGACATTATGTGTGGAAGCCGCAAACGTAGAACTTTATCCCACTATTGATGGTGTTCCATGAGACTACATTGAGCTAAGGGTTTATAAAAATCCTTTTTCAGCGTATTTTGTGCATATGTTGTTCTTATGGAGATCTTGATACGTTCACAATGCAAAACCCACATTGGCGCACTGTCCTCTTCCATAGTTCATTTATGCTTTGGTGGATTCCCACCTTTCATTTGTTGTGCACCCTCCAATCTTCCATTTTAAGAACAGAAGTTTCATTTCCATTTATTCATTTTGTTTTCCCTCATTCATCAATACTTTGATGGGTTCTACTATAACACACACATTGTTGCCTGGATGATGTCAATGGAGATAGGAAACTGATTGAATAGTGATCTTTTCTGAAACATAGATGGAGTGCCTCAATACAAATCATTCTTCCATGAGTTTATTTTCTCCTCGAACCCTTCTAAGTCCTTGCTACAGAACGTGGATTTTATGTTCATGTTGGGCATATGTTACTTTAGTGTTGGCACCTCCCTTGCTTGAAAACTCCTGTAGAAATTTCATTAAATTCACTTTTTGAACACTTATGCATTTCATGGTATTACAAGGACACTTGTTTAGGGGTTTCTAAAAAATTTAAAAATCTCTCTTGTATTTGATGGTCGTGTTCCCTCATCTGGATTGAGCCCTTTTACTTGGAAGTTTAAAAAACATTCTCAAAAAATCATTTTTTGCATATTATGCTTCCTGTAGCATTTGATGGATACGCATACCTCGTGTACTGAGCAATCAAGTACCTTTTCATTTGTTAAAACATTCCCTTGAGACTTATATTCACAAGCAATCATTGCTTGGCTATAGCAATCATCAAATGGAGTTATTACATCCATTTTACCATCCCTTATATTGTTTCTTGTAGCCTTGGATCGTCCATAATAATCATGTAGTTTGCATATAGGGTTTTGCTTTATCTTAGTAACTTGATATGCACATTATGTAATGTTAAAATTTAGTGGCAACGAGTAAAGGAGACATTTTCCTTTAAAAGTTCCACATTAAAGTATTCACTCGTTGTTGCCTCATAGAAAGCTACAAGCATAAAAGCTAAATGCAAATATTTTGACCTCATATTGCATCTCTAATGGAGGCTTTGAATTTATCAACTTTAGTTCAAGAAGCGTCACTAGATAATATGGGTTTTCTTGATAATCAAAACACTTTTATAAATAACCATCAAGAGACACCAAGTTGAACAATATCTTCACATGTTAGCACCCTCAAATTATGTGATACATGTCGGGTCCCTTATGAGCCGGACTAAAAAAACTCATTTTCAAACAACTATGATGCTCAAATTGGCTTGATGCAACTTCTAAATGCTTCAAACGTGAAAAGATGAAATGGGTTTGCATTAACACTCACTTTTTGAATGTTTGCAAAATATGCCAAACTGGCCAAGTAGGCTCTGGAATCGGCTTTGAAAAATGATCAAACGGCCTCTTGAAGACATAAAAACTTACAGACATGTAACCATTGGTCCAGAGAATTGAATGCAAAAGATGACTCAGCTAATGCAATCATGAGGTGAAAGATATTCGATGCCAAAGTTGCTCAGCTAAACTTTCTACAACAATCAACAGTTCTAAACCAATTACAACTCAAGAGATCACCTCGTTGCAAAAAAATCAAATCAACTATTGGCAAGATACCACTGGACACAGTAGATCATCTTGGAATAGTGAACATGTGTAAAAAAGGTATTGGCTTGAAACATCTCCCATAAAAAGATATTAATGGTCGAAGTTGACCTCTAAGAAAGGTTTCTGAAAATGCAGGTGCAAAACAGGAGAAATTGCATTTGGTTTTTGCATGACGATCATCCAATTGCTAAATGCAAGCTCAAACGGGAGGCAACTTTGCAGAAATGAAAGTTTGCAAACAACAAAAAAGTGAAGAAACCCTCCAGCTTCACTTTTTGGAACACTGACAAAACTCATCATGGGAAGCTGAAATTGGGTAGGAATACTCACATATGACACATGAGTGGGCGTGTAAAGGGGTTTTTCATGAGAATCAACAGGCTCCAAAATATGACCTTCCAAAGTAGGTCACTTAGGCAGATTTCTCATGTGCACTTTTGGGAGTGCAAAGGAAATTTTTTGAGATGGGCACTTCAAATTTGAAAAATTTGAGAGTGCCAATAGAGGCTTTGACTGGGGATGTATGCCCCATGTGGGCATAGAAAGATTCTAGATCTCTGGGGAGTAGACCAAATACTGAGTCCATTAGGTGTCCTCAAACTGCTCCTTTATTCATCCTGGTTTTCAGCTTCATCTGGTAACCCCAGGCCACCAAATGAAAAGGGGAAATGAATATTTAGCTCTATTAAACATAATTATGATAAAAGAACTAATCTCCCTCAACTCATGCTTGCCTTTGTCAAACCACAACAACCTGAATGAATGCACCATTGCAAACACAAGTATTAGGTTGCCATCATGCAAGTGAAAAATTTCTCTCTGTTTGGCTTTGTTATCAAGTGGTGACCAAATCAAATAGGCCACCTCACTACCATCTTCTTCATCCTTTGAATTTGTACCAAGTGGCATCATTTGAAAATGGTGATCAAGACCATATGAAAGCATAGCTTGATCACAGTCATCCACTTGATTAAACATGCTGGTACCTCCCAACAGGCAATCATAGACAACATTATCAACATATTCATAATAATCATGCATTTGAAAGTCACACACATTTTCAAAATGTTGATTATCATGTGACAACAATTTGTTATATTCATCATGTAAATCATTCTCAAACTGAGAATAACCTTCTTCAATGTTCTGTATATTGCCACACTTTGTGAACACTTCTCCCAGCTGAACTACATCATAGGTCATTTTGTCATCATCCAAACACCACAGCCCAAACACATTGTCATGTGTTTCAAGATTCAAAAAATTGGATTTATCAACACCCAAAGTATTTTCATCTTCATTCACATCATGACATTCACAACAATGTCAACATCCAATGCATGAGAAGTGTTCTCGATCTCAGGTTCACACATGATGTCAATTCCATTCTTCAACCCATTATGCAAATTTGAATGCAATGTTTCAACTACAGATTCAGATAATTCAAAACTTAAGCCCGAGTCAAAATTTTCACATTGATCTTTCATAACATATTCAGTATCTGAATCACTTTGAATGCTATCATTTTCATAATTAACAGGGCCAACAAAGAAACTTTTATGTGCACTAGCAACCTCATGTGCACTTTCAGTTGATAAGCATATTGTCTTATATGCTAAAGACTCACTATTATCTGAAACTTGCCTACTAGCAATGAAGCTAGAACCTTCATTCTCTTTCACACCAAAGCATTCTTCATTCAAAGGAAACATGTCCACTTGCATACCATGAAGGCGAAAGAGATCATCAAAGAAAGACCCATATTCCATCTTATATTGACTGATCTCACATCCATTTTCATTTACATCATATGGCTACTCCACACATTGACTGAAAGGTTTTGCAATGTCACTGAATAATAAGGAAGATCCTTGATCCAAGTGACTATCACAATGCATTACTTGATCATTCATAACTGAATTCCTTCCTTTATCAATGTGCACCTCATCATCATTTTCATACATAACTGACATTCCCATCTCTGCTTCATATAAAAAATCATGAACAACAAAAGCATAAACAAGTTCATCACCTTCTTCACCATTCCCATCACTATGTTCATGATCAACAAATTGAACATACACATTCTTATCTCCACATTCTTCATCAATCACCGAATTGACATGCTCCATTGATGTCAAACTTGAACTACATTCCAAGTTTTTCTCAAGTGAAAATGGATCATTCACTTGTGGACAAGTGATTTCATGAGCATTCATGTCATTGCAACCTTCATGTGAAGAAAGTTCCTCCATATCATCCTTATGAGAGCATTCCTAACCATTGGAAGAGCAATCAATTTGACTTTCATCATCATCCTCATTACAAGAAATCTCATCACCACATAGATCATGCTCAGATTCTTCAGAGTGAGTGCTTTAACTTTCATCTGCAATTTCTTGATCACTGATTTGTGAAGAGGTGTCTTCAACAATTGCATTATCTTCATCTTCATCGCTGCTGCAAGGATCTACACATGTGCTGATTTTGAGTTGATTACAGCCAACCTTCTCAATCATGCAACACTTATGTTCATTTTCTGATACACTCTTTTCATTCCTATGTATCATGTTTTGATTCTCTTCAATAGGACTGATACTATCTTCATTTTGAGACATCACTTTTTGTGCATGATTAAGTCGAGCTCTCTCAATAATGTTTATCCAACCAAGTAATTGATTCAAGATGCGAGGCTTCAACTTCTTTGGCAAAGTACTCAGCCCAAACTCACAGATTTGACAAAAAAATTGATGCACACTAAATCCTTAGGTCTGAAATTCATGGGGACTTTCAACAAAGCATTCAAAAACCTTGAAAATAAATCATGTAATGATTCCCCTTTGAGTCTATTCATTTTAAACAATCCTTGAACAAGAGAATTTTGATCAATATTGCTCAAGTTTAGATGGCATTCAACTTGAAGCTCATTATGATCTACAAATTGTGATGATGGAGAAATTAGAGCAGCAGCATTAACATCTTGACAAGCACTTCCATTATCTGATCCATGACATCTATCTGCATGAGGTGTGTTGGGATGATCAACACTCACAACTCTATGTCCTTTCATCATTGAATATCTCAAATTATGCTCAATATCCATAGTCATTTGATATGCTTGATACAGGGTTGTAGGCTCTTTATCCCTCAATAGATAACTCAGTTTTTTGTCAAATGCTCCTAAGTATGGCCAAACATTCAACATCATTTGGCCTTATGTTCTCCAAGATTTCTCTAATGATCTTTGAAAATATGAGATTAAGAGATGGGACTAACTCATATTTCCCCTTTTCCATATTCATGAACTTTCTCCTTATCAAAGCAGGGTCAATCCTTTCTCCAAATTGCTCCATGAACATTGTCTTAAACTCTTTGGACCATGAATGAATGGAAGATGTTGGTAAGTAAGAGAACCATTCTCTTGCATCTCCTCTCAATGTTGCATAAATAGTCTCATGATCACATCCTTGTGATCAATCTCATAATCATACATCACATTATTGAATTCCTCGAGATGTCTATTTGCTGATTCAGACCTATCACCAATGAATCTTGGTAACTTATTTCTAGTCCTTTAGTTGGAATGTCATTTGGTTAACCACTAATGCCACTGAAATTAATGGCTTTGTGCCCTCCAGTGCTGAAACTTCTTTGACAGTCTGGCTGGGACTAATCACAAACCATAGTTCCATCCAGAACCATACTAGGATACATATATTGAAGCATTTTAACATGCCTCTTTCAAAATTCACATATCAACTCTATAGTTGATCATTCATTTTCCCTATGTCTAGCTTTCAACATGATCTCAAAATATTACAATGCATAATACATATGCATCTAAGCCTAAGATCTATTTATTGGGAAAATTTGAAGAACAAGCATACTTTGAACATAATACATAAGCTACAAATTACAATTTAGAAGTATGCATACTAAATATCATTGTTCTTTCCCTTTCTTAGTGCTAATCACTCAATAGGGAAGCCAATTTTATTCTAAGATGTTCAAATTAGGTTTTCATATACAATTTTCTTGAAAACCAAGAATGAAGAATACCTGGAAATGTTGCAGCTGTTGTAAATTGTCTTCTGATTGTAGATCCTGGAACTATATTCACCTCTTCAATAGGTTCTTCTTGACAGAGTCACCACCTCTCTTCTTAGAGGACTCAAATTTGAATAGCATGAAGTTCTTTCACATGTAAATTTATTTATGAGTTCCTTTCACCAGCAGAGCACCACAAATCTTGAAATCTACAGGTTAATTGCAACAAATTCTTTCTCTAGGCTTGGAATCCTTCAATATCTGAACTAAATTTAGAATGGAAAACAATAATATGACTCTTATGCAAATGATATGATTATGCTTTTAAACAACCTAAAATTGGAAATTCAAAATTATCCCTAGCAAAGTCACCATTATGTTGGTGCTCCAAATATCAATAGAATCAATGAATCCTAAAGACTTACCTAATGTCTTATGCTTAGACTCAGAGGTTGATTTCGCCAGCTGATAGGAAATGGGATTAACACACATTTCCCCTACACTTCAGGCTCTGTAAAACCTAGGGGGGTGACCCTTCAACAACATCTAAAGATCTGGACATACAACGAACATGATATTGCTCAACAGATAATGCTCTCATAGAATTATGCTGAGAAGCATAAAATATTACCCAATATTGGCTAATACATTGAGTAAATTTCACTAACCATCATGGATAACAAGGTAAACCTATAACTCAACATAGAAAATTGAAATGGTTTTTAATTTTAAAGATTTGGGACCAAGCTGAAAACAACAGAAGCATAATAATTGACCAGTGCCAAGAAATGGGATATGGAGTCATATAAAAATAATTCCATCCTAAAATGTTGAACATATTCTGAAGATCATTGCAATTTTTATCAAATTATGACAACAAGACCACTGAAGTTTAATTTGATAATCATTCTTTACAAAATCCAGCTGAAACATAACACTCCTATCACACTTGTTGAAGTAATTACACTACTCCCTGAATAATAGGCAATAATAAGCTCAACTTGTGATTTATTAAAGCAATTACATTATTCAATGAGCAGAAGGTAAGAACAGATGCAACCATTGTGCATGAAAAGACTCAGATAATTTTATTATTGAATCCCAAAAGAGCACTACATTTCAGAAATGGAGACAATTATCAGCTAAAATATACATGAAAGTGCAATTCAAAACACACACTTCAGACTTAATTACAATCCTCCTAGCTTTACAGTCTATCCAGAGCTTCTGCCTGACTTGTAGAGAATTTAGAAATTGGAACCCCCAAAATCAGAATCCTATACAATTGAGAAGAGAAGAGAATAAAAGAAGAATGGAAGCAGCCCTAAGATCAATCTGATCCATATATGTTATCTAGAAACATTTTCCACTGTTGATCATCAAACTAGAAAAAGACTCTCTCCTCTCTCTTGCTCAAACATAATTTTCCTCCAAAATTCCCCCTTGTTCTCAATCAAAAAATCTTCCCGTATGGAAAAATTTCACCCATTTACTCTGCTGTGTAAAAATGTTTATCTTTGTTTGCCAGTGAATTTTTTTTATTTCTGTTCTTTGTTATCTGCACATTGTAAACACATTTAATTTTGATTTCCCAGCACCTAAGACATTCTTTTATAAAGTGAATATAAAATTCACTTATCCTCCTTTTACACTACATCCACCTATTCTCTGTAACACGTGCAAAAAGTATTTTAAATACTTTACTCTAAAAATATCCCTCGGGTAAAATTTAACTTTACCCGTGCACACTATGTTTCACATTTAGAAAATTTCACCTTTTTCCTTTTAAAAGGAAAACCCGTTTAACCTTGTATCGGGCAAAAAATTTAGCTTTATGCCATTTAAAATTAAATGGGCCCCCTTTAGTAATTCATCAACCACTTTATAAAATAAAAATTTGGCACTTTTAATTTTATCAGTTCCCTCTTTGAAAATGTCATCAGACATTTTATAGCATTTAAATGTTTTGTCTTAGTGCTTTCTAACAAACTTCACCAATTCAATAAACATTTACGCTGGGACCCACCAACACGTGGCATGACTTCGCCATTTCATAGGTTTTAAAGAACTTGCATCTTCCATCTGTGAGCCAGCGAGGAAGGGTTTGGATGAAGCTGCATCTTATCCTCTTCCCTAAGCCATTGATCTACACTTTGGTCTTTTTTTTCCCTAACTCTCTTCACACTCGAGCTCTTTTCTGCAACTCAGGTCTCTTATCGTACTCTGGCTATGGAATTTGATGAAGGTGTTCAGTTTTGTGATTTAATGGATTTCCACATCCAGCTCCAAATCACATGGGCTTTCAAGATTCTATGGCCTTTTCAACATTCCATCTTGCATAATCTATCATGGTCAACCTCCATTTGTTTTTTCTCTCACAACAAACCTATTTGGGGCTTGCACTGCAATCATGTCTTCCCACGAGATCACATTTGGAGGAGTATCCTCACACAAGCTCTCATGCCTTCTCCATTCATTTGGCTGGCGTGGGAAATGCATTTTCTTGAAAGTTAATTGAATATTTAAAGACATTATGTTTGGAAGCTGCAAACGTAGTACTGTATCCCACTGATGATGGTGTTCCATGAGACTACATTTAGCTGTGGGTTTCTAAAAAGCCTTTTTTAGCGTACTTTGTGCATATGCTGCTCTTATGGAGATCTTGATATGTTCACAACATAAAACCCACATTCATGTGTTTTCCTCTTCCATAGTTCATTTATGCTTTGGTGGATGCTCATCTTTCATTTGCTACGCACCCTCCAATCTACCATTTTAAGAACAAATGTTTCATTTCCATTTATTCATTGTGTTTTCCCTCATTCATCAATACTTTGATGAGTTCTACTATAACACACACATTGTTGCCTGGATGATGTCAATGGAGACAGGAAACTGAGTGAAAAGTGATCTTGTCTAAAACATAGATGGAGTGCCTCAATACAAATCATTCTTCCATGAGTTTATTTTAGCATCGAACCCTTCTAAGTCCTTGCTATAGAATGTGGCTTTTATGTTCATGTTGGGCATATGTTACTTTAGTGCTTGCGCCTCCCTTGCTTGAAAACTCCTACAAAATTTTCATGAAATTCACTTTGTGAACACTTCTGCATTTCATGACGTTACAACAACACTTGTTTATGGGTTTCTAAAACTTTTACAAATCTCTCTTGTATTTTTTAGGTGCATTCCCTCATCGGGATTGAGCCCTTTTACTTTGAAGTTTCAAAAACATTCTCAACAAATCATTTTTTGCATATTATGCTTCAGTGGCGCCCCTGTAGCATCTGATAGATACCCATATCTCGCGTACTGAGCAATCAAGTATCTTTTCATTTGTTAATACATTCCCTTGAGACTTATATTCACAATAAATCATTTCTTGGCTGTAGAAATCATCAAATCGAGTTATTACATCCATTTTACTATCCCTTATATTGTTTCTTCCAGCCTTGGATCCTCCATAATGATCATGTAGTTTGCATATATGGTTTTGCTTTATCTTAGTAACTTGGTATGCCCACTGTGTAATGTTAAAATTTAGTGGAAACAAGTAAAGGAGACATTTTCCTTTAAAACATCCACATTAAAGTATTCACCTGTTGTTGCCTCATACAAAGCTACAAGCATGAAAGCTAAATGCAAAGATTTTGACCTCGTATTGCATCTCTAATGGAGGCTTTGAATTTATCAACTTTAGTTCAAGAAGCATGATTGGATAATATGGGTTTGCTTGATAATTAGAACACTTAAATATAAATAACCATTAGGAGACACCAAGTTGAATAGTATCTTCACATGTCAGCACCCTCAAATTATGTGATACATGGCGGGTCCCCTGTGGGCCCCACTAATTTTTTTTTCATTTTCAAACAACTATGATGCTCAAATTGGCTTGATGCAACATATGAATGCTTCAAAGGTGAAAAGATGAAATGGGTTTGCATTAAAACTCACTTTTTGACATGTTTGCAAAATGTGCCAAACTGGCCAAGTAGGCTCTGGAATCAGCTTTGAAAAATGATCAAGCGGCCTCGTGAAGACATAAAAACTTATAGACATGTAGCCATTGGTCTAGAGAATTGAATGAAAAAGATGGCTTAGTTAAAGGAGTCATGAGGTGAAAGATATTCACTGTCAAAGTTGCTTAGTTGAACTTCCTGCAAAATCAGCTGTGTTGAACCAATTAAAACTCAAGAGATTACCTTGTTGCAAAAATATCAAATCAACTTCTAGCGAGCTGCCACTTTGACACAGTAGATCATCTTGTAACAATGAACATGTGTGAAAATGGGATTGGCTTGAAACATCTCCCATCAAAAGATATTGAAGGTCGAAGTTGACCTCTCAGAAAGGTTTCTGAAAATGTAGGTGCAAAACAGGAAAAATTGCATTTGGTTTTGATCTGCTAAAAATAGAAAATCAACTCATGAGGCTCTAAAAACTGACATGTGAGCTCATCTTGGTATGGATAATACAAAGCAACAATATTTTTTGCATGAGGATCATCTAGTTGCAAAATGAAAGCTCAAACAGGAGGCAACTTTGTAGAAATGAAGGTTTGCAAACAGTAGAAAGTGACAAAACCCTCCAGCTTTACTTTTTGAAACACTGACAAAACTCATCATGGGAAGCTGAAATTTGACATGCCTACTCACATATGATGCATGAGTGGGTGTGCAAAGGGGTTTTGCACAAAAAATCAATAGGCTCTGAAATATGACCCTCCAAAGTAGGTCACTTAGGCACACTTTTCAAGTGCACTTCTAGGAGTGCAGACGCAAAATTTCGAGATGGGCACTTCAAATTTGCAAAATTTGAGAGTGCCAACAACATGCAAGGATGAACATTGGATGAAGGAAATGAAAGAAGAACATATGCAAATTGAGAAAAATTAGACTTGGGAATGACCTCCTAGACCGGAAAACAAGAACATAATTGGAACTAAGTGAGTATTCAAAAACAAGTTGAATGAGAATGGAGAAGTTTTAAGGGATAGGGAAAGACTTGTGTGTAAGGGTTACTCACAAGTGGAAGGAATAGACTTTGAGGAGACATTTACTCATGTAGCTAGGATGGAAGCTACTAGAATGTTATTGGCATTTGCAGCACACAAGGACTTTAAAGTTTATCAAATGGATTTGAAGTCTGATTTTTTGAATGGTGAATTGGAAGAAGAGGTTTACATGGAACAACCAGAAGGATTTCTTTTGTCAGAGCTACTGGATATGGTATGTAAATTGATGAAGGAACTATATGGATTGAATCAAGCAGCCAAAGCTTGATATGCAAGATTAGATGGATATTTGATACAACAAGGATTCAGTAAAGGAACAATAGATAGTAATCTTTACTTCAAAATAGAGGAAGACAAGATCTTGATCTATTAATTGCATATGTGGATGATATTATCTTTGCTGGAAATGAAGTTGTGTAAGAAATTTGCTAAAGAAATTTAGAAAGAGTTTGAAATGTCAATGCTTGGGGAAATGAATTTATTTGTTGGGCTACAAATCAATCAAATAGATAAGGGATTTTTATTTCAGAGTCTAAGTATGTCAAAGACATGTTGAAGAAATTTGGAATGGATGATTGCAAATTGGTATGCACTCCTATGGTGATTGGTTACAAATTGATAAAAAATGATGATTCACCTAAGGATGAGTAGAGAAAATATATATCTATAATTGGTGGACTACTATATCAAAATACTACAAGAACGGATTGTTGGACTTGTCGTTGCACCAAAAGATCACCCTATCAATACCTGATATGTAAGTTTCGGTTAAGAACCAGAAGAGGCGGTTAGACCATGTCACAAACCCAAGCGCTTAATGTTGCAAGAAAGACCAAGGGTCACACCTTGCAACAATCCCCCCCAACACAAGCGTGGGGTTTGAACCTGTGACCAGCTTTGATACCAATTGTTGGACTTGTCGTTGCACCAAAAGATTAACCTATCAATGCCCGATACAAGCTTTGGTTAAGAACCACAGGAGGCGGTTAGACCATGTCACAAACCCAAGCTCTTAGTGTTGCAAGGAAAACCAAGGGTCACACCTTGCAACATGGATATCACGCATGCAATTTGTCTTGTGGCTATACTTCAAGAAGATCCTAAGGAAACACATGTTGCAGCAATGAAGAGGATATTCAAATATTTAAAAGGTACTCCATATTACGGCTTGTGGTATCCTAAGGATACTTATTTCACATTAAATTCTTAGATAGATGTATATTCAAATGGTTGTGTTGATGATAGAAAAAGTACAAGTGGTGTTGCATTTTTTCTTGGATGCAGATTGGTGTTAGGGTTGAGTAAGAAGCATGATTCAGTTTCTTTATCTACTTTAGAGGCTGAGTATATTGCAGCAGCATCATGCTATACAATTTTTTTTGTGGATGAGACATACATAGAAGGATATCGAAGTTGAATATGATTAGCCTATTTCTATCATTTTTAATAATACAAGTATAATTAACATTTCAAAGAATCTAGTGATGCATTCAAGGACAAAGAATATATCAATTAGGTATCACTTTCTGAGAGAGAAGGTTATGGAGAATGAGGTGAAGCTCGAGTATGTTCCTACAAAGGATCAGATTGCTAACATATTTACTAAGACTCTTCCTAAGGATAATTTTGAGTATCATCAAGAGAAGTTGGCAGCTATTGCCCCTCCTTTGAACTAATGCATATGGAGGTGAATCACTCTAGTGGATCTATGGATCTATCTCTTTTCTGGATTGATGTTGGTGGCTACCTCTCAGGGGGAGTAGGTAATGTCATGTGATTTCATTGAGTTGCTGATTTATTTGGGTGTACTCCTAAGGGGGAGTATTCAAACTAGGTATTTTGGTTCAGTGTCAATGAGGATACATTACAAAACATTTTTTCCCTTGCAATTGATGTCAAAGGGAGAGAAAGTATCATGTGGATAAAGTTGTTTATGTTGTCTAATCATTATTATCAAAGGGATATATTTCTTGTACGGCGGAGTGAGTGCATGAATTTTGTGTAAGCTATCTAATATATAAAAAAGGAGAGAGTGTGTATATTGGCTTTGATAGTTTTTCACATCTTGTGTTGCAATAAATAACAAAGGTGGAGATTGTTACAAGTATGAAGGTGTTTCATTGATGTCAACAGGAAGTCTGTTGATTGGTGTTTTCATTGATGTCAACTATATGTTCAGGAAGTAGTTGCATGTTGAGGATATTAAGAAAATTAAGAAAAAGAGGAAAATAAATTGTTGCAGGTTGTGCATGTGTAGTTGAGATATTGAGGAAGTGTTGTGACTACATGGAGTATCTTTTTGTTGTTGTGTTTGAAGATGAGTTGAAATGAAGTAATGAGCTGAGATGATGTCTCTAGTACTTGGTTTGCAAGTGCTTTTAAGAAAATTTGATAAACAAAGTAAACTATGTTGTGCAATTTTTAGAGTGTGCTCTGGTATTGTGCTCCATGTTTCTTCTATGTTGATCCTCTTCCTTTGAGAATCTAACATCTTTTTCATGGTTGTCAAAAGATGCTATATTTAGAATTTGGTTTTTTTGATCATTGTACAAAGCAAGATATTTTCACTAGTGTGTGAACTAGTTTTTCAATGATGATTTTTGTGGCCTAGGAGAAATGTATCTGCTCTACAATTCTCCATTGTTTTGCTTCGGGTTGTGCATATTTTGGAAGTTTCTTATAATTTTTGTATCTTTCAAATTTCAAGATTTCACTTGATTTGGTATAGTACATAGTGAGTTTCATTTGCTAGTGTGTGAATAAGGTTTACCAATTATTCTAAGTTGAAGTATTTGTATGATGTGAGTTTGGATGAAGTGTTTGATGAATCTTAAGTAGCTAATGAATTATTCTAGATCATGTTTAAGTGAATTCTATTTCGTGAATGTTTTGGATTGACTGAAGGAACCGTGTACTTAATGATTATGGTGTTTAGCACAGGTGTTGGCCAACCTTGTGTTAGCACTACATGTGAGGCTTGTAAAAGCATGTTGAGGTGTGGTGGGATCTATTTGGGTCCTAATTAAGGATTTATCTAGGCCACCTTCATTCATATCCACCGCATGAATTTTTAGGTATTGACCTAATTTGAATTTGTAAGGGTAATGGATAGTTTCCGACATTGGAGAAGGATTTTGAGGTTGAGACTAATATAAATAAGTGTGGTATTGTTGTGAGATGTATGGAATGATCAATAGAGAAGCAAGATATATGTGTAGTTGATGCAAGTGATGTGTGTCATGCAAATTTGAGCAGAGCAGTGTGAACTTCAAGTTTTTGAATTCTTGAAGGTAGTGAGCTAAAGGTGTTCAAAATCATTCAAGAAAGACTGTAAGATTGTTGGAACATTGTGGTGGATTCCTTGTTGCAAATTGAGAAAGTGTTCTCTATGTAACATTTTTCTTCTATGTTCTTTTATTTATTTCTATGCCAGTGAGCCCTGGCTATGAGCCTTTTTGTACAGTGTGTCCTATTTTGGCAGTGAACCCTTTTGTACTAGTTTTGTAATTAGTTATATTGTGATCTAATCCTCACCATGTTTTTTTTTCTCATTGGGTTTTCAATGTAAATTTGGTGTTCTCTTGTGCATGGTGTTTTTATATGCATTTCATTTTATTTGCATTTCATGTTCAATCACATTAACAAAATAAAGGTTTAATGAATACATGTGGATCTAATTATTGTTGAGGGTTTTGAAGGTTTAATTTGTGACTGTAAGTGATTGAACCCCCCTCTCAGTTGTCTTGTTCATTCAGGGTACTTATGAACACCTAGAACATGTATATGATTGTACATAGTCATGGCTAGATGTTCCAATAAAATATGTCCAACCATGCAACCAAGTGAACAAACACACAACAATTCAATAAAATAAAAAGCCATGAATCTTTATTTAGTTGTCGTCACAAGATAAAACTTTTAATTGTATAACTTTTATAAATAAAATGACCTATACCAATTTGGAATTTTAACTTGATTCACTAGAAACTGGTATATATGTTTTGAACTTTGAAATAATGCAGACAAATTAAATGTGATTTTTTAGTGTGTCTTATTTTTTTACCTTTTTGAAAAAAAAATACTTGAATGTAATTATTTGTAAAATTAACACTATAGTTTAATTGATTTTTTTTTTTAAATTATGTTAGTGTCAATGTTACTTCTTATATAGTAGATTTTATCTTTTCTCTAAATATTTTTATATTGATAACTTTAAAATTTAGTGCATGGATTTATTTTTCCATTCAAATTAATATACTTTTAAATTAAATGTTAAAATTTGTGTGTGCTAAACACAACAACATGGGAGATGATATTTTTCTTAATTATTTATCTAAAATAGAAATTTCCAAAACTTATGGAAGGGTCAAATAATCAGAATTTAAGAATGTTTTATCTACATTTGGTATGTTTCTTACGTTAGATGGACTAGGTTATGATTTGTGTGGATTCTTCCTCATTTTTTCTTGTTAATGGACTTTTATCTTCAATTTTTTCAGATTCTAGAGGATTGATACAAGGTGATCTCCTCTCACACTATATTTTAATTCTTATTGCTAAGGGTTTGAGAATACACTTGTGTCATAAAAGAGTTAGCAAATAATTAATGAAGAAAAATCTAAGGGTATGTGCAGGATCATGATGGGCAAAAATGTGGTGATATGATGGGTATGTGTAGGGAACATGGCTGACAAATTTTTTTTACCCAAAATTGATGAAACAAAAAGGGTTTTTAAAGGAGATTCTCATATTTCCACCAATATAAATTATGTTTTACTTTGAATTTAATAGATAATTATTATTCATTTTCTATTTGAATTACGACTAAAGTCTTGATTGATAGGCTGATTGAAAAAAATCTATAACTTTCAAATGGTATCACATTTTTTGAATCCAAAACATGTGTCACATTCTATGCTTTGCCTAATATAGGATTAAAAAAAATGAATTTCATGAATTTTTGACCAAGTTAAGGTGGTCAGACATACAATTTTTTTATATTTTTTAAAAGTTGTAATAAAAAATTCATAATTAATTATTTACTTGGAAAAAAATTACAAAAATGTATGCATCACATCAGGACATGAGTCCTCTATTTATATCTAAAATATTATAAAAAAAATATTATCATTTTATTGTGTCAGGGTGGTCAGACAGACACCTACTTCTTATTTTTTCCTTGAAATTTAAGTACTACTACATTAAAATTTCAAATTTTCACCAAATAGATTTTTTTTTAAAATAAACCTAGTAGTTTAGAAACTACATTCAATTTTCTAAATATTCTATTCTTACATATTTTTGAAATAATATAGATAACTTATTCAATTTTTTACGTCAAGTTGCCTAACTCTGATTTTTTAGAATTTTTTGCCACTTAAGGATCTGTTTTTTCCATGATGATCCTGCACATACCCCTAATATTTATTTACTTAACACTCTGTTAGCTATTCAATGGATAATTTCTATTATTTTTTCATTTACAACTAGAAAAATTCATGTGGATTGTCTTGGGATCCATTTTTAGTTGATAAACCCAATCATTTGTCGTAGAAATGGCTTATTGACAAGTTTCAAATGCAGGTTCACCACTAGACCTTTCAATGGTTGTCTTTTGCTAGATTCCTTACCCTTTTATAATATGAATTATATTCTCTTCTTGTATAGAATTTATTGATTATTTTAGCTCCTAAGAGTTTTTAAAATCATTTTTACTCTCTTTCTATGAACTTTTCATGGGTAGGAAACTTGGACAATCACAAATGTAGTCTTATAGCTTAAAATATTTTTGTAACTAAAAAAATTTAGTGTTATTCATTATTAACTCTTGAATAAAATATTAAGTGGTTGGTTGCAAAAGTTTATTAGTGATGATGTTAAAATTTATTTATTTATTATTGTGGGTAGCTCTCTCAAAATATCAACCCTCTATATTTTAGGACACCTTTAATAATCTTTCAATATCAGAGTGAGTGTAACAAGTTCTCTCACATTCTGATTCTAAAAATTGGAGGTGATAGGTGTATAAAAGAGACGATTTATTATGAGGAGTTTAAGAGGGATAAGGCTCTTTTGTATATCTACAAGGAGGAATTACTCCTTATTAGGAATTTATTAATGAGTATGGTCAAACTTTATCTATTAATTTTTTTGAGTAATGGAACCAAAGGTTTGTTCATGTGGGTTGTATTATGTTTGATGTTACTAAATATTCTAGTGGTGTTGCTACTAGTCTTAAATGTGAAGGGAAAAAGGTGTGTTTGTAGGGAAAACATTAGGATATTGAAAGTATGAATAGAATTTTAACTGAAAAGGAAGCTATTATTAAATTTTAAAATCTATTCAACAAAGAGGAACTTCACTACCCTTGGTACTTAGAGCATAAAACTTGATTGATCACTAATAGGAATCAATACAAAATATATAGGAGAATTACACTAGAATTGTGTAACTACCATAGATGCAAATGCTAGTAACCACCATAATTAGTGAACAATGTAATACACCAATGTTCCCTCATGATTACATTATTCCTATAAATGTACCCCATAAAAGATCTTATTCTCCTTGCCAAGGGACCCCACCTTAAGGCTTACATGACAAAACTTGTTGATTAAAAAAAATATGTATACATTATTGAGAAGATTTTCCTTTTAAAGAAGAAAATGCTTAATCAAGTGGAACTCTAAGTTGCCTCATGACCCTCGTAAAGATGTAGCTCTGAGCTGAATTCCCTAGTTCATCCTCCCATGAACTCCCAAATCATAGACCATAATTATTGGACAACCATCCTCCAAGTTGTTTCCTTGACTCTTGTAATGGTATAATCCTTGCTCACAGTCTCATGAATTATGTGGGAATCAATCCATATTGAGCTCTTCACCAAACCCTTTAGTTGTCTCCAAAATCAAACTTCACAATACATGTATTCTTTAAATTTGTCAGCAACAATAAGAAAAAACAAGAAACAAAAGCCAACTTAAATGCTTCTCATGTAAAGCATCATCACAAAGTGAGAATCTGACTTGAGATGATGGAATTTCCTCCATCCTCTAGTGCCACCAGCCTCCAATAAGTCAAGGAATATAGTACTAATGTAGGATTAGCACCACCAAAAGAGTCATTAATAATAGCTTCATCATATAACGAATCCTCATCTTCAATGAATGCAAATATTCCCATATTTGATTCATCTTTGAGATTCCCTTTAAGAATATCATTAGCTCAAATTCTAAAAAATATTACTGTGTTTCCCTTTTTCTTATAGTAAAAACATACATTTTCTCTTATACTTGGTTTGGTGGGAAAAAGGTGAATAATAGTATCACTTTTCTCTTCCAATCATTCAATAATTTCCTAGGATTCCTAATTGGCTTGACTATTAACCTCACAAGGTGAGTCAATTCTCAACAAGGAAGACCTAGGAGGTGGTTCTTTAAGCCTTGAGGGGTTCACCACCAAGAAAATTCTTGGAAAAGACAAACAAGAGCCTCACAAGGTGAACTTTCCTAAACTACCTCAAGGAACAAATGCATGATTTCTAGACAAGCTAACAAGCTCTTGGCCAAAGTATGGTCATGCGGAATACAAATGATAGTGTGACACATTAGAATCTCAGAGGAGCGTTGGTGTCTCGTATGGACCAGAAGGTGAGCTTATCATATAGAATAGCTAAATGACTACTTCTACTTTGATTTATGAGAACTTCTAAAACATAGGAAAATAACATAATGTGATAGAAATAAAGAAAAGTAAAGGATAAATGATAAAGTAAGAGAATAAGAGGTAGAAAAATGCTCATGAAAACCCAAGTAATGAAGCCTCCATTACATGAATCTCTTCAATACCTCCATAGACAGCCAGATAGATAGAGAGAAATGAACAGAAATGGATAAAGAGTGTGGTGAAAGAAAAACTCACTTCAAGAGAAGAACCCACACCACCAAGTATGAGTGATAAAAGGAATCCCCGCTCGAGGAGAAGAACATGTATCACAAAAGAGGTGATAAAATTAATCCCCGCTTGAGGAGGAGAACCTGTATCACAAAGTAGAGATGTAGTAGAAAGGAGACATTGAATCCCAAGATGCTCACAAGTATTAGATAAGGGAGATAGAACTGCAAGGCTTAACAATGCCAAATGAAGAGAGCAATAGAGCTGTAAGAGCCAATGGTGTTGCAAAGAGAGGTTGAAAAGATGTAAGAATGTTGGTATAGAAAACTATATGAAGCTAAGAAATATTTGGATAGTAGAAGGCCAAAACCAACACAAGAAAGAAGCTAGAAGTAGAAGAGAGTTGCAAATGAAGTGAAAAGATAGCATTTAAGGAAGGAAAAAAAGCTTCCCGAGCCATTACTATTACAGTATGCAACACAACTTAGAGGGGGGAGGTGAATCAGTTGTCATAGAAATTCAATTTTAAACCTTCAACATAAATCCATTCCATAATCACACTGTTCTATTATTAAACATAAGCAAGAGGTACAAAATAGAAAGAAAGATAACACAATGAACACCATATTTTACGTGGAAAACCCAATGAGGGAAAAACCATGGTGAGGATTAAATCACAATATAAAATTGTTCTAGAACTGAAAATATAAGGCTCGCTACCAAGGGCTCACTACCTAGAAAGGACTCACTATCCAGATACAAAAGCTCACTACCTACAAAAAGATTTACAGAACTAAAGAAGGCTTTATAGCCAAAATGAACTGAGAATAATGCACCTAACAAATACTGATACAATTTGGTGATGCTCAATACACTGACTTAACACCCTTCATTATATTCGCTCACTTCCATGCACACTGTCGCACTTCAACTGCCAACATCCACACTTTTTTTTCATTAATCTTCAGCATTGTCCAATATATATACTTGAATCAACTACAAGCATCAATTAGGTCAGCCTAATTAGATGCACATCATATTTATTAAAAATAATAACAGTCAGCTTCAAGTGATAAAAAATTCTTCCCAACACACTACATCAAGTCAACATAGACCTAGGATAGGTCACACATATATCTGCATAGAAAAAATCAATTCACCTTTCATTAGGTCAGCCAAGGATAGAACTAATAACACATTTGCAAATATCACTGAAATTTTGATACACCATATGAGCATCTAGATATATAAGATCTTGAATGTAGATGATCCTGACATGTACAACCCATTTCCCAAAACCACAAGTATTAACAGTTGATTGCAAAGGAGTGCAGACAAGAATACCAAAGAGAGCAACATGAATACCAGTTCATATATGAGACCAAAATATCAGATCAAGCACAACCTTAAACTTGTAATCACAACATGGTGACATCAATGACAATACAAAAACTGTAGAGATAGTCAATCTTCTTCATTTTTCCAACAATCTCCTCATTTTTCATTGATGGCAACATGGAAAAAAAAATTCTCCTTCAAACTCTCCCAACAATTTAAATTTCTCCCCTCTACCAAAACCTCTCCAATTCCAATCTCTCCCCCTTTGACATCAATGGAAAAGGGCAGCCAAAAAGGATGTAAAAAAAAATTGAACATGGTGACATCAAAAGTCATAAAGATTCCAAAAAACTTCTAGATGACCAAAAATTTATTCTCCCCTTTTTATTCTTCTTCACAGCAAAAACAACAAAAATAGAACATTCAGGATTTAGGTATAAATAATGCTCTTCACTTGAAAAAATTTCTTGTATCTTTCCTCAAGAACTGGATGTAGTTTCTTCTAGTTAAATATAGTTGACTCCATCCAAGTGCAAATACTTTCCAACATGCCCAATAGAGTAAAAGATGGTGAACAATATGAACTATGTCCTTCAACATCTTCTACATCAGTAAGAATTCTGTAAAGATGGTCTAACCAGACCTCAACAGTCTCCTTAAGGAGCCAAAAAGTCTTAACTACATCATCTATCTGTCTTTGCACAATAACCAGTTCAGCTTGTAGTTCACCAACTATCAATCTCTACTTTCCTTCTTTATCTTCAAATATTTCAAAACTCTTTCCAATACTATTTACTTATGACTCAATTATTTCAACTCACTTCAAGATCGCTCCAAGATCACTCGAGTTCTTCAAATTCTCAATTAATCAATAAGACTCACAAGATTTCAACTTATACACTATTGAATTTTCCCTAACCACACATGAAATGTGGAAAACATCAAAATGCTACTAAAAACATCCTTCTCAACACAAAAAACCCCAATTCGGTCCACTTGACCTTCCATAGCAACATGATTTCTTCTGGTTCCTTTTCCAAAACTTTTTAATACTAATTTTTCACATTCCATCCTTGTGCTAGCCTCTGACACGCCATACAATAGGGGTTTTTATAATTTTTCTGATAATACTTCCCCTAAGAACTCTAGTTCTAATTACCGAATAAGTGGTCTGTACCAGATGAGGGCACAAACCCATCAGTAGTTTTAGGTTTTTCTTCTTCTTCCATATCTTATTCATCTCTTGTTTCATTTCTTCTTTGTCAATCTTCTTTATCGAATCATTCTTCTCTACTAGAGTAGACTCCTTTCCATTCTTACTTCTGCAAACCTTTGAGATATGTCTAGGTTTATTACAGTTATAGCAGATAACACTTTTCTGATTAGTCTGACCTTCATTACCTAGTGCCCCACAGAGATTTGCTTTGTGTCCATATTTGTTGCATGCATAGTAGTAGCCATTAAAGGATTGATTCATTCTGCCTCCATGAAATATGTTCATCATCACCCTGTTGATCATTCTAACCTAAGATATACATTTAGTAGCCTTATGTCCAAATTTCTTGCATGAAAAACATTTTCTAGAAAAAGAGTCAGCAAAACTAATTCTGATTCATTCTGCTTCTGCATTCTATTGCTTTGTGACCATATTTATTCCAGGAAAAAAAAATACCATTGAAGGAGGGATACCCTTGTGCATTAGGTTGTCTCACAAGTTGTCTTCTTGCAAACTTCCTCTTCCGCTTACCCTTGTCCCAATTCATTTTATTTCCCTTAGAACTTTCACCTACATCATTTCCCAAACCAACTTTGTCTTTACTTGATTTTTTTTCAACAATCAATTCTTCAAGCTTATTGGAGCTAGATTTGAAATTGTTCTCACAAAGCTTTTCCTTCTCCAGTTCAATCCTCAGGTTCACCACCTCTTGTTCAAGTTTAGAGAATTCATCAGCTTTATTCTTCACCATTGTATTTAGACCTTCTTCAATTCTTTTCTTTTCTTCTACTGACACTTTCAGTCAAATTATTTTTTGTTTCAACTGCTCACTTACTTCTCGATGTCTTTCCTTGAATTTCTTCAGTTGTTCTTTCAAATTCTGGACACATTCATTTGCATCATCAAGATTTTCCTTCAGATCTCTATTTTCTCTTTCCACTTTGTCAAGATCCTCAAGAGTAGTCTGGAGCTCTCCTTTATCATCCTTCTAATCAATCTTTAGGATCCTCCTCAAGTGGTTAAGCTCTTCACCAAGGAACCGAAGCTCTGATACCAATTTTTAAAGGTTGCAAGAGAATTGAGAGGGGGGGTGAATCAGTTGTCATAGAAACTCAATTTTAAAGCTTCAACATAAATCCATGAACCACAATCACACTATTTTATTATTAAACATAAGCAAGAGATACAAAACAAAAAGAAAGATAACACACTAAACACCATATTTTATGTGGAAGAACCAATGACGGAAAAACCACAGTGAGGATTAACTCACAATATAAAATTGTTCTAGAACTGAAAATATAAGGCTCACTGCCAAGGACTCACTATCCAGATACAAAAGATCATTGCTTACAAGGAGTCCTACTACCTACAAAAGGATTTACAGAGAAAAAGAAGGCTTTACAGCCAAAATGAATTAAGAATAATGCACCTAAAAAGTGTTGATATAGTTCTGGTGATGCTCAATACACTGACTTAACACACTTCATTATATTCGCTCACTTTCACGCACATTCTCGCACTTCAACTACCAAAATACACACTTGTTTTCATTAATATTCAACCCTGTTCCATAGATATACTTGAATCAACCGCAAGCATCAATTAGGTCAACCTAATTAGATTCACTTCATATTTACCAGAAATACTAACAGTCAGCTTCAAGCCATCACAAAATCTTCCCAACATGCTACATCAAGTCAACACAAACCTAGGATAGGTTGCACATATATCCGCATAACAAAATTAATTCACCATTTATTAGGTCGACCAAGGATAGACCTAATAGCATGTTTACAAAAATCACTGAAATGTCGATACACCATACAGGCATCTAGATATGTAAGATCTTGAATGTGCATGCTCCCAACACCTACAAACCATTTCCCAAAACTGCAAGTAGTGATAGTCGACTGTGGAGGAGTGCAGACAAGAATACCACAAAGAGTAGCATGAATACCAGTTCAAATACCAGACCAAAATACGGGGTCAGGTACAACCTTAAACATGTAATCACAACATGGTGACATCAATGACAACACAAAAAATGTAAACATAGTCAATCTTCCTCGTTTTTCCAACAGTTACAAGGCATCTTGAGCCGTTACCACCGACCAAAGGAGATGACAAGTGCAAAACATGCTCAGAGGCAACTGTTTGAGTCTTAAAATGTTGCAGGATGCTAGTGCAACACACATACGTCTAAGCGGCGCGCTAGTGTCCGGACACATCACACTACAAAATGACATGAATAGGAAAGGTACAAAGTTCGATTTAAATTGGATGCACAAGGGTAGTTATTGAAAAGGGGTGTTGAGCATCCTGAGAAGGGAAAAAGGCTAATGCATAGGATAAAATGAGCCTACTCAAGTGCTAAGGGAGTGGCCACTAAAGCATATGCAAACATGTATGTGAAATTACAAGGGGTGCAATTTTACTACTATACATTTTCCCCCACTTTAGTGGGCATATGAATCTATACTAATATCCATGATAAAGGAAATCTATGAAACACAAATAACATCATATGGCAAAAGGATACTGTAGAGGAAGCAAAAAACTCTTCGAACCATGGAACTATGCCACCAAGTTGAAGACTTGCAAGAAAAATGTATTAGACAAGAAAAACCCTTCACCAGACAACAATGCTTCAATGTAAAAAAGATGAAGGATTCAAGTCCGAAAAGTGAAAGAAACCTCGATGTAAAATTTGTTCAGTACTATGCACCTTCCCCAAATTAAAAAATAATAGCACATAGAAGAAGGGTATATACTTAGGATGAAGAAGATGCGGATCTTCGATCCAATATATACAAAAGAGAAGAGAAGAGAGAATTTAAGAATGTAAGTAGCTCACTGGACCAAAGACCTACAAGGAAGGTGTCCTCCAAGATCTCTCACATGAAGGATACCTATAGAAGAACCTTATTGACACGTAGACCTACAAGGAAGCATCCACCAAGATCTTTCACATGGAGGAAGCTGAGAAAGTGCCCTATAGACCTACATACCTGCAAGGAATGTGTCCTTCAAGATCTCTCAAATGAAGGAAGCCCAAGAAAGCACCCTAAAGACCCACAAACTTGCATGGAGGTATCCCCCAAGATCTCTCACATGGAGGAAACCCAAAGAAAGGAGAATCCATAGAGTCAGAAAGTGGCCACACAGGAAAGTAAGCAGAAGGTCATGCAAGTCATCAACAAGTTGGAAATATTTCAAAGGGATCCCTCAAGAACCCTTCAAACAAAGAGGGGTCACTCAGGGGACACACTTTTTAAAAAGTGAAGTCTAGTCAAGCTACCCCTTGTTGGAATCAAGGAACACTGAGAGGGGGGGTGAATCATTGTTCTGCAAAATTTAACTTTATTGACTTGTTATTTAAACCACTTATAGCATTGAACCAAAAGAAAGACGCAAGAACGCAAAGCAATCAAACACAACACCATAACACAAGGATTTTTACGTGGAAACCCTGTTAGGGGAAAAAACATGGTGGAGGTCAATGCACAATATGAGTATACTCAAGATAAGTGTTTACAAATGGGGAATACACATCCATTTAGGCACAATGCCTAGAGCTCATTGCTCAAATACAAAAGGGCTTACTACCCAAAAGAAGAATCATAGATATACAACTAGAGTGGATGAACTATGAGATAGCATCTGCTAATGCTTGAGTATAGTTCTGGTTAAGCACATTGATTGCATTCTTCACACTCTATCTGATTCTGCTATTGAAACTGTGTTTGCTTAAATTTGAATCACCAATCTCTAGTTTATGCAAGTGAAACTACACACAATCGATCTATAATCCTTATGAATTTCTCAACACATCGCAAAAAACCACAAAATGATAGAAGTAATCGATTATATATATCCGCGACTAGAGATTATATCAAATACATGTTAGCTTCAGCATAATATAAAAAATGTACAAATTGTCAACTTAATCCATAAACAATTATCAATGTGAACTAATCAAAGTCAGCCACAACAAAGTGAGGACCCAAAACAACATCCTCCAAAATGAAATACCTCCAAAAATTATTCCTTGAAGATCCACAACACACTACAATCATCGAGTCGGCCTTTTTGCACTGTTAGACTGAAAGTCGATAAATGAGATCTTCTAACTTGCACACCAATCAATACAAGGCTCTATGATTCAAGGATAAGGAATTTTATACATCAAACAACCTTCCCTGAGATCAACAACTCAAAATGATAATAGGAAATTGAATAGGAATCGATGTACACAACTATTTTGGATGCCTTGTTTTAGCTTTGACAATTAACCCATTTCTTCAATCTGACTTTCGGTATGAGAAAATACTAAAGTGTGGATAGGATTACAGACTAGGGTTTCCATCAATGAAAACACTAGATGACTTGTGCAGTGTATCTTTCTAGCAATCTTCCCCTTTGGCATTAATGGAAACACTTAGTGAAAAATGACTAAGTGTCAAAATCAATACCAACAAGAATACACTACAATCTTCAAAAATTTGAAACACAACTCCACCTAAGATGAATATGAAATTTTTCACTACCCTATACTCCCCCTTTGACATCAACGAAAAAGATAGGAATTTTCATACCAAAAATCATACAAAATTTCTAAGAACAAACTGTATATGTACAAGCATGCTTCTCTAACTTACATGAACTTGAATATATATATGCAAAATTGTTCTTCAACAGACTCAAACTAGTGTCCCAACCCTTTTTGAGACTCTCCAAAATAGTCATGTGACCACAGAACAAATAGGAATGCATCTCTGCTAACTCAAGATTTGCTAGATCACTAACAACCATAGCATCCCATGCTTCCTTCAATGTAGTAAGCATTGTCTCTATTTTAGGAAAAATCAATCCTCTGAGCTCACATACCCTTTCAACAATTCTATCTTTTTCATGCTTCAAACTTTTAATTTTGTCAAGTAGGGATATGACTTGACCTTCTTGCTTACTCATAGAAATGGTTAGAGGATTAAAGGATTGAGAAATATTTGCTAACTGTTTCTCATATTCCTTAATTTTCTTCTTAGTGACCTCAATGAATTAAGAAAAAGATAAGCATGACTTGTAGATATTTCCACTCTCAGACAATGCACCTTGTATTTTATTTACACAGGTAGCTAACAAGGATTTATCATTAGCAATTATACCCTTCAATCTACTAAACTTGTCTATGTCATATTCTTTCTGGACCTTATCCTCAATTGACTTTTCAAAGGACTCAAAGTGTATACTTACAGAGTTGATAAGTTTCTTCACTTGACCGGATGGAGAATCGGATGAGTCCTTGACACGTGTGGGCATGATCTTCTCCAAGATACCAGATGCAAAACTTAGCAGCTCACTATCCTCAATGTGAGATTTTAGTATCTCATCCCTTGCCTTGGCCTAAGCAAATGATGCTACCTTTAGTTTATCAATAGTTGATAGGATGTTCAACCAATTCAAGGTCAAACTCCTCATATTGTTCTACTAAAAACTCCTTTACTACCTTTCCAGTGTATGTTGCTTCCACAACAACCTACTTTTCTTCAATCACAAATTCATGCTTGGCTTTTAGAATCTCTTTTTCTTCAACCAACACAACTTTAAAAGCTTTAGTCTCCATAGGAATTTCAGTATCTTGCATATCTAGAGGGTTTAGAGTATCCTCAATTGTGCCTTCTTTCCCTTCTTCAATTTCTAGACTAGATGGAGTGTATTTTCATCATGAATTTCTTTAGAAACGACATTATATCTATTCTTCAACAAAAATGCCTTGAGAATTTTCTCAGTATCTTTTGCCACTTCCTCATTCTACCCAATCATAAGCTTATTCACCCTTGTTTTTCTCTTAAAATCACTTTTTGAATCATCGAGGATCTTCTTCATTTCTTGTATTGACATTACCGAACATAGATCGACAAGTATGTGTTCTCTCATTTGTTCTTCTTTAGTTCTTGCATTTACTCTCCTCATTTCCAAGACTTCATATAGCCCTTTAGGGAATTCTGACATTATTTCTATGAGATTCATATTGAAAACATTCAAATAATTTATTGTGGCTTCCTCAAGAGTTCTTTGACTAACACTATCAAAGGTGTCATACCATTCAGAAAATGGTTTGAGATTACCATCCTTAATCAAAGCTTTTTCCACTTCCTCTACAGTCATACCTGATCTATCAATTTTCACCTTTTTCTTTCCTTTCTCTTCACTGGAGGGCTCGTCCTTAGAGACTTTTGATGCCTTTGTGCCCTTATGCTTGATTTCTCTCACTTCTTCATTTGATTTAGTTTCTTCATCATCTTCAACTACAACATAGACTTCTCTCAATATTAAAGAAAAAATTTAAAATTGAGAGTGAGAGATTATGCAGCTTATCAGATGGTCAAGGAAAATGCAAAATATGACCTATGTGAGTTTAACAGATGGTTCACATAAAACTACTCACAATCTCTCACTCTCAATTTTACAACTTTTGGTGTACAAATACACCTTGTAAATTCTCCTCCAAACAATCTCCAAAGTTTTCTTACAAAGGCATAAAAATTCCCTCCAACACCTAGTTCTCTCAAAAGCACATGGTTGAAAATTAAACACCTACACCCCCTTCTATACATAAAAAATTTCCTTAATAAGGCTCAACCATCAAAACAAATAAATAACCTTCATCTCTTGTTTATAAGCTCTTATGGGTTTTTATGGTTTTTTGGGAATATTCGTTTGTTCAGTTGTTATTAACCATATAATTATTTTTGAGCTTAACAAGTGTTTAAAAGAATCACCACCCCTTATAATAACATTAAAATCTTTTTAAATAATTCATAACCCCCTTAAAAATATTATAATTTGCTGAAATATGAAAAAGGTGGTTAAAGGGGTTAATTTGTTGAAATATAGGTTTACGGGTTTTTTTCCTCTACTTGTTTTTTGGGCAAGGCAAGAGGATTTTAAGGGATAAAATCCCACCAAATACTCTCTTTTTAAATTTGTTTTTTTAAACCATACGTGTGTTTTTTCTTTAATATTTATGGTTTAATATATATTTATGCCAACTCACCACTCCTGGCACATCATATGCCACGTCATCTTGCTAATTGTACATTTGCTGACATCATCAATTGACTAGAGTCAAACTTTTAACCAACCTTTCACCAGCCATAACTTTCACATACGAGCTCCATTTTTGAAACTGAATATAGTTCTGAAATCAGCGCGACAAGCACTACAACATGGCATCATTTTTGTTTCATTTTGAGACAATCAATTTTTTTCCTTTTTGAACGCCTGATTCGCTTGTTTGACTGAACCTTTGATTGAGCATAACTTCTACATACAAACTCCTTTTAGGCCCAGTCAAGTTGCATCAAGATCATGTCGGTGAGCTCTATCCAATGATGCTGATGTGGATGAATTCTGAGACTATAAAATTTTTAGTAATTCTGGATCCACCTAGATCATTCCTCCCCATTGAGAAGCTTTTGGACCAACAAAAGCACTTTTTTTATGTACAATTGAAGTGAGCACATTGTCGCCTCACTTGCCCCATATCACTTGTCCACCTTGTTGGAATTTTGAACATCTATACCATCAAAACCAAGATGAAAAATTAGATAATATTGTTGATACAATCAATCAATCCTTCAACTTTATATTCATCAATATTCATTGTCGCATACACTATCCACATAGAACTAGCTAATAGAATAATAAAAAACAATACTGAATACAATGATGTGAAAGAAAAAGTATCAACATGGCGGATCTCCTAAATGGGAACATCGTTAGAAAATGAAACATTCAAACCCTTGTTTACCACCTCTGGTTGAAGGCCTGACTCTGCTTGCAACTGATCCTCACACTGTGCTATCTATGACACCTTAACATGATTATCATCATCATGCTTAGTACCACTAGTTGTTACAGACATAAGGGTTAATTTATTGCTTGCATTTACAATCATCTTCATATGCCATGTGTTTACAACAAATCTATCATTCTTCATGTGATGAGCTCTAACACTAAATTCAATTCCATCTTTAAACAAATGATACCTATTTTGTTCCCTGTAGAAAATGGCCTTTCTGTCATACAAATAAGCACTTCCAAAAAATATCCCACAGGTGTCAAGCAAAATTACATCTAACTCTACCTCATCTATAAACTTGGATGTGATTGCAAATCGAATTTTACATTGTTTTGACACATGCAATCGAGCATTATTATGCACCCAACCCAATGGATATGGTTTAGGATGAGGTGTTGTTTTTAATCCCAATTGCTTAACAACTTGTTCAGAGATTAGATTCACCTGTGATCCACTATCTATGAGTGTATCAATCTTATTTTGTTTTTCAATAGCCCTTATATGAAACAATTCATTCCTTTTACTCTCAGCAGGTGCTTCATTACACTTTATAGAAGAAGCATGGGAATTGGTACTGACAACAACAAGGTTACCTTTTATACCCACTACTGTGATCTTGGTTTCATCATCTGAATCTGATCTGGGATCATACACGATAGCTGCAGTCTTTTTCTTTTCTAATCAGGATGCAATTTCCAACACTTTGCATCTTCGTGCCCTTTCTTTTTGTAGTGTGAGCAATAAGGCTTATCCTCCCCTTTCTTTACATTAGTTGTCCATTGCATTTTATCCTTCCCTTTCTTTCTCTCTTTGTGCTTATTGGATTCCATTAAGAGACCATCATAGCTATTCCTTGAGCTTGTTTCCAGATGAATGGCTTGCACACTAACTTCATCAAGGTTAGTTGGATTAAACATATAAGTACTATATGCCTGAACATTTCATGTAATCCACCTATATACTTTAACAAAGTTTCTTGTGTATATAATGGAATGCCCTAAATTAAAGCCCTCTTCCTAAACTCCTATGTATATTCTTGCACACTTTGTCCTTTCTCTTTCCTTAATGATTGCCAAATCATCATTGCTTTTTGCACGTGCTCTAATGTATAAAATTATTTTTTAAGTGTAGTTGTAAACTCAAACCAAGAAGAAATGATTTTACCGTATCAGCTAATATCTTCCTGAGTCTTACTTTCTGACTAGATTAGCATTATGCCTCCCAGGTGAAGAGTGGCTAACTAGATCTTTGAAGCATCATTAGTTAACTTTTGTACCCTGCAATAAACTTCAGGGTATGTGCAAGGTCATGATGGGCCAAAAAGTGGCGATATGATGGGTATGTGTAGGGTATGTGGCTGACAACTTTTTTTTTAACTCAAAATTGATCAAACGAAAAGGGTTTTTAAAGGAGATTCTCAGCTTTCCACCAATATAAATTATGCTTTACTTTGAATTTAATAAAAAATTATTGTTCATTTTCTATTTGAATTATGACTAATGTCCTACTAGATAGGCTGATTGAAAAAAGTCTATAGCTTTCAAATGGTATCACATTTTTTGAATTTGAAACATACGTCACATTCTATTCTTTGCATACTATAGGAATAAAAAAATATTTATTCAATTTCATGAAGTTTTGATCAAATTAAGGTGGTCACACATACAAGTTTTTTATATTTTTTTAAAGTTGTAATAAAAAATTCATAATTAATTATTTCCTTGGAAATAAATTATAAAAAAATATGTATCACATCAAGACATGAGTCCTCTACTTATATCTAAATTATTATAAAAAATATTATCATTTTATTGTGGTTAGTGCGGTCAGACAAACACCTACTTCTTATTTTTTCCTTGAAATTTAAATACTACTACATGAAATTTCAATTTTTCACCAAATAGATTTTTTTTGTTTTTTAAATAAACCTAGTAGTGTAGAAAATACATTCAATTTTCTATAGATTCTATTCTTACATATTTTTGAAATAATATAGATAACTTATTCAAAATTTTACGTCAAGTTTCCTAACTCTGATTTTTCTGAATTTTATCGCCACTTAAGGGCCTATTTTTTCCATGATGATCCTACACATACCCTTCGACTTGTTTGATCCAATTGTCAAGTTTCTCTGCATCCAATTCTCCATTATAGATTGGCAAATCAAATTTAACGTCAAGTTTTAACAAAGGCGTATTAGATCTAGACTGTACAAGTTGTTTCTTCTTACAAGAGTTAGATGAAGAGGATGAAGATGGAGATTCAAAAGGGTCACTACCACCTCCTACTCCTTTACCTTTATCATCTTTCAACAAGGATTCAACTTCCTCCTTTCTATTCTTGAGTTCCTTTTTCCTTTGTCACTCTTGCCTCTCTTGGAAAAGAACTTCCACCATACCCTTCATTTCATGAAATGCTTTCTGGAAAGCTTTCTAATCAAGCTCTGTAGGACTTTGTTCACCTTCCATCTCTACAAGTGGAAAATTCCTTTATTTTCCAATCTTTGGGTTGAACTCGGTAAGTCCACCTTCTCCTTGCTTCAATTTCAACCTGGTTAACATTCACCACTTGTAATTTTCCTATTAAACTGCTTTGATACCAACTTGATCTATAATTAAAGGGCTACAAATAATTTGTACTTTTCTCTCAACTACAAAATTTTATCTCAATCCAACAGAATTACGTGGTTATGAATCTTAACTATTCAATTACGTCAAATAAAGTTCACTTATACTTTATCCAGATTCAAGAGACATAAAATAACTATTTAATTATCATAAATACGAAACTCAAAGAATCAAAATACTTGAAAGAATTATGAGATAGAATAAATAGAGAGATCACGCTTGATAACAGAGTTCCCTCAATTTGAGCTACGTCTTTGTGTCTGCTTCTCAATGTTGGACCACTTTATTTATATCGCCAAGCAAAAGCCTTCTTACAATATCAAGCTCCAAAAAAATTCACATAAAACTCCTCACAATCTCTCACTCTCAATTTTACAATTTTTGGTGTACAAAAACACCTTGTAAATTCTCCTCCAAACACTCTCAAAAGTTTTCTTACAAAGGCAGAAAAATTACCTCTAACATTGGTTCCTCTCAAAAGCACATGGTTGAAAATCAAAAACCTACACCCCCTTTTATACATAAAAAATATCCTTAAAAAGGCTCAATCATCAAAACAAATAAATAACCTTCATCTCCTGTTTATAAGCCCTTATGAGTTTTTATGGTTTTTTGGCAATATTCATTTGTTTAGTTGTTATTAACCATATAGTTATTTTCGGGCTTAACAAGTGTTTAAAAGAATCACCACCCATTATAATAACATTAAAATCTTTTTAAATAATTCCTAACCCCCTTAAAAATATTATAATTCGTTGAAATATGAAAAAGGTGGTTAAAGGGGTTAATTTGTTGAAATATAGGTTTATGGGTTTTTTTTCTCTCCTTTTATGGGCAAGGCAAGAGGATTTTAAGGGATACAATCCCACCAAATCCTCCCTCTTTTTAAATTTGTTTTTTTAAACCATATGTGTTTTTTCTTTAATAATTATGGTTTAATATATATTTATGCCAACTCACTACTCCTGCCACATCATATGCCATGTCATCATGTTGATTGTACATTTGTTGACATCATCAATTGACCAGAGTCAAACTTTTGACCAACCTTTGACCACTCGTAACTTTCACATACAAGCTTTGTTTTTGAAACCGAATATAGTTCCAGAATTAGCTAGACGAGCACTGCAACTCGGCATCATTTTTGTTTCATTTTGAGATGATCAATTTTTTGCCTTTTTGAATGCTCGATTCACCTATTTGACAAAAACTTTGACTGAGCATAACTTCTGCATACATACTCCTTTTGGGCCCATTTAAGTTGCATCAGGATTGTGTCAGCGAGCCCTATCCAATGATGCTAATTTGGATGAATTCTGAGACTATGAAATTTTTAGGTATTCTAGATCCACCTAGATCATTCCTACCCATTGACAAGCTTTTGGATGACCAAAAGGTCTATTTTTTATGTACAATTAAATTGAGGGAATTGTCAACTTACTTGCCCAATATAACCTGGCCACCTTGTTAGAATTTTCAACATCTGTCCCATCACAACCAAGATGAAAAAGGAGATAACATTGTTGATATAATCAATCATTCCTTCAACTTTATATTCATCAATATTCATTGCCGCATCAACTATCCACATAGAACTAGCTAATAGAATAATAAACAACAATACTGAATACAATTACGTGAAATAAAAAGTATCAACGTACCGAATCTCCTGAATGGGAACATCATTAGAAAATGAAACATTCAAACCCTCTTTTACCACCTTTGGCTGAAGGCCTAACTCTGCTTGCAACTGATCCTCACACTATGCTATATGTGATACCTTATCATGATTATCATCATCCCACTGCCTGTTACAGACATAAGTGTTCATTTATTGCTTGCATTTACAATCATCTTCATATGTGCTTTGTTTACAATAGATCTATCATTCTTCATGTGATGAGCTCTAACATTGAATTCAATTCCATCTTTAAACAAATGATACCTATTTTGTTCCCTATAGAAAATGGCCTTTCTAGCATACAGAAGCAGAATTACATCTAACTCTACCTCATCTATAAACTTGGATGTGATTGCAAATTGAAGTTTACATTATTTTGACACATGTAATTGAGCATTATCATGCACCCAACCCAATGTATATGGTTTAGGATGTGGTGTTGTTTTTAATCCCAATTGCTTAACAACTTGTTCAGAGATTAGATTCACCTATGATCCACTATCTATGGTTGTATCAATCTTATTTTGTTTTCCAATAGCCCTTATATGAAACAATTCATTCCTTTTACTTTCAACAGGTGCTTCATTACACTTTACAAAAGAAGCATGGGAACCACTACTAACAATAGGAATGTTACCTTTTTATTCTCACTATTGTGATCTTGGTTTCATCATTTGAATCTGATCCAAGATCATGCACGATAGTTGGAGTCTTTTTCTCACCCTTTCGATCATTGAACCACTTCAGTTTCTAATTAGGATTCAATTTCTAGCACTTTGCATCTCCATACCCTTTCTTTTTGCAGTGTGAGGAATAAGGCTTATCCTCCTCTTTCTTTACACTAGTTGTTCGGTCCATTTTCTCCTTCCCTTTCTTGTTGTCTTTGTGCTTATTGGAGTCCATTAAGAAACCACCATGGCTCTTCCTCGAGCTTGTTTCTAGATGAATGGCTTGCACACTAACTTCATCAAGGTTAGGTTGATTAAACATAAGTATTGTATGCCTCAACTTTTCATGTAATCCGCCTATATACTTTAACAAAGTTTCTTGTGTATATAATGGAATGCTCAAAATTAAATCCCTCTTCCTAAAGTCCTATGTATATTCTTCCACACTTTTTCCTTTCTCTTTCCTTAATGATTTCCAATTCATTATTGTTTTTTGCATGTGCCCTAATGGATAAAATTGTTTTTAAGTGTATTTGTAAAGTCAAGCTAAGAAGAAATTATTTTACCATATCGGCTAATATCTTCCCGAGTCTTACTTTCCCACCAGATTAGCATTGTACCTCCTAGGCGAAGAGTGGCTAATTGGATCTTTGAAGCATCATCAATGAAATTTTGTACCCTGCAATAAACTTCAACTTGTTTGATCCAATTGTTGAGTTTCTCTGCATCCAATTCTCCATTATAGATTGGAAAATCAAATTTAACATCAAGTTTCAACAAAGGCGTATTACATCCAAACTGTACAAGTTGTTTCTTCTTAGAAGATGAGGAAGAAGAGGAAGAAGATGAGGAAGAAGATGAAGAGGATGAAGATGGAGGTTTAGGAGGGTCACTACCACCTCCTACTCCTTTACCTTTGTCATCTTTCAATGAGGATTAAACTTCCTCCTTTGTGTTCTTGAGTTTCTTTTTCCTTTTTCGCTCTTGCCTCTCTTGGAAAAGAACTTCCACCATACCCTTCATTTCGAGAAATTCTTTCTAGAAAGCTTTCTCATCAAGCTTTGTAGGACTTTGTTTAGCCGCCATCTTTGCTTGTGGAAAAGTCCTTCATTTTCCAATCTCTGGCTTGAACTCGGTAAGTGCACCTTCTCCTTGCTTCAATTTCAACCTAGTTAACATTCACCACTTGCAATTTTCCTATTAAACTACTCCAATACCAAATTGATCTATAATTAAAGGGCTACAAATAATTTGCACTTTTCTCTCAACTACAGATTTTGTCCCGATCCAACAAAATTACGTGGTTATGAATCTTAACCGTTGAATTATGACAAATAAATTTCACTTAAACTTTATCCAGATTCAAGAGACATAAACTAACTATTTAATTATCATAAATAGGAAACTCAAAGAATCAAAATACTAAAAGAATTATGAGATAGAGAAGAAATAGAGAGATCACGCTTGATAACGAAGTGCGTTCAATTAGAGCTATGTCTTTGGGTCCACTTCTCAATGTTGAACCACTTTTTTGATATTACCAAGCAAAAGCCTTCTTACACTATCAAGCTCAAAAAAAATCACATAAAACTCCTCATAATCTCTCACTCTCAATTTTACAATTTTTGGTGTACAAAAACACCTTGTAAATTCTCCTCCAAACACTCTCCAAAGTTTTCTTAGAAAGGCATAAAAATTCCCTCCAACACCTAGTTCTCTCAAAAGCACATGGTTTAAAATCAAACACATACACCCCCTTTTATACATAAAAAATTTCCTTAATAAGGCTCAACCATCAAAAACAAAAAAAACCTTCATCTCCCATTTATAAGCCCTTATGAGTTTTTATGGTTTTTCGGTAATATTCATTCGTTGGGTTGTTATTAACCATATAATTATTTTTGGGCTTAACAAGTGTTTAAAAAAATCACCACCTCTTATAATAACATTAAAATCTTTTTAAATAATTCCTAACCCCCTTAAAAATATTATAATTCATTGAAATATGAAAAAGGTGGTTAAAGGGGTTAATTTGTTGAAATATAGGTTTAAATTTTTTTTTTCTCTCCTTGTTTTATGGGCAAGGCAAGAGGATTTTAAAGGATAAAATTCCACCAAATGATCCTCTCTCTTTTTAAATTTGTTTTTCTAAACCATACATGTTTTTTTACTTTAATAATTATGGTTTAATGTATATTTATGCCAACTCACCACTCCTGCCACATCATCATGTTGATTGTACATTTGCTGATGTCATCAGTTGACCAGAGTCAAAATTTTGACCAACTTTTGATAGCCCGTAACTTTCAGATACGAGCTTTGTTTTCGAAACTGAATATAGTTCCAGAATTAGTGTGACGAGCACTACAACTTGGCATAATTTTTGTTTCATTTTAAGACAATCAAAATTTTGCCTTTTTGAATGCTTGATTTGCTGGTTTGACTGAACCTTTGATTGAGCATAACTTCTGCATACAAACCAATTTTGGGCCCATTCAAGTCGTGTTAGGATCGTGTCAACGAGCTCTATCCAATTATGCTAATTTAAATGAATTCTGAGACTGAAATTTTTAGGTATTCTGGATCCACCTGGATCATTGCAGTACCAAATATAGTTATCCCAGATAGAGTGATAGATTTTATATCCAATATCCATAGGGGAAAATCTTACATCCACTTCAATGATGTCATTAATTATCATGTCTCTCTAGTTGAAAACTAAACCAGTTGCCTCAATGATTGTTTGGTTCTTCACAGATTTCAATCATGGCAACTCACCTAATGAATTCAGACCAATAACAATCCTTATAGCTTACTTCATGATCTTGAAGGGTTGAATTAACCACATGAACTCAACATGTACTCGACTTAGTATGTAGAAAATTCATTCATTTTCATTGAACATGAGAAATTTCACAATTTGAGTGAACTTCTTCTCCTCCAAAGTCTTGAATTCAAGCCTTACATAAAGATCTTCTCCCACAATGTGATTTGTGAACAAATTAAATAACTGCGAGCTTTGTAACTCCTCAACATTTGCATGAACATATTCCCTAATATCTTCAATATTTGGATTTGAATGGGTGCCATTTGAATTTTTGGTGAGGTCTATCCTTAATATCAACAACCAAAGGAGAAGCCATTTTCAAAAAATCTAAGTTTGCAAGTTTTGTAGATAAACACCTTTCATCAAATTAGGGTTTATCGCCAAATCTCCTTTAGACTTGTATCTCACAAAAATTTTCTTGTAGAGCTCTCCAAACTTCTTCTTCTCAAGATGCAATGTGACAAATGAGGAATAGAAATAACCTTTTATCATTTGCACACCTAACTTTTGTCGCAATAAATTCTTTTTCTCTAGGTCTTCTAGATACCCTATTTCCATCGACTGCTAAAGAAAATTCTTCTGTGAACCTTCAATTTTACATAAGTTTCCTCCACAAGAGATCCCAAAAAATCTATAGATCATCAATGCAATCGTTGCAATTTTCCACATGTCGGTACCAACTATCGACAGGGAGTTAAGAGATTTTTTTTAGAACTCCCCCTAGGCCATAGGCCTTAAACTAATTCCTGGAGGAATTTCTAGTACCAGATTTTGGTGCTGAAGCATTTCCTGCATCTGAAACACTCTTCTTCACCCATGTCTTCTTCATTTGATTCTTGATCTCATATGTAGTAACTTTTCCTTTTCCCTTATCATCCTTCTATACATTTTTCCCTTTGTTTACTAGACCCTTCCCGCCTCTACAGAATCCTACAATGTGACTGGATTTGTTGCAATTATAGCACACAACATTTCTTTGTCCAAACTAGTTATTCCATTGATTTTCTCTTGATCTGCATTGGTTAGAAATATGGCCAAATCTATTGTAGGCATAACATCTGGCATTTCTATTGAAAAAGTTGTTTAACATGTTTTTGCATTCAATTAACTTATGATCATACTTATTGCAATTGTAACACTGAACTGAGAATGATGGACCACTTGAATTCATTATGCTTCTACATTGAGCATCCATATAACCAAATTTATT
The DNA here is from genome assembly GCA_007258455.2 of Sequoia sempervirens. Taxonomy (NCBI): domain Eukaryota; kingdom Viridiplantae; phylum Streptophyta; class Pinopsida; order Cupressales; family Cupressaceae; genus Sequoia; species Sequoia sempervirens. The sequence goes on along the minus strand of VDFB02086081.1, from coordinate 212,487,453 downwards.
GCAAACAAAATAGTATCCATTAAACTTTTGAGCATTGGGTTGTCTTACCAGATACATTCGAGCTTTGTTCATTTGATTTCCTTGCCTGAATTTCCTTTGACCAGATCAAGAGCTTTCTCCTTTCTCATATCCAAGACCTTTCTTGTCATTTTGGATCTTTTGACTTTGAATTAGTTCATCAAGCTTAGCTAATCTAGTCTTGAACTTCTCCTTGTATTCATTTGTAGCAACAAGTTCATCCCTGAGAGTAACAATTTGTATTTCAAGCTCTTCTTCATTGTTTCTAGATTGTTCAAATTCAAGCTCCAGCTAATTGAATCCATCATTAATTATGTTGTATTCATCATATTTTTCTTTTAAGGAATAAGTAATATTATCTTCATTCTTCTTTATGTCTTCAATCTCCTTGGTCATACTCATCACAATAGATTCCATCTCGTGCTTTAGGACAACATTATCTCTGGTTACCTTTTCATATTCTTCTGTCCTTTCCTTTAGGGCTTGAATTTGGTGTTCATCTTCCATTCTTTTACTTTCTTTCTGCTTGATCTGGTCACAGGGTTCCTTTCTATTTTCCCTGGACTTATTGAGTTTATCTTTCAATGATTGAATGAATTTCTCAACATTCACGAGGCTTTCTTGCAATTCGTGGACTTTAGATTTGGACTTATCAAGGCCATCTAGTGCCACCAAAACTTTTTGTTGAAGACTCCTAGAATCCATTGAATCACCTTCCTAGATCTTCCCCAAGCTATTAAACTTCTTCCAAGGAACTAGGATCTTATACCAATTGTTGGAATCAAGGAACACTAAGAGGGGGGGGTGAATTAGTGTTCTACAAAATTTAACTTTATTGACTTGTTCTTTAAACCTCTTATAGCATTGAACCAAAATAAAGATGCAAGAACACAAAAAAATCAACCAAAACACCATAACACAAGGACATTTATGTGGAAACCCTATTAGGAGAAAAAATACGGTGGAGGTCAATCCACAATATGAGTATACTCAAGATAAGTGTTTACAAATAGGGAATGGACATGCATTCAAGCACATTGCCTAGAGCTTACTTCCCAAAAGAAGAATCATAGATAGACAACTAGAGTGGATGAACTATGAGATAGCATCTTCTAATGCCTGAGTATAGTTCCGATTAAGCACATTAATCGCATTCTTCACACTCTATCTGATTCTTCTCTTGAAACTATGTTTGCTTAAATTTGGATCACTAATCTTTGTTCTGTGCAAGTGAAACTACACACAATCAATCTATAATCCTTCTAACTTTCACAACACATCACAACACACCACAAAAAAATAGAAGTAATCGATTATATATATCCGCGACTAGAGATTATATCAAATACATGTCAACTTCAACAAAATATAAAACATGTACAAACTATCAGCGCAATCCATAAATAATTATTGATGCAAACTAATCAAAGTAGGCCACAACAAAGTGAGGACCCAAAACAAAATCCTCAAACATGAAACACCTCCAAAAATTATTCCTCAAAGATCCATAACATGCTACAATCATCGAGTCGACCTTTTTGCACTGTTAGACTGAAATTTGATAAAGTAGATCTTCTAACTTGCACACCAATTAGTACAAGGCTCTATGATTCTAGGATAAGAAATTTTATACATCAAATGACCTTCTCTGAGATCCAAAACTCAAAATGATAACAATAAATTTCATAGGAATCAATGTACACAACTCTGTCGAATGCCCTATTTTAGCTTTGACAGTTAACCCATTTCTTCAATGTGACTTCTTGTACAAGCAAATATTGAAGTGTGGATAGGATTATTGACTAGGGTTGCCATCAAAGGAAACACTAGATGACTTCTGTAGTGTCTTTTTCCAACACCCCTAAGCTAGCCGCAAATAATTTCACTCAATAGAAAATCTTTCAAAGGGGATCCCTTGGGAACCCTTCAAGAGAAAAAGGGGTCCACTCAAGGGACACTTCATTCAAAAGACATAAAGAAGAGAGGGGGCCCTTAAAAAGGACAGACATATCTAAAATAAGTTATCATTGTCCCCAACATACATGGGAGGAGAACCATGCAAATATACAAGATAGAGGTAAACCTCGATATCACTTGTCGTTTGAGAAAGAGGTAGGTGCATCAACAAATAAATGAGTGATGGCACCTGAATTATGAAGTTGTTGTATTTTATCTTTCAAGGCCTTACATTCACAAGTGGAATGGCTAGAGACTCAATGATACACATAGAGAGAATGTTTTTCAATATCATTCTTATGAAATTTCTTGCATGTAGAAGGAAGAGGAATCAAGTGGGCTTTGAGAAGCCTCAAAAAGATACACTCTTTCTTGGATAAGAAATTAGGAGCAGGAAGCAACCCTTTCTCTTCTAGAGAGAGCTTTTCTTCACACAAGAAGAAGAAGATAAAAATATATAAGACAAAGGAGGATCTACATGGAGAGAATTATTCCTAAAATGAGGATTATACTCCTCTATGAGATCACCATAATCCTTCATAACAGGATTACCAACATTAACCTCTTCAATACAAGTGCAATCATCTTCCTCAAAATGAGGAGGATCAACATCAAGAACATTAAAATTTGCGTTCACCTTATCCCACGATACAGAAGAATGACCATCTTTGATAGTTGGTTCAGATGATGTTACCTTAAGTGCTAAATGGATCCGGTCGACTTTATTTTCTCCACTGAAGGATTCCATAAAGTATAGAGAACCCCAATCATCACCAAGACATGCATTCTCTTTGGAAGAGGTAGAAGGAGTAGACTTAATATTTCTTGCTTTAGAAGGATCTTCTTTAGGGACATTTATCTCAAGAGTATCCTTTGTAGTACGTACTTTTGGAGTAAACATTGATACATTGTAAGAAAATGAAGGGATAAGAGTAGGCACAACTAAAGACTAAGCAACAATTGCCATCTCACATAAGTGCATAACCTCAGGGTCAGCTTTGACTATGACTACTTGATTATTACAAATGAACTTAGTAAATTTATGCAAGGTAGACAGAATTGCACCCATAGCATGGATCCACGGTCTACCAAGAAGAAGGTTATATGGTAATTGTTTTGACATAACATATACAAGCCTAGGTACAATAATGGGTCCCAATGTCAAAGGCAAGACAATAGTGCCTAAAGGTTGTCAACCAACATTATCAAACCCATGTGTTGATGATGTTTTATGCCATCATGATTACTATTTTCCATCTTTTGAGCTAGGAGGTGCTTCTTGCGAGTGGTTGTTTGAGTTTTTGGGATGTTTGGGTTTGAATTGATCGATTTAGTGGTGATTTCTTGCGCATCCTTGTGCCTGTTCTTTGTGGACACCATTCTCTTCACATTTGCTGGTTTTTTGATTGATTTCCACTTTATAATGGTATGTGTTTGATTACCCTACTTTTGATTAATGATTATGGATATCACGTTGATGTTATGAGAGCTTGGGGAATTCGAATTCCTACGTATTTCATCATTTCATGCTAGGGTTGCTCAGCATTGTGTTATTTGTGATCTCCTAGGTGAGTTTTGAGCTCATTTGTCTATCTACATTTTGATGAATCTTGCCTGAGAATAATTGGTAAACCCTAGTAAGGACTTAGTAGTTGGGACGACTGAATTCTAAGCTTGCATGTGCGCCAATGGCAGATGCATAGGGTGTGAAACCTAGGGCATCACCATTCATCTTTAGTTTTCTCTCAAACGGGCCTAGAATATAAAGAAAATATTTTGAAAGGTTTGTGCCCTGCTTACCCTGAGTTTAATGTTTTGAAATTCATGATTGATTTGGTGTTTGGGTAAAATCGTCACTTTGTGTCGCAGTCCAGGATTTTTTGTCCCTCCAGGCTAATTCATCCCTTATGAATTTTCTTCGCTGTGACCCTTCAAAGTCAGGGAGAAGTCATATCGGTCATCCTGTATCTCGCTAAGAAGCCCTCCTAAGTTCATATTTGATTGCCATGACAATATCATTTCTCATACCAATGAGGTCTTCCGTGTTTTGTTGGCAGGATCAGAGTCATTGGCCAGGACCCTACCTCGACTACCCTTTGGTCATACCAATATTCTTCACTTTCACTGAGACCTCCATCCTTCGGTGAGACTTTCGGTGAGCTCACAACTCCTACCGAGACCTTCGCTTTCACTAAGAATACCAACGGTCGCCCAGACTTCATGACAAATCCTTCCTTTCTTGGTGAGCTCGGATCTTCTTTTAGGGAGATCACATGTTGTCAGCCAGAGGTTATACCAATGAGCCTCTGTGTCGATGAAACATTACACAGTCGATAGGACCTCTAACCGAATTCAAAACCTATCGCCAAGACACCGCAACTTTGCTAAGACCTTATATTGAAAAACTTTAGTATGGCCGAAGTGTTTGCTTGGATCCCAAAGTTGGTGAGACAAAAGGATTCACCGTAACTTTCCACCGAAGATAAAATCTCTCATCGACATGCGTATCCTCGTCGCCCATCGGCAAGACATGCCCCACTCGGCATGACCTCATTCTGAATGAAACTTGTTTGGCCAAAGTACATGCTTTTGCACCGATTGGTTCGGAGTTTTTCCTTATCCGCGGATTTCTGCTGAGTCCAGATTTTTCTGAAATCTGGCGTCTCTCTAATTTTCTAAAGGCTCCTATTTGGCTCGTTCTTTGCAGGAATCCGTCCCTCATGAATTTTCCCGAAATCTAATGAAATATAAAGGAACGTGAGATAATTGGATTTGTTTATGATTTGCAATACATTTAATGATTATTTCATGTCATATTTGGATTTCCCATGTAGTTTTTTGATTGATCATGATCAGGTTTAATGGTTAAGTAGGTGTTTCCTGGTATTCCACTGGAATCCGATCAGTCTAGAATTTCCCAAAATTCCTCTCTTGCTCAGATTCCACGGATGGTCTTGAAACCCAAAATTTGTTGTGATCATCTCATATTAGTTTTAATAACACCTGGACTGTATGAGGCTTATTCTAACAGTGTTCTTATGAGGTAGCATTCCCTTTCCTATGGTTTTTATTATGATTTCCATGTTGAGTGTAGGCTGAACCTAGCAAGGCGGCTGGGTCTTCAATGTCTGATGCAGAGAAGATTAAAATGGACATTAAAAGCAAGATCCCTAAGAGTAAAATCACTTCTATCTAGTCATAGGTGACCAATAAAAATGTTGGCCTCTAGGATTATGAGGAATTGAAAGAAAGAATGGCAGCCGAGGATCTTCCCTTGCTGACTAGAAGAATGAATGAATCAGGCTTGTCCCATGTTGTCGGTTTCCCTTCCACGATGCAGTGTTATGAGCTGGTTCTTGAATGTGCCAGACACTATGATCAGGACACACAGAGAATAATTGGTCCTCAAGGGAGAGTGGTAGAAAGCCTCAACCCTGTTTCTATTGCCCAAACATTTGATATGCCAGACAGGTCTCATGTGGTGGGATTCAGCATGCAGGTAGCTCAAGAGTTCTACAACGAGCAGACTGTGAAGTCACAACAGTTTATCAATTCTTGGCTGGAGAAGCCCAAGTCTCACTATTCCAAATTTCCCAAGCAGCTATTCAAGATAAAGTTCAAGAAGGCATACTATGATGCCATCACTCTTCTCAGCAGGGTGGTTGGATTGAGGAATGCTGGCATGTTTGAGAATTGGATGTGCCATGTGATTGTGATGATGGAACAAGAGAAGATTAACTACCATTGGGTAGGGGTCATTAGCCAAGTAATTCATGAATAGTTGTCTAATGTGTTGCAAATGAGGACCTTCACAATGACTTCCTATTTGGTCTATGCACTAGCAAGCTTCCACCCCTACAAAGGATTGAGTACAAGGGGCACTTTTGGACAAGATATTATCTATGAGGTTTTCCCTTAGTTGTGCTTGGGAGGTTCAGACTATAGGAGGGTGAATGATGCATTCACCATGCACATCACTAGATTGCTCCAAGGTGCAGAACATGTCAGAATTTCAGATCAAGCAAAGGAACTCATCAAGAAATATGGGGCATGGTTTATTTAGTTCCCAACTTTCTCCTACATCTAGATTGATGGCTGCCAGAGAGCTCCATATAGACTTCCAAGATACCCTACCGATCACATTCTACTATTGGAGGTCACTAGGAAGATATGTGATTTTGATGCCATTGTCAAGCGGGACAAGCATAAGACTGGATTTGGTGGAGACTTCCCATTGAGAATTGGTACTGGAGAGGCTTGTCCTTCCATTGGTTCTGCCCAAGCTTCAAAAGAAGAAATGAGTACTCTTGGCTTGTCTTTCCACTCCAAGAGGTCCAAGTTTGATATTACAGGAGAAGCTCAAAAGAAGGCCAGCAAAGAGTATAGCCATAAGGTGAATTTGGAGGACTATTGGGCCAACTACAGTGATGAATTTGAGGTCAGAAAGAAGAAATTCTCCCAGCTTCCAATTGATTCAACTCGATTGTATAATGTGAAGGCAGTTCCTGATCAATTGGAAGATGATGGAAACATAATCTAGGATCATGCTTATGAGGCCATAAAAGACAGACCAATTGGTGATGTGGATTGGTTGGAAGAGGAAAAGACAAAATTGAAACAACTAGTGGATCCTGTTATCAAATTTACTAGGATGTGGCTAAGGCATAAGCTGTGGGAGCTATAAAAAAATGGTGTACAGTGCACCTATGCACTAATGGGAGATTTGGATCCCCACTTCACTTCAAAACATTAAACTTAGGGTAAGTCAGGCATAGACCTTTCAAAATATTTTCTTTATATTCTAGGCCCGTTTGAGAGAAAACTAAAGATGAATGGCAATGCCCTACGTTTCACACCCTATGCATCTGCCATTGGCGCACAGGCAAGCTCAGAATTCGGTTGTCCCAACTGCTAAGTCCTTACTAGGGTTTACCAATTATTCTTAGGCAAGATTCATCAAAATGCAGATAGACAAATGAACTCAAAACTCACCTAGGAGATCACAAATAACACAATGTTGAGCAACTCTAGCATGAAATGATGAAATACGTAGGAATTCAAATTCCCCAAGCTCTCATAACATCAACATGCTATCCATAATCATTCATCAAAAGCAAGGTAATCAAACACATACCATTATAAAGTGGAAATTGATCCCAGAACTAGCAAATGCGAAGAGAATGGTGTCCACAAAGAACAGGGGCAAGGATGCGCAAGAAATCGCCACTAAATCGATCAATTCAAACCCAAACATCCCAAAAACTCAAATAACCACTCGCAAGAAAGCACCTCCCAGCTCAAACGATGGCACATAGTAAGCATGATGTTTGCCAAAGTTTTCCAGGGCTTCGTCTCTTTTCTCCTCAAGATGTAATAATTTAGCAAGTCTGGCCTCATGTTTATCTCCCTCATCATAATATTCATTAATTAACTGCAAGGTGGGGATCTTTAACTGAATGGGAAACACAGGCTCTAATCCATAAACCAGGTGATAGGGTGATATTCCTATGGAAGTCTTATGTCTGGTGCAATCTATCCAAAGAGAAAATCTAAGTTGGGTATGCCAATCCTTCGGATTTCTTTCTAACAGTTTGCGGATAATAGTTAGGAGATTTTTGTTGGATGACTCAACCAGACCATTACCCTGAGGGTAATAGTTGGATGAAAATTTAATTATAATCCCATGGTCAAAAGCCCAGTTAGAAAACTTCAACGATGAAAACGCAGAACCATTATCACAAACTAAAGACATAGGACATCCAAAATTATTAATGATACCTGATTCGATGAAGTTAATTACTACCTCTGAAGTGCATTGCTTGCAAGTAAGGGCCTTAGTCCATCTTGTAAAATAATTAGTGACAGTAAGGATATACATGTGCCCTGCAGAGGAAGGTGGATTGATGGGACCTATGAAGTCCATTCTCCATTGTGCGAAAGGTTTTACCTCGAAGACCAGCTCGAGTGGGAGTGTGGCATACTTCTCTCTGGTGGCCACAGTCTGACACACATGACAAGTTTTGACATGGTTGTGTATGTCTTTGAATAGTGTAGGTCAATAGTAACCAGGTCTAAGAATCTGGTTCGCTGTAGAAGGTGTTGATCCATGGCCTGCACCATATCTGTCATAAAATTTCAACATCACTCTTTCAGACTCTGCCCTTCCGAGGCACCTCAAATAAACATCCTCATGATTTTTCTTGTATAGGACAGCTCCTTTCAACATGAAACTGTCACTCTTTAAGCGCAATTCCCTTCATTTTACTGAATTAAGATGATTAGGGCATCTCTTAGTCAGGAGATAATGAACAATATCATCATACCACTCACCAGGAGAAACATCCTCTAAATTATAACTCTGAGCGATAAGGTCAGGGCCGGTTTTGGCCATCATGTGTGTAAGCCCTTTCCCTCTCACCAACTTCATGGGTTGAATTTCCATATCATACTCTTGTAGCATAGTTACCCACTTAGCTCTACATTCTCCCAACTCATTCTGCATCAATAACAGCTTAACTGCAGGATCCAAAACTATGGCAAAGATTTTGTTTCTGAGGATATAATGCCTGAATTTTTTTACTGCTCTGACTAAGGCATAAACCTGCTTTTCCACACTTGGATATCTCATCTTTGCATCCTTCAATGGTGCACTCATGAATGCTATGGGATGCTTGTTTCCTTGATCTGACTTTTGAGTTAACATAGCAGCATAGGAATGATCAAAGGAAAATGAATATATATAGAATGGTTTAGAATAGTTTGGACTTACCATGATAGGAGTTTCAGCAATTGCCCTCTTTATCTCAGAAAATGCTTCCTTTGCCTCTGCACTCCATTCAACTGTGGCCTCCTACTTTAACATTGTGTTCAGTGGCTTAACTATTTTTGTGAACCCAGTGATGAACTTCCTCACAAAGTTGATCTTGCCAAAGAATGATTTCATTTCTTTTTTACTAGCAGGCGGTGAGATCTTGAGTATGGCTTCTATGCATTCTGGATCAATAGAAATCCCCTTTTCAAAGAGAACATGTCCTAACAATTTTCCTTCTGTTACCCCAAATATGCATTTCTTTGGGTTGAGAGATATCCCAAACTCTCTACATTTATGAAAAACTCTGCATAAGTCTGAGATGTGATCACCTCTCTTCTTGGAAAATATTGTTAGGTCATCCATATAAATGATTATGCACTTACCAATGATTTCTTTAAAGGCAATGTCCATAGCTCGTTGGAATGTTGCTCCAGCATTAATTAAGCCAAAGGGCATCCTCCTGTAGGAAAAGTGCCCCATTTGGTGGTGAAAGCAATATTGTGGCTATCCTCATATTGCACCATGACCTGGTTGTATCCTGAATAACCATCTAAGAAGGACATCATCTGAGACCCATTGACAATCTGGAGTACTTCATCTAGTGAGGGTACTGGATAATTATCTTTCTCTGAAGCTCTATTCAGGTTCCTGAAATCTACACATAGCCTAATTTCACCACTTTTTTTCTATATTGGAACCAGGTTTGCAACCCAAGTAGAGTGTCTGACTGAAAATATTATTCTTGCAGACAACAGTTTCTGCACTTCTTTCTGTATTATGGGTTCTAGTAAAGCATTGATGGGCCTTTGCCTCTGTTTGAAAGGCTTTACTCTTGGGTTGAGAGGGATGGTATGGGTTATGACCGATGTATCATAAGTCTTTCAGTCTTTATAACTCTAGGCTATCACATCTGGATATGTATGTAGTGCATCGATGATTCCTTGCCTCTCTTTGGGAGTACACACTTTACCAATAAAAACATTCTTAATATCATCCTAAGTTCCCATGTTAAACTTATCACACTTTCCGCTAATGGACTCCTTCCTAGTGTCATGTTCTTGATCCTTGACCTTATCCAAATCAGAAAACCTTTCTAGTTGCACCATCCCCCTAGGAATAGTATTGGTCTTCAAATTGATTACCCCTTCAAGGTCTATCTTTGCTTCTTGGAGCTCAGTTTCATCAATGATTTGAGAAGCAAAAACATTTGTATTTGTGATAAAATGTAGAATATGCTTATCATCTTCAAATACTGGAAGTTAGTAACATTATCAGGTACTAAGGGCACTAGGTCAGTTCCATAGTAAATTTCTTCAGTCCAGAAAGAGACAGAGGCTGCAAGGTACTAGCTACCTGGGCCAAGCAATCAGTTGTCTGGTTCTTATTTCATGGAATCAACTAAATGTTGAAGGCATCAAATCCTTCAATAAGGTCCCATACTCTGTGCCTATAGTTAGTCATTCTTCTGTCATTGCAAGAGTATTGCCTCATAACTTGCTTGACTACTAACTCAGAATCTCCAAAAACTTGCAAGATTTTAACTTTTTTCTTCAATGCCATTAACAGTCCATGCACTAAGGCTTCATATTCAGCTACATTATTTGTACAATGAAATTGAAGTCTATGAGAAGCAAAAAACATCTTACCTCTTGGACTAATTAGCTCAAAATCTGCCCTGGCTCCATTCTTTGATTTGGACCCATCGAACCTTAGAGTCTAGCAACCAGCAACTGTAGAGCTCCCTGCCTTTTCACTTACATTGTTACTGTTGGATGGCTTTTCAAAAGGAATCACTCTTTCTCCTTTAGGATCCTATTGGACATTGAGGATATCACTTCTGACTGCAATAGTGGGGTTGATACGTTTTTGTATTTGTTCCACTGTAGCCTGGCATAAACAATAGTCCAATTTCGAATGAGAAGCATTATGCACCCTACACCAATTGGGCAAGAGTAGCTCTCCAAAGTCCATTCCTCTTCCTAGCTGGACTTGATCTTTAATGCACTTCTGAATGAACTCCTAGAAATTATCTAGCAAACCAAGCCGACTATCTTCCATATCACTATCGTCTTCAGCTGGTTCGATCAAGACTTCAGCACCACTGGATTCTACTATAAGGTCAATAGGTGTTGTGTGGAACATAAGAACTTCCTCCATATCTAGCTCTTCAAGAGGAGCAGCAAGCATGTAGTTACCCATACTTACCTCTGATACAAGAATTTCAGTAGAGGTTTTTTGATATTCTGTAATCATGTACTTCATTCTGGGTTCTCTTTCAATTCTAATTTGGTTTGGCACTCCCTTCCAGGGAAGCCACATATGGGAGTGATCAGTAGAGACATATCCATTTAAGGCCCTGGTAAAGTCTCTTCCAAAAATTAGGCCATAAGCGTCAGGTATGTCAGCTACCTATATATTGATAACCTGTTGAATCCTAGGGTCAGAAGCAATCTGCATATGAATCATATTTAACTCTCCCACATCATTGACTTCAATCCTATTCAATTGTGTGACTTTCTTCTGTGACTCAGCAGGAGTAATTCTCATAGCTCTACATACACCGAAAGGCATAACATTGGTTGAAGCACCAAAATCCAGCAGACAATTATGTAGATTCTTACTGAATATTCAAACAGAAATAAAAAATGGAGGTGTGTCTATGTTCCCTTGAAACAAAGTTAAGGGAGTATCTACTTGAGCAACTTGAGATTTGTCCTTTTATTTCCTAGCATCTCCAGGGCGCATATGGACTTCATTGTGGGACTAATTTTGTCTTCCTATTGATTGAGAACCTAATGCTCTATTGATACTTTGGCTAACTGATTTATTTTGTGACATGGAATTTGCATTATAAGATCCTAAGAATGCATTCCTAATGGTTGGAACTCTCAATAACTCGAATGCAGATAGATTTACCTTCAATTTTTGGAGCTCTTCAGCAACATACATGGCCAATTGTTCTTCATTCAAATCTGTGGGAGTCTCTCTCGGATATTCCACCATCTTTTCCTTATTTGCATCAGCATTTCTCCCATTTGGTATATCAACATGTCCTGGATGTTGAGATAAATATTTCTTGGACGTCTGAGGTAGTGATGGATTATTGCTATCATTAGGGTCTAGAGGCGTGTTGAAATAATTTGATGGAATGGAAGTAGTAAAGGGGCCTCCAGCTTGTGGGTGCCTCTGTGGTAACTCCCTCAAGTCATACTTCTTGACAGGTCTCTGGAGGGTCTGCACTTCTTCAATGTAAGCTTCCTCTTTGACATAAGCCTCTTCTTTATCTCTAGGACCATTATCATTCACCGAACTCTCATCAAATAATTGTGTCATTTCATCTCCATTACATACCTGGTCTATTTCTTCCTCCAACTAGTCAGATTCTTCTTCAGGTACATTCTCCTTACTTTGAAGAAAAGGAGCATGATTCAATACCAACACCAGTGAATCATAAGGGTTGGATGGTACTAATTCCTGACCGCTTGCATTTTTCTCCACTTCATACTGAAAGATTGAGGCTACTGTTTGAAATTCTTAACAGTCTAACTCAAAATGTTGACTTGTTTTTTGGAGCCTACACCATCCTGATAAAGCGGCCTCAGCCAGATATACACTGCTAGGAGTCTTCTCTTGATTAACTGGTTGATTGGCGGACTGATTGATCCAATGGGGTGGGGACTCCTCCATTATTGGGTGTTGTGTTCCAAGTCCTGTTATGTCCTAATTGTTTCCTTCTCTTGAACCCTTGTCCACCACTTGGTCCTCTATCAAAGTTCTGCCTGAGGGTTGTCCTTTATCATAGTTCTATCTCCTGTCATTATTATACCCTTTTTCATTATTAAATCATCTTTCTTGGTTATATCCTCTTTCATTATTGTATCCTCTATCATTATTGTATACTCTTTCATTACGTTTCCATCTATCAAAGTTATGTCCTTGTGGATTCTCTCTGTTCTGATTGGACTGCATATTTCTCTTAGCAACTTGCAACTGATTGTTTTGGTTCCTCAAGTAAGTCACCTCCATATTCAGCTTCTTTATTTGTTCAGACAATTCATCTAGTCTTTCCTTGTCAGGATTACTTTATGGAGGCTGACTTGCATTATTCTGGGAATACCCTACTGCAACATTGGCATTTAGTGATTGGTTCAAGACTTCAGAATTCTGCAGGTATGAAGGATAACTAGACTGAGGCTGGATATGCAGGGGTTGATTCACATTTTGCTGGGGGTAACTAATCATGGATAACACTTGTCCCACAGGAAGTCCTAGGTGAGGGACTATAGGAAACTAAGGTATTGGATTCATGATTGGAGTATGGTTTGCCAAAGATTGGTTGAGAGCTGAAACTTTTCCAGGGTGAGCAATGGGTCCTAATGAGGGTAAAGGCCCAGACAGATGTTGCCTTAGATTAGTGCTAACTTTCATAGCCTATGCATATGCATCAAGTAGACTAGCAAGAGGATTATTACTCCACTTCATAAAGGTAGCTTTCAAACTATCAAGTCCCTCATAATAAACTTCTAGAGCAGTGGGTTCATCAACAATATAAGGGGCCTGTAGTTTGGTATAAGCACGATGAAACCTATTGTTGAAAGATCCTATAGGCTCATTGGCCTCCCTCTTCACATTAGTGAACTGACGGTAAAGCTCATTATAACTAATGGGAATTCAAAACTTCTGCAAAAAGGCAGCCTCTAGCTTAGTCCAATGCTGGATAGATCTAGCAGGAAAATGGTTGTACCAATAGAATGCATCCTCTCCCAAGGAATAGGGAAATAATATACATGCTACATCCTCATGGTTTATCCCTCTATCCTTAAGGCCAGTCTGAAAGAGCCTAATGTGTTCCTTAGCGGTCCTATTTGGATCATTGACATGGAATTTTGAACAAAAGTGTTCAAGATTTTTGGGCATGACATTGTAAACGGAAAAAATTAATGGAGATGGGTTGATTGCCAGGAAAGCTATTGATGGAGGTGGGGGTGGTAATTGCTGATTTATGACTGGCTGAGGTTGTAGACTGGGAATTCCCTCAGACTCAGATGAACCTGATGAAGATGGAGATGATGGAGATGTGGGGGGTGGATGGGATGATGATGACTCTCCCCTTCTGTTGGTCCTTCTTGACCTAGTGGGGTCTGGTAATTCCTAAAATTCCTCCTCTCCTGGAAAAAATCTTGTCCTTCTTCTGAATCTCTTAGGAGAGATGGCATTCAAAAATTGATCCAGCTTGCTTATTTTGGCCCTCCTTCTAGCACTAATCTGTTGATGATGTTTTCTGCACCACAACTTAGATAGAATATAATATCCTATCTCACTTGAAAGGTAAATCTCTATCAGCAAGCCTCAAGAGATAACCCCAAGGTCTCTAATGTTAGGTCTTGACAATGTATAAACAACTCAGTGATAAAAATGTGAAAATGCTGGTAATCACAATGGGACCTTACTCCAAGAAAAATACTAGATCTCAACTTATCAGATCTAACAATATAATGATACTTCAATCCTAGATCTAACCCAATAATTAAAGAAATAGCAAAAGATAAGGATTTCGAAGAGATTTCTAAACTTAATACTAAACCTAAGATTAATAATGAAAATGTTCAACACCCAAAATGGATCAATCCCTCAAAACTAATCTCTATTTGACCCAAATAAATTTGCAATCTTATAGAAACAGTGCAATCTTCTAAGGTGTTAGGATCTTCAAATCATGAACATTCATTCAAACAGCCCCATCAATTGAAATAAACAAATCCTCACAATCGAACTAAGCGCAATGAGTATGAAGTCCAGGCTAACTCTGCAAAGCAACTAACAATCAGTTGGTTGCGAAAAGTATGGACTAAGGGATTGCTGCAACATTTAGGTATCAAATCATAGACATTATTGAATCAAATCTAATCTAAATATTAACCTCCTCAAAGCAATCTTAAAGATAGAATAACAAGAACCATGCAAGACAAAAGAATACAAGTATTGCACCAAATCACAATGTCATTATTTGCATTTGAATTATCCACTGTAGCAACAATTCCAGCTTTCTATTACAATATTTGCTTGAGAGGAACTACTTGCTAACTTGCTCTACTTGCTTCTAACTATCTCTGCCCTATATCAATCTCTATATTCTAACCCTATTCCAACCCTTACAAATGAGGCGAAATTCCAAATATATAGAATCCCTCCAGAACCCGTTGGCCTAGCAAGAACTTCATAGCATTAACTAGGCACCACCCGTCGGCCAAGAGAAAGTCAAAATGGAACAAACGAACACATTGAATGCACAACCTACACCCAGGTCGGCCCGGGGTTCCCAATGTGGCCACACCAATGCAAGGCGGGGATATGGGGGAGAACAAATCTTGATGTAGTTGGGCATTAACTGCCTTCTCCTTTGTCTTTATTTTGATCCAGTCTTTCATGGACTTTTGAGAGTTCCCCATCTAAGTTGGCCACATGTGGTAAAGGAAAAACCCTAAGTTGTCTTTCAATTGATTCGATCTCCTCCCTTGATTGCTTTACCGACCTATCCCAATCCACCTTATATGCTAGCTATTTGTCAATGACAGTAATGTATGTGGATGCATCATCTAACTGATGCTTAGAAATGGAACCATCATTAATTGGGGCATAAACATCATGCCACCACTTCCTCAACTATTCCAAGCTAAATTACTTGGGTGCAATATTCCTTCTTCCCATCATAATTTCAACGAAGGCAATGGATACATTATAAACACCAGCTAGGGTATCATCAATCTTCCTCCTTTTTTTGTAAATCTTCTTCAACACTTTCTGCCTGATTTGCAATGCCTCAAACCATTCCCATGGTTTGACAGCTCTAGAGGAAGGAAGAATTCCATCACTTACCAACCCATCCCTGATGTATTCCATGATAGTTCTAGTTTTCTACAAAAGGAGATCTGTATCTTCCTTATCTTGCGCCAACACCGCTTTCAACCGATCAATAGCCCTCATAGCATCCTTCCCAGATGAAAGAATGTCCTTAACAACATCATTGCCTTTAGTTCGCACCCCTTGCAACCAACTTGTAGTGGAAAGAGTGGAGGCTTTCATTCTTTCAAGCTCTATGATAATTTCCTTAGGCAGAGAATTTGCAATAGAAGCAAAGGGGTTGATGGATTGCAATAAGCATTTCTTAATATTTTCATTTTCCTTCTTCAACTCATGCTTGGTCTTTATTTCCTTCCTCAACTTGCCCACGATGACCGCACTAGAACCCTCATAATCTTCAATATCCTATTCCATAGAAGCAAACCCTAGGTTGAAAGTCTATGCATTATAATCCTGTCCAGCCACATTATCTCTATTTTTATCTAGAGTAGGGGTGGAAATGTGAACAACCCTGTTATGAGCTTCATCTCTTTCAATCCTTGAGATCACCCTAGCCTTCCTTTTACCTTTATCTTTGCCAATTTTGGCTAGTAGTGCATCCCAATTCGGTGGACTATCCTCCACAACAACTTGTTTTCTCCTTATTTATTTATCTAACCAACTAGGAACAATGGGTTCCAATTCACTTCATCCAGCCTCTCCTCCTATTGATCATTAGCCGCTTCCTCACTCAAATTCTATTTCTCATGGGTTTCATCTATTTTACCTTCCTTTTCTTCAACATGCTCATCCTCTTGTTCAGGTGATGGATCCTTCATTGTTTCTTCCTCGCTTGGGGGGACTTCTTCAGTTCTAATAGGGGAATCTACATGTGCAACCAAAGGGGATTACATTATCTTTTCAATTTCTTCCTCTGCACTATGAAGATCACCCTCATAAAATTATTCTCCCTGAGTGTCCAAATGATCCTCAACATCTTCTGACTCACCCAGTTTGCTTTGAGCTTCACGAGTAGAAGGTGCATCATCATGCTACTCCTCATGAGAAACCACCAAAGGGGGATATTTTTTAGATATACTATCCCTAGGAGAAGGAGTCCTAGACCTCCTTGTATACACCTTGGCCTTCTCCCTTGAACTTTCAACATTTACCACTAGTGGGGCAACTTCTTCCTCCTCCACCTCAGAGCTTACCTTTTCTGAAAATTTTATGATTCTCCTCCTCTTAGGTACAGGATCACCAGCCTCAGGATTCTTCCCTTCAACCCCTTTCTACTCAGACTTCTTAGTCCTTTTCCTCTACATGGCCTTTGGCCTTTTCTATTTTTCTGCTTCCTGGGCCTCTGTCTCTTGAACACCTTTTATCTTGATTTTAAAAGGAGAATCCAACTTACCCTTGCCCTTAGGATCTTGCTTGGTAGATTCTTCAAAGGTGGAGTGGGGATCCAAATCTCCCATTAGTGCATAGGTGCACTATACACCATTATTTTCCAGCTCCCACAACTTATGCCTTAGCCACATCCTAGTAAATTTGATAACGGGATCCACTAGTTATTTCAATTCTATCTTTTCCTCCTCCAACCAATCCACATCACCAATTGGTCTATCTTTTATGGCCTCATAAGCATGATCCTGGATCAAGTTTCCATCATCTTATAATTGATTAGGAATTGCCTTCACATTATACAATTGAACTGACTCAACTAGAAGCCAGGAGAATTTCTTCTTTCTGACCTCAAATTCATCACTGTAGTTGGCCCAGTAGTCCTCCAAATTCACCTTATGGCTATACTCTTCGCTAGCCTTCTTTTGAGTTTCTCCTATAATATCAAACCTGGACCTCTTGGAGTGGAAAGACAAGCCAAGAGTACTCATTTCTTCTTTTGAAGCTTGGGAAAAACCAATGGAAGGACAAGCCTCTCGAGTACCAATCCTCAATGGGAAGTCTCCACCAAATCCAGTCTTATGCTTGTCCCGCTTGACAATGGCATCAAAGTCAGAGATCTACCTAGTGACCTCCAACAATAGAATGTGATCGGTAGGGTATCTTGGAATTCTATATGGAGCTCTCTGGAAGCCATAAATCCAAATGTAGGAGAAAGTTGGGAACTAAATAAACCATGCCCCATTTATCTTGATGAGTTCCTTTGCTTGATCTGAAATTATGACCTGTTCTGCACCTTGGAGCAATCTAGTGATGTGCATGGTAAATGCATCGTTCACCCTCCTATAGTCCGAACCTCCCAACTGCAACTAAGGGAAAACCTCGTAGATAATATCTTGTCCAAAAGTGCCCCTTGTACTCAATCCTTTGTAGGGGTGGAATCTTGCTAGTGCATAGACCAAATAGGAAGTCATTGTGAAGGTCCTCGTTTGCAACACATTGGACAACTATTCATGAATTACTTGGCTAATGACCCCTACCCAATGGTAGTTAATATTCTCTTGTTCCATCCTCACAATCACATGGCACATCCAATTCTAAAACATGCCAGCATTCCTCAATCCAACCACCCTGCTGAGAAGAGTGATGGCATCATAGTATTCCTTCTTGAACTTTATCCTAAATAGCTGCTTGGGCAATTTGGAATAGTGAGACTTGGGCTTCTCCAGCCAAGAATTGATAAACTATTGTGACTTCGCAGTCTACTCATCATAGAACTCTTGAGCTACCTGCATGTTGAATCCCACCACATGAGACCTTTCTGGCATATCAAATGTTTGGGCAATAGAAACAGGGTTGAGGTTTGCTACCACTCTCCCTTGAGGACCAATTATTCTTTGTGTGTCCTGATCATAGTGTCTTGCACATTCAAGAACCAACTCATAACACTGCACTGTGGAAGGGAAACCAACAACATGGGACAAGCCTGATTCGTTCATTATTCTAGTTAGCAAGGGAAGATCCTCGGCTGCCATTCTTTCTTTCAATTCCTCATATTCCTAGAGGCCAAAATTTTTATCGGTCACCTCTAACCAGACAGAAGTTATTTTACTCTCAAGGATCTTTCTTTTAATGTCCATTTTAATCTTCTCTGCATCAGACATTGAAGACCCAACTGTCGTGCTAGGTTCAGCCTACACTCAACATGGAAATCATAATAAAAACCATAAGAAAGGGAATGCTAACTCATAAGAACACTGTTAGAATAAGCCTCATACAGTCCAGGTGTTATTAAAACTAATATGATATGATCACAACAAATTGTGGGTTTCAAGACCATCTGCGGAGAGCTAGAGAGGAATTTTGGGAAATTCCAGACCGATCAGATTCTAGCGGAATAACCAGGAAACACCTACTTAACCATGAAAAATGATCATGATCAATCAATAAACCACACGGGAAATCCAAATATGACATGAAATAATCATTAAATGTATCACAAATCATAAACAAATCCAATTCTCTCAAGTTCCTTAATATTTCATCAAATTTCGGGAAAATTCGCGAGGGATGGATTCCCGCGAAGAACGAGCTAGATAGGAACCTTTGAAAAATCAGAGAGACACCAGATTTTGGAGAAATCCGGACTCGACGGAAATTCACAAATAAGGAAAAACTCTGAACCAATCGGTGCAAAAGCATGTACTTCAGCCAAACAAGTTTCATTCAGAATGAGGTCACGCCGAGTGGGGCATGTCTTGCCAACTGGCGACAAGGATATGCATGTCGATGAGAGATTTTCCCTTCGGGGGGTAGTTACAGTGAGTCCTTTTGTCTCACCGACTTTGGGTTCCAAGCAAACACTTCGTCCATACTAAAGTTTTTCAATATGAGGTCTCAACAAAGTTGCGGTGTCTAGGTGATAGGTTTTGAATTCGGCTAGAGGTCCTATCGATTGCGTAATGTTTCGCTGACATGCAGGCTCATTGGTATAACCTTTGGCTGACAACATGTGATCTCCTCGAAAGAAGATACAAGCTCACCAAGAAAGGAAGGCTTTGTCATGAATTCTCGGCGATCTTTGGTAGTCTCATTGAAAGTGAAGGTCTCGGTAGGAGTTGTGAGCTCGCTGAAAGGTCTCACCAAAGGATGGAGGTCTCAGCGAAAGTGAAGAATATCAGTATGACAAAAGGGTAGTTGGGGTAGGGTCTTGGTGAATTACTCTAGTCTCATCGACAAAACATAGAAGACCTTATCGGCATGAGAAATGATATTTTCACGGTGATCAAATATGAATTAGGAGGGCTTCTCGGTGAGATACAGGATGACCGATATGACTTCTCCCCGACTTTGAAGGGTCACAACGAAGAAAATTCGGAAGGGACGGATTATCTCGAAGGGACAAAAAATCCCGGACTGCAACGCAAAGTGACAATTTTACCCAAACACCAAATCAATCATGAATTTCAAAACATTAAACTTAGGGTAAGTCAGGCACAGACGTTTCAAAATATTTTCTTTATATTCTAGGCCCATTTGAGAGAAAACTAAAGATGAATGACGATGCCCTAGGTTTCACACCCTATGCGTCTACCATTGGTGCATAGGCAAGCTCAGAATTTGGTCGTCCCAACTGCTAATTCCTTACTAGGGTTTGCCAATTATTCTCAGGCAAGATTCATCAAAATGCAGATAGACAAATGAGCTCAAAACTCACTTAGGAGATCACAAATAACACAATGTTGAGCAACCCTAGCATGAAATGATCAAATACATAGGAATTCAAATTCTCCAAGCTCTCATAACATCAACGTGATATCCATAATCATTCATCAAAAGCAGGGTAATCAAACACATACCATTATAAAGTGGAAATCGATCCCAGAACCAGCAAATGCGAAGAGAATGGTGTCCACAAAGAAAAAGTGCAAGGATGCACAAGATATCACCACTAAATCGATCAATTCAAACCCAACCATCCCAAAAACTCAAATGTATACTCGTAAGAAAGGACCTCCCAGCTCAAACGATTGCAAATAGTAAGCATGATGGCATAAAAGACTTCAAAAATCAAGTTAAATACATCCTTCAAAGCACACGTGAAGTCATTAATGCAATCGATAAGATAGTTAGAAAACCCAGGAATCCGACGAAAGGGTGGAATCCAGGAAAATCTGGCCCATGCAGAAATCCAAGAATATCGAAAATCACTGAACAACAGGGTCTAGCCAAAGTCCAAGTGGGATCCAAGAAAATCCGACCAAGGTGGAAAATCCCGAATCTGAGCAAAAAACCTGAAATTTCTCCAGAACTTAGGATTTTCAATGAATAACCTAGGGAAACACTTAGGTAGTCACAATAATCATTTAAGCACATGCCTAAATAAGACAAAACCAGAATAGAAAGAGGGTCCCTGCTTTCAGCAGGGCGTGTATGCAAAAACTGCACAACACCACGAATGTCAACAAAAGAAGCATTAAGAGAAGATGAATCAATATTAAATTTAGGTAGTAGATCAATGCTACATACATCGGGCATCAAAATGACATCAATGAGAGTACATCTAATGCCAATTTTATTAATATTAACTATAATAATTAGAGGATCTACTTGCTTTTGTACTTCCGAAGGTGGGAGTTCCTATGGATAGAATGTAATATTTGGTGAATCCACATGAAGATGTGCTATCAATGCGTCAGCATCTATTGGCCTAGCAAAAGAGGGCAAGGGGATCTTTTTGCAAGGCTTCCTAAAATTATACCTTGGTAAACTATAGCAGACTAAAGCAAGTCCCATAGTGAGATCTTAGTCAGAGTAATATGAAGTTGCTTGACAAGATTGTAATCACTAGGTGCTTTAGTTGTAGGTTTAGGAGCTTGAGGAAGGATAGGTTGTTTATTCATTCTATTCTTATGAGTATGGGCTACTTCTCTATAAAAGAGAAGCTTAGAAAGATCGAGAGAGTCACTATCAAATGGAACACCATTAATAGA
This sequence comes from Sequoia sempervirens, assembly GCA_007258455.2. Classification (NCBI taxonomy): domain Eukaryota; kingdom Viridiplantae; phylum Streptophyta; class Pinopsida; order Cupressales; family Cupressaceae; genus Sequoia; species Sequoia sempervirens. Next base: position 212,465,931 of record VDFB02086081.1, on the reverse strand, counting down.
ACAAACCCTTTTAGGAGAAGGACTAGCTGGAGTTAGGTAAATGACCGGTCTCTTAGGCCTTCGAGGGGCAGCAGAGACATAGATTACATTTACAAAATCATCACAACTAGTGGAATAATTTAAAGACAAATAGGATCAAATGTGGAAGGAGGTTCATCATTTGATAATGCATTATCTCTAGAGGAGAGTGCATTGGAACAAATAAGAAATTAATCATTCAAAAATCCAACGTCTCTAGAAGAGAATGCATTGGAATGTATAAGAGATTCATTATTCACGAATGCATAATCTCCAAAAGAGAGTGCATTAGAATGAATAGAAGGTTCATTATTCACAAATGCATCATCTCTAAAAGAGAGTGCATTGGCATGAAGAGAAGGTAGAGTAACATTGAGATAGGTATCAATGATTTCATCCTCTTGCAACAAATTATCCTCCAAGGCAAGAGGACTTTTGTGAGAAGGATCAAAGATAGCAAGTGACATGGGTAAAGCTAAGTCACTATCACATGCATTAAATGGAACATCATTAATATTTTGAACATAATTAGAAACTGAACTAATAAAAGAAGATATTAAATTCATTACATTTTTTTGTTATTTTCTATGTTCTGGTAATTTGCATTTTCGGAGGGCTTCAGAGTGGAATTTGAGGTTGTAACTTGTGTCAATCCCCAAAATTTGGCTATCAAAGGCATAGTATTTTAGGGACTAAACTAGTTCTCTAGGATACCTTTCCAATAGTGCAAACGGTTATAAATTCTGAGCACCAAGTCAAAAGTTATGACCTTGCCAAGTAGGGGTAAATAAATTCCTAGTTTTTTAGTTCGTGTCGGGTTCACCAAAATGTAGAGAAGGGGGATTCACCACTCACGAGTTCTCTTCATTCAGAGAGCTTCATGGGGAAAACTACCCTAAACTAAATCAAAAAACAAATGAGAGAGTTCTAGAATTCGAAAGAGTAGGTCACAAATATTTTCTAGACAAATTGACAAGCTCTTGGCCAAAGGATGATAATGTGGAATACGAATGATAGAATGGCATGTTGGCATCTCAGAGGAGTGTTGGTGTCTCATATGGATCAGAAGGTGATTTTTTCATAGAGAGTAACTAAATGACTATTTCTACTTCAATTTATGAGAACTTCTAAAACATAGGAAAATAACAGAATGTGATAGAACTGAAGAAAAGTAAAGAATAAATGATAAAGTAAGAGAATAAGAGATAGAAAAATGCTCATGAAAACCCAAGCAATGAAGCCTCTAGCACATGAATGTCTTCAATACTTGCGTCTGTAAGATCTAGAGAAAGTGTTGGGGCTATATAAGGGTTTTCCTTAGTCAAACCCCATTTTCATGTTCCCACCTCCACGGACAACCAAATAGATAGAGATAAATGAACTGAAATGGATAAAGAGTGTGGTGAAAGAAAAACCCACACCACCAAATATAAGTGATAAAAGCAATCCCCACTCGAAGAGGAGAATCCACATCACAAAAGAGGTGATAAAAGTAATCCCTGCTCGAGGAGGAGAACTCGTATCACAAAGTAGAGATGCAATAGAAAGGAGACATGGAATCCCATGATGCTCACAAGTATGAGATAAGGGAGATAGAACTGCAAGGCTTAAGCAAGCCAAATGAAGAGAGAAATAGAGAAGCAAGAGCCAAGGGCATTGCAAAGAGAGATTGAAAAGATGTAAGAATGTTAGTATAGCAAGCTATATGAAGCTAAGCAAGATTTGGATAGCAGAAGGCCAAATCCAAAGCAAGAGAGAAGCTAGAAGTAGAAGAGAGTTGCAAATGAAGTGAAAAGATAGACTAAGGAAAAGAAGCTTCCCAAGTCGTTACAAGGCATCTCGAGCCATTACCACCGACCAAAGGAGATGACAAGCGACAAACATGCTTAGAGACAACTATTTGAGTGTTGAAATGTCATAGGATGCTAGTGCGGAGTGTAGACGTTCGTGTGGCATGCTAGTGTCCAGACACGTCACGCTACAAAACAACGCAAATAGGAAAGGCACAAAGTTTGATTTAAAGCGGACACACAAGGGTAGCTACTGAAAAGGGGTGTTGAGCATCCTGAGAAGGGAAAAAGGTTGATGCAAGGGCTAAAATGAGCCTACTCAAGTGCTAAGGTAGTGGACACTAAAGTAGATGCAAACATGTATGTGAAATTTCAAAGGGTGCAATTTTATGACTATACACAAGCATTCAACTCACAAAATCTAATAATGCAAGCTAAATGAAATATGCAAACACTGAAATTATGTAATAGGAAGTTAGGATATGTGTACCTAGGAAGTATGGAAATGTTGTGAGGATTTCAGAAATGCAAAAACGCTGCCAAAATGTGTTATGGAGGACTAAGACGTCCTTAATGTTGTCTTAGTCCCACTTTTATTGTTTGGGGAAGATGTGGAATCTTTCGATGTTAGAACCGCATCTCACGGAATTTCTAAAAAATACCCTCAAGAGGACTAAGAATACCTTATTGTTGTCTTAGTCCAGTTTGGAAATTCTGAAATCTTTGAATGTGATCCGAAGCCTTGATGTTTTCTCTTCCTTCTTTGATCTCAATGTTTGAAACCTTCAGATTTGGCTTGTAGGTGAGTTTCCATGAAGATGAAAACTTTGCAACTTTACAATTTTTCACTTCAAATGATCTTCAAGTCTTCAACCTAAATCTACAATCACAAACATGCAAGAGGAGAAAAACTTGTTGATTTGTTTGAATGGGGTTTTCCTTAGACAAACCACTTGTTGGTAACTAAACCTTGAAATGAAATAGAATAATGAAGGGAAATGATAAATGGACAACATGCAATGCTACAACTCACCAAACCCTTATTATAAAGTCTACAAACTTGTGTGAAATGGCTGCAATGGATATCGATCTTGAATCAAAGCAAGGCTTGATAGATATGGACTTGAATTGCTTGCTTTAATCAAAACCCTATATCACAAATGTTAGCACAAAAACACACATGATGCAATAATATCTTTGATATGATGCTTGAATCTTGATGATCGCTCCAAATGATTGATAAAATGCTCTTGAATGATTTTGTGAACTCAATTTGCTATTAGGAATGCTCTCACAAAAGACTTGGATTAGAATGAATGAATGAACCTTGTATTTATACTTATCTATGCTTAATATCATGAGATTACATCACACCAAGCCGACAAATGAATTCATTAATTAAAGGAGGCTAAATCCTGCTAGAATTTTAAATTAAATCCTTAAAATACCTCAAGGGGAACTAACACGCCCTAGGTGGCGTCTTAGTCCCAAGGAATGAAACTTGGGGAACATACACCAAAAAGGGGCCCATTTAAGATTCCTCAAAATCAAAGTCCCAAGACCTTTGGGGGACAAAGATTCCCTAGGTGGTTTTTTAGTCCCAACCCAAGAATCCAGGAAACTAAGATAGAATCATTAAATTATCATTTATCCATTGGAGAATGTCAGGATTAGCAAAAGAAATATATAATTCATAGGGCTTGTGGATACAAAATAGGACCAATTAAGACATAAATAAGAATAAATAAAGCAAGGAGGGACAAAAAAATTGTGAAAATGCAAGAATATATATTTTACTACAATACATTTAGCCCCTAATTTAACCAACCATGCAATCAAGAGGGGCTCAAATGTATAAATTCTACTAAGATAGGATAACAATAACCAAGAGGGTGGCCAATCCCCCAAGATCAAGATCCTCTGGAAAACTAACATAGGAACAAAGGAACACACATGCAGATGATACATGAAGCCATAACTAGATCACAAACATACACCATCAAAGTCGGACAAAAGAAAAGGAAAAAGGAAAAGGGAAATATGCAACGGATCAAGCTTCGACTAGCCTTCCAATGTGGTGGATTGGATCTAGGTTGTTTGTCCAAAAAAAATTCAAGTGGAATGTGTTGTCCACTATGCAAACAAAACACATGCTCAAAAGGGCTCGTGAAGCTAGGTGTCCACTAGGTGAGCCCCAAGAAGCCCATATCAAATTTATAAGTCCATGAATTTAATAAGGAAAAAAATAGAATACATGCTCACAAGGGCTAGTGAAGCTAGGACCATATCAAAGCCATACCTCCATGACTTTAATAAGGTACAAAAATGCATGCTCACAAAGGCTAGTGAAGCTAGGTTTTCACTAGGTGATCCCCAAGGGACCATATCAAAGCCATACCTCCATGACTTTAATAAGGTACAAAAATGCATGCTCACAAGGGCTAGTGAGGCTAGTTGTTCACTAGGTGAGCCCCAGGGGACTATATCAAAGCCATACCTCCATGACTTTAATAAGGTACAAAAAGGAAAATGCAATAGGAAAGAGGGACATTCAAAGGGATTTTGATTAGTTCATGCAAGGTCTTAATCTTACAGGACATCCTTCCTAATGTCTCCAAGAGAGGACCAATAAAAGGATAAAAGATTATTAACTTAGGGGGATGTAGTGTGTCACATCACAACTAAGAGGAATGTAGTATGCTAAGATAGATCACATTCTTGAAGGATATTACTCCCAATGTCACCACAAAGAGGAAAACACATTGTTTGAAATAAGGAAATCACATCAAGGAACATGAAAAGGAAAAATGCAAATGAAATCATGCCAAAATAATGCTAAATTATGCCTCCACTTTAAAGAAATTGCTAACACCATGTTGTGAGAAATTACTTTAAAGTAGCCAAAATATGAAAAAGAAAACGGAAGAGGGTTTCCCCCCAAAAACATATAAGGGATCTATGAATTCAGGATCAATTTATGTCTTTCTTGCAATGCTATTAGAGAGCTCAGAACTGTCATCATTCTCCAAATACACATAGAACTAAAAGAATGACACAAAGAGAACGGAAAAAAGAAAAACCTTTTGGGTCAACATGGAAGAGACATAGGGTGTCCCAACGACTTGTGTCATCCCCAAAAGGAAAACACAAGAAAAAAATGAAAGGAAAAGAAAATTTAATGAAAAATATTTTGGGTCAACAAGGAAGAGACATAGGGTGTCTCAATGCCTTGCACCATCCCCAAAAGGAAAACACAAGACGAAACTGAAAGGAAAATAAAAGATAATTAAAAATATTTTGGGTCAACATGCAATAGACATAGGGTGTCCTGATGCCCTGCATCATCCACCAAAGGAAAACACAAGACAAAAATGAAAGGAAAAGAAATGATAATGAAAAATATTTTGGGTCAACATGGAAGACACGTAGGGTGCTTCAACGCCTCGTGTCATCCCCAAAATGAAAACACAAGACAAAAATGAAAATAAAAAAAAATGATACAAGATCAATGAAAAGGAAAAATTATATGACATATAAAAGAATGAAGGTACAAATAGAGGAATGCACATATAGAGAGAAGCATCTAACAAAACATCATGGGAGATCACAATACACACATGCAATCACACAAAGGAAAAAGAAAGAATTCAAAATACTAGTAAGGAATAGGCGAGTTAACCTAAATTAGGTCATGAATCCACCTCCCAATCTTAGTCTATATAAGAAAAAGGTAGATGATGAATCTAAGGGACAACAATAAATTCCTTACTATGACAAGCCTATCAACTTCTTTCTCCCACTGTGTGCAAGACAAGAATGAGCTGAGGTAGGTGATGTAAAAGATCATGTAATAGTGACAATAGAATATTCTGCAACTATTAAATGACAAGAGGTGAAATAATATTAAGCTAGGAAATCACACAATGACAATCATTTCCATCAAAGTGAAAGTTTTTTAATACTAACTGGAATGCACAAAACTCATCGATATTGTGTTGAAGAGTTCAATGATATGCAAAATGTGGGAATTTTGCATCTTTGGGATATATTATTAATATATTCATAGGTGGTAATGTTATTATTTATTTGTTCAAAAGAAATTGTAATTTCCTTTCACTTGCAGGTGGCGGGAAAGAAAAAATTAGTTTTTGTAACTTGTAAGGCATTTTGCGCTTGCTAGGTTCACCAACTTCTCGAGTTGAAGGTTGAGGAAGAGGACCTAGGGTGACCCTATCATCCCTGTCATTGTTATAAATCATTTTTTGTTCTTTAGGAAGAAGGAAATTAATATCAAGGGGAGAATCATAGATCACTATACCATCACTACAAAGTTTTAGGTATTCTTGAGGAGGTCAGATGTTGTGAGGGGGATCTTGATATCCTAACCCTATTGTGTTTTCATTAGTTTATAGTTGTTGTAGGATGTGGTGAATATTATGTTTTCTTGTTGTATCACATCTTTGTTTACTTAAGATTGTGAAGATTCCTTTTCCATATGTTTCTTCTAGATTGATTGGAGTGTTTGTTACTTTGTTATCATAAAATGGTTGAGCATGTACTGGTGTGGAGGAACTAGGTTTACCTTTTGTAGGGAACTTAGGTTCATCTTGTGTTTCAGGATGTAAGTAACCAAACATATCAAGAGGTGGTATTATAGGAGGATTTGGTTGCTTCATGGAGGGATAAAAGTATGCATTGGATTCACGGTTGTTAAGGAAATTATTTAGGAACTTTTTCTTGTTGTCGTTATCTTCTTTAATGATGTCAAAATCGTGAGGACGACATACATTAGGAGTTTTGTTAGCATGAAAAAAGTTCAATTTCGTTAGGGTCATTACCAAAGGCACAATTTGACACATCTACCAAAGATTTCAAGGACATCCAAAGCTTTCCAAAGCACATATCCATGATGCAAGATTAAACAAGTACACTTGAACTAAAAGAAATTGAGATAACAAAAATTCTACAAACTGAAATTAAAAACTAAAAGTAGCAAACAAAAGTATAGAAAAGCAATTTCAAATCCTAAAAAACTAGAAATTCAAAGTCAACAGGGACTACTTGATGCCAGTAAGGGAATTTTAGTCCTATGGGTGAAATTTTGAAGCTCTAGGGATTGAAACAAACAACAAACAACAGAGAGAGGATTCTGAGCTAGAAACCCTAAGAGGGACTAAGATGCCAGGAAGGGAATTTTAGTCCTAGCAGAGTTTTTTCTCAAGAAAACAACAAATTCTAGATTGTCTATAGTGTTCACAGATTGCCTATTTAGGATGTTGATGTTTAGAAATAGGAAAATGTACAAATGAATGCAAGAAAAAGTAACTAATGACAAGAAATTGAATGCAAAGTTAATGCAACTTTTTTCAACTTTTTTTCAATTTTGAATGCAATAATAATGTTTCTGAATGTAGTTAAGATTATGAACAATGCACTTTTTAGTTTTTGAATGAAATGAAATGATGCAAGAAAGAAAAACGGCAACCTATATGCACTTTCACTAATGGAAATATGAGAAAGCCTAAATGCAATTTTCACTAAATATGAGAAACCATAGATGCAATTTCTCTAATGAAATATGCAATACAAGAATGAATGCAATCTAGATCTAGGACTTTAATGAACTCCAAATCAGAAAATGAATGCTCAAAAGAGTCGGGTTCACCAAAATGATTTGGTGGGAAAAAGGTCAATAATAGTATCACTTTTCTCCTCCAATCATTCAATAATGTCCTAGGAGTCCTAATTGGTTTGACTATCAACATCACAAGGTTAGTCAATTCTCAACAAGGAAGACCTATGAGGGGGTTCTTTTATCCTTGAGGGGTTCAGCACCAAACAAATTCTTGGGAAAGACAAACACTCATTCAACTAACAAAATTTAATAATGGAAGCTAAATGAAAGATGCAAACAATAAAATTATGCAACAGGGAGTTAGGATATTTGTATCTGGAAAGTCTTGAAATATTGTGAGCATTTCAGAAATTCCAAAATGTGCTATGGAGGACTAAGAGGCCCTTAATGTTGTCTTAGTCTCGCTGCTATTTTTCGGGGCAAATGCAAAATCTTTAGATGTCAGAATTGGATCTGGAAGAATTTTTGAAAAAATACCCTAGGGAGGACTAAGACACCCTTACTATTGTCTTAGTCCATTTGGAAAATTTGAAATCTTTGAATGTTGTCCTAAGGCATGATGTTTTCTCTTCCTTCTTCTCTGATCTCAGGGTCTGAAAACTTCATATTTGGCTTGTAGGTGAGTTTCCATGAAGATGACAACTCTTCAATGCAACTTTGCAATTTTGAACTTCAAATTATATTTGAGTCTTCAACCTAAATATGCAATCACAAACATGCAAGAGGAGAAAAGCTTGCTGATTTGTTAGTGAATGGGGGTTTGCCTAGGTCAAACCCCTAGTTGGTAATTAAACCTTGAAATGAAATAGAATAATTAAGTGAAATGATGAATGAACAACATTTAATGCTCCAACTCACCAAACCCTTGTTCTAAACTCTACAAACTTGTGTGAAATGGCTACAATGGATATGGATCTTGAATCAAAGAAAGCCTTAATAGATATGGACTTGAATTGCTTGCTTGAATCAAAACCCTATATCACAAATGTTAGCACAAAAACAAACATGATGCAAGAAGATCTTTGGTATGATGCTTGAATATTGATGATGGCTCCAAATGCTTGATAAAATTCTCTTGAATACTCTTGCTAACTCAATTTTCTATTAGGAATTCTCTCACTAAATACTTGGATTTGAATGAATGAATGAACCTTGTATTTATACTTATCTATTCTTAATATCTGGAGATCACATCACACCAAGCTGACATATGAATTCATAAATTAAAGGAGGATAAATCCCACCAAAATTTGAAATTAAATCCCAAAAATACCTTTAGAGGGAGTAAGACACCCTAGGTGGTGTCTTAGTTCCAATGCATGAAACTTGGGGCACACACACCAAAAAGGGGCCCATTTAAGATCCCTCAAAATCAGGTTCCCAAGACCTTTGGGGGACAAAGACGCCCTAGGTGGCGTTTTAGTCCCAACCCAAAAATTAGGGACACTCAGATAGAATCATTAAATTATCATTTATCCATAGGACCAATTAAGACATAAATAAGAATAAAATGCAACCAATTAAGACACAAGTAAAATAGGGACATTTAGATAGGGATTGTGGATTAAAAAATAGGACCAATTAAGACATAAATAAGAATAAAAAAAGCAAGGCGGGCCTAAACAAGTGTGATAATGCAAGGGTATGCATTTTACTAAACTACATTATTTGACCTTTTATTGTTGCTTCATGAATATAGTACTTTCTCTAGTTAAGAAACATCTTCTAAATCTACTGCATTTTCTCTCTTTTCTTCTGCTAAAAGAGTTGAAATCATATCTTGTAAATTTTGTGAGGTTATTTGGATGAGTGTAAAAATAACATTACTATATTTTGAAGGAAAAGTATTTAAAAATATAGCTCTAGAATTATCATCATCTACTAAAGCCTTGACTTATGCTAGTTGCCTAAGGAGAGAGATCAAATTACTTATGTGATTTGACATTGTAATTCCATCTTCCATTTTGAGCCTAAATTATTGAAGTTTTAAAGAAAAATTTGCATTGAATGCATTTTCTCCAAATATTTTATTAAGACTATCCCAATTTTTTATTGATGAATTATCAAAATCTACATGATGTAATTCAAATTCATAAAGAGCCAGGTATGTGAAAGATCATGATGGGCCAAAAAGTGGCAATATGACGGGTATGTGGTTGACGACTACTTTTTTACCCAAAATTGATGAAACAAACAGGGTTTTTAAAGGAGATTCTCAACTTTCTACCAATATAAATTATGCTTTACTTTGAATTTAATAAGTAATTATTATTCATTTTCTATTCAAATTGCAACTAAAGTCCTGATTGATAGGCTAATTGAAAAACATGTATAGCTTTCAAACGGTATCACATTTTTTTAATCCAAAACATGTGTCACATTCTATGCTTCACATACTATAGGATTAAAAAAATAAAAAATAATTTCATGAATTTTTTACCAAGTTAAGGTGGTCAGACATATGAGTTTCTATATTTTTCAAAATTTGTAATAAAAAATTCATAATTAATTATTTACTTGCAAAAAAATTACAAAAAAATATGCATCACATCGGGATATAAGTCCTTTACTTATATCTAAAATATTATAAAAAAATATTATGATTTTATTGTGGTTAGGGTGGTCAGACAGACACCTACTTCTTCTTTTTCCCTGAAATTTAAGTATTACTGCATTGAAATTTCAAATTTTCACCGAATAGTTTTTTTTTTCTTTAAACAAACCTATTTGTTTAGAAACTAAATTCAATTTGCTACAAATTCTATTTTTACTTATTTTTGAAATAATATAGACAACTTATTCAAATTTTTACATCAAGTTGCCTAACTTTGATTTTTCTGAAACCTTTGCCACTTAAGGGCCTATTTTTTCCATGATGATCCTGCACATACCCCCAAACCAATAATAGCTTTGGCTTTATCATTTCCATTGTTTCAATCTAATAACTTATGACGAAGGGCACTCCCCTTTCAATCTGAAACTCACAACAATAGAGAATTGCACAAATAAAATGCAAGGAGGAAGCAAATATGTTCTATTGTCACTGAAATGATAATGAAATTACAACATTGCAATTTCCATCACATGAGCTTTCTAATTAGATAAATGTGCAAATCTACAAATCGAAGGCACCATCTATGATGCTCTACCCCCCTCCTCTGTAACCCCCATTCACATCCTTTATTGGAAGGTGTAACCGCCCTAGAATCTTCTGGAAAGTGTAACTTCCTCAAGAAGATATTTCAAAATTTTATTAATTTTCATAGTACAACTTTGTGGGGTCATAAATTTTGATCCAACCATTGGATTTTCAATTTAATATATTTTTAGAAAGATCTCGATAAGGCGCATCCCCAAAAATTAATACCTAAAAGTAGGCTACTTTCATTTTTCGCCAATTTTCAGGCCCATCTAGAGCCTCTAAGTGCTTCAAAATTGACATCGAATATTTTAATAGGATTTTTTGAAATTGAAATTTCTATATCTCTTAAATGATAAATGATATTTAAGTGATTTCTTTTCCATTGGCTTCAATTTACCATTTTGAAGGCCTGTGTAATATTTTGTGCCCATACATGCATAAATACAAACTCACTAAAAATAGTAAGTTCTCAAATTTATCCAATTTTGAAAAGAAAAAACATTTTTTTTTGTTGATGCAAGATTCATTTTACACCCTAGATGCTCCTACATCAACTTAGTAGCCTTTGTAGGTACTTTTTCCTTTCCACTCACTATTCCCCATAAATTCTTATTCATTAGTTGCATTTGAATTTTCATTTTCCATATATGAAAATTAAAACTAGAATACTTATCTAACTTATCTACTACAATCTCCATCATCATATATCCTTTTTCTGCCACCTTATTACTTCATTACAAAAACCTTATGTCACTTCAAATAAGAAGAAAGATGATCATTTTTACTTGAATCTTCACAAAAAATTCATCCTAGAAAAACTCTTCAATGTAAAACCAAAATAAATTGTTTCACTCCAACTTATACCATCATACCTTCTCATTGAAATCTAGAAAATGAGGTTGAAACAAATTTGCAAGTGCTTTATTCCTTTTACTTTAGCACCATTTGGATGAATAAGGAATAATCTTATGAAGATCTTGAGAAATTAAAGAATGACTTAGGACTGATATGGATTCGAAATAGAGATTGATATAGTCACACCTGAATAATGTTGCGTTTGTGCCTTTCTCAATACTATGTGTGGAAAAAGCTACACTATTCATCTTCGAGATAAAAAGTACAGTTAAGAAATAGTATGCAAACCTGATTTCCTTTCTTTAATACCATATCGACACTAGCTCTCCATAAAGAAATTACATTGTGATCCTTGATTGTTTAGCCAAAAAAATCTCCAATTCCTTTGTACAATCTTCTTACTCAACCCCTCCTTGTTACATCGCACCCATCAAAGCCCATTATCAACAATTTTGTGCAAGTCTTTTCTTGCCTAAATTTCTTCACAGTATAAATGAGATTTTTTATATATCCAATTCCTTCACGTTGAGTGCAAACCTTCACAATTAAAAATTGTTTCATCACCCAACATTATGCTAGATCCATGAGCTACTTTCAACACACAAGCACAAGAACATCAAAGAGACCACAAGTCTTCACAGTCCCACGCATAGGATGCTCTAATACTATATGAGAGAATAAAACTTCATTGATCACTGATAGGAATAGATACAAAATATATAGCAGAATTATGAGAGAATTGTATAACTACCATAGGTGCAGATGGAACCATATAACTACCATAGATGTAGATACTAGCAACCACCATAATTAGTAAACAATGTAATATGCCAACACAATAATTAGTGAACAATATAATATACCAACAGGGACCAAGTATGTTGGATTATAATTGAATATTTCACTTTGGAAGGCTAATATAAATTCTTTTTTGTTAACATTTCCTTTTTCTTGTCCATTTGCATCATAAACTATTAATTATATTCCCTTTCTTCCTGGTGAAATCTTTGGAAAATAATATTGAAGAAGATAAGTACTAACATAAAAAGAACCTTCATTGAGTTATTATCCCATTGCATCAAGGTCTTATCTTCCTCCTGTGCCATTTCCATTTGGCCTTATGCCTTAAAAGCCCATTGAGGCTTGTTTAGCTGAGAATTTCACTCTAAGTAATTTTTTGGGTAAGGGTAAAATATAAGATTTAACTGTTCAGTAATTCTACCTCATGTCATATGGTTAATACTTTTTCCTCATATAAGAAAAGACTCTGACTAGTATAGGGATTTGTAGCCCATCTAAAAGAGGTATGACCAAGAATCAATCCTTTTTTGTGTTCCGCAAAACCCACAATACCTTTAACATGTTTGGATCTTGAACTAAGCTACAAGTTCTCTTTGTATAGGCACAAAAGGTAAAAAATCTATTTTTGAGGAAGGTATGGTTTTGGTTCTATGCTCCCCTAAAAAATTTCCCTACCTTTTGGGCCAAATAGGATACAATTGCAAAAATTAAAGGAATAAAAAAGAGAAAACTTGAAGCCCTTGTCACTAAATTTTTCTAAATATATATATATGTAAACTAGTTGGTCAAGGGAGCACAGATTCAGGAGGGAGATGCAAAACTTGTGGTAAAATATCTAACTACTTCTACCCTTGTTAATACTATGAAGGATGGGTAGGGATCTAATAACACTATAATGTAGCAATTTGATAACATGGTAAGGGTGAGGAGATCTTCCAAAATTGCTAAATTGATCATTTATATTTAAAATAAATTGAGTTATCTAGTAATCCTTTATAGTGTACCATAGAAAAATGGATCATTGACATATTCATGGTTATTTAGGTTTTTTTCCTATGATGCTTGGTTCATTTTGCTTATATTTAATGTTGTAATGTAACTTAAACATTTACATTATGTCTTTAATATTCAAATTATGATGTCTTGTAAAGGTCTTGTGAAGTGTTGTAACACATTTCTAGACTCTTCTTATTATAATTCATCAAAATATTCCCTTTTTATTCCTTATCAAGTCCTATTTCAAAGTGTTGTAAAGTCTTGTAACAAGATTTCATTCTTTTCTAGTCTTTTCATCACTAATTACACATTTATTATGCTTTATTTGGCCCATTTTTTCACTTATAGGACTTAATTAAGTGTATTTTTGAATTCAAACCCAACAAATAACATTAAATGTAAATTAATTCCTGACAAGAAGACAAGTGTAAATCTGGACCTCTAGAACTGACTCTTGAAATAACATATTTTTGGAGGAGGACTGATTCACCATCAAAGGTGAATGAGTCCCACTTGCAGCCTGGAAAAGTTGATTTTGTTAGAATTCAATTCTTGACAGTTAGAAACCAATTTTAGGGTAGTTTACTAGATGCAGGAGTAATTCACCAACAGTGGCGAATGAGCCCCACTGGTCATCAATAGTGATTTATACCAATTTCCATAATCTTCCAAGATCAACATTCAACTTCCACATGCACTCTATTCAGTCTCATCCATTTTTGTTTACATTTGTTTTTGTTTTTAGTTCATTTTTTAATATCACACTTTGTTTTCAAACATTGAATATTTCATTAGTTTTGCATTCATAATCAGAAAATTTTATCAATTAGCTGCATTTAGTCATAATTACATCATACATTTCTTAGTTTGAGTGAACAACCTCAATTTTTGGGTTCTATCTCTCTCCTTTTAGGTGAAAAACCCTAAGAGAGCAAGAGAAGCACATAGAAAAACCCCCAAAAATTGTTGGTTCATTTTGGTGAACATACATATAGAACATATTGTCTTTCTTATTTGCATTGCATTTTCATCCTATGAATCATTGCATTAGCTTTTGAATTATCTTTTTGCATTGTTTTTGCATCCTAGGATTTACACATTTGCATTAGTGAAGATCTCATATATAGATTTCCTTCTTGCACCTTAAAACATTACAAAATACTAAAATTTTGCATCTACGTCTTCATTTTGCATCTAAAAAGCATAAAAATCACTTTAAATTTTTTGAAAAACACAAAAAAATCTCATCCTTGGACTCATTCGCCACCTTGGGCGAATCCTTCCTGTTGCACATTTTGAACTGCATTTTCAGGCATTTTGTAGGAATTTTTTGCATTATAGTTTCCTGTTATTACTTTTTGTTATACTTTCCAGATTTCATGTTTTCTTCTCTTTCTTGCATATTAGTTTACTCTTACTCATTGTCATCATGGCTTTTTCCTTTAATAATTTTTAGAATTCATTGAAATTCTTAGTGGACATGTCAAATTGTGCCTATGGCTGTGATCCTAATGACCTTAAGCTTCCTCATGCTCCTTCAACTCCTCATGATTGTCCTCCTCATGATGTAGACATCATTGGAGAAGATGACAATAGAATGAACAAGTTTTTAAATGAATTCCTTGACAACCTTGAAGCCAATGCAACCTTTTACCCATCCATGAAGTCACAAGATATTCCTATTGTTTCACCTTCTGACATCTTTGGATACCTCCATCTTGAAATAAACAAAGGACCTAAGTTCCCATCAACAGGTGGACCTTGTTCCTCTAAACAACCACATGCTCAACTATTTTATGATAAAAAAAGTTACCAACATACCAATCAATCTTGAAGAAACATATGGAAAAGGTCTTACTATCTTAAGCAAACAAGGTTGTGATACAACAACTGAACATGACATTCACCAACTTTTAGAATAAAAACCAATAGAGAAAAACACAATAGGATTAGGATATCAAGATCCTCCTCATGACAACAAGCCTCCTTTTGAATATTAGAGACTTCATGATGATGGCACAATGATCTTTGATTCCCTTCCTAGCTTGAATGTTCTCCTTCCATGTGAAGAACCTTTACATGATTCCAATGGCAAGGATGTTAGGATCCCCATGGGTCCTCTTCCTCCTTCAATCCATGAAAAAGGCAAATCTAGTAAACATAAATGACCTTACAAATTGAAAAAACTAAAGTTTCCTCTCCATCCACCACCTGAACATGAAAAGAAACTCCAATTTTTTTTAAACAAAGGCCTTATCCTATTACCACATATGAATAGGTTGGTCATTTGGCCTAAAGATTCCAATATACCTTATTGTAAATACCATCGTGTTCTTAGACATTAAACTAGTGATTGTTAGACATTGAAGGAAATACTGAATAAGTATCACTTTGATGACACCAACTATTATCCTATCATCCCATAAACTCTACCGAACAACCTCATCATGCATTAGTTGTAGAATTTTTCCATTTTTACTATTGCATGATCTTTCTCATCACTTATCTTTCCTAACATTCAGTGGGGGAAATACGTTGTTAGCCTTGTCCTAGTAATGTATTTGTCACTGTCCCTTAGCTATATTATTCATCTTCCGCTTATACCAATTGAGATTGAGGGGCGAATGAATTGGTTGATGGTTGACTTGCCTTTACATTACTAGTATTTTTCTTTTTTCTTTCCTTTTTTATGTTCGTATCATGTTTCCCTATAATGTGATGTTTGGTTTTCTCTCATTTGTGCATTTCCTCTATTTGTACCTCCATTCTTCTATATGTCATGCTTTTTCGTTTCATTTTCACTTTTGTTTTGTGTTTTCCTTTTTGGTGATGAGGAAAATTATAGAGATGCCCTATGTCTCTTCCACATTGACCCAAAAGGTCCTTTTCTTTTTATTTTGCTTTGTTTTTTTTCCTTTTGGGGATGACGCAAGCGTTGAGACCACAATGTCTCTTCCATGTTAACCCAATTGGTCCATTTTCCTTTCTACTTTGTATTTTCTTGTGTTTTTCCTTTTGGGGATGACACAAGGTATTGAGATAAAATGTCTCCTTCATGTTGACCTAGAACCTTCTCCTTTCTTTTTATTTTTTGTTTTATTTTCACTTTTCTTTCTCCTTTTGGGGATGATGATAAGCATTGAGACCACAATGTATCTTCCATGTTGACCCAAAACGGACTTTCTTTTTCTTTTCTTTTTTTTCACTCTCTTTGTATCATTCTTCTAGTTCTATGTATTCGGGGAATGAAGACTATATACACCTAAAAATGGTCACATCACAATAGTCTGGTAATTAATTAAATATTTTTAATATTTAATTAAATCTCTGAATTCGATCTACGTATAAATAAATCTAAATAATTTATTTATATTGTTCATTCTTTCATTTCGATTAAATAAATAAGTTTATTTAATCACTTTTCTTATCCATTTCTTAATTAATTAAATAAACATTATGATTTATTTATATTAATTATCATTTAATCTTGGCTTGAATATTTTATTCAAATAAAGATTAAGTATTCTTTTCTTCTAAAGTCACATCATAATTAAATATTCTAAAATATTTAATTATTTCTTCTAAAGTCACATCATAATTAAATATTCTAAAATATTTAATTATTTCTTCTAAAGTCCATTCATAATTAAATATCTCAAATATTTAATTAAATCTTCTATAGTTTTATTCACAATTAAATATTTTTAATATTTAATTAAATCCTCTATAGTCCTCAAATCAAAAATCAAATTCACATGAAATTAAATAAATTTATTTATTTAATATTGCATTATCTTCAACAATTGTGAAACAAACTTCCAAAATAGAAAAAATAATTTCTCTGTTCCTGTGCAAGCTTGTTCCCGTGGGTTGAAGACAAGGCTCCATTCTTCTCTCCAACTTCCCAACATTCTCCATCTTCCTCTCAACCTCTCCATCTCTCACCATTCAATTCTACCAGACAATCTCATAGCCGTTGATCTTTGCCAGCCAGGCTTTTGCCTGCAAAAAGCTATAAAAAGGATTGTCGGGTCTTTGAAATCACAGAGAAGCTTTCAATAGGAAAATTATAGTCAAATAGCTTTCAAGCATACATAGCATAGTATTTTAGCATTCATATATTGTAGAATCATTCCATATCATGGCATATCCACTTCATATCATAGCATCCATAATCCACAGCCCCTATGCATAATTTACAGCCCCTGTGCATAGCCGTATCTACATTTTCACTCCACCAGCAATAGCATTAGAGAAGTACTTTCCTTTTTGCACACTCGTTCTACAAGTTGCCATTCGAAGAAGCTTTGCTTACACAATCTAAGAGCAACAGCTTCAAACAAATCCCTGGAGATAGAGAAAAATGGAATGGTTCTGAAGAAACTCTGTTTGTTTTTCTTTCAATTTATCTTGCTTTCTTTAGTTTAATGTTTCATTTTGTGTGATTTGTTTATCTTAATTTGATACACATCTTTCTATCAGAATTTTTGGCGCCCACCGTGGGGCTCTTGCCCCTATTTTAACATCTTTTTGCAGGTTTTTCTGACAGGTCTCAGCTAAAATAGCATATTAGCGCAATAAACATGCTTCAAAAAAATTCATACCCAGTTCAACACCCTTAATTCATCCTGCAGCACCTGTGATTCATCCTACAGTGCCCGTGATTCATCCTACAACACCCTTAATTCATCCTACAGCACCCGTGATTCATCCTGCAGCGCCCGTGATTCATCCTGCAGTGCCCATGATTCATCCTGCAGTGCCCGTGACTCATCCTGCAGCACCCATGATGTATGTTATAGTGCACTTCTAAAAAGGCTGCAAATTGTAATTTGTAACTTAAGTAAGATTTGACTGAATTCGACGCGACCGTAGACAGTAAGAATTTTAAAAGAATTAAGCAATCCTAGGATAGTCACATAATTCAAGAATCAAGCAATCCTAGGATAGTCACTTCATCTTTTATTTTGGGCTAAAAAGAACTCCATGTTTTTGTGAAGCAACATCTTCACCTAGCATAGCAAATTCTTTATTTGGGCTTAAAATTGAATCTTTGTTTGCTTTGCTTTAAACGGTGATAGGCCTATGCTCTCCCCTTAATTGGGTGATCAAAATTCCAAACTCACCTATTTCATTCCATGCAATTTTAAGTTTTTATAATACCTTTTAGAGAGCCTACTCTTGTGGGAAAAAGTACTCACCCAAGAGGAACGACTCAAGTGGGTTCAAGCCAAAGCCAAGCTATTCCACCCCACTATAAAATTTAAAGCAAAATTGGGGAAACCCTCTTTTGACGGTAGTGTGCAAGATAACCATCCCCAAAGCCTTTGTTCTAAAGGTAGGGAGGTCTCTCGAGGGAGTATATCATTTGTCGCACCGAACGGAAACCCTTACTATGAACTTAGTGTAGTATCCAACCGAAGTCAGTTTCTGAATGTCATAATAATCACAATGCAGGGGAGGGAAGAATCTACCCCCAAGATACTCACCATATAACTACTAAGGATTGTTTGCTCAGGAGATCTAGTATCCACTTCCGTCACTCTGAGTATGCACGTGGAAAAGAAAAAAACACGGGCGCCCTTTCGAGGGTGACACGGCTGTGTGAGTCGACGCAGTTCTAAGATGTGGGCTATTGATTAGTATGATGACCTATCTAAGTACTAAGAGTGAGTCTGTTTGAACTATTTATCATGTCTAAAACCTGTTAAAACAATTTTTGAAAAATATTTTGATCATACACTTGATGTTTAGTATAGGAATTAAAAACAACTGTTCTACAAATTGCTTGATGTGTTTTTAATATATTAATTCAGTAAAGATCATCCAACACTCACGATCACATTGATTACTCTCATGTTAAGAGATTGGAAATCCACAACTTTTATTAAGAAATACATTCTCAAACAGATCAAAAAGCTAAAGAAACCCCTTAGCTACAAGAAATTATTGAAGAGAAGATGATTCTTATACCAAAGTCAAAAGGTTTTACTTAAATATAGAACCTTTCTTCAATGATATCATGACTATGTTAGAGGTTTCACCGATGATTATGTTGTAGAACCATTATACTCATTAGCTTCCTTTCAAAGAAGAGCCCTTTCTCAAAGACACAACCATAGTCAACATATTCGTTTTTCTTATATTCCCCAACCTGTAATTGAATATTCTACTCGTCCAAATCAATTTTTGCAATAGAGAACTCAATCACATTAGGCATTTATCACAAATCCATCTTTTTATGAAACTACGATCAAACTTCATAGAGTGCAAAATCATCTTTTTCTTGATCTATTGCTTAAATTTCTCGCCAACAGGATTTTCATCCTTTCAATTAGGGAACAACACAAGCTGAAGATTAGAAACCTTTGTAAGACATAGAATCTTCATTCTATTCTGACTTTCATATCTATCACAAATTTCACTATTTCACTCTTTTGATCAAAAGTTAGTAGAATTTGGAACAAAGCTCATGCCTATTTTCACGAGATCTTGAAAACACATGGAAAGAGACGAAGGAGAAACTACCACAAGAAAAATGGGTGACCATAATGAGAAAGAAGAGGATGCATTCAACATTGAAGAATTAACAGAAGAAAAGCTTCAAGAAGCAGAGCAAGATCCTCAATTCCATACTCTTATGGAAAGGATTTTAGAACAAAACAAAGAAAGATATTTTCTTTCATTAGCTAATCAAGGAGCTAAACTACCTTCTAACTTTGATATAGAAGGAATTAAACAAAATCTTGAAACTCCTCCTAATGATTTTAGTGCCCTTACTCAATAGATAAAGGAATTACAAGGGAAAATAAAGGAGATGCAAGGGGGTGCAACAAAGAAATATGTTTTGGATGGCATATCTCCTTATCCATTCGATAGGAGTCTTCAAATGATCCATTTTCCAAAACATTGCGAAATCCCTAAATTTGATAGGTACAATGGAAAAACTGACCCCATAGAACATGTTAGGGATTTCCAAAATATGAGTCTAGAATTCGCTTATGATGATACCTACTTAATGTGATTATTTCCACGAAGTCTGGGTGGACAATCCATGGAGTGGCTTTCCAAGATCACTCCCCCATCAAAAATTTTGAGGAGTTAATAAATCAGTTTATATCACAATACGCCTACAACATTCAACACCAGATAACAATGCTTGATCTTTGTAAAGTGAAACAAAAAGTAGGAGAACCCTTCATTACATTTTTGCAAAGGTGGAGAAGGTTGTTTGCACAATATTCCCGTCCTATTCCTAAAAAGGAAAAGATGGATATCTTCATCAATAGCTTAGATCAAGAATTAAGCTACAGGCTTAATCTTCATTGTCCTCCTACCTTTGAAAAATTGATTGAGAATGCAATCACTATTGAAGGGGCTTTGGTTAAACGAGGAGTGATAAAACATGATAATCCAAGTTCATCCAACCAAAACAACAATGATAAAACAAGGTTTTGGAACAAAAATAAAAATGTTGTCAATGATGGTATAGTGGATGTAAACAATCTATGAATAAGACCATCTATCTTCAACCTATCAAGTGCTCCACGAAACAATCAACAAGAAAATACCAACCAACAAGGAAATGCCAACCAACAAGGAAACAACAAACAACAAGGACAAAACTCCAATCAAGAAAGCTTGACCAATCAAAATACCAATCAAAGTCATGGTAATTTCAATAACAATCTTGGCAATACCCAAACATCAAATCCGTCTAGACCTCCATTCTTTTCAAATCAATGGAATTTTACCACTTTGGGTAAATCTCTTGAGTCTTCTCTCAAGGAGCTTCTTGATAATAAGGTTATCACCTTACCACCACAAAGAGATTATGAGCCACGAGTCAAACCACCATCATGGAATGACTCGTATTATTGCAATTATCATCAATGTAAAGGTCATAGAACAAATAATTGTCAAGATTTGTGAAATCTAGTACAAGATTTAATTGACAATGGCGCCATTACAATTGAAGGACATCATACCAATAATGATCATCAAGCATTCAAAGATCTATTATCAAACTATCAAAAGGGGGAAACATCGGATACCAAAGCAAAAAGTATACATAATGTTGAAGACAATATAATCCGTCACATCTATTTAGACGATTAGCGAGTTAATGTTATCAAAATCAAGGGAAAACAAGAATATCAATAGGTTAATGTGACTATGAGAGGACAAGAAAAAGTTGTTTTAAAAGGAAGTTCATCTAAGGCAGCTATTCCTTCTCCAAATCATTATAATCTAGTTGATCAACTGAGAAAAACATCAGCTCAAATCTCCATTCTTGAACTTCTCAAAATATCCCTCATACACAAGAATATTTTAGAAGAATCTCTTCTAAACACAACTGTTGACACTGATCTCGATGTAAACAAATTTTAAGCCATGGTGGGACATTTTTCTTCCCCCACTTGTCTTTCATTTTCCGAAAAAGATGATGCCTCTATGACACATCCACATAATTCATCACTTTATCTTGAAATCATGATCCATAAACACCGAATCAGATGTGTCTTAATAGATGGGGGAGCTAGTTTAAACATTTGTACCTTAAAGCTAATACATGCCTTAGGAATATTAGAAAATTCCATTGACCCATGAAGGAAAATAACTATCAAGGCATATGATGATGAAGAAAGAGCTTCTAAAGGATTAATAATTCTACCTATCAGAGTGGGACCTATTGTGAAGAATACATTTTGTCAGGTTCTAGATTGAGATCTTTCCTATACATACTTTTGGGTCGTCTATGGATTCATGATATGCAGGCAGTACCATCAACGTATCATCAATGCCACAAGTTTTCGTACGATGGATAGGAAATAACTATACAAGTTGATTACAATAGCACCCAAACTTGTTCAAATCTTCGAGCAACTCAAGACGCCTTTGTGCCACCTAATAGGGAGGCTCTTACTATTTCTTCTTCCAACCTACAAGGCCAATTGCAAGAACTGACAAAGAATCTTGACACTCAACTAAATTTTAAAGAAAAAGGAGTAGGTGAATATTCGCTATCCCTTTCTACCTTACCTCCTTCTTCGAGGTCACATGGTCAGCCAACCCTATCAAATCAAAAGATTGCAACAACCTCTACGTCCCAAGCTTCTATGCCAATCACAAAGTTTGATGGACAATTCATTAAAGCCAACATCACTGAGGAAGAAGCTAAAGATAGGGACATCCTAAGTTGGCTATACAAAGATGAAGATGAATCTCTCTTGCACATTAAGTTACCTACAGAACAATATGGTAAGTGGTATGCTATTATGCAGAAAATGGGCTATGAAGGAAATGGTCCTATAGGAAAAAGAAGAGAAGGAATCGTGGAACCAATTCAACCTATTTCAATACATCCAAATGATAAAATAGGATTGGGATATGGTAAGGATACAAAAGAGTCAATTTTACAGCAAGCACAACAAACTCATGAAAGTGAATCAATTTCAAATAAAGACCATACAGATGTCACTCTACAAAAATCTTATGGATCAGTTTTCCAATTGCAGAATGGTTCAGATACTGATTCTAATGAATATGAATGGGACACCATTTATAATGATGAATTTTGGAGAGAGAAACAAGTTGATACCATACACAATTATGCACTCGTTCCCATACAAGGAGAAAGCTCGGGAACACAATCACTTGAATTTGATTCATGATATAACAATGACTCAACTGAGGATGATTCAGATTTTCATGAGATTGATGATCGACAAGAGAATACCATCATAGACCTTGTCTACCACAAAAATGAAAACCACATCATGACTTTGACAGCTCAAGACCTTACCCAACCTAATGATCCCATGCCTTTAGTATATCTGGAACTTATTGATTGGGACAATGATGCACCTATCCATATCCCTATATTTCATGATGATGAAGACATTATAAATTTCCTTTCTTCCTCTAATGAGGAAAAAAATTGTTTAATCCAAGAATTTCATACTCATGATTTTGATAAGGAGGGTGTCAAGTCTCTTAGCTACAAAATAAATGAAATAAAAGATGGATCTATCGGTGAAAACTGAAAAATAGCAGTGGTAGATCACAACAAGAGAAAAATAAAGAGCGAATCCGATAGTGAAAACCTTTCTGAGGTACTAAAGGATGAGAAAATTGACACTCTTCCCAAACATTATCATGAAAGATCTTCTATTTTGATCAAACCAACAGAATCAATTAACATAAGTACAGTAGAGCAGCCAAAAATCTTGCAACTTGCAGTGTCATTAACAGTTGAAGAAGTACTGAAATTCATGGAGTTCTTGAAGGAGAATCAAATCAACTTCGCTCGGTCATATGCTGATATGCTAGGGTTAGATCCTAATCTGATAATGCATCATTTATCTATAAATGCAGGGGAAAAACCTGTGAAGCAAAAACTCAGAAAAATGCATCCACATGTTGCATTATTGGTTAAAGAGGAATTAAAGAAGCTTTTAGATGTTGGATTCATTCAGACTATTGACTATGCAGAATGGATTTCCAATATTGTACCTATTTCAAAGCCAAATGGAAGGATTAGAATTTGTATAGATTTCAGAGATTTGAACAAAGCTTGTCCCAAAGATGACTTCCCTTTGCCAAATATAGATATGATTGTTGATTTAACCGCTGGCCACGCAATGTATTCATTAATGGATGGATTTTCAGGATATAACCAGATAAAGATTGCACCAGAGGATCAAGATAAAACAACGTTCACATGCCCTTGGGGTACCTATTGCTGGAATGTAATGCCATTTGGGTTGAAGAATGCAGGAGCCACTTATCAAAGAGCAATGACAACCATTTTTCATGACATGATGCACACCTTCATGGAAGACTATGTGGATGACTTATTGGCCAAATCTCACACAAGAGAAGGACATCTAGAAATCTTATCAAAAATCTTTATCAGAATGGAGAAGTTCAATGTTCAACTTAATTCAAAGAAATGTGTCTTCGGCATTACATCTGGAAAACTCCTAGGATACATTGTTTTAGAAAAGGGCATAGAGGTTGATCCAGAAAAAGTACAAGCTATAATGGACATGCCACCACCATGAAATATCAGTCAACTTCGATCATTGCAAGGGTGACTACAATCCATCATGCGATTTATAGCTCAACTGGCAGACAAAAGCTTACCATTTACACATTTACTGCATAAAAATGTCCCATTCAAATGGGAAGAAAAATGTGAAGCAGCATTCAATCAGATCAAGCAATATCTTATGAACCACCAGTTTTAATCCCACCTGTTCCAGGAAAGCCACTCATACTAGTTATATATTTCAGCAACAGAAGTATCCTTGGGAGCATTACTAGCACAAGAGGATTCTACAAGCAAAGAAAGGGCCATATACTATATCAGCAGAACTTTAACAAGTCATGAATTAAACTACACTTTCATTGAAAAAGCTTGACTTGCAGTGGTGTTTGCTTCTCAAAAGTTGCGACACTATATGTTGGCTCATACAGTTAAGTTGATAACCAAAATTGATCCACTAAAATACCTTTTAAGCAGAGCTACTTTAACAGGAAGACTTGCAAAATGGGTAATGATCTTAAGTGAGTTTGACATTCACTATGTAGATCGAAAAGCTATTAAAGGACAGGTCATCGCAGATCAATTGGCCAAAGCACCTTTACAAGAAGAAAATCCAATGCACATTGAGTTTCCTGATACAGACGTCTTCACAGCAACAATTAAGAACTCATGGACATTGTACTTTGATGGATCCTATACACAACAAGGCTCGGGGGCAGGAATTCTTTTTGTCACACCTGAAGGACATACCATTCCAAAATCATATCGGTTGATGTTTCCTTGCACAAATAACATAGCTGAATATGAGGAATTGCTCATAGGGATAAAGATAGCCTTGGAATGGTGGATTACAGAGCTGCAAGTCTTCGGTGATTCACAACTTGTCATTAATCAAATCAATGATGATTATCAAACTAAAGATGATAAGTTGCTACCTTACAAGAACATGGTGGATGATTTTTAAAAGTATTTTGTGTCAATCAAGTTTTCACAAATCCCAAGGATTTATAATAAAGCTACAGATGCAATGGCTACAATTGCTTCCTTATTACAACTATCAGAAGATCAAACCAAGCATGATTTTTTGGTGGAACAATTGTTTTCTCCCACCTATGATAATCCTAAGACCCAAGTCATATATCATTTAACCGGTTCTGACTCATCCTTATATGGTAAGATTTATACCTGCTTGAAAGACAACATCTTACCTCTGGATTTATCCCAAAATCAAAAAAGGAATTTCATACGTCAATCATCTCATTATACCTTGATCGCTGACATCCTTTATCGACGTGGTCTTGATGGTACACTCTTTCGATGTCTTGAACGTGACGAATCTAAACAAGCCTTACAAGAAATTCATGGTGGTATTTGTGGAACTCATTCAAGTGGTCTGACCTTAGCCAAGAAACTTGTTAGAATGGGATATTATTGGCCAACCATGGAGAAAGATTCTTTTACTTTTGTCAAGAAGTGTTTCAAATTCCAAATCCATGGGAATCTTATTCATGCACCTACACAGGAACTGCAACCTTTCACTCCGACATGGCCTTTTTCTTAGTGGGGACTAGATCTTGTTGGAAAAATTCATCCTTCATCATCAAATGGGCATAAGTTCATCATCATGGCTACGGAGTATTTTACAAAATGGATCGAGGTTGTTCCTTTGACAACCGTGACCGGTAAACAAATCTCTTCATTCATCCTGAATTACATCATCTTCCGATATGGAATTCCAAATTCTATAATCACTGATAATGGGAAGCCTTTTAAGAATCAGGATGTTGATGAACTTTGTGAAAGATTTCACATCCAACACAGGTTCTCTACACCTTATTATCCACAAGGCAATGGTCAAGCGGAAGCTTCAAACAAAAAAATCTTGAAGATCTTGAAGAAAATAGTAAATGACGTCAGTCGTGATTGGCATGTCCAATTAAATCCAACTTTATGGGCATACAGAACTAGTATTTGCATGCCAACAGGAGCTACACCATATGCCTTGGTGTATGGAGCAGAAGCAATCTTACCATTAGAGGTTGAAATACCTTCCCTTAGGGTCTCACTCAAGGGATTGATAAATGATGAAGACTATAGAGTTTCGCATCTGCAAGAGCTCGAATTGTTAGATGAAAGACATCAAAATGCAACTGATCATTTGAAGGGTTATCAACAGGTTATGTCCCGTAGCTACAATCACAGGGTTAAATCACGAACATTTCAAGTAGGTGACTTAGTCTTAAGAGAAAATCCACGTAATCAACAAGATAGGGAAAAGAAAGGAAAAATTGAACCAAACTGGCTTGGTCCATTTGTCATCATTGCAGTATATGGTTTTGGGGCATATCAGTTGTCTACGTCAAAAGGGGACCTATTTGAAGAACCAATCAATAGCATTCATTTGAAGAAGTTCTATGTCTGAATCATGAAAAAAAAAAAAAAAAAGTCCTGAAAAAATCAAAAAATCAGAAAAAGTCCAAAAATCAAAAAATAGAAAAAGTCCTAAAAAATTTTAAAAAATCAGAAAAAGTCCTGAAAAAATTCATAAAAATCAGAAAAAGTCTTACAAAAGTGCAATAAAAACAAGTGGTGAAAACCTAGCAAATAGGGGCTACTTGTGATCAAAATAGGCTCCTCCATTTATTAGCTTATGTCTTGCATTCACTTTCGCCATCATCCATCTATATATATCATCTGTACATATCTTTCATATCCATATCATACAATGGGAATCTTTATGTTTCATCATGGCTTGATGAAATTTGTACAAATAAATAATCTTTAAGTTGTGTTTACACTGGGGGCAGCAACATAGACTGAACAAGAGAGAGGCAATGAGCTTTTCCAATATCATAAACAGACAAAAGATGGTTTGCCAAAATGCAACATACATTTCCATTTCAAATCAACCATAACATGCTTATTCAATGCAAATGACATCAAAACAACGTGATCCAAACAAATGTTACTCAAAACAAGAACATCAATGTTGATAACTGAGTTGGATGATCTTAATCTGAATAATGTTTGAAATATTTTCAGCAAAATTTGAATTGTTGTTTGTTTTTCTATCATATCTCTGGAGCAATTCAATGATGTACTGAACTAGAAAAGCAAGGAAGGAGTATTATTTTTCTTTGTCTGTTGTTTGTGAGGAAATCATTAGTACTATGCAAATTGGTCGCAAGACATGCTCTACTACGTATCATTGATGACATTTCGGAATTTGCATAGGAAACGGGTTCACTCTTATCTGTTTATGCAAGCAATAATCAAGTCATCTCGGTTCAATTATACCTAGATGCTTGTATTATCTTGCTATATCAAAATTCATGAAAGCAATACTCAGGTCATCACTGGTGCTAACATACCCTTTGATGCTTGTATTAACTTTCAACATTTTAATGCTCTATGATGACACAAAAAGCACAAATAAGCTCTTAGAATGGCAATATTGTACGAATATCCTGCATGGTTAGTATAGATTGCATTCATGTTAGAATCTGCATTTTGCATTTATGGATTATTCCACAAGCTGGAAAAGTATCAAATATTTCATGTCTTTGTAATTAAATGACTGAGTACATTTTGATATTCACAAAAACATCATTTCATATATTTTTCATACATATTTGCATCAGAAAATCATAAAAACAAAGCATACATCATAATCAAAACATTCATTCTAGATTCTGGCAGCCTCCCCCAATTGGGGTTCTAAAAATCAATACTGACGGTTCCTCCAGAGGCAATCCGGGGCCGATTGGTATTGGGGGGATTGGTAGGGACTATTTGGGTTTGGTGGTTTTCCTCTTTTCGGTCTATGAGGGTGTTCATACTGTCAACCTTATGGAAGGGTTGGCAATTCTTTGTGCTTTTGAGATAGCTTATGATTTGGGTTGGAGAAGGGTTGTTTGTGAATCTCATTCCCAGGTTTTGGTCAATTTACTTATTAAGCAGAAAGTGGAGGATGTCAGTTGGTAGTTGGCTAGGGTGGTGCAACAGATTTTGTGGGTAAGTTCATTAATGGAGATGGTGACTTTCGTTCATATACCAAGGGAGTGGAATAGGGCTGTTGATTGCTTGGCGAAATGGGCGTCAGAGTATGCTAAGGGATGGAGAATTGAGGAGAGGGAAATGGTCTCTTCGGTGCTTCATCCTGATTTTGAGAGAATTCTTGTTGAGGACAGGGAAGGAGAAGGTGATGGCTGATGGTGTTGATTGTCTTTTTCTGCTTGGTGGTCAGGATTTTCTTGGGGACTTTGGTCTCTTGACTTCTTTGTAATGTTGTTTTGTGAGTTTCAATAAAGTTTTTTACCCCTTTGTTTTAAAATAATCAAAACATTCATAAACATGTATAAATTGTATCATTCATCATATTCATACAATCATGCATCAATAGATTTTACTCATCTCATAAATCATGCATACATCTACATCATAAACATAAACATTGAGAAACCATCATATCATAAAACATCATGCATATATAGAAAATTGAACCATTCATCATAAATCATCGTTGCATTTCATATATCTCGAAAATGAATGTCAAAATGTACAAAGATGTAAACAATACATGATATAACATCATCAAAAATGAGATCATCTCAGGGTGTATACAAATATCTCAAACGAGTATCACTAAAACATCATCTACAATGCACTAGGCAGTGCTATCCTCTGATGGTGTTGGTCTAGGACATGTCCCACCTGCACCTGTCCCTGATGGACCTCTTGGAGGTAATGGCTGTGTCACACCCCTACTAGTGGCCCGAGAACAACTATGAGTAGAACAAGACTGTGTGTAACTCTCCCTCCGCTCAGGTGGCACTGCATCATGATATATAATCCTATAGAACGTGGCCTCCTGAATAGCTCTAGTTAGCTCTCTCACCATACCATCTCCTAATGCTCTCTCTAGACTATCAGCTACAGCTCTAGCCTCCTCACCCTACTATCTGGTTGTATCTCTCTCAGCAATGACTGTCGTCAACTGTCCTTGAAGCTGTGTAATCAAGGTCTATGCCTGTGCTAGCTGACTCTGTAAGCTCTGCACTATAATTTACAAAGAGGATATCTAACTCGACACCACTGCATCTACTAAAGATGATGGATCTATATGTCTCATCTGCAGTCCACCTCTACCACCTCTACCACCTCCACTACCTCTACCACCTCTACCACCTCTCCCACTACCTCTAATACCTCCATCACCACCTCCCCCACTCTCCTCATCATCACTATCTCCCTCTGAATCATCATCACTACCTCCACTCTCCTCATCATCATCATCTCCCTCTGAATCATCACCCTCTGAAGCTATCTCTCTCTGTCGTCTCTAACCGCCTCTCTGTGGTCTCTGTACAGCAACTGGTGCAATAGGCTCATCAGGATCAAACAATCATGGTGTAGGATGCTCTAATACATACTGCCCATACTCTAGCGTCGTCCCTCCATCTAGAATATCAAGTCTATAATCCCACATCTGTACTCCTAAACTAGTGAACTTTGCCACCACTGCCTCATAAGAAATATGTGGACCCCACACTGCAATCTCCTACTGTCGCCATGCATAAATCACATAACCCATAGGTATACCCTAAGGCCGACCATACTGCCGACACACTCGTCCAACAAGAAACCTCTCAATAATCCATGGAGTGTGGCCAATAAGATATCTAGATGTAAAGACATAGGGCATCTCCCTCGCATCCTCTAGCCATGCCTCACAATCTACATATGGCTGCCAACATACTGTATCAAGATCATCCAAGAGACACTGCCAATGATCCAGTTTGCCCAGCTTCGGTTGAGCAATAATATCAGTATATCTCCATCTATACGGTCGACCAGTTGGCCGCTGTCCTCGAGTCAATGGTCGCATGACAACAAAATGCTCCCATGCCCATATCTGTAACAATGAACAACCAACTGCAAAACTCCAGCCTCTACCGTATACAATATGGTATAACTCATCATACAAATGCACAAGCATGCATGATCCCCATGCATACCGTGTACCCTGCATCACCATCCTCTCCAGAACACGACCCCCCCGACTGCGAACCCCTTCGACCTATGGTCGCGGCACAAAACACCTCCAATGAAACCTACAAGTATAGATGGTAGGGGTGCATAGGAATCTGTCATCTCTCTCCATGAGATAGAGTATCCTGTAATCTCATCATCTCTGAATATCCGTCTCAAGGCATTTGTACCTCCCGCCTCTCAGACATCGAAACACACTATCTCGCCCATAACTGGAATCCTCAAAATGTGATACACATCCTCTGGAATCACAGTAATCTCTTCAATCGGTAAATGAAATGTGTTGGTGTCACTATGCCACCTCTCTGTAAGCGTTGTCAATAAAGCTATGTTGAGATGCACCTCAGGCATCTCAAGTAATGAAGTCAAGCCACATGCCTTGATAATATCTCTATCTGCCTGTACCATCTGTGGAATCAATCCCCATGTCTTCGGGAATGTCTCCCATAACTACAAAATGCCCAATCTCTCCTGTTGGAACATCATCATGACAAAGCAAAATCAATATCAAAACATCACAACTCATCAATCAAATCTGAATATCAATTATTTGTTTTTCATTTTCATGGGAAGCAGATATATCAATCATGTTTTTTTTTAACAACCTTAGAAGCAGACATATCAATCAACTGTTTATTTTTCATTTTCATGGGAAGCAAATATATCAACATTTTTTTTGCTTTTAACAACCTTAGAAGCAAACATATCAATCAATTGTTTGTTTTCCATCATCATGGAAAGCAGATAATCCAAATCATGTTTGTTTTTAACAACCTTAGAAGCATACATATCAATCAACTATTTGTTTTTCATTTTCATGGGAAGCAAATATATCAACATTCTGTTTGTTTTTAACAACCTTAGAAGCAAACATATCAATCAATTGTTTGTTTTCCATCATCATGGAAAGCAGATAATCCAAATCATGTTTGTTATTAACAACCTTAAAAGCAAGCATATCAATCAACTATTTGTTTTTCATCATCATGAAAAGCAGATTCATCAAACATCCTGTTTGTTTTTAACAACTTTAGAAACAAACTTATCGAACTTATTTTTTTTTAACAACTTTAAAAGCAAATTTATCATTTATTATTTATTTTCCAACAACTTTGGGAACAACTTAATCACTCACAAAAACATGCAATCATGGGCGCTATGAAAATGGTCATGGGCGTTATGATTTTCATCAAGGGCACTACACAATCATGGGCGCTACAGAAAATGTCGTGGGCACTATAAAATTTATCAAGGGCGCTATAGAATCATAGGCGCTATGAAAACCTTCATGGGCGCAATGAAAATAATCAAGGGCACTAAAGGACACTCTTTCACAATTAAAACATGGATAAACGTGCTCTGAACGGAAAATTTTCAAAAAGCAGAAGTTTAACAAGGTACATACCGTAGGTCCATAGTGCGCCGGTCGCTGATGTCATCGGATGCGCTCGAAACGGTGCTGGTGAATTGGAAGTGCCATCTTTCTCACTCCAAAGCTCAAAATTTACAATTTTTACTAGGTTAAAATGGAAAATGACATGGAAAATGACATTTTTAACCTATTTAAAAGCAAAATTGGGGTATTTTTATCACATTTTATCATAGCAGGGGCACTTTATTCATCAATTTTTCATCTTGCATCTTTTCAAGTCATTTTTTTTCACACCATCATTTTTCGAACGATGAATCAACATCTTCAAAATCATAAAAATCAAAAATTTCAAAAAAATTAAAAATTCAAAAAAATTTCACAAAAATCAAAATCTTATTGATTCATCGTTCGAAGGGGCATACACCTATCAACATTCGACAATCAACATCTGGGGAAATTTTCAAAATTCTTTGAAGCAATGTGTAAAACACATCACTTCAAAGAGGGGCAAAATGTATACACCTAAAAATGGTCACATCACAATAGTCTGGTAATTAATTAAATATTTTTAATATTTAATTAAATCTCTGATTGATCACGATAAATAAATCTAAATAATTTATTTATATTGTTCATTCTTTCATTTCGATTAAATAAATAAGTTTATTTAATCACTTTTCTTATCCATTTCTTAATTAATTAAATAAACATTATGATTTATTTATATTAATTATCATTTAATCTTGGCTTGACTATTTTATTCAAATAAAGATTAAGTATTCTTTTCTTCTAAAGTCACATCATAATTAAATATTCTAAAATATTTAATTATTTCTTCTAAAGTCACATCATAATTAAATATTCTAAAATATTTAATTATTTCTTCTAAAGTCCATTCATAATTAAATATCTCAAATATTTAATTAAATCTGCTATAGTTTTATTCATAATTAAATATTTTTAATATTTAATTAAATCCTCTATAGTCCTCAAATCAAAAATCAAATTCACATGAAATTAAATAAATTTATTTATTTAATATTGCATTATCTTCAACAATTGTGAAACAAACTTCCAAAACAGAAAAAATAATTTCTCTGTTCCTGTGCAAGCTTGTTCCCGTGGGTTGAAGACAAGGCTCCATTCTTCTCTCCAACTTCCCAACATTCTCCATCTTCCTCTCAACCTCTCCATCTCTCACCATTCAATTCTACCAGACAATCTCACAGCCGTTGATCTTTGCCAACCAGGCTCTTTCCTGGAAAAAGCTATAAAAAGGACTGTCAGGTCTTTGAAATCACAGAGAAGCTTTCAATAGGAAAATTATAGTCAAATAGCTTTCAAGCACCCATAGCATAGTCTTTTAGCATTCATAGATTGTAGAATCATTCCATATCATGGCATATCCACTTCATATCATAGCATCCATAATCCACAGCCCCTGTGCATAATTTACAACCCCTGTGCATAGCCGTATCTGCATTTTCACTCCACCAGCAATTTCATTAGAGAAGTACTTTCCTTTTTGCACACTTGTTCTATAGGTTGCCTTTCGAAGAAGCTTTGCTTACACAATCTAACAGCAACAGCTTCAAACAAATCCCTGGAGATAGAGAAAAATGGAATGGTTCTGAAGAAACTCTGTTTGTTTGTTTTTTTTCAATTTATCTTGCTTTCTTTAGTTTAATGTTTCATTTTGTGTGATTTTTTTATCTTAATTTTATACACATCTTTCTATCACACAAAGATAGTTCAGATCTCTTTAATAAAAACATTGCAGCAACGAACATACTAACCCCAAATCCATAGATCCCTTATGTGTTTGGAGTGTTCCTTTTGGGGGAAATAACTCTTTCTTTTGTTCCTTTTCCTTTACATGACAGAACATTGGAAATGCATGACTTGACATAGAGGCTTTCCAAGTTGGCTCTCATGTGTTATCTTTTTGCATTTTCTTTTCCTTCACTACTTTAAAGTAATTGCTCATAGAACAGTGTGTAGCAGTTCCTTTACATTGGGGGCATACATTGGCAATATCCATTTGCATTATTGGTTCTTAGTGCAACCTTGTTACTCCATTTGATGTGTTTGTTGCTTTGTGGATGATATTGGGTGTCGTTTCCTTCATAAGTGTGATCTATCTTAGCATATTACATTCCTCTTGGTGGCCTAATGTGACACACTGCATCCCCTATATTGTGAATATTCTATTCTTTGATTGGTCCTCTCTTGGAGACATTAGACACAATGTTCCCTAAGTGATAGACCTCACATGAACTAAACAAGACTCCTTTGAACATCTTTTGCATTTTGGATTTTGCATTCATATGGCCACCTTGCATAACATAGCTTGCATGCATGTGGTGTCATCTTGTTTGTTAATGAGTTCTAAGTATATGAAGCTTTCCTTGTCTCATGAAGCGCGAACTGACATTTTCCTTTGTGGAACCTTATGAAAGTTATCACCTGAGAGGTATAACTTTGGTATCAGTGGGAAGGAAGCCCATTCCATGGCATGGCTTTCCCCATATCCATATGTGCTTTTGTGAGTGCATACCACCTGAGCATATGTTTCTCACCTTTTGGGCCTTCTCAACCAACAAATAACCATGAGTTCTATCACCCCAGAGTGCGTATGCATTTTCTTCAAACAACCTAGATCTAATTCACAACTAGCTGAACAAATGATCAAAGCTTGATCCAACTTTTCCTTTTTCTCTTCCTTTTCTCTTTCATGTGTGTTCCTTTGTTCTTATGTTTAGTGTGACATGGGATCTTCATCCTGGGGGCTTAATCATCCCTCTTGATCATTGTTATCAAATTTTCTAGCATAATTGCATTTGGATCCCTCTCAATATGAATGGCTACTTTAGTGTGAGTTTGAAGCAAGTTCATCCTCTCACAAAAGTGGGGGTAAATGTACCATATAAAAATGAATCATTGACATTTCCATGGTTATTTAGGTATTTTCC
Organism: Sequoia sempervirens; assembly: GCA_007258455.2. Lineage (NCBI taxonomy): Eukaryota > Viridiplantae > Streptophyta > Pinopsida > Cupressales > Cupressaceae > Sequoia > Sequoia sempervirens. Next base: position 212,431,249 of record VDFB02086081.1, on the reverse strand, counting down.
ATATGATGTTTCATTCATTTTGCTTAGATTTAATGTTGCAATGTAACTTAAACATTTACATTAGGTCTTTAATATTCAAATTATGATGTCTTGTAAAGGTGTTGTAACACATTTCTACACTTTTCTAGACTCTTCTTATTACAATTCATCAAAATATTCCCTTTTTATTCCTTATCAAGTCCTATTTGAAAGTGTTGTAAAGTCTTGTAACAAGATTCCATGCTTTTCTAGGCTTATCATCACTAATTACACCTTTCTTATGCTTTATTTGGCCCCTTTTTGCACTTATAGGACTTAATTAAGTGTATTTTTTTAATTCAAGCCCAAAAAATAACATTAAACGTAACTTAATACCTGACAAGAAGACAAGTGCAAATCTGGACCTACATAATTGACTCTTGAATTAGCAAATTTTTGGAGGAGGATTGTTTTTCCATCAGTGGTGAATGAGTCCCACTTGCAGGCTAGAAAAGTTGATTTTGTTAGAATTCAATTCCTAATAGTTGGAAACCAGCTTCAGGGCAGTTTACCAGAAGTAGGATTGATTCGCGATTAGTGGCGTATGAGTTCCACTACTCATCAACAATGATTTTTTCCAATTTCAAAAATCTTCTAGGATCAAGATTCAACTTCCAGGTGCACTCTTTTCAATCTCATTCATTTATGTTTGCATTTGTTTATGTTTTTAGATCATTTTAGAATATCACACTGTGTTTTCAAACATTTCATATTTCATTAATTTTGCATTCATAATCAGACAATTTTATCAACTAGCTACATTTATATCATTGCATTTAGTCATAATTACATCTTGCATTCCTTAGTTTGAGTGAACCACCTCAATTTTTTGGTTATGTCTCTCTCCTTTTAGGTGAAAAACCCTAAGAGAGCAAGAGAAGCACATAGAAAAACCCCAAAAAAAATTTGGTTCATATAGATGGAAAAGGATTATGAATCAAAGATAATATACTTATGTGATGGAACATTAAGCATAAAAGTATAAAATATGCAAAACCACATATGACACAAAATTTAGTGGGGGAACCCTTTTGGAAATAATCCACATGTGAAGAAGGGAAAGAATATTATTAATCTTCAAAGAGACATCTACAATAATACTCTTCAATACTATTCTCTGAGCAATTCGGAAATGACTAGATACCAATAACTTAGTAATATGAAACTACTATCTCAAGGCTCCAATATAAATATTTGTGAGCGAAAACCACTATGGTATCTTGAAACAATAAGATAAAACCAATTGGAAAAAACCATGCCTCCCTTAGTGATTACCCATAAACATAGTAAAAATAATATAATGTTTACATGACCTTCACATGGGAACCTAACCCATATAAAAAAAAAATTGTCTATCTTGGATGCTCCATTACTCTTTAATGACTCTAATGGATCCAAAAACAACACATGAAATTACATGAAAACTTAGGCACTAGACATCTTAAATGGTGGAAAATAAGCTCTTTCCCAAATGCGTGTGCAAATGAGATGGATCACTTATTTTCCAAGCCCAAAATCACTTCAAATATGCTAATAACAACCAAAAATGCAACCTAACTGTTATAGCAACTATGGGAAATGTTTTGAGAGAATAAAAGTTTTGTACCTTGCTAAAAAGCTATTGTTTTGAGCTATGGAGAAATCATCCGCCTTCAAGGTTGATTGGGTCCTTTTAGGGTTCATAAAACTGATTTCAAGATCATGTACCTTGATGTTTACACTCTTGAAATCTTGGTCACCAAGTTTTGGAAGCCTATAGTTAGTTCTATAGAGCTCTTTTCATGATCTTGCACTTTGAGTGGCAACTTTTACAACTTTGCAACTTTTCAAATTTGACAACTTTGTTCCAAACCTTGCTCAACTTTACCTTCAACTTGTATATCTACAATCATATACTCAAGGGAAAGAAAACTTGTTCCTTTGTTAGTGAATTGGGGTTTTCCTTAGTCAAAACCCTTGTAGGTAATTAAACCAAATGATGAAATGAAGGAAATGAAGCATGGAAGTGCAATAATGTAAATGATATCACCTTGGATTTTGTCTTGTGATGCAAATCTGCAAACAATCATGGAGTGGCCATGAAGAATGTAGATCTTGGATGTAGGATGATGCTTGTAAATGAATCCTCAATGCAACATTCACTTTTTGGCTCAACACACATGAATGCATGATAAGACCTTGAATTGTTGCAATAAATCTTTGAAATCTACCTTGAAATGCCTTATGAATGCTCTTCAAATTCTCTAATTCTTGATCACTTGAATGCTTGAATTATTGATAAAATTTCTAGCTTTTGTTAAGAGAAACAATGTGAATTAACCCCTTATTAATACTAAATTAGGAGATTAACCCAAAAATTAAAAGAACTAAGGTGGACACTAGATCTAGAAAGAAACATAATTAAATTACGGCCATAATCAAATTCAAAAATTAGGGTCTTATTAAGGGAGGACCCATTTTCCACCAAAGGTGAATGGGTCCTAGCTAAGTTTCTAAGATCAATCTTCGGGGAGCTGAAAGATGGCCAAAAACTCATTTCAGATCAACTAAGAAAGGGGGTCCTATTAATGGAGGACCCATTCTCCATTAAGGGAAAATGGGTCTTGGCTCAATTTACGAAGACCAAATTTTTCTCAATGAAATAATTTGATATTTAATTTATAATTGTCAGGAGAGATCCTCGAGAGGTGTCAAAATTAAGGCCTAAAAAGGGGGTTAATAACTCCACTTAACCACAATGAATTAAAGCTACCTAGATAAATGTGAAAGTTCTTTAACACACATTACAACACTTAAACAAGGTACAAATTATGCTTATTTTATTTAGGAAGGGGCCCATAAGGTTTAATTAAGCAAATAAGTCCTAGAAAAGTGTGAAAGTTTGTTACAACATTTTACAACACCCTTGCAAAGGACCAGTTAAAGCATTTTTTTAGTTAAATAAGGGTCCTAAACTTATGCAAATGTGTATAAGACATTACAACACCACTACAAGACATCATTAATCTAGCTTTAATGTCAATTATCTAAACAAGCAAGGAAAAGACAACTTTTTCCATTACTACATTATTCCCCCACTTTAGTGAGAGAATGACCCCATGTCAAACTCACACTAAAGTAGAAATTATATAAGACACTTAAGTGTGAAAAAATAACAAAGATACATGATCATACCCTATCAAAGGCCAAGAAAAATAAAGAAAAACAAAGAATCAAGAACAACCAATTCAACGTGATGTGAGGTAGTGGTTGTTTGTCCATAGCACACACTGCTCGCTCTAGGGCCATGAAACTTTAGGTTGTTCATGGGGTGAGTTTGTACCAAAATATGTATGATCACTCTAGGGCTGTGGAACCTCAATCTGTCCACTAGGTGAGTTATCCCAATGAAGTCGTTTAGTGAGAAATTTATGCCAATGTGTTGGCTTCCCATGCTAGTGTATGAGCTTCCCACTATATAATGAGAAATTCATGCTAGCGTATTGGTTTCTCATCATACTAACCATACCAAATTTATCCTCCTAATAACTTTAATAAGGCACCACAATAAAAAATATTTATATAAATTCTTTTGAATGTCATGTAAAAAAATTTCTTAAAGGGGATTTTTCTTTGTTCATGTAATAGTCTTCCCCTTAAGGAGAATTTTTCCTAATGTCTCCAAGATAGGACAATTCAAAAGTGTTAGATCGTCACCCATGGGATGCCTCATTTGCATCATTCCATGGCAGTAGATCATACACTCTTGGACGATATCTAACCCAATGACACCACCAAGAAGAGGACACATCACAAGAAAAAGAAAAATCATGCCACAAAATTTTCCAAAAGATATCATCATTGTATGCCTCCACTTTAAAGCGGTTGCTACACCATCACTATGAATAATTTCTTTAAAGTATCCAAATGATTTTGATCCTAAGACATGAGGGATTTCCTCAAAAAATCCTATGCCAAGTCATATGTTTTTTATCAAGTTGTGTCATAAAATAGGAAGGAAGGGTTTCCCCCACAAAAAAATAAGGGATCTATGGATTTCGACTCAATATGTCTATGCTAAAATGTTTTCATAGAGCATGGAACTGTCATCATTCCCCAAATACTTATAGAACTGGAAGAATGACACAAAGAAAGCAAAAACAAAGAGAAGTCAACATGGAAGAGACATAAATGTCTTAATGCCTTGTATCATCCCCAAAAGGAAAGCACAAGAAAAATGGAAAAGAGAAAGACTAAGATTTTGGGTCAACATGGAAGAGACATAAATGTCTCAACGCCTTGCATCATCTCCAAAAGGAAAACACAAGACAAATGAAAAATGAGTACGAAATATAGAAGAATGAAGGTACATATGGAAGAACCCACAAAAGAGAGAGGAACATCAAAAGAAACATCATGGGGGATCACATTACACACATGTAATCACATAAAAAATAAAATAATTGAACAAGAAAAAGACTAGTAAGGAACAAGCGATTCAACCTAAAGTAGGTCATCTACCTCCCAATCTCAGTCGATATAAACGAAAGGTGAGCAACTAGCCAAAGGGACAAGAGAAAGTGTTGAACTAGGATGTACACACCAAGTTCAACACTCTTTTTAGGATATTTTTCATTTAAGCTCATAGAAGAAGAAAACAAGGTATTCAATTCATCATCCACTTGTTCATCAATCTTTGCAATTTCAATGTCACCATCTAAGTTAATCACTGTAGGAGGTCAAATAACAATGTCCATACAATGTTCTTGTTGTGGTGAGGGTTGAAATTCATTATGCATTGCTTCAGGTGGGTTTGTATTTTTATTTTCTATGTTATTGTTGTTTTCTTGTGTTTGTAATCTATGAGAAATAGCACGACATCTATGTCTACACTATCTAGCACCTCAATTTCTTTTCAGTCTATTTCCAGTTTCTTTTTGTGTAAGAGTGGGTTTGTCAATCAAAGGTTCTTTCTTTTCCTTGGGAGGACTAGAAAAAACAACAGGAGGTTGTTCAACTACTTTCTCTTTTACTTTGTAAAATTTTTTTACTCTAGGAGGAACAACGAGATTGTTTGTACTATCTCGCAGTCTCTTGTGGGAAATTGTAGGAGGTTATTCTATAGGTTGTTCTTGTATGTTTGGAATTTTTTTTGGTTCAATCATTGTCTCGTCAAGGATGGTTGATTCAATCATAGGTTGAGGCATATTGCAAAGGGATAGTCTTGCTATTTTATTTTCCTTGAATTTTTTATATGATTTGAAAAAAGAAATTTTCACGAGGCTTGATAGGTTTCATAGGCTTAGGCCAAAAGTAATCTAATGAAAAATTTCCTTTTGTTGAGGAAGGATGGAATCCGCTATGATGCACAATGAAGATTTTATTTCCAAATGGAAACTTTAGATATTTAGGCACAATCGAAGGGACGACATTCATGGAGTGAAGCCATGGATAGCCTAGCTTCACATGAAATTGGTCTAATTATGGGATGATGGAGAATGAGACTATTAATGCTTTTGGTCCCACTTTTAAAGGGAGATTTATCGATCCTATTGTAGGCCAAGAAAATCCATTATGTGTCTTGATCCATGCTTTTGTATTGTCATATGTATCTTGATATAGCTCATGTGCATGTAAGAATTCTTATGTGATCACATTCTCTCCATAGATGGGATTAATCAATATCTCATTAGTGGGCTCATTATTGATTCGACTAGCTATGTAAAGAGGACCATCAAGTGCACATTTAGGTATGTCATTTTGTGAGAAAGAAATGTCAAAAGGTTGTCTAGTCATGCCCTTATGATGTTTAACTTTGATAAATGTTGTCACTTTCATGGTATGTTGTTCAATGTTTTTCGTATTATTATCATTTGTGTCAACATTCATCACATTAGTCTTCATTTAACTAGCTTTGACAAATGAAATAGTGTGCTTAGGCATGGGATTTGTAAATATTTATAAATTTTGATTAGGAGGATCTATAGACTTATTTCCTTGATCATTCACACCTTTGATTAGTAAATGATTAGAATCAATAAGGTCTTACACTTGAGATGTTTAAGATGCTTACAATATTTTGTACTATTCCTTTTTTTTTTATGGTAATGACAATAAGCATTTTTTCAAAATCCTTTAGGCAATGGTAAAGTAGGGTCACGTTCTCTAATAGGAGGTAAGGTAAGCATGTTCTTGTCAAAGAGCTACAACATGATATTATGAAGGGTAGTGGGTAAAGGTGTGAATTATCTCTCCCTATCCCTGAAAGGAGATGTCATTTTTATACCAGGCACTTGATTATTGTTTTGTTGACTTGTCTAAGGAGGATTTAATAGTAAAAATCTCTTAATTTGTTTCTTAAATGGTTGATAACTATTTTTAGTTTTGGATTTAGTCTCTTCAGGATGACTAGGGGGATTTTTCACATCACGACCACTAGTTGAGTTTTGATGGTCACAAAGGGTTGTACATAACTATGTGAAGGATGGAAACCTTAACATTTCAAGTTTTCTTTGGAGTTTATCTTGTAAGTTGGAAATGAACATTCTTTCAAGGTCAGCATCAGGAATCTTAATGTTGACTTGGTAATAAAGTGTTTGATATCTTCCTATGAAATCAGTGACTTTTTCATCTTCATTTTGCTTTCATTTCATTAAATTGGTAAGGGTCATCTTGGGACCCATGTGAATATGGAAGTGGTTATAAAATTAATCAATGATTTCATTGAATGAACCAATTGGATTGTTCGGTAAAGATGAAAAGCACTCTAAAGTAGTGTACTTCAAGGATCTAGGGAATAACTTAGTCAACAATTTATCTTCAAAGATAAAATCACTACACAAGGCTATGAAGGTGGAAACATGGCTTACAATATCTCATTTCCCACCATATTTCTCAAAGTGAGGGACCTTTATACCTTTTGGCATTTTTTCTCTTAATATGTCAAGGGAGAACGTGGTGGACTTGATGTATTGCAAAGGTTGACCATTATTGTTTTGTTGTAAGGTTGCCACTTATTGTTGAACGGATTTCATGGTTTGCAAAAGTGAGTTAATGAGAGGGTCATTTTGGTTATAAGGTTGGGGGGAATAAGGTGTTGTAGTGTATGCATGCAGAGGGCTAGTGAATTGTAGGTTATTCAAGGTGGATTGTTGAGGTATTATTTTGTTTGAATCATTTCCTACAAGAATACCTATGGAAGTGTATACATGCTAGTAGGTATGAATATTGTGGTTTGTTGAATGGTAGTTGTGGGTTGAAAGTTTGTTGTAGGTTGGAATGTTGTTGTGGGTTGGAATGTTGTTGTAGGTTGTGTACTAGTGTGTGTAGGGATGGAAATTTCTATTGTGGAGGATGCGATTGGAATTCCACCTTGAATTTGAGTAGACCCAAAATCTTGAGTAGAAGTGGTAATGGTAGGGATGGTGTTGGTAATGTTAAGGACATTTTTTGTGGGAAGTGTGGTCATGGGAAATGAGGTATGCCAACTATGAGCCATGGAGGGTTGATTCTCAACACTATCAAAAAGAGAGTTAGAGCACCCAAGATCCATGACAAGTGAGAGATCGTTGGATGACACAACCTTCAAACTACATCTTATAATAGTATTGTGAATAGGACACCAAGTTGTAAAGCTCATGCAAGTTTTACAAACCTAGTGTGAAAACCCTAAAATGGCAATGCAATAGCCTTGAATGAAATGCAATTTTTAGAATCTAAGCAATGCAATTTACCAATTAAACAATGCAATAAGCTGAAAATGAAATGTTTTGATGCAATTTTGAACTTTTAACAATGCACTAAAATGAAGCAATTTAAGTTAAATGCAAAGAAATTGATGAAATAGCAAATCTATAAACTGAAACAACAAGGTGAATGCACCAAACAAAAGCTAAAAACTGAGATTTTAATGTCCTAAAATTTCAGATGTATAGAAAACAAGGACTCGTTTTCTAGTAAGGGCGAATGGGTCCTGGTTAGGTCTTTCTTGGATTTTTCTGTGGATTTTAGAGTCAATTTTAATGTCTTTTCAAATGCCATAAGCTTTAGCTCAGACCTGATTAGGGACCTATTTTCCATTAAGGGTGAATGGGTCTTGGTAAGGTCCTTTTAAACTATTTTTTAATGGTTTGAAAGTTCTTAGTTATGTCTTTTACCTCCATGTTGTAGATAGTGAAATGCAACTTCAAATTTTCCAAAAATTCAATAAAAAAATGCAATAGAAAGATGAAATGCAAGACCTAGATTGAAATGCAATTTTATTTTTATTTTCAAATACAATCGAATGAGACCTAAATGAGATGCAAAATTACTACTTTTCTTTTGTAATTTTCAGATTTAATAAGTGAAAAACAATGCAAATTTAAACCCTATATGATATGCAAGATTTAAATGCAAAACAAGAAATCCTAATTCAATGCCAATCTAAATGAAATGAATGCAAAATTTTCACTTCAAATGCAATGAAAGACTCCAAAAATTAGAAAAGTGCAATGTTGAATGAGTTGGGTTCACCAAAAATGAAATGGTGGAAAATAGGATCTTTCCCAAATGTGTGTGCAAATGAGATGGATCACTTATTTTCCAAGCCCAAAATCACTTCAAATATATGGAATAAGATGCTAATAACAACCAGAAATGGAACCTAACTATTATAGAAATTGTGGGGGATGTTTTAAGAGCATAAAAAGTTGTGTACCTGGTGAGAAAGTTATTGTTTTTAAGCTATGGAGGACTCATTCGCCTTCACGGGAAAATGGGTCCTTATAGGGTTTCAGAAAACTAATTTCAGGATCTTGTACCTTGATGTTGGCACTCTTGAAATTGCAAATACCAAGTTTTGGAAGCCTGTAGTTAGTTCTGTAGAGCTCTTTATGTGATCTTTCACTTTGAATGACAACTTTTGCAACTTTTCAACTTTGACAACTTTGCTCCAAATCTTGCTCAACTTGACCTTCAACCTATAAATATGCAATCACACACTCAAGGGAAAGAAAAATTGTTGATTTTTTAGTGAATGGGGATTTGCCTCAGTCAAACCCCTTGTAGGTAATTAAACCAAATGATGAAATGAAGGAAATGAAGCATGAAAGTGCAATAATGTAGATGATATCACCTTGGATTTTTTCTTGTGATGCAAATCTACAAACAATCATGCAGTGGCAATGAAGAATGTAGATCTTGGATGTAGGATGAAGCTTGTAAATGAATCCTCAATGCAACATTCAATTCTTAGCTCAACAAACATGAATGCATTAAACCCTTCACATGAGATAAGACCTTGAATTGCTGTAATAAATCTTTGAAATCTTCCTTGAAATGCCTTATGAATGCTCTTGAAATGCTCTAATGCTTGATCACTTGAATGCTTGAATTCTTGATAAACTTCCTAGCTTGTGTTAGGAGAAATAATGTGAATTAACCCCTTATTTACACTAAATTAGGATATTATCCTCAAAATTCACATAACTAAGGAAAACACCAGATCTGGAAAGAAACATAATTAAATTCTTGGAAAAATGAATTTTAAAAATTAGGATCTTATTAAGGGAGGACCCATTCGCCACCATAGGTGAATGGGTTCTAGCTAAGTTTCTAGGACCAAGCTTCGTGGAGCTTAAAGAAGGCCAAAAATTCATTCAGAATTAACTGAGAAAGGGCAGTCCTATTAAGGGAGGACCCATTCACCATTAAGGGTGAATGGGTCCTGGCTTAACTTACCAGAGCCAATTTTTTCCCAATGAAATAATTTGATATTTAATTTATAATTGTCGGGAGAGATCCTTAGAAGGTGTCAAAATTAAGACCTAAAAAGGGGGTTAATAAATCCACTTAACCACAATGAATTAAGGCTACCTAGATAACCATGAAAGTGCTTTAAAACACTTTACAACTCTTAAACAAGGTACAAATTATGCTTATTTTATTTAGGAAGGGGCCCATAAGGTTTAATTAAGCAAATAAGTCTTAGAAAAGTGTGAAAGTGTGTTACAACACTTCACAACACCCTTGCAAAGGACCAATTAAAGCATGTTTCAATTAAATAAGGGTCCTAAAAATATGTGAATGTGTACAAGACATTACAACACCACTCCAAGACATCATTAATCTAGCTTTAATGTGAATTATTCAAACAAGCAAGGAAAAGGAAACTTTTCCTGTTACTACAACGTGTATTGAAATGCAAATCACAATCATCAACATGCATCAACATTTAAAGAATGATTATCCCACTTCTAAAGTGGATTCCCAAATGGAATATTCCTCCCACATGCCTTGCAACCATCACCAAAAGGTGTTCAACTCTTTGAATACAATTAAAATTTCTCACAAGGAAATAAATAATAAACATCTAGTCTCTTGTGTCCTCAAAAATACTTTCCAAGGAATGTGGAGACAAATGAAATGACTTAGGATAAAAAAATTAATGTCACCTATCCTAACAAAGCACAAGATTAGTGAGGATAGAGATTAGGAGGATATCACTCTTAAATAAATGCCTCCTATGAAATGAGAAGGTAAAAAAATAATTTAGGAAATGAATGACCCCTATATTGATTTTGATTGTACTAAGAGTATCCATGGGCACAGGCTAGTAAGTTTAGTGTTAAAAATTAGCTATATGTTCTTGTGTTGAGATTTCCAATCGGATATTTGGAATCAAAAAAAGAATTGAAGACATGTAACAAAACATGAGTAACATGATTAGGTTCAATACAAAGGTTATGTGTAGAATAACAAAGAATTATTATGAGCTACTAGGAAAGTTTTCCCCCTAATTGCATCTTTGTTTTTTGTGTTGTTTCTTTTTCTATTTATTTTTTATTAATTGTTAATGTGTTGTAAGTTTGTTGTTTTTTGCTATGTTGGGCTTGTATTTTCTTATCTTAGGGTGACTTTTGTAAAGATGTAGGAGCCTCACTTTTCCCATTTATTAAATAACAAGATTACCCTTGGGCCAAACTTCTCACCAATAATTATTTTTTAGAGACCATTGTTAATAAGATTTCCAGAATGATTTTGAATGGGAAAGGTTGTATGATTTGGAATACACTTAAGAAAGGTCCATTTTTAGATTGTAAAATTTGGTTACTGTGCTCTTTTTATTGGATTCATGGGACTCGTATAATCTCATTCTCCCTTCCCTTATTTTCTCCCTTTTAGTAAACTCTTTCTGGATGTTGGTTGGTCTAAAGTTTTTTAATTTAATTTTTCCCATTCAATGGGGGAATCTCATATTAATTAATGGAAGGATTTTTCTTCTTAGCCTTTAGGAGGAGAGCCAAAATCTTGAAGCACGTCTTTCTTCTATTTTGGATGAAAGACTATATTGCTTCTTGGAGGGAGGTGATACCTTTGCTTGGAGATATGATCTAAATTAATTTTATTAGCTCTTAATCAATATCAAATCTTAGAATAGGAAAATATTTTGGAATAAATAAATTTTTTTCCCCTAAATCTAATTTCTTTATAGGGTTACTTTTCCAAATTAAATTTCTTACCTAAGACAACATAGAAAAGAGAGGTTTTCATGGTCCCTCTAAATGTGCTATTTGTGCTACTAATGAGAAGTGTATCACTCAATTTTCCTTTGCATTCCCTTTCTCTTGGGGTATTTAGAGGTAGTGGTGGTACACCAAGAAAAAAAAGAATTCTCATTCTACTATTTTGTCTAAGTTTTGGGTTATTTTGATAGGTTCTCTTGCTTCCACTTTACCTCTTTTGGTGACTTGTGATATTGATCTTGTATTTCTTATGTGTTAAATTTGGTTGGAATGAAATTATTAAATTTTCTAAGGTCAATAGAGTCTTATTCAATATGTTTGGAAAAATATGTTGGACTCCTTACAAGAAACTTTTGTGGCTAAATTTTCCTTGGATGGTGATTAGTCCCTATGATATTAAAAATTTTAAGCAACTTGATGTGCAACATTTCACTAGATCTATTCCTTCTATCTTGAGGATTAAATCTTCTAAAAGATTGATCGATCTAATCAATGGTATCCTGCTCCCTTGGGTTTATTCAAAATCAAGATTGATGGTTCTTCTTGTGCTAACCAAGAGCTCCAAGGACACGTGGAATTGAAAGAGATAGTGTTGGTTTAATTCACTTTTTTTATTGCTCTAATAAGATTTGGTACTAATAATTAGATGGAGGCTTGGGATCTTCTTGTCTAAAATCTTGTGAACTAAGTTGGAAGAAGATTATTTATAAGATGGATTCTATGATACTAGCTATCCTTCTAAATAGTGGCAAATTTCTAGAATCCTCATGGAAGTTGGCTTCCTATGTTGATCATATGTTATGTCTTTCATGGAACTTTGAATATGTCTCATTTGTTCATATTCCTCATGAATAGAATGTTGTTGCATATAGTTTGGCTAAATGTGTCGTTGATGTTAATCATTCTTAGAGGGTCACAGATTGGGTGTCCCTATCTTATGCTTAATCTTCATAGTTTCTCCAATTCCTTCATAATGATTAGGTTTAATATAGTTGATTTGTACTATATCAAACCTTTTAGCTAAATGGTTCTTGGATGTGAAAAAATTGTAGTAAACTTATTTGAATCTTTATTCTTTGAACTTTAATGACAAAAATAACTATTGAAAGTCTTTATATAATTTTGTAAGATTCCTTTGATTAATATATTTTTGCTTTTTGCAAAACAAAACATTTAAAAAATTATATTTCACTATTGCAAACTATAAATAAAGACTAAATACAAATCTATTAATATATTTTGATGAATAATAAGTAGGTTATATATGAGAGAGTTCATTTACATAGACAACGCAAATAGATTGTCTCTTATTAAGACGTGAGCATTATTGCCCCGAATATTCTGTTGAAATATCACTTACCACCTTACACTTACGTCTGACAAAAAACTTCCTGGAAAATAGAGAGATGTTCAATAATCTTTTATCATTACTCTAAAATGAGCCCATATACTTTGAGCCTTCATATTACAAATGGTACGCAGTTAACGATACAGATTTTGTCTCCGCGTGTAGTTGTTTTCTCATAATATTCCCCAAAGAAATATGTTTGGGCAACTAACTTTGTGAAATCGCTTGCCTTGCCTGAAGAATGGCTGAAATATCAGAAAGATGTCCTCTTCCAAGGTGGAAGCCAACAGCGGAGCAATTACAATTACTGGAAACATTATATAATAATGATAATTGCACTCCATCCACGGAGCATATACATTATATTGCCGATTCTCTCAGAAGATATGGAGAAATACAAGCAAAAAATGTATTTTACTGGTTTCAAAACCGCAGAGGAAATGAGAGGGTGAACAAACGCCGAAAACCGGATGAAACTATGGCTTCAGTGAAGCCCAAGCCTGCAAAGATAAGAACTGGTAAATTCAAAAAAAATTCACTCAGTAAGTTTATTGACAATAGCTTGTAGATGTTCTTTGCTAATTTATTTTTCTTTTTATAGAATAGTTAGTCTACAAGATATTATCTAGCACTGAATAATTTTAGCACAGAATTTTATCAGAAAGGCTTATCAAATTACATACATTTTTTTATTTGAAACTTTTTTATGGGTTGTTCCTTCAACTATCATCTACTTTATGCAGACTGCTAACTCTTTTCTATTGTTAAGATTTTAATTGGAATCGGCAGCCTGCCTACCTTTATATTTGAATTTTTTTTACCAATACTGTAATAATCTTCTTCTTTGCAGGTAGAAGTTTGAATTAGTCTTTCAACCGTATGGCCAGAAAACTCCCTGTGTAACAAAATATCATTCCCAAAATTAATGCATAGAAAAACATGTTACAAACCAGTCGATTTTAAACGTTTGTCATAATTCTGTGATTGATTGTCCTCCTTTATTCTTACTACTCTCCTCCTTTGTACTTATTACTCTCTATAATTTTTTTATCTGATTCCATATACAGCTTGATTTATTGTTTTCTACATAAAACTTAACTCCTTTATAGTTAATTAGAGTAATTTTCTGAGCTGTTAGAGTAGTCTGGATTAGGTTAGGAAATATTAGATAACAAGTATAATTATGTTACAAATAGTAATAAACAAGATTGTTCAAATATGTAATCAAATGATGACCTACACTTCTTAAAGATAGTAAGATTTATGCATATCAGAATGTGCGGGTCATAATCAGGATATATATGTGTGTCAAATTGAGTTTGTTATATTGGATTCGGTTTTTTGTTCTCACCAAGTTGTACAGTCATAAACCTGATCTCTATCCAATTGTAGATTTTTTCCTGTGAATTCTCGAATAAATAGATTTCTAGGTAGGGATATTCTCTATCACATTTTTCATGTTTCTATCAATTTGTCAATAACTTTAAAATATCTTGATAGGTATCAAGCTTCAAACATGCACATGAAGTTTAGAATGATTGCTATGTGATTCACATGCATTACAGTGAGTGTCATCAAATATGACAAGATGTAAATAATTGATCTTATATAATATGTTGACCTCCTTTGATGATGTCATAATTAGAGTAAATGTACTCGATGTCTTTTCATACATAAACATAACATCAAAACTATGTAAATTTGTACAAAATTCACCTAGAACCAAAGTGTAAAATGAGGATTGATAATTAAGTTATTGATTTATATTTTCCATTTAAGTAGATAAAGATCATGATTATGAGTATGACCTCACATCTACAAAAATCACCTAGGTTAGAAAACCAAGTTGAACATGGGTAATAAGATTGGATTATGGATCAAGATTGGAGTAATGATTAGAATAAGATAGTTAGGAAAATTAGACAATGATTATATGCACATAAGAATAAGGATAAGAAAGAAGCGTGTGGCTTAGTGCAATCAAGGTTAGACATTTTGTCCCAACTTTGAACAATTTTTTTCATTTGTAGCTATTTAAATATTTGAAGATATTGCCTTAAATTATGCACAAAATTATATTGGAAAAGGCATTAAGTATATATTTTTCACAATTATAGTTTTCCCCACTTTAGACACATGTTTGGTTCTAAGTAGTATGCATCTTTAAGTATGATCATTATCAAGCACGCACAAAGTAAATGCTATAGAAAAACAAGCCTACAACCCATATAGGATATACTTTCTCCTTTCATTATTCTCTTTACATATGCTTACTATGAATTCTTGGAAGACAAGGATAAAGGGATTAAATAGGTTCCTTTTACCTCACAAGATAAATTGAATATAAATGAGAACTATAATTATCATGTATGTCCCCATTAGACACAAATAATTGAATGAAGATATTATTAGATGTATCAATTATAAACATCAAGATATAATAATATATTGAAACTATAATATGTTAATAGATTATGATTATGTGATAAATCAATAATGAATGACAATCATATAAGTACATATAATCATACAAGTGTTAAAATATAAAATTCATAGCTAGAAGAGTACATCATGAGAATTATACCAAATGACGAAACATAGAATCAAACATAGGATTGTTACTATAAACATGGGCATGATAATGGGCATCCAAACCTTAATATTCGAAATCATCCATAAAATTAAATGAAATAGCCCTCATTGGACATGGGAATATAAAGGATAGAATCACTAGGATAAGGAGGATAAAAATAATTTTGATGTGGCCCTTTCTAGCTAAGAATATTCATATGCATAGAACCATGGTAATGTAATCCAAATAAGATGAATCAATAATGGTCCATAAAGGACTCCATAATCAAGATCACAACAAACAACACCAATCTTCATTAGCATCTATAATAGGTACAATGTAGGTTTCCTTTCCATTTTATTTTTTTATCTTCGATTCATAACGTAGTTTCATTAGTTTCATAATCTATATAATATTATTTATTAGATTATTGAGATTCAATAATCTATATATATCATTATTTATGCTTACCTAGTTTATGACATCTATATCCTAAATTTTTCATGAACTTTTATTTAGCACAATAAACTTGTATACCTAATTTATTATTAAAATTTCATAGTGATTTTCTATACTTATAAATTTTAAAATTAGTTTCACACATGCATGTATCCTTTGAGTGTAGATATTCTTTAGGTTTTCTTGCATATATAGAAGGTTCCATGTATAAATATGGAATACTAAATGACTCAAGACTCACTTAACATCCACTAATAGAATAGGGGATTAAATAAAATATGTTCATTGATGAGTTAGGATTAAAAGATATATCATGAGGGATTAAATCTAAAACCCTATTACTAATTCCTGGGCTTGATAATTATGTAAAATAATCAATTGCTAGATGAACCATAGATTTAAGATTAGGGAATGCTATGCCTCTTTTGCTCAATTAGGGTCTTTCACCTAATGGAAAGAGATAGATCCCACACCCAAAATCTAGGTGGTTCACTCAAACTAAAGAATGTATCATGAAGTTAAGTCTAAATGAAATCATCTAAATGAAACTAGATGATGAAATTGATTGATTAAGTATGCAAAACCTAAGAATGTAACTTGTTTGAAAACACATTATGTAATGCAAAAACACCTAGAAATGTGAACAAAACTGCATGGAAATGGGTGAGACTAAAAGTGTGCACCTATAATGTGGATGGAGACTAGAAATGGCTTCAATAATGCTGCTGATATTGACTTTTAGGCCTATTGGACTCATTCACAATTTTGGGTAAATCTGTCCTAGTTCTATAAAACTATTTTGGAACCTATTTCAGACAAAAGGGTATCTAAAAATGTAGAAAACCAAAAACTAACCTTGAAGTGGGACTTATTCACCACCCATGGTGAATGAGTCCACTTTTGAATTTCTAAATATTCAAAGGTGGAATCTGGAGCTTTCAGTCTGCACTTTAGACTTCTCCAAGTGTCTGCTTCCCAAACTTTGATTTCCAAGCCTAAAAGTGAGTTTTTGTTGATATTTTGACTTGTTCAATAAAGAGAAGACCTAAAAAAATTTGAAACTTGATTCTTAATTATTTCTCAGCTCCCAAAATGTCTAAATCTGCAAACACATAAGATGAGAAAGAGAAATGTTGCATGTTAGGGCATGGGGGTTTACCTTGGTCAAACCCCTTTTTAGGTAATTAAACCAAAATGATGAAAGAATGGAATGAAACATGCAATAATTGATTACCTTTCCATGATGTTTGATCTTGAATGTATGCAACAACACATGAAGAATCTACCCTTGAATGTCTTAGGAAGCTATCTTGATGACTTGCAATGATAAAACCCTAATTTGCTTGACTTGATAGAGAAGATAGATGATGAATGAATGATGAGAGATGTGTGAATGAGTAAATGGATGTAAATTAGGGTTTAAAGACTTTATTTTATAGGAAATTCACCTTATTTTCCCGTAAATTGGTTCCCTAAGGCTAGCATCAAGAAGAAAAAAACATAAATTCTAAAATTTCTCGCTCAAAAGTAAAAAATGGTCCAAATTGGACTCATTCGCCACCTTGGGTGAATCATTCCCACCTGGAAGGGACTCATTTTCCACAAATGGTGAATTAGTCCAAGAGGGGTCCATTTGCCAGCTAAGATGTCAAGAAATAAGGAAATAAGGTTTTTATGATGAATTTGTTGGTTATTTGATCATTTTAAGCCTCGAGATGCCCAATATGGGTTAATAGGGACCTATTAGTGATGATGTAAAGTTCAATTAGGGATTGGGACACAAATTTCAATGTGAAAGTCTGATTAAATACACTTTACAATACTAAAATGAGGTCCACATAGACTAGAAAGGCACAAGAAACAATGTGAATGTGCAAGAGACATTACAACACTAGTTTAAAGTTAAATTTAGTTAACAAGCCTTGTAGATTAGTGTGATAATGTTATTAAACATATTTTATAATGTTGAGTTAGGGGGAAATGGGTTCATTAAGTCTAGAAAAGCGTGAAAGTCCTTTACAACACTTTAAAACACCTTTACAATACCTCATTAAATGCATTTGAGATGGTCCAAGACATAATGTGGATGTGAAAAATACCTCAAAACACCAAATCAAGGCCTCTTTCAGTCCAATTTATCATGACTTATTCCCATGTCAAGCAAGTTTCCTTTTGTCTATAGTACATTTAGCCCCCATTTTAGTGAGAGGATGAACTTGCTTCAAACACACCCTAAAGTAGACATTCAATAGAGATCCAAGTGTACAGATGTAGATAACAAAGAATGAAAAACATCAAATGAGGTTGTGCAAGCCCCTAGAATCCAAGATCCTAAGTCAAACCATCAAGATACATAATCATGCAATGGCAAGAAAGAGGAAGATGAAAATGAAAAGGTGGATCAAGCTTTGATCATTTGTCCAACTAGTTTTGGATAAGATCTAGGCTTGTTTGTTTTAGAAAGAAAATGCATACTCACTCTAGGGTGACGAAACTCTTAGTTGTTTGTTGGGTGAGAAATCCCAAAAGGTGAGAAACATACACTAGTTGGTATGCACTCACAAACACATAGGTGGCTATGGGGAAAGTCATGTTGCTAAATGGGCTTCCCACTCAACCATATCAAAGTTATACCTCCTAATAACTTTAACAAGGTGCCACAAAGGAAAATGATTTTTTCGATCTCTATGAAGTAACCGAAACTTTGTATGCTTGACACTCATAGACATTGTTAATGGAAAATGGTGTAAGGAATGTTCAAAGGGATTTTGCTTAGTTCATGCAAGATCTCATCTTAGGGAACATTGTGCTTAATGCTTCCAAGAGAGGATGTGTCAAAATAAGTATCACACTAGTGGAGGGAATCAAGCCCAATGACTCCACCAAGAAAAGGATGCATCGCAAGAAGGAAGAAATTGCACAATGAAATGTGAGTGGTGATGTATGCCCCCACTTTAAAGTGGTTGCGAACACCAGTACTGTGAGAAAATACTTTAAAGTAGAAGAAGAGGACATGAGGGCTTACTCAGAAAGACTTACGCCAAGTCATATGTTTTTTATAAGCTACGTCATGGAAAGGGGTAGTATGTCACATATGAGCCAACTTAAGGCACATTGTCCACATCCCAAGATTTCTTTTATATGTTCATGAAAGGTTAAGGTCGAGCCAAAAAAGGCAATGACAAGTGAAATACGAAGACAAGGTTGTCAAACCCCTTGCACCCACATAGTGAGGACAAAGGTGAGCCAAAATAATTAATGAAATGCAAGCTAGAGTGATAATCAATATCAATGAGTGGAATAAGGGCCCCCACATAGGGAAGCATACTAAACTCCTAAATTTTTTGGATTTTATGACTCAAAGCTTTACATTCATTAGTGGAATGACCATGAACTCTATGATAGGTGTAGAATGAAGTCTTGGAATAACATTTTTCATGAGTTCTAGGAGGGAGGGTGATCAAGTGATCTTGGAGTCTTAACAAGATACCATCTTGATCAATGGTAGAAGGTGGTCTTCTAGTTCATGACAAAGATACTACTGGAGTTATGGATAGATACTAAGAGGGGGGGTGAATCAATATCAAAAAATTTTCAACTTCGACCCAGTTTTTAATTTTTATTTCCTTTTCTTTCAACAATAGAGTAAAGTAATCACTTTTGAAAGCACAAAGACATGACAACATTAACTCAGTCTATTAGACAACTTATAAAAACATGATTTGAGTGAGATATCTTGCATTTCCCAAAACATAGCTCAGATTAGATCTCAATATTATTCTGATTAATGCATTCATGAGTTGAATTTAATCATTCATAAACAGAATTGAGAACAACAATAAACCCAACTATGAACTGAAACAACAATCAACACAGAAAAGCAGTGAGCACACAAAAGAACAAAGAGACAAAAGATTTGATGAGTGGAAAACCCTCCTGGGGTAGAAAAACCACTCCTAAACTGCCTTACTAGCTTAAACTTTAAAAAAACCACTTTTAACAATGCCTTATAGGCTAATTTATGAGCACCAACTCAAGGAGCACCAAACCCTCATTTACAGACACCAATCTCAAGGAACACCAACCCCTCATTTAGAGACACCAATCTCAAAGAGCACCAACCCCTTACTTAGATTTCAGAATTACACTCATAATATCAAAGGATCTCTCTATTTTCAGTTAAGCTCATATTTCTCTATTTTCACATCTACAGAATACCCTAAGGATTACAACCAGAGAATTACAATCACCAGCCTTCACTATTTTCAACACAGGTTTATATATACATTTCAAGTATGTTAGTTACGAAGAAATCTTCAAAGAATGTGTTTCACAAGATTCTCATATTCTCTTGTAGATTTTTCAATATCAGACAGAATAATGACAGTCTGTCGATAATGATAAAAATCAATAGTAACACTTATCCAGAGAGCTGCAAATCATCCAAAAAATGCAACAGCTCAAAAAGAAACTCGATGAATATCCTGTTATGTAACCGTTATGAGATTTGATACCAATCCATGATGACAACCACAGTGTTTTGAGTCTTCGTAAACTATTCGCTGAGACAAGCAGAAAGTTCTGCCGAAGGAAATTGCACGGCCTGACATTCCTCTTAGTTAACACTTTCGCCACGAGCCATCAGAGTCAGGAAGAACACATCATGAAAACATCATGTCTCATCGATAGGCTTCCTTAGAGTATTATTCATTCACTGAGACATCAGCAAGTCTCTCACCGAGATCTCCTTTAGTTTCATTCACTTTCACTATGACCAAACGATATCGGAGAGACCTCTTGCAGACTTCATAATGTTTTGTCGAGAGTCACTTGATACACATTGTCGCCGTGACAATTCAATCCCTATGCCGAAGGCCTTTGTCATTTCCAAGTAGCCAAGACTATACATAGTCGGGGAGACCTTTCGCAGACCACATCAAGTTTCACTGAAAGCCCTTTTGTCTCTAATGTGCCGCTGAGACATTCTGACAAGTATGCCGAAGGCAGCTTTATCGCCAGTCATTCATCCCTCTGTTTGTTGTTGTAACCTCAACTATCGAGGAGACATTATATAGAATACCTTTTATTTTACCGAAAGGATTTATCCATTATGAGTCGTTGTGACAAAAACACACTCTTGCCGAGATGTATCCTTCATCCTCCTTTCCCAAGACAATGTGTAGTCGGGGCGACATCTTGTAGAGCATCCTATGTCTTATCGAAAGCTCACGTGATCATTCCTATTGCCATGACATATCTCTTTTGGGGAGACCTCATATAGATAACTTCGTTATACCGAAAAACTTTATCCACTGAGAGTCGCTGAGACAATAACAACCTTTCACCAAAAGTCATTCATTAGACTTTGTCGCCAAGACTTGACGGGTTCGCTGAGACTCTACATCGAAACACATGAGTCTTACCGAAATGTATTTCATTATCAGTGGTCGGCAAGACACAACAGTTCTCTCACCGAAAAGTAACCTTCATTCTTATGAGTGTCGCTATAGCATACTGTCATCGGGGAGACCTCTCATAGAATGCTTGAGTCATACCGAAAGGTTTCTTTTGTTTTATGCATCGCCGAGACTTATCAATTCCTATCCTGACAAGGTCCATATGAATTCCATCGGTGAGACCCACAGCATTCGCTATGACATTATATCGATGTCGCCACTCTTGCTGATGTGTTCCCATTCATCCTCCGGTCGGTAAGACATAACAAAATAGCTATGACATTTCAGCGAACCCACAACCTTTGCTGATAAGACTTCCACATGCTCTAGTTAGGGTGTAAATATGATTTCGCTGTGACCTCAGCCCGATGGCCAAACTCATGCCAATAAAGAACACTTTTCTGTCACCGAAACCAAAGACAAGTCTTGCCAAAATAACCTTTCTTGTGCTGGTCGCCAAGACAATGGGAATGTCATGTTGAAATCAGCCTATATGTTAAATTCAATCGACATGACATCAGAAATTTCTTGCTGATAGGCAACACAGACATTTCAAAGTGGATCGGGGAGACCCTGCCATACTCATGCCGAAGAGTGTAAGCCTAAATGAGAAACAACCAAAAACATTAGACAAAAGAGATGTTAGAACCAAGGTAACTGTAATGCCTTTAATAATGTGAGTTCAAGGAATGTAATCAAATGGCTTGTAATCATGTGAAATATACTTGTGGTATGCAAGGAGAACCATCCTGACAAAGAAACCATCTGTCAAACTCTGTCAGTCAAAGAAATAGCATTCATAACATGAACCAGAGATCTCATCACAATGAAATTGAATCATAACCAATAACTGTCTATAATAGCCAAGAGACATTAAAGAATCCAAACTAAGACTGAATATAAAAGAGAACCAACCGAAAGGGATTTTGTCATCAAGGACAAACCATACGACCACAACTAAGATCGAAGAAACTCCCCCTTTGTCCTTGATGGCAAAACACAAATGGCTCTCCCCCTTATTGCCTCAATGACAAAGGATAGAAGAAAATGTGCATTGCCATAACACAATTGAGAAGCCAACCAAATACCATAAGAACCGGCTGTAAATAGAGCAATAGTGCAGCAAACATATTGAATAACTTCACATCACCAATGCAAGATAGAGCATCATACTGTAACAACACAACTTCACTCACTTCAAATGCACATAAATTATCATAGGAATCAGCAGTAACAACTCGTGCAATAACTCCCAATTCAAAATCATAAACTTAATAACATCATGCAGATAATCTATCTTCAAGGCATCACACCAAAGCTCTCACCTTTTGTTTCTATCAAAACATGAATTCAAGCAGCTTTCATATATATAACTTGCACTCACTTTCACACACAGCACTCAATTTCAAAGTTCAAAAATAAGTCCTAGCCATACACGATGAGGTTAATACTACCAGTCACCTTCCTTCATCGAAACACAAACATCAGAGCATATCCCATGAACATGCACAGTTCTCAAGACTGTTGTAGCAACCTACTTAGATCGCTATACCATACTCAGAAGACCAAAACACTCAATTTCTTCATAACAACTTGCAAAAGACATTGTAACTATCTTCATTCAGCATAGAATCTTAACTCAGCTTCTTCAAGCAATACCAAATAATATCATCATAGAAATAACTCATAACATCTGATACTCAAGAAATATTCAGGAACTCATCTATATGTCTCCACACCGCTCAAAGATGTCATAAGGGCATACCATTATTTCCAAAACCCAAACATCCAAAAAGTTCATTTAAAAACAGAGTGCACTATCATTTCAAAAGCTTCTGAAAACTATCAACCACTAGACCAAGCAAAAACATTCCTTAATGCAGAGATTTATCCATTACCTTTCAAATCGGATGATTACCTTTGTCAGAAATAACAAAAGGTTAAGGAATTTAAGCCATTTCTCTTCCTTAAAAAAAAATTGTCTAGTTTACTGGCAAGACACTAGATTCATCAGCACCTTAAAAATTGAGCATCAACCTCACCAGAGATCTATCAATGTACTTCTAACTTGTATTTCAAAAATAGAATGAAATAGTGGCATTTACAAGCCATTTCTCTTCATCTTATATCACCAAAAGCAAATACAAGATGTCATACCTCATTCTAGACTCCATAGGGGTAAAATATATTACTATAATAGACTCCCCCTGAGTCTTTTCTTCTTCTCAAGACCTGGAAGGAAACACTTGTGCAAGGAGTGCACAAGGAGTTTTCTCAGAAGCATCTTTATTGCTCTTCTTGTCATCTTGATTGCTCTTTCTTTTCCACTCCAAAGAAGACTTTTTCACTTGTTTGCTTAAAGTACCTGTCTTTCTATTGAATCTGCATTGTTGTACTTTATGTCCAATGTTATTACATCAGAAACAAATGACTTTGTGATTGTTCTGAGAAATAGAAGACTTTCTACAGACTTTTCCAGCATTGTTCCCTACATCATTATCACTTGTATTTATTCTACAGTCTCTTCTCAAGTGACCAAAATTGTTACAATTGTAACACACCACATTCTCATTTCTAGGGACATTAGACTGATTCTTATTTGACCATCTTATGCAATCAATTGCCTTATGACCATATTCATTACAAACATAACAATATCCTTGGAAATAATGATTATACCTGAATGAGTTATCATGCCAAGGATGTGAAGATCTAAAGACATTTTTCCTTTCTCTATGAATTCCTTTAGATTGTCTTCTAGTGTCAATGTTATCCTTTGATGCAGCAATACAGTAACCAAGATAACCTTCATTCTTGGTGTTTGCTTGGCTGTAAACTTCTTTCCATCTGAAGTAGTAAACATTGTTTCATGTTTAGATTTGTCTGCAGAGCTTTGTCCAACCTCATATCCCACTCCTGTAGGATCTTTAGAATGCTTTTGCCTGCCCAACATCTCATTCAATATATTAGTACTATGATCAAATTTCTGAAATTTACCAGATTGACCATTGAAACTTTCAAGCTCTTTTCTTAAAGCAAATACTTCCTCTTCAAGTTTTAGACAAACAATCTTTTTAATCTCCAAATCAGAACTCACAACATCTGCAATCCTCTTATGTTCTTCAATATCAATTTTCTGACTAATAATCATTTCATCCTTAAGAGTTAGTTCTTTTAACAAGGAATCATTATCTGAATATTTCTTTAAAGAATCAATCTCATTTTCTAGTTTATTACTGAATTCATCCTTGTCTTTTAACTTGACTTCCAAACTCTCTTTTTGCTGAAGTTTTCTTGTTAAAAGCTGGTTTTCATTTCTAAGCTGACTAATAGTATATAAGGCACATAGGAGTTCACCTTCCAAATCAACCTCACTTTCTGATTCGTCATATTCCTGTTCAGAGTTAACTTCATCCAAAGATTGATCTACTTTTACACTAGTTTCTTGATCATTTAAATATTCATTAATGATCTCCTTGTACTCCTTTTCAAAATTATGAAGGTTTACACCTTCTTCACTCTCAGATGTTTCAAATCTTATTTCAGTACCCAAAGATATCTCCTCCTGTAACTCACTATTCTGATTCATTTCAGTCAACTTGTCCCAAAATTCCTTTGCACTGCTGTACTGAATGACTTTTGTAATGAGTTTATTTGGAAAGTTATTAAGAATAGCATTTATAGCTCTAGTATTGGATTCAAGTGCTTTCTTCTCCTCAAGAGTGGAAGGAGATGTTGCAGATGTAGTACAACCCTTTTCTACTGCTACCCACACTTCAGATCCTTAAGAAAGTAAGTATGTTTCCATATAATAAAGTTTGTTTCTTCAAACTGAGGAGTTCCAAATCTAGGAAACTCTACCATTTCAGAGCTACTATTTATGAACTCTTCCTAATTGTTACTTATACAAGATTTAGGTTGAACATCATGAATAGCATTTTGCTGAGAATATCTTTTTCCCTTATTCCTTCTGTTCTTTCCCATATTAACCAAAGTACTCCAAGAGACCAGGAAAAATCCTAGGTGGTTTAGACCTATCAGAGAACCCTACGCTTCGATACCAATTGTTGGAGTTATAGACAGATACTAAGAGGGGGGGTGAATCAGTATCAAAACTTTTTCAACTTTGACCCAGTTTTTAATTCTAATTTCCTTTTCTTTCAATAATAGAGTAAAGTAATCACTTTTGAAAGCACAAAGACATGACAACATTAACTTAGTTTATTAGACAACTTATAAAAACATGATTTGAGTGAGATATCTTGCATTTCCCAAAACATAGCTCAGATTAGATCTCAATATTATTCTGATTAATGCATTCATGAGTTGAATGTAATCATTCATAAACACAATTGAGAACAACAATAAACCCAACTATGAACTGAAACAACAATCAACACAGAAAAGCAGTGAGCACACAGAAGAAAAAAGAGACAAGATTTGACGAGTGGAAAACCCTCCTAGGGTAGAAAAACCACTCCTAAACTGCCTTACTAGCTTAAACTTCAAAAAAACCACTTTTAACAATGCCTTATAGGCTAATTTATGAGCACCAACTCAAGGAGCACCAAACCCTCATTTACAGACACCAATCTCAAGGAGCACCAACCCCTCATTTAGAGACACCAATCTCAAGGAGCACCAACCCCTTACTCAGATTTCATAATTACACTCATAATATCAAAGGATCTCTCTATTTTCAGTTAAGCTCATATTTCTATGTTTTCACGTCTACAGAATACCCTAAGGATTACAACCAGAGAATTAATATCACCAGCCTTCACTATTTTCAACATAGGTTTATATATAAATTTCAAGTATGTCAGTTACGAAGAAATCTTCACAGAATGTGTTTCACAAGATTCTCAGATTCTCTTGCATATTTTTCAATATTAGACAGAATAATGACAGTCTATCGATGATGATAAAAATCAATAGTAACACTTATCCAGAGAGCTGCAAATCATCCAAAAAATGCAACAGCTCAAAAAGAAACTCGATGAATATCCTATTATGTAACCATTATGAGATTTGATACCAATCCATGATGACGACCACAGTGTTTTGAGTCTTCATAAACTATTCGCTGAGACAAGCAGAAAGTTCTGCCGAAGGAAATTGCACAGCCTGACATTCCTCTTAGTTAACACTTTCTCCATGAGCCATCAGAGTCAGGAAGAACACATAATGAAAACATCATGTCTCATCGATAGGCTTCCTTAGAGTATTATTCATTCACTAAGACATCAGCAAGTCTCTCACCGATATCTCCTTTAGTTTCATTCACTTTCACTGTGACCAAACGATATCAGAGAGACCTCTTGCAAACTTCATAATGTTTTGTCGAGAGTCACTTGATACACATTGTTGCCATGACAATTCAATACCTATGCCGAAGGCCTTTGTCATTTCCAAGTAGCCAAGACTATACATAGTCGGGGAGACCTTTCACAGACCACATCAAGTTTCACCAAAAGCCCTTTTGTCTCTAATGTGCCGCTGAGACATTCTGACAAGTATGTCGAAGGAAACTTTATCGCCAGTCATTCATCCCTCTGTTCGTCGTTGTAACCTCAACTGTCGAGGAGACATTATATAGAATACCTTTTATTTTACCGAAAGGCTTTATCCATTATGAGTCACTGTGACAAAAACACACTCTTGCCGAGATGTATCCTTCATCCGCCTTTGCCAAGACAATGTGTAGTCGGGGTGACATCTTGTAGAGCATCCTATGTCTTACCAAAATCTCACGTGATCATTCCTATCACCATGACATATCACTTTTGGGGAGACCTCATATAGATAACTTCGTTATACCGAAAAACTTTATCCACTGAGAGTCGCTGAGACAATACCAACCTTTCATTGAAAGTCATTCATTAGACTTTGTCACCAAGACTTGACGGGTTCGTTGAGACTCTACATCGAAACACATGAGTTTTACCGAAATGTATTTCATTATCAGTGGTCGGCAAGACACAACAGTTCTCTCACCGAAAAGTAACCTTCATTCTTATGAGTGTCGGTATAGCATACTGTCATCGAGGAGACCTCTCCTCGAATGCTTGAGTCATACCGAAAGGTTTCTTTTGTTTTATGCATCGCCGAGACTTATCAATTCCTATCCTGACATTGTCCATATGAATTCCATCGGTGAGACCCACAGCGTTCGCTATGACATTATATCGATGCCACCACTCTTGTCGATGTGTTCCCATTCATCCTCCGGTTGGTAAGACATAACAAAATCGCTATGACATTTCAGCGAACCCACAACCTTTGCTAATAAGACTTCCACATGCTCTAGTCAGGGTGACAATATGATTTCGCTGTGACCTCAACCCAATGGCCAAACTCATGCCAATAAAGAACACTTTTCTGTCACCGAAACCAAAGACAAGTCTTGCCAAAATAACCTTTCTTGTGCCGGTCGCCAAGACAACAGGAATGTCACGCCGAAATCAGGCTGTATGTTAAATTCAATCGACATGACATCAAAAATGTCTTGCAGATAGGCAACATAGACATTTCAAAGTGGATTGGGCAGACCCTGCCATACTCATGCCGAAGAGTGTAAGCCTAAATGAGAAACAACCAAAAACATTAGAAAAAAGAGATGTCAGAACCAAGGTAACTGTAATGCCTTTAATAATCTGAGTTCAAGGAATGTAATCAAATGGCTTGTAATCATGTGAAATATACCTATGGTATGCAAGGAGAACCATCCTGACAAAGAAACCATCTGTCAAACTCTATCAGTCAAAGAAATAGCATTCATAACATGAACCAGAGATCTCATCACCATGAAATTGAATCATAACCAATAACTGTCTATAATAGCCAAGAGACATTAAAGAATCCAAACTGAGACTGAATATAAAAGCGAACCAACCGAAAGGGATTTTGTCATCAAGGACAAACCATACGACCACAACTAAGATCCAACAAACTCCCCCGTTGTCCTTGATGGCAAAACACAAATGGCTCTCCCCCTTTTTGCCTCAATGACAAAGGATAGAAGAAAATGTGCATTGCCATAACACAATTGAGAAGCCAACCAAATACCATAAGAATCGGCTGCAAATAGAGCAATAGTGTAGCAAACATATTGAATAACTTCACATCACCAATGCAAGATAGAGCATCATACTGTAACAACACAACTTCACTCACTTCAAATGCACAGAAATTATCATAGAAATCAGCAGTAACAACTCGTGCAATAACTCCCAATTCAAAATCAGAAACATAATAACATCATGCAGATAATTTATCTTCAAGGCATCACACCAAAGCTCTCACCTTTTGTTTCTATCAAAACATGAATTCAAGCAGCTTTCATATATATAACTTGCACTCACTTTCACACACAGCACTCAATTTCAAAGTTCAAAAATAAGTCCCAGCCATACACGATGAGGTTAATACTACCAGTCACCTTCCGTCATCGAAACTCAAACATCAGAGCATATCCCATGAACATGCACAGTTCTCAAGATTGTTGTAGCAACCTACTTAGATCGCTATACCATACTCAGAAGACCAAAACACTCAATTTCTTCATAACAACTTGCAAAAGACATTGTAACTATCTTCATTCAACATAGAATCTTAACTCAGCTTCTTCAAGCAATACCGAATAATATCATCATAGAAATAACTCATAACATCTGATACTCAACAAATATTCAGGAACTCATCTATATGTCTCCACACCACTCAAAGATGTCATAAGGACATACCATTATTTCCAAAACCCAAACATCCAAAAAGTTCATTTAAAAACAGAGTGCACTAGCATTTCAAAAACTTTTGAAAACTGTCAACCACTAGACCAAGCAAAAACATTCCTTAATGCAGAGATTTATCCATTACCTTTCAAATCGGATGATTACCTTTGTCAGAAATAACAAAAGGTTAAGGAATTTAAGCCATTTCTCTTCCTTAAAAAAAATTGTCTAGTTTACTGGCAAGACACTAGATTCATCAGCACCTTAAAAATTGAGCATCAACCTCACCAAGGATCTATCAATGTACTTCTAACTTGTATTTCAAAAATAGAATGAAATAGTGGCATTTACAAGCCATTTCTCTTCATCTTATATCACCAAAAGCAAATACAAGGTGTCATACCTCATTCTAGACTCCATAGGGGTAAAATATATTACCATAATAGACTCCCCTTGAGTCTTTTCTTCTTCTCAAGACCTGGAAGGAAACACTTGTGCAAGGAGTGCACAAGGAGTTTTCTCAGAAGCATCTTTATTGCTCTTCTTGTCATCTTGATTGCTCTTTCTTTTCCACTCCAAAGAAGACTTTTTCACTTGTTTCCTTAAAGTACCTATCTTTCTATTGAATATGCATTGTTGTACTTTATGTCCAATGTTATTACATCCGAAACAAATGACTTTGTGATTGTTCTGAGAAATAGAAGACTTTCTACTGACTTTTCTAGCATTGTTCCCTACATCATTATCACTTGTATTTATTCTACAGTCTCTTCTCAAGTGACCAAAATTGTTACAGTTGTAACACACCACATTCTCATTTCTAGGGACATTAGACTGATTCTTATTTGACCATCTTATGCAATCAATTGCCTTATGACCATAGTCATTACAAACATAACAATATCCTTGGAAATAATGATTATACCTGAATGAGTGATCATGCCAAGGATGTGAAGATCTGAAGATATTTTTCCTTTCTCTATGAATTCCTTTAGATTGTCTTCTAGTGTCAATGTTATCCTTTGATGCAGCAATACTGTAACCAAGATCAGCCTTCATCCTTAGTGTTTGCTTGGCTGTAAACTTCTTTCCATCTGAAGTAGTAAACACTGTTTCATGTTTAGATTTGTCTGTAGAGCTTTGTCCAACCTCATATCCCACTCTTGTAGGATCTTTAGAATGCTTTTTCCTGCTCAACATCTCATTCAATATATTAGTACTATGATCAAATTTTTGAATTTTACTAGATTGAGCATTGATACTTTCAAGCTCTTTTCTTAAAGCAACTACTTCTTCTTCAAGTTTTAGACAAACAATCTTTTTAATCTCCAAATCAGAACTCACAACATTTGCAATCCTCTTATATTCTTCAATTTCAATTTTTTGACTAATAATCATATCATCCTTAAGAGTTAGTTCTTTTAACAAGGAATCATTATCTGAATATTTCTTTAAAGAATCAATCTCATTTTCTAGTTTATTACACAATTCATCCTTGTCTTTTAACTTGACTTCCAAACTCTCTTTTTGTTGAAGCTGTCTTGTTAAAAGCTGGTTTTCTTTTCTAAGCTGCCTAATAGTATCTAAGGCACATAGGAGTTTACCTTCCAAATCAACCTCACTTTCTGATTCGTCGTATTCTTGTTCAGAGTTAACTTCACCCAAAGATTGATCTATTTTTACACAAGTTTCTTGATCATTTAAATATTCATTAATGATCTCCTTGTACTTCTTTTCATAACTATGAAGGTTTACACCTTCTTCACTCTCAGATGTTTCACAACTTATTTCAGTATCCAAAGATATCTCTTCTTGTAATTCACTATTCTCATTCATTTTAGTCAACTTGTCCCAAACTTCCTTAGCACTGCTATAATGAATGACTTTTGTAATGAGTTTATTTGGAAAGTTATTAAGAATAGCATTTATAGCTCTAGTATTGGATTCAAGTGCTTTCTTCTCCTCAAGAGTGGAAGGAGATGTTGTAGATGTAGTACAACCCTTTTCTACTACTGCCCACACTTCAGATCCTACAGAAAGTAAGTATGTTTCCATATAATAAAGTTTGTTTCTTCGAACTGAGGAGTTCCAAATCTAGGATACTCTACCATTTCAGAGCTACTATTTATGAACTCTTCCTCATTATTCCTTATACTAGATTTAGGTTGAACATGATGACTAGCATTTTGCTAAGAACATCTTTTTTCCCTTATTCCTTACGTTCTTTCCCATATTAACAAAATTACTCAAGAGACCGAGGAACAATCCTAGGTGGTTTTAGACCTATCGAGAGGACCCTACATACGATACCAATTGTTAAGAGTTATGGGCCGGAATCTTGAGAGGGGGTGAATCGATATCAAAAAATTTTCAACTTTGACCAGGTTTTTAATTTTTATTTCCTTTTCTTTCCTTATGATAGAGTAAAGTAATCACTTTTGAAAGCACAAGATAGCGAGCAACGATGCTTTCGATCTATTAGACAACTTATGAAAACATGATTTGAGTGAGATATCTTGCGACTCCCCAAAACATAGCTCAGATTAGATCTCAATATTGATACGATTAATGCATTCATGAGTTGAATGTAATCATTCATAAATAAATTGAGAACAACAATAAAGCCCAACTATGAACTGAAACAACAATCAACATAGAAAAGTAGTGAGCACATAGAAGAACAAAGATTTGCTGAGTGGAAACCCTCCTGGGGTAGAAAAACCACTCCTAAACTGCCTTACTCGATTAAACTTCAAAAACCACTGTTAGCAATGCCTTATAGGCTAATTTCTGAGCACCAACTCAAGGAGCACCAAACCCTCATTTAGAAACACCAATCTCAAGGAGCACCAACCCCTCATTTAGAGACACCAATCTCAAGGAGCACCAACCCCTTTCTTAGATTTTAGAATTACACTCATAATTTCATTGGATCTCTCTGTTTTCAGTTAAGCTCATATTTCTTTGTTTTCTCGTCTATAGAATACCCTAAGGATTACAACCAAAGAATTACAATCACCAACCTTCACTGTTTTCAACATAGGTTTATATATACATTTCAAGTATGTTAGTTACAAAGAATGTGTTTTACACAAGAAACTCATATTCTCTTGCTGATTTTTGAATATGAGGCAGAATAATGAAAGTCTGTCGATGATGATAAAAATCAATAGTAACGCTTATCCAGAGAGCTACAAATCATACAAAAAAAATGCAACAGCTCAAAAAGAAACTCAATGAATATCCTGTTATGTAACCGTTCTGAGATTTGATACCAATCCATGATGATGACCACAGTGTTTTGAGTCTTCGTAAACTATTCGCTGAAACAAACAAAAAGTTCTGCCGAAGGCAATTGCAGCGCCTAACATTCCTCTTAGTTAGCAGCTTTTCGCCATGAGCCATTATAGTCGGGAGAAGAACACATACTTGAAAACATCATGTCTCATCGGTAAAGAGCTTCCTTAGAGTATTATTCATTCATTGAGACATTAGCAGGGTTGGTGCTCCTTGAGATTGGTGTCTCTAAATGAGGGTTTGGTGCTCCTTGAGTTGGTGCTCAGAAATTAGCCTATAAGGCATTGTTAAAAGTGGTTTTTGAAGTTTAAGCTAGTAAGGTAGTTTAGGAGTGGTTTTTCTACCCCAGGAGGGTTTTCCACTCGACAAATCTTTTGTCACTTTGTTCTTCTATGTGCTCCCTTTGATTTTTACGTGTTGATTGTTGTTTAGAGTTCATAGATGGGTTTTATTGTTGTTCTCGAATTACGTTTTATGAATGATTACATTCAACTCATGAATGCATTATCGAATAATATTTGAGATCTGTCGAAGGCTATGTTTGTGAAATGCAAGATGATGGAGCCTCAAATTTACATCCTAGGTTTCCTTTTATTATTAGCTTGTCTTGTTTATCCGGATGGTACCTAGGGCTGGAATTATTGCTTTGCTTTCATGAACCCTTGGTGTCCTGTCTTTGGTATAGGTCTTTTCTGTCGTTACCTTTTGGAGGAGGTTTTAAAACAACTTATGTCTCATTGAATCGTCTAGGCTTGGCCCCTTTTAATAAAATGATAAATATTATCGTTGGCCTCCTTTTATTTACTAAGGTCTAAGTCGGTCCGTGCCTTATGCTTTTAAAAACAACATTGATTCATCGACTATCGTTGCCCTAAGCAGTGTCCCCTTCCTCTTTTTTTTCTTCTAAGAAATGTTTAATGTTTTGTAGGGGTTATTTGATAACCATTGATATCCCCGCGGTTGATCCTGACCCCTCCCCGTGATCCCGTGATGACATCACCACTGGCTACTTGGTGATTGCAATATAGCGGGCAGGTGCCACGTGTCCCAGGCTGCCGATGTTGCAAAAGTAAATAAAGTTTTAATAAATATCAGACTTTAGTGCATTATCAAGCGGGTTACTAAATCATATGGGTGATGCACGTGCTCATAATCAACGGCGATGTTTTAATCTTGATGAAAATGCTGCTTAGTGGATTGGTATTGATAATATTCCTTATTTTGTATGATTGTGATCACCGATGAAGAGGATCAACGGTTGCCCACCATCACATGATCTTAAACTGAAGGAAGTTTAATGATCGCAATATCGCGGGTGGGCGCCACGTGTATTTTCTTAGTGCTGTGTATTATGGTGGGCCCTTGAAGATGATGTGGAGGTGTTGTCAGCCTTTTTAAGGAGGACCGTTCGATGATCTAATAGAAACAAGAGATCAACGGCGAAGATTTAAATTTATGTCAAATTGTAATTGAAGCCATTGGTGTGGTATGCGAGTAAGCTTTAATGGTGGACAAGACGTCTACAGGCCATTTTTCATAAAATTTAAGTGTTTAATTGCAGATTGCTTTCACCATTAAGGCGTTAAGGCATTTTTGAAGCTATCCAGAGCCAAAGATAGAGTTCTCAAAGCAACTACAGCAAGGGTTTGTTTACCTATAGAACACGAAATTCTGTGAGTTATTTTATCACTGTTCTGTTTGAATGTGATTCTTGTGGAAAGCTATGTTGTGTTGATCAAATTTTTTTTGGATTAAGATTCTAGGGTTACTGTTTCTTTTAATTGTGGGAAATTGCAAAATTCCACTGTAATTTTGTTTTGGGTAGCCCTAGTTGTTCATAATTTGATCTTAGGAGAAGCCCTAGTTGTTTGAAATGGCACCGACAAAACAACATTCTGGCCATATTGACTACTTACAAAGGAACCTATATGATGATTTCCTTGACCAATTCCCTTTGTCAACCAGCGATAAAAAGAGGGGTTTAGTTTTAATGAGAGGGACTGCCTTAGGTGAAGGATTGAGATACAAAACCTATAACATTACGGATGCTAGGGTACCAATGACAGGTTTGGAATTGTTTAAAAGATGGTATGGCCAGCGGAATGCACCTCATCCTTTTTCAAATGGTTGGAGGTATGATATGGGAAAGCTTGTGGTACCAAATGTGTTTCTTGATATCGACCTCCTCAGGGCAGTGGCTACAAGATATGATCCTGTCACAAGGATTATAAGGGATAATGATGGTGAGGTTTTACTGAATATAGATGCAGATGTGATTTAGCAGGTTTTTGATTTGAGTGAATATAGCTCATTCTTGGTCTAGATAGACCTTGAGGAAATGAAGCAAGAATGTGCCAAAACACAACCTCTTTTTTGATCAAAATTGCTTCCCCCTCATCTAGCCAGGGCGGGCAGTTCAACATTTCATATCAGCCCGACTGATCAGGAAACTTTCAGATTAAGTTTTTTTGCTGATCATTTCTTGGAAAATTTCTATTCACTTTGCCAAGTTTTAGGTTTCAGCCCTAGTACTGTGATTCCCATTTCCTATATGTTTATGGGGGCTCAAATTCAGCATCCCAATTTTTTTGTAATATATGACTATGCTTCTTTCCTTGCTGAAAGGATACATGAGGGTTTGTTGAACTTATATGTGGGGGACACTAGTACTCCTTTCTTTTGGTACTCCTTATTAATGCACATGTTATTATATGAGAATGTCGATTTCTTCTCAAATAAAATGGAGTTGAGGCAAGAGGTGAATGGAGAGAGATTATCGGTATAGGCTTGGAGTGTAGACCTGTCTTGCAACAAGGGAGGTGCTAGTTATGTGTAGTTTGATAACTATTTTTCTTCTAGGCTCAGGGCTAGACTAATGGTGAATGTGCCAAGAATTCCTGAGAATTTGCACGATTTTCTCTGACCTAAAGAAAGAAAGCCTGATTTGAAGGTATGTCATAATTGGGGTGACATCATTCCATACCCTGTAAGCACTATCTTAAGGGTTTATGGCTTCCAAGGAGCTCCTCATATTCTACCATACAATGTACCTTCAAGGATGGGATTTGCAGAGGTCTTGTGGCAGCTGGGTTGCATCCATGAGGATAATTTGACAGGAAGAGGAAAAGGGACTTTGTTCCCTGATTATACTGTTGTTTCAGATTTTATATTTTCCAAGGGAGGATGGGTTCATTTTGATAGATATTTTGATGATTACTATTTGAATAATGGATCTGTGAGGCAGCATGACCCTAAGGGATTCTTTGCTTTGTTCAGACAAAGAATTAAGGGTGGCAAGTTTGTCCATGTTTTCAATTTTCTTGAAGATTTGATTAGGAATGAGTTTGATTTGAGCAAGAAAGAATTAAATAAAGAGAAATGGATTGCCTATGAGAAAATGATGGCCATGGTGCATAAGTTGGATCCAAAGTATGATCCACTAATGGAGTTCACTCCATTTCATAAAAGAATTGATTTCCTGATGAATAATTTTAGAGAAATCATGAACACCCTAAGAACTAAAAAGATAAATTTGGAGGTGGACTTGAAAATTCAAGGATTGGAGGTGAGGCTTGAGGAAGAAAGGCCAACTTATCAGCCACCAAGGGATAGGCCTTTATAGAGAAGGAAGAGAGATGATAGCAGTGATGAAGGGGCAGGAGACAAAAAAGGCAAACAAATAATGAAAGCATCATCACAATCTGGTCATGGGATCAGAAAGCCTGGGGGAATAAAAATTGTGGATCTTGATTCACCACCTAGGGATGACCCTATGGAGCCGTCATCAGAGCCAAGCCTTAAGAGGCAAAGAATTGAGGAATCACAAGAGGCTCTGGTGGATGAGATAATTGTAACTAATCAGGACATGCAGGTTGGCATCCCCTCCCCTCCTAGATCAGGACAATTGGTGTTGACTGATATGGATATAAAGGGGCAGTGTGTACAAGATGCAAGGATGGTGGCCTGCAAGGCATTGTTGGATGATGATGCCTTCGTAAAAACTCCTATTTTATTGTAGTTGGTGTGGAGGATGAAATTTGAAGAGTATTAGGACAAATGAAAGAGGAGGAGGGAATCAAGACCTAACAGATCTGACCAAGAGAATGATGATGAGGTCAAGGCCAAATTGATGGAACAATTCAAGAAAATCACTCCTGATGAAGGAAGGAAACTTGTGTTTTAGGCTGGTGTCTTACTTCTCCCTGAATGGGACATAGCTGATGCTGTAGCATTCAATGCTATCATGCAATCCAAGCATCCTATGCAAGGTAATGAAGAGGAAGTCAAGGCATCCCTACAGGACTCTGCCTTTAGTGAGGAATATGAAACTTTAGCAATATGGTCATTGGCACCTCAAGGCAGAAAACCGAATGTGGCTGATATCAATCCAAATCTAAGGGGTGGGCTTATCATCAAGAGAGTTTCTGAAACCTCCATGACATAGGCCACAATCTTGACACTGAATGTGGCCAAATTGGCCTAGAAGACAACTGAAAGAGATGAGGCTAAAAAGAAAATCTTGATGGAAAAATACAATGCAATAATTGGGGAATATAGTAGAATGCAACAAAGAAATATTGAATTGTAGTTTGAAGTAGATAGACTAAGGTATGGGCAGGTGGGAGAATCCTCGAGTGCCCCTGCTACCAGGGAAATGCATACTACTTCGGGGGCATTGCCCCCTGTTGTCCCAATTATTTCTACTCCTGGATCCCCAATTCAGACACCTATTGATAGCCCTGCACCAGGGCCAATTGAAGATGAAGTTGAGTACTCTGTAGATCCTACCAAAAGGAAAATGATGAATAAGATCACAGAATTACAAGATGCCCTAAGGGCAAGTGAGGATGGGGTTGTGGCTAAACATAATGAGGTGGTTGACATTGTTTTGAGGCATTTAAATGAGAAGATTGATTCTAGGTTGCGAGTTATACATTCTTTATATTCTTTATTCTTGGGAGGAATACAAAACATTAACATAGATAGGGAAATAGTTCTACCCTTGGTTGAGAAGTGGATCCCTAGGGCCACTGATTTAGATATTATGCTTAAGGCTTCTAGATTTGATGTGAATAATAGGCCTCAATCATTAAAGCCTACTCAAATCTTTGTGAAATCATTGAAGGGATTCCAGGCCTTGCCTGATGATTTGAGTAAGAAAATTAGGGAATTAATAAAGGGTTTTGATGATTGGAATGACACTTTCCTACCAGATATAATAGATACACAGGGAAATGTGAAGACACTGCAACAATGGCAGGAAAGGACAGAGGAGGTTATTAATGCACAAATCAAATTAATCTATGATGACTCAGATCATGACTTGTTGGTAAGTAGTATGGATAAAATAATTAACACCAACATGTTCTTAGAGTCATTTGAAAGAGAGGCAAATCAAGTTGCAGTGAAATTCACACCTTACAGTACCAAGATGAGGGAGGTGGTGAATTTTAATTGGCCAATAGATGAAGAATATCAGAGTTGGGTTGACAAATACTTAACTGAAGAGGAGTGAAACGGTGTATATTACTGGCAACTGACAGCTCAACGGTTATGATATAACTGATTTTGGTTTTGTTCCATGGTGGCTTTGGGCACAGATTTTCAGGTATAACAAATGTTGTGGTTATTATGTAATGAATAGAATCAACAGAAAGATGCTCCAGAACTTGGTGGTTGTGATTTCAGTTTTGAACTGGCACATAGTGGTCCAATTGATCGGTGACATGTGTAATTTCTGGCCCAATGCTTGTTGCTCCTTCATTTTCTATAAGAAGGATTTCAAGGCCAGAAAAGTGGTGGGCAAGTCATATTTTTTAAGGTCGAGTCTAGGTATAGCTGCAGAGTGAATTGTAAGAATATTTGTAAATGTTAAGGCAATTAAGGTTAGGGGTTATTTTGTAAATGGTTTTAGACTTATGAAGATTGCATGTTTTATAACAGTACTAGCATTTAAGCTATGATGATATATCTCGAGCTCGAGTCTCTCCTCTATATAAACATATCATGATTTTGAATAAAATAATCAAGGATTATGATGTTCATCTCATCATTTTGGTGTGTGTGCTTTCTATCTTGGCTTTAATTCAAACAATTAATTAAAATGGTTGGATGGAATTATGGATGGGTATGTTTGTAAAGGGATTTAGTAAGAAGTATTGGGTTGGGACAGAAATTGATATTATTGTAATGCAATATTGTCAGGGATCATATATGCTAAGTATTTAAATATGTTGTCGAATTGTGAATGTTCTTGTGTTTGAATCCGCAAGGGTATATGGAACTGATCTAAATTGTACAAGTTTGTGGGGCTTTGTATCTATTTGTCTTTGTTTTGGGCTTGCTACCAAATTACAAATAAATGATTATCATACGTTACAGAATAATGTTATAATTATCTCATGCTCCAAGTAGCCGATATTATTGGTGAAAGGACAATTTATTTAGTGATATCCTATTTTGTTGAGCCATTTGTGGGATTATCTATGATTTTTTAATGAATTTTTATGAATTTGGTGCAGAGATCATAAACACATTATAGGGACCACTCTCTTAGGTCTTGCAAAGCCCGAAGTGTAGGAGGTTATCTTAACATCCTCGTTAATTGGTCCAGGTCCTCCGAGCTGCCCTTGATTGGAATTGGAAATTCCATAGGTAGATTAGGAGACAAACCTAGTTAACAACATAAAAACCAACAAGATAATATATCAAATCATGTTTCATAAGGTTTGTCTAATAGACTAAGTTAATGTTGTCATATCTTTGTACTTTCAAAAGTGATTACTTTACTCTATTGTTGAAAGAAAAGGAAATCAGAATTAAAAAACTGGGTCGAAGTTGAAAAAGGCGATCGCGATTCCGCCCTCTAGGTATCTATCATAACTCCAACACTTCTCCAGTGTGTTTGAGCTTTGTCACTTCAAGCTACCGACAACATTCCACCTGATCATTGCAAACCCTGGACATATTCTCCATGTGATTTTTTGCCTATCGTTCCCTAATGAGGGCTTTGAAATAATGAAATAAAAAATGCCTTTTACCAAGTTTTGAAAATAATCTTTTAACCTTTAGTATACTCGACAACCTTGTGCTTAGAAAACTCTTATGACATATTTTAGCATGCTCGACTTTCCAATAGAAAACTTTTTATGTCACTTTCAGTGCCCGATTCCTTTTACAAGGTGATTGCTAGCAATGCCATAACTTATAAACCATATAGTAAATCAAAGATCTCATAACCATATAAAATGTCGATTACCTTAGAAAACCATGGAAGTATGTATTGGCAATGCCACAAATAAATGTGTGTATCAACTTCCTTAAACAATATCATTACATTTGAATGTAACAAGGAAGCTTAAGAATCCTTAGCAAAATAATATGAATATACTTGAATCACCTTATTTGATCAATTTGAAATACTTCAAGTGCAAAGACCATAGTGATATCAATGATTCCAATGCAACCAAACTGATCCAAAAGTCATCTCAAGAAGCTAGATGTAAACATCATTATACAAATCAAGTATAAATATCATGAATGCCCTAAAACAATACAGTAGTGCAATAATATGAGATTAATAATGCACTAATATATCATTCAAAGACAAACTAATAATAACCAACTGAATATACTTGTGACTTGTAACCTTGAAGGATCAAACTGAAAATCATCCAGTCAAAACACTATGACCATCATCATATATCAAAAACCTGAATCAAAATCCTGTAATTGCATGAATCAAAATCATGTAACTGCAACATATCATTCACCAAAAGACATTGCATCATCATATACCTACAACATATCATTTAACAACCACATGTGAATAAACCAATGTAATTGTATATCATATCATACATGTAACTACATATCAAAGAACCAGTTTTTTCTTCAAGGACAAACCAATATCAAAACAAGCCGGAGATGCATGTGTAGGATCATCATGGAGAAAAAACAAGCCTTAAATTAAGCAAAAGATTTAGAAAAATTAGAGTTAGACAACTTGGCCGGTAAAAATTTGGAATAAGTTATCTATATTATTCAAAAATAATGTAAGAATAGAATTCAGCAAATTGAATATGGTTTCTAAACTTCACTAGGTTTATTTTAAAAAACTATTTGGTGAAAATTTAAAATTTCAAAAGTAGTACTTAAATTTTAGAGGAAAAACCAGGAGTAAGGTGTCTTCGATCACCCTAACCACAATAAAATAAATAAATATTTTTTTTATAATATTTTAGAAATGAGTAGAGGACTCATGTCTAAGTGTGATGCATATTTTTTGTAATTTTTTCCAAGTAAATAATTAATTATAAAAAATTTTATTACAACTTTTAAAATATAAAAATTGTATGTCTAACCACACCATAACTTGGTCAAAAATTCATGAAATTCATTTTTTCTTTTTTTAATCTATAGTAGTGTGAAGCATAAGAATGTGATGCATGTTTTGGATTCAAAATGTGATACCGTTTGAAAGCTATAGATGTTTTTAGATTGACCTATCAATCAAGACATTAGTTGTAATTCAAATAGAAATGAATAATAATTATTTATTAAATTCAAGTAAAACATAATTATATTGGTGGAAAGCTGAGAATCTCCTTTAAAAACCCTTTTCATTTCATCAATTTTGGGTAAAAAGTCGTCGACCACGCACCCCTCTGAAAATACCCATCATATTGCCACTTACGGCCCATCGGCAATCCCTACACATACTCCGAAAGCCACCACTAGTTTTTGTATTGTTTAAACTATCAACAACTTCCAATGAACCTTATCTAATGAAATTCAACTTCACATGTCTAATTGTAGAAGACTCCATGTTAGCTACTATTGATGTAAGAGGGTGAAATTTGTTAGGATTAAGCTCTATTTGATGATCAATTTGTCTTTCTAGTGTTAACCCAACAAATATATCTTGAACTATGGTTTATATGTGATATCTACTTGGTGTCATTCAACTTGTTAGTGTAATTTTTTATGAGAACTGTAGCAGTTTTGAAGCTTGATATTAATGATAATGGATAAACCATTCTTGTCTTCATATAGATTTATTGTTTTCCACTTGGAAATCATAACACATGGTCTATTTTTTGTGGCCTAAAATGTCATATTCATATAGCCACTTCCACCTAATATTGGATCAGATTATCTCAAACACAACCATCATTGATTCAACTAATTCACCATGAATAAGGTGCCCCAATAGTTTATAAATTTAATTTTCTGGTAATATTTTCAAATTACGAGTTATGAAGCCACCCAAAGTATAAAATTATGAGACATGTATGGGGACATCCTCATATATCTTTGAAATATACGTATACATTGAAATTTTTTCCTATAAAAGAAAAATTCAACAATGATTGAAACTATCAGCTACATTCTATTCCAATCATGATGAATTTTTCCATAGTTGAAATTGTTGAGACAGTTCTATAATCGACCAAAAGCATCAGCTGCAAACATTCTTCTACTTCTTCACCTCTTTTCACTTAACTCTGCTAGAGAATATTTTATAGCATGATTGATCTCTAAACCACTTGGCTATGAGTGTTCATCCAAACATTTTCAACCCACTACTCCTAAAAGATTTCCCCTCAACCAGAATTTTCACAACTTTACCATGCTTTTAACTTACAATCACCCTTGAAAATTCCTCTCATTTAAGTTGTTTCTTCACAAATGGTTGTTACAACACCTAGACATAACACACAACCTTGGGGGAAACAAAATAGTACACCCAAAACTTTCCAACCACCATGATTTACCAAGCGAATCAAGGATAAAATTCACTAAATTTTTAGAAGACAGATATGTTCATCTAGATTGACCAATGCATGCATTTTCAAATTTATCTTCCTGATCACATTATTGTTGAAGCAGCTCAAATTGTCCATACAACATTGTTTTCATAATAGGACTTCTAAATGCTGAATACAACAATCAAGAAACATGACACTTATGAACATCAAACCTTAGCATTTAGACCAATAAAGTTTCTCGAGTACATTATTTTTTCTCATCATACTTCACACTGGCATTTATATAGACATGATGCAATGCTTTGTTGAACCCAGTCTTCTAGCATGATATGTTTTACATGATTTGACAAAATGTTAGAATCTTATCTTGAAATTGGTCTTATTATAATATAATGCATTTGACTTGTCCTACCCATCTTCATAATCAAATAATGGCCCAACAAATGCAGAGACAGTGCTATGATTAGCGAGAGACAAAATGATAATTCCAAATAAAGGATTTAACATCTATATAGTACACTCTAGAAGATAGTCCTTTATGAAAAACTAATATTAAAGCACCTCTATAAATCATCCATAAGGCAATTCAGTTACATTATTTGGAGGATGGAAATTTACACTTTGTGCATGTTTCCAAGGTGAAATATTTTCACGTACAAACATATTCCCCTCATTCTTCAAGACTATATAATATCACACTATCTTTGAGGCCCAAGATGTAATTATTTATTGTGAGTCCAATGTAACATCTAACCTATTTATAGAGTATAACTGGTGCTTCCAATTGTTTGATTGGTATGCACCCACAACTAGAGGGTATATATGGAAAGCTTGAGCATAGGTCCTTTGAAGCTCAAGCAATCTCCAGAGTTAGAGAAGTTCCCCTATCTTAATGCTATCCAAAATTCCTAGGGAGCATGGGGAATAAGTGGCAGTGAAAAAAGGTGAGAAAAAAATACAATGAATACAAAAATTTGAGAAAGGGGCGATCCACAAAAATACTGTGTGATTACTCCCAAGGGAACAAGATATGCCCAAAATAGTGCAAAATCTCAACATGCAATAAAATAGATATAGTAAACTATTAATGTTGGAAATAAGAAATGTAAAACTCTAGTGAGGCTAAACCTTCCATATAGAAGTCAAGACTAAGACCAGAATAAAAAAATCCTCAAAATATTATATTAAACACTTCTGACTAGTCACAATACACAAAAGAATAGCTCTCCAAGGTCAAATCAAAAACTCATAACTGAACTCAAATATGAATCCCAAGTTTATAATTTTATCAACAAATAGAAAACTATTACTAGTATTGATGGAAACAAGTGTAGAATGATGATAGAAGGCTACAAAGATTCAAGCCAAAATTCAAATTTGTAATAAATTTAATGCTATAATAAGTACAAGAGATTATAGCCATCAAGGGGGTGATCGTTTTTTTCTACCCACAACATTCTTTCTAAACTAACAAGAGATTAGTGCCTTGGTGATTAAACAATGAATTTTGGACACCACTCAATCAAATACAACAATCACAAAGAGTTCATCTGAGAAAGGAGGGCATACATTTGTATGAAATAGAACAAAAAAGACAAAAACATAGGGCACACCTATTCTATTGTTGAATGTTGTCATTTGTCCAAGATCCTTATTGTTGTTGCTTGCCCAAGATCCTAGACTTTTCTAAAAATCCCCTTGTCATTTCTGATGTGAGAAACCCCTGTTTGAAGTTTCATAAAAAGGAAAAATGCATGTCAAATATTTAGGGGGGGAAAATGAAAAAGAAGAGGGAAATAAAAAATTTATTTTAGAAAAAGTATTTTTTTTATTGTCTTAATTTA
>VDFB02086081.1:212159289-212387169 GCA_007258455.2 Sequoia sempervirens | reverse complement strand
GCATGGACAGGTAAAAAGGTGAGTTATTCTTTTCTCAAAACCTTCGGTTGTGAAGCATTTGAACATGTAGATTCTGAAAATAGAACCAAGCTTGATGCAAAATCAAATAAATGTATATTTGTTAGATATGGCATTGATGAATTTGGTTATAGGCTTTGGGATTTTGAAAATCAGAAAATTGTGATAAGCAGGAATGTCATATTCAATGAAAAAGTGTTGTACAAAGGTCAGTTGCAGCAGCATGAGAAGAAAGAAAATGATTATGCAGTGTTGGATGATACTCCAAACAACAATGTTTCAGTGGTTTCTCATGCTCTGCAACAACAGCAACAACAAATACCACAAACTCCAGTGAATGTTAGACGATCTTCAAGGATAAGTAGACCTCCGAAAATATTTTCTCGCTCTTTGTATTCTATTTTATTAACTGATGTTGGTGAACCGGAATGTTATGATGAAGCTATGCAGGTGGATGCCAAGATTCAGTGGGAGCATGGAATGGAAGAAGAAATGGTCTCCTTGCTGAAAAATCAGACTTGGAAATTATGCAAATTGCCTACAGGTAAAAAGGCTTTATCAAACAAATGGGTTTATAGGCTGAAAGAGGATGAGGATGGAGGTAAGAAAAAATTTAAAGCCAAATTAGTTGTAAAGGGATTTGCACAGAAAAAGGGTATTGATTTTGATGAAATATTTTCTCCAGTTGTTAAAATGACTTCTATTTGTACTATTTTAAGTATTGTGGCTGTTGAAGATTTGCA
Organism: Sequoia sempervirens; assembly: GCA_007258455.2. Classification (NCBI taxonomy): domain Eukaryota; kingdom Viridiplantae; phylum Streptophyta; class Pinopsida; order Cupressales; family Cupressaceae; genus Sequoia; species Sequoia sempervirens. The sequence goes on along the minus strand of VDFB02086081.1, from coordinate 212,386,408 downwards.
TTTAGAGCAGCTTGATGTTAAAACAACATTTCTCCATGGTGATTTGGAAAAGGAAATATATATGGAACAGCCACAAGGATTTGAGGTCAAAGGTAAGGAGAAACTAGTGTGCAGATTGAAGAAAAGTTTATATGGCTTAAAGCAAGCACCTCGACAATGGTATATTAAATTTGATAGTTTTATGGTTGAGCAAAGCTATAGTTGGTGTAATTCAGACTATTGTGTTTATTTTAAGAGGTTAGATGATGATAGCTACATTATTTTATGTTTATATGTTGATGATATGCTTGTAGCGGGGTCTAACATAGATCACATAAGGGAGTTAAAACAGCAGTTAGCAAATTCATTTGCTATGAAGGATTTGGGGGTAGCAAAGCAAATCCTTGGTATGAAGATTACAAGAGATAGAAAAAACAAAAAATTGTTTCTATCTCAGGCTAATTATGTTGAAAAGGTGTTGCAAAGATTTCATATGGAAAATGCAAAAGCTGTCAGCACACCTTTGCCCAGTCATGTTAAATTGACTAAGGATATGTGTCCAAAGACACAAGAGGAAGAAAAAATGTTCAAGGTACCATATGCTTCAGCTGTAAGTAGCTTAATGTACGCCATGGTATGCACAAGACTAGATATTGCACATGCTGTAAGAGTTGTTAGCAGGTATATGAGTCATCCTGGTGTTGAACATTGGAATGCGGTAAAATAGATTCTCAGGTACTTGAAAGGTACATCCAATAAATGTTTATGTTTTGGGGGCTCTAATACTAATTTAAAAGGCTATGTTGACTCAGATTTGGCAAGGGATATAGATACCAGGCGGAGTACCACAGACTATGTATTTACAGTTGGTGGGACAGCAGTGAGTTGGATTTCTTGGTTGCAAAAGGTGGTTGCTTTATCCACCACAGAGGCAAAGTATGTTGCTGCAATCTTGAAGTTGTGAAAGACTAGCTGAATCATTGCTACAATGAGGACTTCATTCTGGAGTCCATTTGTGCTTCCAACAGATTTACTATTCAGTTATTTAGCAGTTTTCAATAAGGGGCATACTGGTTTGAGGAGCCTTCATTTAGCAGTTGTTGACACCAAATAAGTTGGCCGTACACTATTTATTGCTGGTCATACTTCTTCACAGGACTACAAGCATCTTCTGGTTGAGGCGTGTGAGCTAGAGGTTGAAACGCCTCCCTTTCATGGCATCTGGTTCCTTCATCATGGACGCCTAGCACTATCAAGTTATTTGATCCAGTTTCCAGTGTGGAGAAATCAGTATCTGGAGTTGGGCGATTTGATTTGTCATTTTTTTGTATTGCCTGGCTTGTTCCAGAATTTTCTTTATTTAATTAAGCTAAGGACCTCTGGGTATGTTTGTTGAATAAGTTTTACTTGTAACAATTGCCAGTTACATAATAAAATTGCAGTTACTCCATAGTTACTTCTTTATTCAGTTTAGTATTATTTCTTGCTTGGCAATTTCTTTATTATTTGTCAAAAATCCATCAAAACAAGCGCAAATGCAAAAACAATACTATTTTAGCATTAGAGGAAGAGTTAGAACTAGCAAGGTTCTTCACATCCTAGGCCAAATTAAAAAGAGTTATCAAAGCAACAAATAATGGGGTATATTAAAGAACAATAGGATGTCGACATGGTAAGTATTAGATCAAATGGAAGAGCACATCCTCTTGCCAAGAAAAGCTTGCAAAAACCTCCTAGCGGCTTATCTCAACCACCTAGCCCACATCCTTTCATGTCATTGTCACCATCTTCCCAAGAAGAGAATACTTCACGTAAAAGAGGCCCATAGGAAAAGGACTTCAAGAATGAAGTGAGGGAGGTTGCAAATGAGAGCATTGCTTATTGCATTTATGGCAATGGGTTTATTTCTACCTTTTTAGACCACCATATTGGCAAGATATGGTGACGGTCATTGCCAATACACCTCTTGACTACGTTAGTCCTAGATATGAAAAGATGCAAACCACCTTAATGGCAAAGGAGAAAGCTTCAGTAGAGGCGGCATTGAGAGTAATCAACGATACATGGCCCAAATAGGTGTGTCCATCATTTTTTATGACTAATAAGATTACAAAAATAGACCATTGATCAATGTTATTGCAATGTCTCTTAAGCAGTGATGTTTTTGAAGGCAGTAGAATGTGAGGAGCAAGTGAAGGATGCAACTTTCATTGCCAATAGCCTCATAGAATCGATTGAAATGGTGAACCCTAAAAATATTGTCCAAGTCATAACAGAAAACACTAATAATTGTAGGGCAGCTAGTTCTATAGTAGAGGGTACATGTGAGCATATATTTTGGACTCCATGTGTTGTCCACTCACTCAATTTGATATTGTAAAAGATTGGCACAGAGATTGAGTGGGTCAAAAATATCTACACGAAGGCTAAGGAGATTCAAATGTTTGTTACTAACCATCATGTCACAAAGCATCTTCAAGACCTTCTCCAACTTGGAGTTGTTGAAGGTCATTTAAATTTTATTTTTTAATTATTCATATGTGACATGTCATTTACCTTTAATACTTTATTTTATTTTATTTTTACACCATGTTAGGTTGTCAAAAACTCAACTTATGAAGGTGTGAAAGGCACTAAGCACTACGGTCATCAATAGTCATTGGAGTGTATGGAGGCAATCAAGTACAAAAGAGAGCCCAAAAAGTCAAAGCATTAATCCTAGATGATGAGTGGTGGGCTCATGTAGAATAAGTTTCCAGTTTCATTAAGCGCATCATCAACATGAATAGGTATATTGATACAAATCGCCCATGTTTTGGTGAAATTTATGATGACATGGACTCTATGGTTGAAAAACTAAGGACCATAATAGAAACCGAGGAGCATGACCCAATAGAAGCATTTTTCAAAACAATGCAAAGGATCATTGTTGACCATTGGAACAAGATGACCACACCCTTGCATCTCCTAGCATTTATTTTGTCCCAAAAAGTATTATACCAAGGAGACACTTTCCTTGTTGAGGAGGGTGGCACCATATAGGGAAGAAGAAGTTGTTATCAGCTACAAGACTACAATCACAAGAATATTTCCAGATGTAAATATACAAAGTGTTATCTTCAATAAGTTTGGCCACTTCGTATCTTCAAGGAATCGTGATGTTTGTACTCTTTGAGACAAGTACAAAAAAGATGCCCATGAATGATGGTACATACATGGCCAAGGCTCTATTTACTTGCAGCCTCTTGTAATAAAAATTACCTCTCAAATATGCACCTTTTTATTTAACTATCTTGTTTTTCATTCATTTCTACATTTTATAATTTTATAATTTATAATTTATGTTTTGTAATTGTAAATGTTATATACAAAATCAACAGATTGCAATTTTTTCTTCAATTGAGAGGAATTGGAGTACATAATCCATCCACTCAGTTAAGCACAACTGATTGTATGCAAAAAAAAGTTGAAGATTTGGTCTTTGTGCACTCCAACTTGCTTCTCTTGTCACATAAGACACCTGATTACAAAGAGGGGGTGAAAAAGAATCGAGATCAAACTTGTGAGTGTGCTGACTTAGACACTACAATTGCATAACTTGCCGAAATCTCTATAGATGAGGCAACTTCTGCACATGACATGGCTAGTGGGAGTGGCACTACAACTAATTATAGTTCAAATGAAATTGAACCAAATGTTGACTTTAATGCTTTTGATGAAGAGCAATATGAAGATTATTATATATTGATTGTAATTTTCATTATGCATTGACATTTCACAAATAATTGAATTATGAATTTATGAGTATTTTCATTTTTGCAAATTACGAGGTATTTAAATATTTTGTTTATTGGCAATTATGAGCATCTAAGTATCACTATTTTAAATTTTTTAATACATATATTATATGTATAGGCAAACCTGTAACTCTACCCAAGAGAAAAAAAATGCTATACCTAGTACTTGTACCTATACCCATACCCATACCAACACCAGAAACTTAGGTTTTATACTTTCATGACATGCATTATAATGATGGTGTGCCTCTAGGATCATTGTGGAGAATTATAAACTTGAATGCATAATCGCATAAGCATCCCATATTTATTATTATCTCCTTATTTTATCAGTGTTGTCACACTAAAAACTAGCTAAGAATCATATGACTCCAATTGTCAACTTATTTTTGGGTGTCAATTCCAATGTTTTCATAACTGCATGCTTCACTTGAGAATAAAAAAGGACATGAAAACATTGATAGTGCCATATATTAACAATTTGAACCTAGAGTTAAATGTGTCTGACCTAGCATAACTCCTTTCCTTCTTTTTGTCTCAAAGAAGATGCCCTCTTTAGTAAAATACCCAAGTTAGCATCTTACCTACCAACCAAAATCTCAATTACTTAAATTTAGAGAGGGATATACAATCCAATATCAATCAATCCATTTTCTGCTCACTTTATTGTCACAAAAGGCTTTTTTAATTAGAACCTAAGTCTTTTAACAAATGCTTTGGACATATAATGAGAGAGCACCTGGACTCAATCAAAATGCATGATTCAAATCTGTTTTCTCTAACCCTAAGAAAGAACAATTTGGTTTCATAAACAAAGAAAATGATGTAGAGTTACTCCAGTGGAATTGTTTCCATCTTTATGATGCCATATATCATATGATTAATTCCTTTTATTCATTAAAGAAGAAACATAAATATTTTTTAAGAAGAAAAGCAACTTATAAACCATAAAAGCACAATGAATAAACATAAATAGTCCCTTTGTTCTCCATTGTTATTTTGCAGGTCCGAGAAACAGCAAGGATTTTGGGCAGCAAGGAGAAATCTTACATTATTTTCTTCAGCAAGAAAAGCATTCTTCATATATGGATTCATGTTCTACATTTGAAGTATGTAGTAAAATACAATTTATAAATGATATTATTGTAGTAATAATGCATCATGACCAAATACAATAATATCATTTATAAAATGCCATTCCCTTTGGAAGTATGAAGTAAAAAGAAGGAACATTGAAGAGGCCACTTTATAAAATGGGAGGGCTTCCTTTCTCACTTGTTTTTCAAGGCTCTTATGTATGAGAATGAATTGTTAAAAGAGAGGTTGAGAAATTAAAAAAATTGATGAGAAAAGGTTCATTGCAGTATACAATCAAACACAGGAAAGCATAGCAAAATAGGAATTGTTTAAGTAAGGAGTTCTGGCTAGGTTGTAAAGCTGTAGTATCCCTAAATAGGATACTAAAAAAAACAATAATCTCTGAAAACTAGGGCACAAATCTGATAAAAAAAAATTTCACGAACTAGGGTGTAAATCTCAAATTTATTTGCATTAAAATAGTTTCAAACAAACTCAGAATTTCTGATCAGATTTCATATCAGATTTACAACTGAAAGATAGAAAATTCTAATTATTACAATGCTTAGAAAAGTGACAATTTAAACCCTTATCACTGCCCAGAAATTTTCAGAATTAAATATCAGATATTTTCATAAAGTAATGTGCAGATTTCATACCAAAAAGTTCCAAATTTGGGTCAGAATATTTTCTAACCCTAGCCGACCATCCAAAAGTGATTTTGGGCTCCCAAAATGACCAGCAATAAGTCTGAAATTGATGCTCTTCAACAGCCGTCCATAGGAAACTCAGAAATGGCTGTTTTGCAACAGTGAATGTTCCCCAATCTGAGTAACCAACACTAATATTTTCATCAATTTTGGCCTCCAAACCTGATAAATTCTTGTAGCCCAAATAAACAATGTGCTAGGGTTTCATAAACCGAAGTTCTTCCACCGAAACACACTCTTTTGACTAGGGAGAGCCCATATGTCTCACCGAAATCAGGATACTTAAGGGTTTCAATCCTCAAGCCAAGTTGCAACAGCAATAAGTAGAAAACTTCATCACAGAATGCCTCAAAATGAGCATTTAGGGTGTTATATAACAACTCCTAACAATATGATTTAATCTCCACCCTCCATCTTAACCTCTTTAATCCAAGGGCTCACAATAAAACCCTAAAATCTGTTCTTAAGATGTCACTTAAGTACATAAAAAGGGGCCATTTTAAGTCCCATGGCTAGGCATAACTTCAAGTTGCCTAAAAAGGCGTGCCCAGCTTAAAATAACTTAATTTCCCTTAAAATAACTTAAGTCCACTCAAGTTGCATCAAAAGGCATGCACTCAACTTAAAATTAGAATGTCGAACAAACCAAGGACTTCATTTCTTACCCAATGATGCTCTACATCCTCTTCCTCTTGGATAAACCAAGGAAAGGACAATCAATCTGCTGCTAATCATCTTGATTTGAGTTGGGGACATTACAGCCCTCCCCACCCAAAGAATGCTTGTCCTCAAGCATTTGAAGGCTTGGATGCATAAGAATCTCCTCTCCTTCCCATGTTGCATCCTCCAAAGGCAAATTTTTCCATTTGATAAGATATTCAGAAATTACCTTATTCCTCAACCTTTTCTCCCTTACTTACAAAATTGTTTCTGGAATAAGTATCAATTTACCCTCTTCATCCATGAGAGGCAATTCCGCAAAAGGTGTCACATGCTGTCCAAGTGCCTTTTTGAGACATGACACGTGAAATACATTGTGGATCTTGCTTGTAGATGGCAACTCCAACTCATATGCTACTTCACCAATTCTCCTAGTTACATCGAAAGGTCCATAAAATCTGGGTTTAAGCTTTTTTGCCCCACTTACCTTCAAGGAAGATTGTCTATAGGGTTGAAGACACACAAATACCAAGTCTCCCACCTCAAAAGACCTCTCAACTCAATGGCGATTAGCATATTTCTTCTATTGTTCTTGTGCAACCTAAATATTCTCCTTGAGTGCTTTGAGGATGTCTAGATTTTCTTTAGCCTGCTCAAGAGCTTTTGGAGCTCTAGAATCAAAAAAAAACAAATCTACAAATGTAGAAGCCTCACAGCCATACAAAGCTTTGAAAGGAGTCATACCAATGCTCATGTGATACAGTGTTGTAACAAAATTCTGCCAAATGTAACCATTCTACCCATGCTTTTTGTTGTACCCAAACATAGTTCCTTAAATAACCTGCAAGCCATTTGTTAACAATTTCAGTTTAACCATCTGTTTGAGGATGATAACTAGTGCTATGATCAAGTTTCGTTCCAGCCAACTTCATCAACTCTTGCCAAAAAGTGTTGATGAATATGCAGGTCTCTATCACTTACAATCCTCTTTGGCACTCCATGAAAACTGAAATTTTTCTCAAAAAATAGACCAACAACTTGTGGTGCTTTAAATTCCGAAGGCATAGGCATAAAATAAGCATATTTAGTAAGTATGTCCACCACAACAAAAATACAGTCCTTACCATTCACCTTAGGCAGCCCCGTAATAAAATCCATCAATATTTGTTCCCATTTCTGATTGGGAATAGGAAGTGGTTGTAGCAGCCTTGCTGGAAAAGAAACTTCAGCCTTGTTTCTTTGGCACTCTAGACATTCCCTTACATGTTTAAGAACATCATCCTACATACCCTTCCATGAAAATCTTCCATGAATGTACCTATACCCAGGATGGCCAGCAAGCTAACTGTTATGAACAGCAATAAGAATCTTATGCTTTAGCTTACTTCCAAGCACTAAGTAGATTCTATCCTTGTAATAGATGGTGTCATTTAGCACTTCATACCTTTCATCATCAACTTTACCATCTAAAATGTTACATCCCTTTTGTTTTGAACAAGATTATGGTAAATAAATATTAAAACAAGTAATTGACTTCAACTTTGGAGTAAGAGGAAAACAAGTCAATTTTAAATGAGCCTCATCATTCTCCTATTGAAGTCACATATTAAACTCTTAGAACGCACCTTGGAATAAGAATGGAATTAAATAATATTTTCGATAATAATATAAACCTTAAGGTCACGAACTTAACTCCTAAGGCACACCTTGGAGTAGGGAGTTGAATTAAATATTATTGTTATATTATTGTGAACCTTTGAATTGCATTTGGGGAAAAAATGAAATTCTTTTTCATTTGTGTTGGAGAGGCGGAAACACCCCGCCACCTTTCTCCATCGTGTCTTGGAGAAACGTCCAAGATGGACGCATGCAAGCAGGCATTTCTCTTTGGGATTCTTGGCTCGTTTTGATTTATAGGCAGAAAGTCTTCTTATTTCGCTCTCTCTCATTCGCGGGGGTATTCTTTTGTTTTTGCATATTTTTTTGGGTTGCCATGGCCGAGCGCCATTTTTCTGTTACTCATCTCTTAGTTCTCATGGGTGGAAATAGCATTTTGTACTCTGGAATAGCTTTGCCATCGTTGCACTCTTTTGGATAGTGAAGGATCACATTACATCTCTTACCGTCACCTCATTCGCTAGGAGGTCTCACCTAGTGGATTAACGCATTTAGATTCTGTGTTTATAGGAACATATTTTGAGTGTCTTTGAATCTGTTTAATCATAAATATTGAAAAGTCCATTACTTGTTTGAGGAAACGTTGTGTAATGTTTGTGCTTTCTTTTGAAATAAGTCTAATCTGATGTTTAATGCCATCGAATCCTTGCTAAATCTCAGTGTCTTGTCTAATCGAAACATTTCTTCTTTATCTATTAGAACCAGACGTGTACTCCACTCTTGGATTCGAAATGTTCTAAGTCTTTCTTCCATTATTGCTTAATTTGAAGTCAAACCTTCCTCTGTTTTTTGAATCAGGTCAGTTCATCAATCTTTTACAAATGTCAATTAAATGAAATATATATGTTTGAACTGAAGTATTATTTCAACTTCGACTAAGACTATCAATACCTCTTTAGTGAATAAGATATGATCATAATATCCCTGATTGTAGAGGGATGAATTGTGAGCTGAGCCACTAATAACATAAACTCTTGAATCAAATATAATAATGTCGAGTAAGGGTGAGAGAGTTGATGGCACAAGAAACATGCTCATAATCATTAAATCCTTGGTCAAGGTTATGACACTTTGTATAAGCAACAATCAGCAATCAAGAAATCAGATATACCCCTGGTCAGGATGGCCATTCTAGTTAGGAGAACCTATAGAGAAGGATCGACCAGGGTAGTATAGATTCTTGACACCAGACTCGAAAGGCAAGATGGTAATTGGGAATCCTTTAAAGACTGCACCTCGTGAAGGGTCGGGTTCTTCAATTGAAGAAACACGGGAGACCAGTAGGTCTTTGGTTGGGAAAAAAATCCCTTGATGATGTTTCTCTTTTCCTCAGAGACTGAGACTTGTTTTCAAGCATTCCAGCAGGAAGCCTTCAAAATGTACTATCTCTTCGCTCTCTCTCTCTCCTTACTTCAAAATAGAATTATTTTATAATGTTTAATTTACTACTATTAAAATATGTTCTATTCATTTCTTAATGGAATAATTAGTTGATAATCAACTGTAGTTTTAGTTATTAAAACCGTTAATTGTTCCATTTCAGCTGAAATTGAAAAACTAGAAGTTAGTTATTGAATGTTAAAGTAGTTAAAGCTCAGATGATTTATCTTTCCTGTTTGTTATATGTGTTAAAACTCTCGTCAGTTAAATTGGTTAGTTACACTTCAGCTAAATCTGGAAGTTAGTTACCGTTCTTAAACTATAGATAGCTAGTATGTTACATAAAATATCATAAGCATGTTGATTCTTTGAATATTCAATTAGTATGTGATCCTTCCGAGTAGCTGAAATTTTTGAGAGTGAGCAAAATGTAGAATTTCTAGACAATGCATCAGCAACAACATTATTTTTCCCTTTGACAAATTCAATGTCAAAATAATACCCTTGTAGCTTACTTACCCAGCATTGTTGTCTCTCATTTAGGCCTTTTTGCTCCATGAAATACTTGAGGCTATTATGATCAATACTCACTATAAACTTGCTGCCCAAGATATTGCCGAAACTTTTCCAATGTGTGCATGATTGCCAACGTCTCCTTATCATATGTAGAGAACCTCCTTTCAACTTCATTCAAGTTTTGGCTCTCATAAGCAATGGGATGCTTGTCTTGCATCAAAACAGCCCCAATACCAATACCAATTGTATCACATTCAAGCACAAAGGGTTTAGAGAAATCCAGTAAAGCCAAAAAAGAACAAGTACTCATTACCTTCTTAAGATGATCCATGATTCTTTGAGTCTCATTTGTCCATCTAAAAGCATCCTTGGTCAAATTTGTCAAAGGAGCAGTTAATGAAGAAAACCCCTTCACAAACCGTCTATAGTATGTGCATAAACCAACAAAACCCCTCAATTGTGACACATTCTCGGGTGGTGGCTAGTCGAGTATAGCCTGAATCTTCTTTCTATGTACCCTCACTCCACCATTCCCAATGACATATCCTAGGTACAATAGCTTAGTCATACCAAACTCACATTTAGAGGCTTTTGCAAAAACAGAATTAGCTACGAAGATGCTCAATAGCTCATCAAGGTTTCCAAGATGCTCTTCCCACATCTAGCTATATACTAAGATGTCATCAAAGAAAACGAAAATGAATTTCCTCAACTGCTTATTGAACACATGATTCATGCAAGACTGAAAAGTGGTCAGAGAATTTGATAATCCAAAGGGTATCACCAAATACTCAAAATGTCCATAGTGATACTTGAAAGTTGTTTTGTGTACATCCTACTCTCGAACTTGAATCTAATGGTATCGTGAACGAAGATCTATTTTGGAAAAATAGACCGCTCCATGTAGCTCATCCAACAACTCATCGATACACGGAATAGGATACTTATTCTTGATGGTCTTCTTGTTAAGTGCACGATAATCTATGCACATCCTCATCGTACCATCCTTCTTCACCAAAACAACAGAGGAAGTGAAAGGACTAGAGCTAGGTCGTATATGTCCTGCATCCAACAATTCCCAAATAGTCTTCTCAATCTCATCCTTGAATCGTTTAGGATGACAATAGGGGTTCGTAAGTTCGTAACCACTGGCTTGTTGTCCACAAGCTCAATAGCATGCTCAAATCCACAATCCAAAGGTAGTCCATGTGGTAAATCTGAAAACACCAAACTACGCTTGTCCATCATGCCCAGTATGTCCACATGATATCTACATTGTCCTATATCCGAAGACTTATCTGAAATAAAACACTACACTGCCCACTCAACTTATGAATGCCAAAAAATTCTCTCCATCCTCTTGGCTGAAATAACTCTAGGTGCCTCTGAAGCTAAGCCCCATAACACCACCTTCTTACCATCTGCTATAAAACTCAATTGCATAGTTTTAAAGTCCGTGACATATGGACTTATAGAATGCAACCATTGAACACCCAAAACAACATTGGTGTCCTCAATGTCAATCACATAGTAATCATCAGTAAGGGTGTAGTTTCCCAAAGACATGCTCAATTGTGGCACAAAATTAACACAACACAATGTGCCACTTGCTGTCTTCACTTGAAAGCCATCATGCTCTTCAACTTTTAAACCCCACTTCTTCACATAGGACACATCAATGAAGTTGTGGGTAGCCCCACTATCAATCAATATAATAACTCGTTGTCCCTACAAGACGCCATTAACTATAGAGGCATTATAATGAGGAGTGGTAGAGAGAGTTGCAATCACACCCTCCATTTGCGCCAAGTCATCCTAATGCTCATCTGCACCTGACTCCCCATCCATCTGCTCCTGTTGCTCATCATGAACTTGGGTCTCCTCCAACTCATCATCACTAGGCTCCTCGAAGACCTTAATCCAATGGGCTTTGCCCCCATTCTTACACTTATGTCCAGGTGTCCAAGGCTCACGACAATCATAGCAAAGCTTCTTCTGTCTCAACCCGTCCCTCAAATCACGAGATGTCCCACCAACTAGCTTCGATATCCCTCCTACTAGTCTAGTGTACTCAGGTTTCTTGTCCTTATTCTGTGGCCAATTCTGCAGTGAGGATTTCTATGAAAACTTACTAGGAAACCTAGCCTGTGGTGTAGATAACTCCATATTCCTTACATGCTTAATAGCATCCTGCAAGGATGGTGGATCAAAAGCTTTGACCTAACCTTTGAGAGGTTCTGACAAACCCTTTATGAACCAAGAAATCAACCTCTTCTCAATCACATCAAAAACCATAACTAATATTCGCTGAAACTCTGAAATATATGCATCAAGTATCCCAACCTGTCTCAATTGAGCCAACTCCCTAGAGTGTGCCTCTGAATCCTTACGGTCAAACCGTTCTATCAATGTAGTGCAAAACTGATAATAAGAGACTATTGTTCCATGTCCTTGTGTCACTAACCCATGATACCACCACTCATGTGTAGCTCCTTCAAGGTGAAGGATAGCAAACTTAATGGCCTCAATCTCCTTCATCTAATTCAAAGCAAGATATGTGTCCAATTTCTGGACCCAAGCTCTAGCCGTACACTTGGATGATCCATCAAAACTAGGTAGGGATAGTTGTCCCAACCTCTTCTACAACCCATAATTTTGCTTCCTTTGATTTTGTTTTTGCTTGGGTTTTGTGCGCTTGGTGACCTCCAAGGAGTCCCTGAAAGAGATGGGTGATTGAAAATCCAGTCCCAAAGCTTGATATTTAGCTAGTATTTCAGCATCCTCATTATTTTCAATAGGTTCCTCTTGTGCAAGTTCACCTTCTTGCATGAAAGTGGGCATGAACGGTCTAGATTGTGATGACTCCATGGATTTATTGGAAGAACATTCCTTATTTTCTACAGTTTTGCTATTTACTTCCCTCTTTGTATGCACTAAAGACATTCCATATGTTGTGCTATGCGCCAGCTGAATTAAATAAAGATTGTTATCATGTAACAGCCTCACCATTTCTGAAAACATCTGTTTTGCTTCTTCTTCATTTGATGATGGTGGCTGACTAGGATCTGCCATTAATTCCTTCAGTTTTTCCAAGCTATGATCACCCTTTCCACACATGCAGTCAACCCAAACAAGCTGCCAAGTTCTTGCAGCTCTAATACCACTGTAATATCCCCAAATAGGATACTAAAGAAAATAATAATCTCTGAAAAACTAGTGCACAAATCTAATAACAAAATATTTCATGAGCTAGGGCATAAATCTGAAATTTATTTGCATTAAAATAGTTTCAAACAAACTCAGAATTTTTGATCAGATTTCATATCAGATTTACAACTAAAAGATAGAAAATTCTGATTATTACAATGCTCAGAAACGAGACAATTTAAACCCTTATCACTGCCCATAAATTTTCAAAATTAAATATCAGATATTTTCATAAAGTAAATGTGTAAATTTCATACCAAAAAGTTCCAAATTTGGGTCAGAATATTTTCTAACCCTAGCCGACCATCCAAAGTGATGTTGGGCTCCCAAAATGGCCAGCAATAAGTTTGAAATTGATGCTCTTCAACAGCTGTCCATAGGAAGCTCAGGAATGACTGATTTGCAACAATGAATGTTCCCAAATCTGAGTAACCAGCACTAATATTTTCATCAATTTTGGCCTCCAAACCTGATAAATTCTTGTAGCCCAAATAAAAAATGTGCTAGGGTTTCACAAACCGAAGTTCTTCCACAGAAACACACTCTTCTAATTAGGGAGAGCCCATATGTCTCACCAAAATCAGGGATACTTAAGGGTTTCAATCCTCAAGCCAAGTTTCAGTAGCAATAAGCAAAAAACTTCATCACATAATGCCTCAAAATGAGCCTTTAGGGTGTTATATAACAACTCCTAACAATATGATTTAATCTCCACCCTCCATCTTAACCTCTTTAATCCAAGGGCTCGCAATAAAACCCTAAAAATATGTTCTTAAAATGTCACTTAAGTACGTAAAAAGGGGCCAATTTAAGTCCCATGGCTAGGCATCACTTTAAGTTGCCTAAAAAGACATGCCCAACTTAAAATAACTTAAGTTCCCTTAAAATGACTTAAGTTCACTTAAGTTGCATCAAAAGACATGCACTCAACTTAAAATTAGAATTTAGAATAAGCCAAGGACTTCATTTCTTACCCAATGATGCTCTACATCCTCTTCCTCTTGGGTAAACCAAGGAAAGGACAGCCAATCTGTTGCTAATCATCTTGATTTGAGTTGAGGACATTACAAAAACTTCTAGTATCAACTGTGTATAATTTTTTGCATCGCCATTTCAAATCGCATGCCATGATCCTTCATCAAGAAGACGATGAAAATGAAAGAAAAATTGCAAAGCAAGTTCCTTAAAAGAGAGAGAGTGTTCATTAAGAATTTGTTGATTTTTTTTCTTTATGTACTTGTGTTTCTTTGACCCTAGGTCCTCCTTAGAACCCTTGTACTCTGTGTCAATCCATTCTCTCTATTTTGAAGAAACTTGCTATCTAAAATGTTGATGCGAAAAAGCTATACATAGTTGAGACCAGAAGATTTACAATTTATGTCATGGACTATGGAAATACCATGCCTTTGATTCCAGCTAGGGATTCAGTCTTTTCCTACTCTAGTAATTCTAAGTGGTTTTGGAGGTTGAAGATTAGATAGCTAGGGCCCTATACTATAGATCATATACTATCACTGAGAGAAATCAAACGTAAGACATCATAGGGAACTATGTGGAATAATACATTATGAAAGTATATCAACTTCAATACAAACCAAAACAGTTTAGGTAAAAGCATATCATAATAATTTCTAGAAAAAAACAGAGAAACATATAAACAATTTTGGAAGAAAAAAGATGAGTTTGAATTCTGGCCACAATATAAGTGGGAACACCATGTATCTCTGAGTTGAGACTATTACATTTTCCAGTTTTGGTGAGTTCCAATGGTTAAATCTTGAGTTGCAGGATTCATCTTCTTGTCATGAGGAAAAGACAATTTTATAAAGTCCAAGGAAGATGTTAGCAGTATTCTTCATTTGGATGTTATGTGCTTACTCATATACCATGAAGTTACCAAGCATGCCACAGTACCCACAAATTTGAGAAATAGACAGATCAAAACAATGGCGATTTTGGACTTGAGCTGCATTGTACAGTGCTTTGCAGTATAATCCAAGGACTTAGATTAAGAGTCAACAGTCATGTCCCTAAAAATTATGGGTTAAGGCATTATGCATGCTGTCAGATTATGTCACGCAATGTACCATACAAGAAATGAGTAGAGTACAGAAGAAGAGTTAAAGAGAAGCAGCATATGGCAACTTTTGATAAACTGTAAGACTAAATGAAGAGAAGACTGTATGTTAAGTGTAGAATCTAGTACCCCCTTCTTTTTTTATTCAATGTATGCTTTCCAATATAATTATATAAGCAATGCCGTTGGGATCTCTTTTTCTGCATATCTCTGATAGCTCTAACTGGTGTCAAGTTCCTTAAGTTGCTGTAGTTACATCTGACCTATCCAAAATCTTGGTCAACAATCACATATGCTTGGCTGATCACAAAACTCTCCTAGTTGATTGATTTTGATAGATCCATGTTGGCAGTGGCATAGGCCAAGAACAATAGTTGAATATCTAGTAATGCTGTTTACACCAACCCCTCTATTCAAAGATGGGTGGGAATGGATTGTTAATATAGAAAGCAAGAAAATGGAGAAATGGTAAGGCCACTTTCTGTCCTTGGCTAGAAGATATCAGTGTTTTGTCAAGACGTCTTCTCTTCTTTTAACATATATTAGGCTTCTTGTTGGATGTCTAAGAATTTCACCTTGATCAAATGCATAAGTATGTTAGAAAATTTTTGCAGTCTAATGGTAAAGATGAGAAAAAAGCATGCAATTAATTGGCGGATTTGTACTAGGCCAAGGCCTATGGGAAGCTCCAGTCTCAAAGACCTAAAATCCCAAGGGATAGCACTTGCAATGAAATGGATTCTAAACCTAGGTTGGGAAACATGCCATGGAAGATTTTAGTAATAAATAATATTGTGGAGGCTGGAGCTACATCAAAAAGGGAGAAACCAGTGAACAAGAATGAACAAAATTGATATCATGTTTCTAGACTTTACTTGCAGGATAGAAGATTCAATAATGTTTAAACCTCTTTGCAAAGTGTTGAAACAAGTTACGCTTTTTTTTTTGGTCCAATTTTTCACACATTTAGGTAAGAGAAGTCAAGCTTGCAAATCATTGTGATGGAACCTTTCGAGTAGGAATAATGTTATACCCCTACAAAAAAAAATCATGGTGATAAGATTCATGAAGCAAGAGAAGAGAAGATTCAACTTCAAGGGAGGATACACCATGAATGATTGCAAAGCTACACCTCAGAGGAAGGTTTGTAAATTTGAAGTTGACAAAGGAAGCATGACTGTTGTCTGGCGTGCACCCAGAAGAAGGAAATCAGAGTTTGAAAAACTAAAGTTACATGCCCATTTCTTTGGTGTGCACCAGATAATGTAGAGTTTGAACACATTTCAAAGACTAATTACAGGACAATGTGGAAGCACGCACTGATATAGAAGCAGGACATGTTTTGAAAGTAAATATCCATTAAAAAATTGTAATAGACTGAGTCATTTAAACTGTGTTTATAAACTTTGCACAGGCTACTAAAATAAGGCTTTCCTTAATGTTTTTTGTAGTTTTTCTTCTAGACGTCTAGCTCATATTAGCACAATACTTACACAGCAATGGCAGTGTTTGGCTAGAGTGAAAATGTATTTCACTTGCTTAGGTCAAGAAAGAGAAAAACTTAGCAATTTGATATTTAAACATATAGATGACAAAAAGAAAAAACATTGTTTTCCTTTTTCGGATTAATAGAGTTCAATTCATCTTTAATTTTTCCAATTACAAATCATCTTAATATTGAATTGCATGAAGGCTTCGCCAAATAATTGCTAGCTTTGAGCGATGTGCTGAGCGGTGTACCCAAACAGCATGGTTTACCAGCAAGGCATATCTAAAATGTGTTATAAATATTGTAACTACTTTGATCTCGCTTAAATTCAAAAATCTAGTACCAAGCTCAAAATAGACAAAATTCTGTACCCCAAAGGTAAAAAACAGTTGAAACATGAATAGAAAATTTTGAAAAGAGATGTGTGGGTGCCATACAATAAGGCTATCTGCTAGTTATTAATTCAAGCCAAAAATACAAGGCAAATCTTAATAAGGAGAGTTCCACACTTGTTTTAGCAGATTCTAATATTTTTAAAAAATTTAGCAATACTTGACTACGCATACTGAAACCAAAATTGCATGTTATTAAAAACATCTTGATTCTGTCTCTTAGGGCAAAGTTTGACATGTTAGCCTTTCTATTTTTTACATGATAGGATTTCCTCTGTGACCCTGTTATTCGTTTGATGTAATTCTTATGTTCTTTATTGTAAGAGAAAAAAGAAAGGTAATTAGAAAAAGTATCCATTTATTCAGGCAGCAACTTGGGACGATTTCTGACAAAATACCAAAAAACTCATAGATCACCTTGCCGGTGGTGCAGCTCCCCCACTGTTCATCAGAATTTGAAATGATTACGGCACCAGAAAGTTTATGATGTGTACAATATAAATAAAGGATGCTCCATCGTAGGCAAATTTTAAGCCCCGGAAACCATTTTGAAAGGCCAAAAGCTTTCAAACATAATAACCTAGACGAATTTCTTGACCGAAATTTTGTGCTTTCATAACTTTCATGTGGCAACAGATTATTCCCTCAGGTTCCTTGGGGAGCGTTTGTCACATAGATATTCGGATTCCTGGGTAATTTGTTTCAATCTGTATTTTTTAACTTTCAATTTCCTACTAAATATAGTTAAAAAGAATTGCCGTCCATGAGTAAAAAGGCAGAATGTTGTAGTTTCACATATCTTCTCCTAGCAGTACCATCTTTGTTTCTTGAGTGTATTTCTTTTGTTTCGATTTCTTGCTTTCATGGCACATTATTGTTTTGCAATTTATTGCATTGTGTACATATCAAGTGCATAAACGACAAAACCAGTTAAGTGAAAAGATTCTGGACACCTATCCCAGACTATGACGGTAAGAGAGAGCTGCCGATCATATCCAGTTCATTGATGGTTATCAATATTAACCTGAACCTTAGCAGCGAAAAAAGGGGAATACAGATAATAGAGTATACGATAAAACCATCTAAGGGCAATAAAAACAAAAAGAAATAATCCTTACCGATCCACAATCCGCTGAACAAATACAAATCTCAAAGCCTCTTATACGTTCTATTTTTTTTTCCATTCTTTATTCCCTTACGAAACATACCCACAAAAACTTACAAATATTATGAAGATCTAATCAAAGCACAGTAAGATCAGCTACAACTAATTTACAGAAAGTTGGTTGACCTACTTTAAAATCCGCAAAAGGGACAACATATAATTTACAGGAGAAAGGTATATAATATATCATACAAACATATATTCATACCTCTGTGTGATGAAGATGCAGATCCAATTGCATCGGGCATTTCAACTTGTTTGTTCTTGTTATTCTTCATGGCTCTCGCCTATCCATATACAACGTTTTATTTATTTGTTTCTGTTGGGAAGCTTGTATCAGTGCCAACTGTAAACGTAAAGAAAGGTATTTGTATGGAGGACGCGCTGCTATCATTGGACAACAGTTCTCAAAAAAAATTGAGAGCTTTTCCCGTGTGTAGGGAATCGGGTTGACTGTAAAAATATTGATATCATCGGAAGAGGTGGTCACTCCTTGTGGGAGACGTCACGTCTATTATTGGTTTTCCTCGATTCGAGATTTTTTAAATTCCCAACTTTATGTTTTAATAACCCGTGAATTTATTTATTGAAAGTGGGTTTTTGTGTTTGCATTGATTAATATAAAAAATAAAAATAACCTTTGTCACCGCAACTATTTATTAGTAAATGAAACCAAATATTTTAAAATATTTGTAAGACCAGGCAATCTATGGATTAAAAGTTGTAGTAAGTGTTTTACAGTAACATATTTATTAGACACACAGGTTCAATTATATTTTTAAAAAAAATTGATGTTGGGTAATTTATTGTGGATTTTAATCAATAAGATTGAAGTTTTGTCTAGCCTCACCTCTTCAAATTAGAGGGATTAGGTTATCCTCTTTCAAGTTGTGTTTGTACTTAATATGGATGTCACTATATGCTATGCGCTAGATATGATATATTAATATTTTGTTTGCATCACCCTCTTGTTACAAAATAGGCATGTTCTCATTTATCACTCTTCCTTAGGCATTGTCCACCTATCGGTCTCGTATCTAAGATGAGGTGAGCTAGTCCTTAATTGGGTCATCAATACTTTTGTCTTCCACATGATTCATGCTACTATGTAGGTTTTTTTGTCATGGTCCAATCCAGAGTTAAACTCTTTGATGTAATATCTTTTCTTTCACCTAATTCACTATGTTTGATAGTTGTCTTGAATGTCCTTGAATATGCTTTTTTTATTTCCTCATTAGTGTTTGTTGACTCTTACATGTTAATGTTTGATTTAATTATCTAGTTGTCATTTTATTTCATCCATGTATTTTTCTTTTATTTAGCTCTTCCTCTATCACCATTTTGGGCCAATGGCATTTCTCCATGTACTTTGTCATTTTTAAATAATATAAATTTGAGTCATTGTCAATGCCTCCAACAAGGAAATAATTATTTAAGTTAATAAAATATCATATGAAACTAAAGATTTAATTTGAGGTTGATTGTGATTAAATGTTTTTGGATTCCCTCTATACGCCTTCATTTATCATTTGACATGTTGTTGCCCCAAACTTCACATTGAATGGGTGAGGGATGAAGAATGAACATGGAAAACATATTTAAGAACTCATCGAAATAATGAGAAAGTGATTCATATGAATGATGCATTGACACGCATGATGAGAAAGGTGTTAAAATTTTAAATTATTGAATTCAAGTGCATTGCAATTACTTTTCCTACACAAGCATTTAGGATTAATCATTGAATTGAGAAATCGTTACTTATTTTAATGGGAATAAATCCTACACCCTAAGCCCTAAACTCTAAACACTATATGCTAAACCCTAAATGTTAGGACCTAAACCCTAAACACTAAACCATAAAACCTAAAATTAATAATTTTTTACACTAAAACCTTAAAAAATAGATTTAATCCATAAAGCCTCAACATTGAACCCTCCATCATAAATCTTAAACCCTAAACATTATTCAGTAAACCCTAAAACATAACATTAATAAGTTAATACTAAAACCTAAAAAAAATCTATAAACCCTCATCATAAACACTAAACACTAAATGTTATGCCCTAAACCCTAAACCATGAATAATCTAGAGAGATAGAAAGAGAGATAGAGAGGTGAGATAGAGATGAAGAGAAGGAGAGAGGGGGAGAGGGAGAGAGATGGAGGGAGGGAGAAGTATGGTTTCAATGTCATCATGCATGTAATTTATCAAGCAATTTTTAAAGCTCAACCCAATGCAACATATCCTAATATGTTTAATCCAACTCACTCTTCTCTCTTATAAAATCCCTTCCAACATCAATTCAAATATTTCTAACATCATGGGCCCCTTATCTTACTATTAGGGTTGCTCCACTTATTAATCCAATAGTAGTATATAGGGCCCCTCTCGAACAATATATGATTGGACCCTACATTTGAAAGATATACATAGTTATATCCCTCATGTTAGGACATGGATATGTCATACAAAATAATAATCAAATAAATTATACCCAGCCACCACATTTAAATATAGTAACATGTTTATGTAGTGTATCTAGAGTGTAACTTAATAAGTCTAGTCCATCCTAGTTAAAATGAGATATATGGATAGAGATGTGGGGTTACATCATCCCTATTACCTTAATTCCTTATCTTGCAACCAATTTATTATTACTAGGTACATCCATTCTAAATTTAAACATATACACATTTAATCATGAATAATACAATTTAATTTTGTTACCATATTGAACTTGTAAATTAATCTTAAATGTTAATATTCTAATATATCACAATTTTATATGACCTCCTAGTTATGATTACATGTATTATGAATTACTCTATGAACATTATTAGTTCTAAATTACTTTTCACATATATTATTATTATTCTCAATTTAAATTTATTCGCATTGCAACTTAGTCTTATGGACCAACACTACTTTCCTTATGTCACTACAACATTCATCATGTAAAAAGGATATCAACCTAAGAAAATTTGAATTCACCTAGATATAGAAATAGATTAGTTTGATGGTCCATTTAAAAATAAGATCGATCAAATAAACTTGCCACTTTAAAGGATATTTTATGTTGGTCAATATTAAACTCTCTAGTATACATATTATATAATGAAAAGGATTTGACATAATTGATGAAGACAATGTTCAATGTATATATATAATAAAAATTAATGATAATATTAAACCACCTCTATTCTAAAGAAAGCATAGTTGAACATTTGTATAATATTAATTATAAAGGTTCTTGGTGTAATTTATGTGCATTAAATTAATAAAGATTTTCATAATGAATTAGAACAAGGAAATTGTGTCATAAAGTTCATTTATAGAATGTAAAAGTATTAAGTTTGTTACAACCTATGGTAGTGTAAATGTAAATAATCATACAATGATATTGTCATATCCTTGGGCTACCATAATATATACATCTAACCTCTTATACCAAGAAAACTTTGCTAAATTTTATGAATCGAGGTTAGATTATAAACTTAGCATCAATACTAGGAAAATCAAAATACTAACTATAGGAATTGAAACTCAAGGAACCCTAGATTATAAATGATAATGCATAATCTTAGAGATAATAAAAATTCTATGATAAATAAATGAAGTTATAATAAATTAAACTTATATTTAAGAGATATAATCATTGCATTCAGATCAACAGAATGAACCTCATGAGGATAATGTATTGTTGACATGCATAGTCCATGTGGTTGTCATTTTATGGTACTATTAGTGCACATTCTATTAAAATGGCCATCTTTGGATTTATAAATAAACATCAAGTTGTTCAATAGCATGTAAGGAAGGGATTATCATATAAATTCATATTGATGTACTAATAAACATTCTAAATAACCTCACATAATATAAGTTTATTTTATACCCTATGGTTCACTATATTATTGTTTGTGTGTAGACTGTTATACCACTTAGTCAATATTAAAGCATAATTTAAAGATGCAAAATTTTAGGTACACTATTTAACCAAAGTTAAAGGGTTTTTCTAGGATTTTAGTGTGATTATAAACAATGAAGTCTTAGGGTTTACAAATAATATGGTCCTAGAATAGATGACAATAATTTTATTGGCATATATATTATCATAGACAATCTAGCTCAACATGTATGAACTGAGCCTAGTAAATTGTAGGAGAGATCTATTGATATCAATTCTATCTTAGGTGGTTATTTAATATGATATTCAATTATAGTATTTACTTAAAACATGAATTCAACTTTATGTCGCATGGTCTAATTTTATATGTTTAATTTCAATGTACAAAAAAAATATAAATTAGTCCAAATTCATGTTGTACATTTATGAATTATTTGACTGTGTCTAAATGATGTATTTCAAATATGTGGTCAACAAGTATCAATTTATTTTAAATATTTTATTTAAAAATTTAGTGCATTCAATGCTTCATGTTATTGTAATTACTTTGTTGATATTTTTCTTCTGATTATTTAACATGTAGTGGCCCAATAGAGCGAATACCATCAGCTCATGAGTTTTTGATAGATGATCTTTTACATAGCCCTCAACCTACAAACCTCTCACCTCCACACTCTCCACCTCATAGCCCCCCACCTCCTAACCTCCCACCCCTTCCACTTGATGAGGCTCAATTGCGAGCAAGCATCAATATAAATATAAATATTATTCAAGAAAAAATAATTTGATAAAAAATGAGCCTCATATGAACCCCACCTATCATGATTTGCATCTTAAATGCAAATTGTTGTTGACTCAATTTGATCCATTGATGTGGATTTAGATAGATTTCATTGTTTGAGGGAGGAGAGGAAGCAATTTTATGCAAATGGACTCTCATATAGAGATATCATAAATCTCCATAATACCAAACAAATAATAGCCCCATATTTCATTGATCCTACAACCAATCAACTAATACCTCCAAACAAAAAACAAATTTCAATTAGATGGTGTAGACATCCATATATTATAGCATATTTTTGGGAGTGATGGTGGATGGTCTTTGATCATCCACCACATGCTAGTTGTGAGGTGCCCCTATATTTTATGAGAAAATTATGGGCAAAGTTTGAATTGGGTTTAAAACCTAATTATTTTGATATGAGATCATTCAAATGATTTGGTGGTGGCATGCCACAACATAGAGCAAGAGCACATATCAATCATAATTGGCGTGCTGCAATTCCACCCATTGTTTCTCCTCCATCTCTTGGTATTCTTGCACCACTGAAGCACTAGGATAGGAGCATTGAGTTCTCTCTCAAGAGATCTCACTAATTAGGCTACCCACATGGCAGTTGAAGTTAGTGGTATAGAGCATGGAGGATATGGTTCATATGGTCTTAGCAACTCCCATGTGTTGACACCACATTTTTGTCAAAGTTGCAATCATCCATATTATGGCCCTGCTTAGGAATCCACTTCAGATGCACCTACATCAAAGGTGTGATCATATGTGGATTTACTATGTTCTGATGATCGTCCTACACATGGGTAAGTGCACAAAGTTGAGTCCATGAAACGTGGAAGTTTTTTCCTTAGCCAAAAAATTGAAATCAGCATTGCAAAAACAGGATCCCGATTTTAATAAACGGGATCCCGATTTTTAAAAATCGGGATCCCATTTAGCTTCGGGATCTTGAGCCTAAATACAAAACGGGATCCTGCTTTTTAAAAATTGGGATCCCATTTCAGAAAGGATATCGAACCAATGGACAAGGAACGGGATCCCGATTACTACGAAACGGGATCTTGATTTATAAAAATTGGGATCCCGTTTTGTAGAAATCGAGATCCCGTTTTCTAATGCTATTTTTTTTTAAATGAACAGAGTTCATTTTGCAGTGGACGGGATCCTGAGTACAGGCGATAGCGACCTCCAAAAACAACTCCAAGTACCCGCCCACGCCCCTTTTTTTGCATTTTTCCATTTCTTATTGAAATTGTGAATAAAATAAGTGAATTTAGCATTTTTTTTAATTTATTTCATGTTTTGAGCATTTTTTTCTTGTTATAGTAGAAATGAGTAATTGTAGAAATAGATCAAAAAATGCAATGAAACCTAAATATTTTTTAATAGAAATGAAAAAATGAACCTTGAATGTGTTTTACAAACAAAATTTAGCTTTTGAAACCTAAATTGTTCAATTAAACCAAAAAAAATTGAATTTGAAAACCCTAATTGAAATGAAACAAAAAAATTGCATTTCAAAACCCTAGAAATTGAAATGAAATAAAAAATTGCATTTAGAAACCCTAATCAAGCTTTTTGAAACCCTGAATTCAAATCAAATGAAAAATTGAATTTGAAAACCCTAGTTTGAATTGAAATGAAAAAATTGCATTAAAAACCCTAATTGCTTAGAAATTGAAACCCTAAATTGAAATCGAACAAATCATTTTGATTTTGAAAACTAGGTAATTTCGAGCTCAAAAAAATTCATTTGCATTGCTTAAATGTTTTAAATTTTATTTGCATTGTATGGAAAAAACGATATGTTAAACTTTAGTTTCAATGTTAAATTATAATTAGATTAGAAAACAATATGTTAAAGAATAGTTAAAATTCATAAATTTTATCAAAGTTTGTTTGCAAATTTAGTTAGCAAATTCGTAAATCCAAGCATGTACAATCGATTCCAATTGGCACTAACTTGCAAGTCTAAATTATTCCAAGGGCCACCCAAACTTCACCCTAAGTTTGCTAAACCCTAAACCCTGAACTGTAAAATCTAAACCCTCAACACTAAAGCATTTGAATTTTGTCTTAGGACCTTAAAATGAAATTTGGTTGCCTTAAAAAACCCTTTGTTGTCACCATCCAGTAGAGCTTTTTGTAATAATTTCACTTATTTGAACACATAATATAAACCTTTTGGTTTCTACAAGTTTATGAAGAGTGGATGATCACTCTCTATGACACTTAGACATGATCAATAGGGATCTAAATCATTGGAAGAAAACTTTATTCTATTATATCCACAAGATAGGAGAGCACGAGTGAGAGTGCTATGGGTAAAGTTTCTTTCATTGGACATACCTAAAATTATGTAGGTTCAATGTCAAGAATGGGTCTATTTGGTAGATTTATGAAAACTATTATGAATATCTAGAATACCATAAAAGTATAATTATACAATTCCAATTGGAAACGCTTGGGTATATATCATATGAAATGTAAATAGTAAGGTGTCTATTATATAGGAGAGTTGATAATACATGGAAAGAGGTTTGTATGGGAATATATGTATTAAGAAACACATACCATGACCTCTATAGGATTTTTAAGATGTTATCCTAGATAATAATCCACCCATCCTCAAGCATAATGGATTCTTTAGCAATTAAGGGAGATTCAATAACCATAAAATTGCCTATATTTTGATACTATATAGATTTATGTGGAAGGATAGAAATGCATCAATAAGGAGACCAAGATGGAACCATTTAACACCTAAGGTACACCTATTACATGGGAAAGGGAGGAGATACATGATGATAGGTTGGAGGAACTAGGCTATTATTACAATAGAGAGAGGAGGAGGATTCATATTATGCTCCTATAAATAAGAGGTCAATTTAGAAGATTAAAAGAACTAGATAATAACAAAGGAAATAATTCTATAGAGGGAGTGAGTGGGATTGTTGGAAATATACAAGGAGAGAGGTGAAGGTCCCAACACCTACATAGAGTCCTACACGAAATACACCAATCTAGGCACTTCCTAGAAGGATCAAGATCCATGTGAGTAGCCTCTTTTTATTTTTGTATCTTCTACATATGTATATTTATTCCTTTATTATGTGATTAAAATTATGTATGATATAACTTATTAATAAGTGATTACAAGTATAATTATTAAAATATTTCATATTTATTTTGATATCCTCTAATGTAGGAGGAATTTTTTACTTGTTTTGATAGATGTATGTTATTTTTGTGATATGTATAGATTGATTCATTTTTAACATGATACATTTTTTAATTAGAGGGGTAAACACTTTTGATCCAGAGCTATGAACCAATGAGGTCACAGTATGACTAAATTTCGACCTCACTAGACATCTAGATCCCCTTAAGTCATCCTATCACCCTAAATCGTAAATCAATTTCTTAAGGGGATCAAAGAAGTTCTTAAAATTTGGTGAAGTTCCCCAAGGCAAACAAATTTAACAATAATAAGATCATGCAAGATTATAATATGAATGAGGTTTCATGATCTAGGTTGGTCAGTTGAAACAAGAGTAGATCTCAATCAGCTATTCCACAAGAAAATGTTCTTCACTAACTTGCAAGCTCATTATATTCCAAGGGGAACCAAAACTTCACCCTAAGTTTTGTAAACCCTAAACCTTGAACTCTAAAATCTAAGCCCTAAACACTAAACCATTCATTTTGTCCCACCTGACCTTAAAGTGAAATTTGGTTGCCTTAGGAAAATCCACCAAATTTCATTCCCTTATGCCATGTAATTTTGTCATAGGATCTTACTACATAGACCCCCTTAAGTTATCCTATTACTCTAAACCCTAAATTCTAAACTCTAAACCCTAAACCCTAAAACCATCATTTTTTCTTAGGCTCTTAATGAAATTTGGCTGCCTTAGGCAACTCCACCAAATTTCATTCCCTTATGCCATGTAATTTTGTCCTAGGATCTTACTACATGTAGATCCCCTTAAGCTATCCTATTACCCTAAACCCTAAACTCTAAAGTCTAAACCCTAAACCCTAAATCCATCATTTTTTCTTTAAAGGCTCTTAATGAAATTTGGTTGCCTTGGGCAACTTCACCAAATTTTATTCACTTGAGCCATGTCATTTTCTCCTAGGACCTCACTAGACGTAGATCCCCTTAAGCCATCTTGTCACCCTAAATTGTAATTAGATTTCTTAAGGGGTCCCAATATGACATTTCTTAAGGGGATCAAAGAAGTTCTTAAAATTTGGTGTTCAAAGTTGCCCAAGGCAACCAAATTTAACAATAATAAGATCATGCAAGATTATATAATATTAATAGTTAATTGTATTTTCATTCAAGTAACATGTGCCTTAGACATAAATGAGGCTTACATATTTTATCATTTGTATTCAATTATTTAAGGTCATTTATATTGAATGGTTTAAAGGTATTTCCTAAACATGTATCTTACATCTTGAAATTACAAATCTAATGCAGGTTCACTCATATCTTAAAGATCAAATGGATCCATTCAATAATATTCATAATCCACCTCCACGCCATCCATCTCCACCACCTTCACCTCCACCTCCACTCACTCCACCTCGTAACCCCCCACCTCCGCCACCTAAATCGATGAACATGCTCGTTTGCAAGCACAAATCAATGCCAATGTTAGAACCATCCAATATCAAATCAACATTATTCAAAATGAAGAATGTGTTGCACCTCCTGTGAGGATGTTTGCATCTAGGATGCAAACCCTTGTTGATGCTATCAGGGCTATGGATGGGATCTTAGATGAGCATCGACAATGGCTAGAGGAGAGGAGAATTTCCGATTCTGAAAAGGAAAACACAAAGAAATGAAGAGATGCAGTAGAGAGCCACAATAGTTTCTAAATTAAGACAATGATCTTAAATAGTTATGAATTTATGAATTTGGTGAATGATGGATATTTTGTGTGATGAATTTATAAATTTGGTTGGATGGATATTTTTAGTGACATGAATTTATGATTTTGGTTCTAGATGGTTATTTTTAGTGACATGGATTTATGAATTTCGTGGAATTTATGAACTTATAATGAACAATATATAATAGTATATATTTTATGACTATCTACTAGGTCATGATTTCTCCTGTTGAAAATTTGTAATATATATATATGTGTGTGTGTGTGTGTGTGTATGTGTGTGTGTGTGTGTGTGTGTTTGTGTTAGACATAAAATGAGATTTTGTGAATGTTTCAAGTTTATTGTTTAGTATGTACGTGCATGTATTAAAAATTTGCATATAGTTCTTAAATTTTGAAATTTGTATGTATGTACATAGTTTAGTTTAATGATCTGTACACATGCAAATTATGCATCATATTTTTCATTTTAAATGTATGTACATGTTAAATTTTGAATTTTGTATGGACATGCTCAAGTTCAATCAATGTATATATATGTGCATTTCAATTAAATATATGATCTTAATATATATGTTGCTCATCCTATTTCAATTAAATATATGATCTTAATATATGTATGTGCATCCTATTTTGTATGATTTAATGCAGGTGCACATTTATATCTCATATCATGGATGATTTTAACATTGATGACATCATCAATCCACCACCTCAGCCATAGCCACATCCACCTCAACCTCCACCTCTCCACCTCCACCTCCACCTCCACCTCCACCTCCCCCTCCACCTAATATGCCACATCCAGCACCTATTGCATCTGACGAGGCTCGCTTGCGAGCACGTATAAATGATCAAGTTGCATCCTTACAAAATCAAATCAATGCTATGCAGAGTCAAGCATTGATTCTACCACATGTGAGACGTTTTGCATCTGTGATGCAAAACATTATTGATGCCATCAAGATGATCAATTCTGATCTTGATAGGCATCGACAAGAGAGAGAACAAATGAGACAATTTTATTTTGACGATCTCTCTTACAAACAAATATTAGACCTTAAAATAACGAAAGCCCATCTAGCCCCCTACTTTCTTGACCCCGTTACTCGACAACCCATTCCACCCAACAAATCTAGAATATCCATGAGGTGGTGCATACATTCACAGATGAGTGCACATTTTTGGGATCGATGGTATATGGTTTTTGATAGTCCCCCACATGCTAATTGGGAGTGCCCATTGTATTTTTTGAGAAAACTGTATGTAGAGTTTGTTCTGGGGAAAAAGCCCAATTATTTTGATTTTAGATCATTTCAAGGTGTTGGCGGTGGCATGCCACAATAGAGGTTAGGGGAAAGGGTTGATCCCCAATGCCCCGTGCATGCGCAACCCCTTGTCGTTGCTCCTGGTCCTCCCATTCCCGCACCTGTACATCATCGAGCTCTGGTCTCAACATTAGGTTCCCTTAGTACACTCGTAGGAGACCTTGATCAACATGCTTCTACGATAGCAAGTGGGGAGCATAGAGACGATGATGATGGAGGGTTTTTTTATGGAGCTGGTACGAGTACCACTCTAGGAGTGTTGAGGCTCGTCCCCCATATATGTACTAGTTGTCATCAAGTATGCTATGGACCTGATCAGGCCACACCTAGTTCAGGTGGACAGGGAGATTCTGGTGGTTCATTTGGTCGCATCAATTCATTTATAGAGTTTCTTACAGCAAACCATCACCTTGAGGACACTGTGACACAAGTATAAATATGCATCTATGTACGTTCATTTTATAAGAATTTTGATGGATGTATATATCAAAGAAAATTTTGCAATACATTTTAACAATCAAATTGTTTGGTGTACAAATGACACTAACGATGGGGCAATCATCTATTCCACGAGTACATACATCGACACCGGTCGTACTCGGCAACCCTTATGGGGTATTTTGATTTCAATTTTTAAAATTATATATGAAATCATAAATTTAACTTGAGTTTTAAATTTATAATTGAATCACATATATGTTTGAAATATTTATGTTGGTTTAGGTGAGTCAATCGGCATCCACGTCAATTCCTCCTGAGGAATTTTCAACCACTCCTCCACTATCGAGTGTCATAGATCAGGGGCAGGTACATTCATATTGTAAATTTGTTTAAAGTTTACATTAGTATAGTTACAATTTTATGAATTTTGAATTCACTAGATATATGAAATACATGCATGTACACTTGTAAATATTATAAGCATTAAATATCTATGTACATGTATGTCTAGGTTGATACCACAATGAGAATGGGCATCAGGCAAACATTTCATGTTGTAGCTACTCGTGAGGCCACTAATTTCTAGGTTGTTTACAAAACTTTCTACACAAAATGTGCAAACTTGAATATATATATATATATTAACCTAATTCAATTGTACATGCTTTAATTTTGATCTTGTAGGACTTTGTTAGTGCAACTTTCAGCCCTGACCCAGACATAGTTACACCACCAGGAGGACATGCAAAGTAGGCTCCATATCAAATGGTAATTTAAATTTTAAATTGAATATATACATAATATGAGATTTGTTACATATTCTTTTTCTTTTACGCATGAGACACATCTTGTAGTTGAGCATGTGCAGACAGGTCCTAGAGAAGAGCCTGGTGCACAACCTCATAATACGGTACAATTAAAATATGATAAATTATAAATTAAATTGAATTAAAAAATAATAATTGTAGAGGTGTACATCTAATTTCAAATTTATTTGTCTTTTTTATGTAGATTGATTTAAAGATTTTAGAGGTTGCTTTAGGTGCACCAGAGCATCTAGACGCAGATATGATGGTAATTTAATTTTATGATGGATTATAAATTAAATTGTCATTAAATCATTTTTCATTGTCTTACATCTGATTTCATCTTTCTCTAGTACAAAGTGTTCCAGGTCATCCACATAGTCCGCATGGTGTGAAGAGGTCTCTTGATTATAGAGACCGTACGTGACCTAGAAACATGTGATTTTATGTGCTATATTTGTTTATTTCATGGACTATATTTATGGTTTCTCATGTACTCTGTTGGACTTTATATTTCATGGCTCAAGTACTTAGTTGGACTTTAGTTCAATGGTTGTACTCTGGACTTTATTTCATGTGCTTAATATATTGGTTTCATGCACTTAATATGTTACATAAATTATGGACTTTATTACTGTTTGAAATTTTAATTTACACATGTACATTTATGCATTTTATGTTCATAGTCAAGACATTAATATAGGACATTAATGTGAAATTTAGTGATCCCATACATGATATACATGATATTTACATTCAATAATTAGTGATAATTACTTAATGAACTTATTCAATTCACGTCAATCAATAATTAGTCAATAAATCATAATTTACAAACAAAAGCAATATGTTTATATACCAGAAAGGATAAAATTTTAAGAAATATACAATACCATAGAAGATTAGAGAATAAAAGCTTTAATAAATTCTATAAATAATAACATCTAACACTAATTTATAAGTTGTCAAAACAAATAATGACATCCCATACTAATTTATAAGTTATCAAAACAAATAATGGCATCCAATACTAATTTATAAGCTGTCAAAACAAATAATGGCATCAAATACTAATCTATAAGTTGTCAAAACAAATAATGGCATCGAATACTAATCTATAAGCTATCAAAACAAATAATAGCATCCACCACTAATTATAGGTTGTCTTAAGGAGTCGTAATACAACATCTTAAGGGGATCAAAGAAGAGTATAATTGAGTATAAATATTAAGTGATATTAACAAGTATTATAAGTTTTGGGGTGAGTCATCATAACACGTCTTAAGTGGATGTCTGAAGGGGTCATAATACATCTTAAGGGGATGTCTTAAGGGGTCTTAAGGGGATGTCTAAAGGGGTCATAATAGAACATCTTAAGGGGATGTCTTAAGGGGTCATAATACAACGTCTAAAGGGGATGTCTTAAGGGGTCTTAAGGGGATGTCTTAAGGGGTCATAATAGAATTTTTTAAGGGGATGTCTTAAGGGGTCTAAAGGGGATGTCTTAAGGGGTCATAATACAACGTCTAAAGGGGATGTCTTAAGGGGTCATAATACAACATCTAAAGGGGATGTCTTAAGGGGTCTTAAGGGGATGTCTTAAGGGGTCATAATAGAATTTCTTAAGGGGATGTATTAAGGGGTCATAATACGTCTTAAGGGGATGTCTAAAGGGGTCATAATACAAGGTCTAAAGGGGATGTCTTAAGGGGTCTTAAGGGGATGTCTTAAGGGGTCATAATAGAATTTCTTAAGGGGATGTATTAAGGGGTCATAATACAACATCTTAAGGATATAATTGATTTAACAATAATGTATGCATGATATTTAGTGATTATACAATTAGACATAAAGTTTCAAAGTAGGAAAACATGCACATTTAACAAACAAAATATATAGAATATTGATTTGATACATAGAAGTACATAGAGTATGTTTAATTTTGTAAGTATGTATGTACATATATGTCATCTCAAAACAATGTTTACAAAATTTGGATATGCCATCTCAAGAACATCTCAAACTCGTGCCTAGAATGTAGTAGGTCTTCACACCACCTGATATCAAAAAGATACAAGCAATATCAATGAAATCATCAAAACATACATATTTTAATTTATATAAAACTATCTATATGTACACAACTCAAGTACTAGCATTTAAAAGTATTCCACACATGTTTGTAGGTTGAATCCAGGCATCCTCTCCTTTTTGTTTCAAAGTATGAGATCAATGCAATGATGGCTTAAGGATACAAAAAATGACAATAAATCAATTTTAACTATTAATGTACAAGCAATATCAATATGTAATCAAAACATGTATTTAAATATAATTTAACTAATAATTACCTATTTTTACCAAGTATTCCATGTTGTCTAGGTTGAATCTGCATGGACTATATCCTTTTTGTGATTATGCCTTAAGGATGTATAACAGGACAATTTAAATCAATTTCAACTAATAACACACTTGACCAATATCATGTAAACATGTATTTAATGTATTTAAAAGGACAAAATAAAACTAAAACTATATTTACATGTATTTACTTATTCCATTGTACCATCTACATCCTCTCTTTTTTGTAATGCATCTATGATTGCCTCATGCTCTTCCATAGAAATTGACCATAGCACTTTTTTTGAAGGTCTTCCACGATACCGCTCTAGTTTTATATTTGTTGCCACCACCAAATGTGAATAATGTATAATCTTTTTATGTGTTTCATAGTCTTCGAATGCAGGTAGACCATTCTTTCTTCTCAGGTATTTTCGTAGCTAAGTGCCAACAACCACCACCGATCCTATTGGAAAACATGAAAACCATCATCAAATAAGTTCTCAAAATTTTCTTAATGGGATCAAAGACTTGTTCTAAAAAATTGCTTAAGGGGATCAAAAACTCGTTATCAAAATTTGCTTAAGGGGGTGTCTTAAGGGGATCACCGTACCTGTTGGATAATGAAAGCCATCATCATCTTCTCGAGGTGCTATTAACTTATGTTTAGTTTCCACACAATGAGCCAACCAATATTTTGTTTGCTCTTCATTCTCCTCAGGTGCAATAATAGCATACACATGTCCTGCCAATAAAATTCAATTTAATAACTTGTGCATATATCTATATAAACAATTTAGTATTACAAAATAACTTAATAAAGTGAAATAAAATGAAATAAATTGAATTAAAATTACCTTCTTGTACAAGGTCTAAAACATGGTCATAATCTTCAAATGCAAACACTTGATTATTTTCTTCAATAGTTCTTTCATATTGATCATGTGCTTTTGCAGGTGTCAACGATCTTTGCTCCCACTGTTCAACCCATTATGTATTTTCACATGCTTCCCAATCTCCTGAGATACAAAACTAGCAAAAAAATGCAAGCTCCCTTGTCCAAATAGTCCATGTGCTTGTTGTCGCACTCCTAAATGAATGCCATTTAGTATATCCACTTATTGTCTCACAATCAACTCTAGGTACAATGTTCTCTTCTTCCACCAACCAAAAGAATCAATGAACTGTAGAGTAATCACTCGAACTAGGTGCACATAATATTCTATTACACCAATCCGAAATCTCATGTGCATCTTTAAATTTTACTAAATCCTCGAATTTTAATTGTTCTCTAGCAAGAATTCTTTTGACACACACACCAGCTCCATCATGTTCTCCTTTACCATGCCTAGTTTCAAAAAAACTCCATATATGTTGGACATTAAGTTCCTTGTGAACCCTACTTAACCAATAGAACATTCGAGCATTCTTGAACTACCCCGTACAATTATTTGACCATATGTGGTGTTCTTTCATCTGGATTCCTCTTTCTCTTAAATTTCTATAAAATATACTCAAACAGTATTGAACAAACTCTGATGAGTGTAACTGATTGTCACTCAAATAAAAAATATACTCCCTCAAAAATTTTCTATCATCCTCAGTGCTATCATATGCATGTTTATAAACAATATGGACAAAGATAGCTACTTGCACTGAATTATAATATTGAGATTGAATTTCCTCTTGCAGAGTGAGAGTATAATTCTCTGCAAAATCAACCACTAAAAGTATAGTTCCAATTGGAAATGTGTTTCTACATGCACGAAATTGGCCATCAAGCCATCAAGCATGTTCAGAGTGCATGACATATTTTGGTTCAATTTTATTCTTACATTCACTGATGAATGCATGCACACTAACTTTTTATGTAACTAAATCACAACACTTTTCAATTTTTCCATCTTTTAAAGAATAGTGAACATTGTTAAATCTTTTAACATCTACTAATTGTTGTCCAAAATCATGATCAACACTTTCATGCAAATAAATTCTTAAAAATGAAAGATTTTCACAGTTAATGCATTGTCCAGAAATATAAGAACTTAAATAAAATAATTTATCATTAGATTTTTCACAAAACCTAAAATAAACTCTCTTATTGCTTCAGGTGGCATATCAATACCACACTCATGTATAATCATGTTAGTATGCAAGGTACAACGTATATATCGAAAAACATCATAAAAATAATGAAATTGAACATGTATTTTACAACAACAAGATATTTGTTGCTTATTAATTTTTACATACCAGGGTTTACATTTTTCAAAAGACCTTTGACTTATTTTAATATTACCAGGTAACATTGAATCGCTACAAAATTTTCTATAAAATTTAGTTTGTGTTGTATCTAATAGGTGTTTTGGGTGAGGATTGCGAACTTTGGACCCCACCCTTAATTTTAAAACATCTCTAGCATTAGATGAAACCCTAGTATTATCATGCCAATATTTTTCGATCAAAGATTTAATTTCAACATTCAATTTATATTAGACCTTGGTAGTCGTCCACTAAAACTCCAACATTGATTGATAGGATCATTTTCTATACTTTCTCTTCTTTTTGCCACTCTTAGCAATGTGTTAGGATGTATTTTTAAAACTTCACTAATATTGCTTACCATTCTTTTATTCAAAGTTGATTTATTAACTATAGCAGTTTTTATAGCTCTTCTTGCTGCATTTTTATCTTTAGATCGACTATTTTTCCCAATAGATTGAATGACACTAGCAACAGTAGACATAACATGTTTTAATGATTGATCTTTTCTTTTTGGTTTAACATAAAAGCCTAACCTTTTCATTACTTTCCTCATTTTTTGCATTTTCATTAATTACATCATTAGTTGACATTGAAATGCAATTTTTTTATGATAAAAGAATTTGGTGTATATTCTATTCGCATGTGTTCTTATTTGCCTCCAAGAAATTTGACCAGGAAGATTATCGAAAACACCACTTCCAATTTTAAAAAAGGTATTTTCATTAAATTCAACATCACATTCTAGATTTTCATCTTCATTTTCATCAACAAAACGGTTTTCATTTTCATTTTCATAAAAAATATAGGTTTTGTTTTCATTTTCAAGAAAATGATCATTCTGATTTTCATTTGCAACAAAAGATTTTTCTTTTTCATTTTCAACAAATTCTATAAAAGTTTCATCTCTTCAAATATCATCAATGTCAACATCATCAAGTCCAGCATCTTGTAAAACTTCTACATACAAATTTACCATTTCACAAACATGTGGATTTGAAGACGTACCTGGATTTTTGCATATTGAAACATTCTCCATAGCATTCAAAGAGGGATTTGAAGACATAGTAGGACTTGTTTGTATAATCATATTCTTCTCCAAATTGACTCCTTGCAAATTAGCTTCATCTACAACCATGGTATCCTCAATGTTTTCATCTTCAATAGTTGTGGAATTGGATGCTCCACCATCATTCATTGATTTCATTCTCATTCTTCTTTCTCTTTGTCTTTGTCTCTCCTCTCTATTTGCTTCAAATTCTTGAAGAGTCAATGTCTTCCTTCTCTTATTACGAGCTTTATCTCCCATGATTATAAAATTCTCAAGCACAAATGAATGTTAATAGTGAAATTCTTCAAAAAAATTAGTCCAAATTGGAAGTTGAATACCTATTAGGACAAAATTCTTCCTCTTGTGTTCCTCAAAACAAGTAGAAAACTAGCACAATTCCACTTTAAAAATTGTTTTCTTCATGCCTCCTTTGAAAAATTCAATCCATATATTGCAAGTTGAAGACCTTGTGTTCCTCCAAACAAGCACAAAACTAACACAATTCCACTTCAAAAACGGTGTAGATGATGCCTCCTTTGAAAAAATCAATCAAAAATCAAGTTCACCACTTGTAAATACAATATCTCATGAAAAATAGTTCAATTTTACTACTCTTGGCCGTACATGTGAAGTTGCAGACTTCATAGTATTTTTTGGCAGTAAATTTAAATAAAAGAAATGAGATCCTGTTTATAAAAACTGGGATCCCGTTTTATAATCGAGATCCCGTTCCTTGATATTTAATGTGGGAACCGTTGGAAGGAAAACGGGATCTCGTTTCCCTTCCAATGATCTGCATATTATAAATTAGGGAACAAGATCTCGATTATAAAACGGGATCCCATTTCATAAAGCGCGATCCCATTTTTTAAAATTTGAATTTCTATTAGCTTTGTGGTCGGGTTTTTGCCTAGGATTTTGGTTCAGGAAAAACATTGGGAATCCGAACCTAGGCCTTCAACCTGGTTTGACCTGCAAGTTGAAGGTCCTAACAATGTCAGAGAAAAATACTGACTTTGGACATATGGCTGACGACTTCTTTTGCATAATTTTTTGACAAAATTAAAACCCATTTTAGATGAGACAATGCAGATTCTAAATATGTAATTTGTTTTACAATTGGATTATTTTTCTATTTTTCAATTAATTTCTAATAAAATTGGTCCATAAACTTTAAATATCATGGTTTTTTACTATTTTAATAACTTTTGATCAACATAACATTTTGACAAACGGATTGCACAAGAACAAACTTCAGACAATTCTTTTCAATTTAAAAAAAAATTCAAAAAATGATAAGTTTAGGTCATCTTATGCATGTCGTACACTATGATTTTTCAAAATGACAAATCTTCCTAATAAAAATTTAACAAAAAAAAAATATTCAATAAAAAATTACAAAAAAATATCAAGAACAAGCTTTAGTGAGTCACAAATATTTTCCCAAAAGGATTTAGAAAAATACGATAATTTAAGTCAAAATTTTGATGTCGTACATGTGCATGGTATGGTAAAAAAAAAGTGACTTTTAAATAGTGGTTTTTAGACACGCCTATTGAAACTCAATTTGTACAATCTAGGTATTGAAATAAATTGCATATTTGGAAACTAGACTCTGAGCACTACATTTTATGATTAGTGACTTTTTTAAAGATTCCATCTCTAAGTGCTTCAAATTTTAAGGTCAAATGTGTCAAATTCTAAAAATCAAGGAAAACACTTCCACTTTTTGGCCAAAAAGTGGACTCAACTTCTTGCACACACCCACATGTACACATTGCCGCATTTTTTTTTTGAAATGTGTAACATGTACATGTATCAAAATTCATGCTTAATGACATGAATATATATATATATATTAATTTGAAGTGTTTGGTGTAGATGTGTGACTTTAGGACATCATCTTGATTGGGTCATCTTTGTTTTACATTGATAGTTGTACAAGTTGGCACACCTTACACTCAAGTAAACCAATATATATTGACCCTAGAAAGCTACATATGTATAGATAGTTTTAATTTAAAGTTGCTTCATTTAATTTAAGACTTTATATATTTTGATTTACATCCATATAATTTAATTCAACTGTACATGTGTGAAGCAATATTTAAGTATGAAATTTACATACTTTGAAAATTCACTCTAGATGTACTATTATTTTTAAATTTAAAAATTAAATTTAAATTGAATTTATATTTAAGTTTATATATGTTTCATATATGTATGTGCAAGATGATGGCACTATACTCATAGGTGCTAGTCTGACTATTGATCAGGGTCATTTTCATGAGTCGTCCATATTGTTTCAGGTCCTCAACTTTAGTAAATTTTCTATGTAATTTTTAGGTCTTTAAAATATATATGGTTAAAATCATGTTTTGGTAAATATTTTTTAACCTATTGTTTGCTTTATTTGAATATCTAAGAATCATAGTTGAGACATTTGGTCTTGAATTGACATTTGGGTGTGCGCACCAATCTATGACACAAAAAATATGCCACATTTTAAAAAATCATGAAATAACACATTTGGCACTCACCAAATCAAGAACATGAATTAAAAAAAGCAACGCCCAAAATCATTCATTTTTTCCTCCCTCAATTTGTTATGTTGTTTTTGCACTCTGCAACCCGTGCTCGCTAAAAGGAAGCCATTTTTTCACTCGCAGCTTGTGATTCTTCATGAGGATGTTTTCAAGACATCGTAGAGGTGAAATAGGTATGCATTTTTGGTGTTTTCGTTTCAAATTTGAATTAAATTATATATTGAATTAGGTTTTTTAATTAAACTTTCTTTTAATTTCTAGGAAATCAATCTCCACCTCCAAATATTGATAATTCTCAATCACCTCCTCATGAAGACCCTAATGAACAAGAAGAACATCAAATTCCTCCCTCAATTCATAGACATCCTAAAATATTCTAAATCAAATATAAAAAAACAAAAGAGAACTTGAACAATTGATTGCAAGGTTAAATGATACTGTTGCAACACGCCCTCATAGGAGAGGCATTACCAAATCCCTATAGTCGATTATATCTCATGTAGGAGCAATGAGTTCTCAACTTAAGTTTTGGTTGAATAAGAGGGAGGAATTAAAAAAATTATGCAAGTGGACTTTCCTATGTGCAAGTGAAGAAAGAGAAAATTAGCAAAGCCGACTTGTGTGCCCTTTTCACGAACCCAAGAACCAATGAACCTTTATCAGTTGCATGCAAGAGGTTCCTCATCCATTGGTGCCACCATGAATTAATTAAAAATAATTTTTGGGATAGGTGGTGGATGGATTTTGACCAACCTCTATTCAAGAATTATGAGGTCCCGCAATATTTTTTGAGGAAACTTTATTGTGATTTTGTCCTCAATAAGATGTCAAATTATTTTGACTATCTAGATTTTCAGGGTAAAGATGGGGGCTCCACACATGATAGAGCAAGTGCACGATGTAATCCACAACTATCACCGAGACCCTTGGCTAAACCTATGGTGGAGCATGCGACCATTCCTTCCATTGTGAAGGGCAGTGTTGAGGTGGACACATTGGACTCATTAGCTTGTTCACTCAAAGCCTTGTACAGTGTGTGAGGCCTCTAATAGAGCTTGATGTGGGCAAGTCTTCTAGGCCCAAAATTTCAGTCCACTTTTGTCACTCTTGTGGTGTTGTTTGCATGTATAATGGTGAGAGTGCTTAGGATGCAACTACACATGATACATCAGCTACACAATAGATGGCTATGATAGATGCCTTGTTGAATGAAACATTTGGCATTGATACTTAGGTAAATTTCAACAAGTTCATTTAATTTTTTTTATTAAATTTATTCTGAAATATAAGAATAACTAAATTAGTAGAATGAATACAATGAAAATTCACAGTCGAAGTGTTGATGATACGTGCCCCATTCACGCAAACCCCTATATGTTTACGTCGTCAAGTTCATAGGTATGTAACCAATATTAAAGAAATAATTATTACATGTGAATAGTTGAACCTTATATGAATGATTATCTCATAACACACTTTGGATGTCAAATAGTTTAGTGGTGGACCTTCGACATTGACATTGCTCTTCTCATCATCGACCAACTTTCACTCAAGTAATCTTTCTTCATTAATGGTGTTGTAAAACAATGTTAGGTAGTTTTGGTAATTGAAAAAAATACTATTCCATATGATTGTTCTTTTTAGCATGCAATTCCATATGATTTTGTACAATTGTACTTTATTTTTAATTCTATCCTATAAGGTTCTATACAACTCCTTAGGGCTTGATTTTTCTTAATTTGATTTTGAATAAAAAAGACCTAGCTTTATTTGCTTGAAAAACCTTTTAGTTTCATGGTGTGTATCATAAGTAGTTCATAGGTCCTCCATCAATCTGTACAATCCATAGGCCTTCACTTTCTTTGGATTCCTTTTACTCAGGCTTTGATACCATATAATGGAAATTGATACATACAAAGAAATCAAGCAAGAATACAAGAGATAACTTGAAAGAGAGAAATTGTATGTAATAATGAAAAAGTAATGGTCAATTTATAAAAAGCCAGCAACATAAACCCTAATACTATGGTGCAACTAACCCTTACCCTAAAATGAACTAAATGAGCAATAATTCATGTTCACATTATTTGATAAAGTTAAAAATAATTATAAAGTGACTCTATTACTATGCCTATCACTATGACTAGTATGACCATTAACACACTATATAATAAATACTAAAAATTATCCTCAAGCAATTTTTAACTCTATTTATTATCTGCATATCCCATAAAAATTTATTTCCTATCACGAGGTTCTAACTTCTTCCATAGCTATGAAGGAACCAATGCATAGTAGGTGCAACCAAAAACTCTCAAAAAATGTATTTTGGGCCTATAACCAAACCAAGCTTCAAAGGTGTCACACTTTCTAAGCCGAGCAAGGAGTCTTATTTCAAATATATGTAGCAGTACATGTACAACCTCTACCTAGTATTTGGAGTCCAATTTTTTATGGTACAACATTGACCTAGCTGCATCAAGGTTTTGTTCTCTTTGATACCCCATTTTGTTGTGTTGCATATGAAGTGGTATATTGACTTTGAATTCCACTTTCAAGACAATAATCAACAATTTTTTTGAAGATATATTCTCCCCAATTATTTGATCCTATTTTTTTTAATTTCCATCTAGTTTGTATTTTAATTAAACAAAGAAACTAATGAAAGTGATAAAAACTTTGTATTTGTTTTTCAAGAAATAAATTCAAGTCATTCTTGGAAAATCATCAATGAAAAGTAAAACATGGTGACAACCTATGAATGAAGTAACTTTCATGTTGCAAATTATATTAATGACCACAAGTGGCCAAAATGGACCAATGGGACTTCAAAATACATTTGGAGACAATAGCAAGAGGGAGACAACAAGAGGCCCGAAACAAACTACAAGCTAAAAGATAACTAAAAGTGAAAAAAAAATTGATGAAGAAAAAAGGAGGGGTAAACCTAGATGAGGGGAATCCTAATTTGCTAAGAAAAGATAAAACCAATGAGACGATGACTAAAAATAGTTTCTGAAAAGTCTAACATGCCAAGTTAAAGCACTAATTGCTAATGAAAAAGAGCTAAGGACACCAAATTGCCAAAATAGGAAAAATTGGGTCTAATTTGTATCAATAGAAGAGTAGCCAATACACTCATCAATAATTGTGAAGGAACCAATACATGATTCAAGGATGTACCTTGTAGAATGCCTTGAGCTAAGAGGCTTTGGATAGGTGGCAAGAGAGAGTGAAGAGAATTTCCTTGAAACATTGTTTGAAACTTCATATTTGTTGTTTCATTTTTAGATGTTGACATCAAACAACCCTACTGATATTTGTGGCACAATGGACCCTGGATTTATTGCAGCAATAGCAAATTCTAATCCTTCGACATAGGTATGCAACATATTAGTAAATTTCACATTATATTTTCTCTTTTATTGGTTTATTATTGAAAAGTTTAATGATACTCATATGTAGTTTAATTGATATCTTGATGCTTGCTACAGGGACTTGTCACTCTAGATCGTCAATGTGCTACTGTTGTGGATGAGCATGTTGATTATTTGTTTGTGGTAAGTGATTATTTTGTTATATGTCATACCATAATTCAATTTCTATATATTAACGTTTATACTTCTTATTGCATCTGTTGAATATCTAGAGAAGTGAAGAGAGGAGGACAAGTGAGGCACATTTGAAAGATAACATCACTTACATCTCCATCCAACTGACAATTGAAGGTGGCTCATGATCTATTTCCTTCCCCTAGTGGGAAATGACTATGTATTAGATTCATTTGTTGTATGGCTACGTGGCATTTTTTTAAATATGTTTTGTACTATCGATATGTGACATTTTATGTCCATATGGACTTTTTGTAATCATGTATGACTTTATTGGATATATTGTATACTTTTATCAACTTATAATGTTGTATCTAGCCTTATGGATTTTTGGTTAATGCAAATCTTATTTTACACTATTATCAAATTATATCATTGAATGCTTTTCCTCTCACCTCACACTTCTCTCCATCAAATGCAACTTGCACAAACTATATATATCTTTATTACTTTGTGAAAAGTGACATACTTTTCAAAGAGTGATGTCTCTTCAAAAATAGATTGTTTCTTATTATGTTATTAACAAATCACTAAATTATTTTAATCTTAGCACTACCTTTCAATACTTGTCTTTAATTTACTACCTAAGCATTGCCTTCATAAATCTCCAACATTTTTTTAAGGATAATGCAAACATTTAAACTCTTTTAAATTTAGTGCTAGTCTATCTTTACATGCCAAATTTTAACTCATGTGTGCTTTATTATTCATTATAGGTTTATTACCATTAGTTTCTAGGATCATATGATAGAATTGAGAATTAGAATCATATTTAATTATGTTCCATTTTACTAGAAAGTATCAATTACACTTATATTATTTTCAATAGGATGTGTTTCTTAAAATTGACAAGGCCAATCATCTTAGCCAAACCATAGAATCAATCACTTGCATTACCTTGAGATTATATTATCAAATTATTTTAGCTTATTTTTCTAAAGGTAAAAGGAAAAATATAGTTAACAACAACCTATCAAAATACCAAAATGTTTCTTCTTTAACATAAAACACAATATGTGTATATTATCAAGAAAAAACATACTATAAGAGCATACAAAGGGTATGCTTATTGACTTTTTTATATAAAACATTTTCTTCAAAGGATAAACATATAAACGGAAGTCATAACTGATATATTAAAACCTCTAAGGAATCAAGTTGTGACATATACAAATGTTATAGTGAAAGGAGTAATACATTTACAAAGAAAGTTTTGGATATTATGAATGATGTAATAAATGTCCAAGAATTTGATTGTGTGGTACATTATAGTTGTGTTGAGGTTCAACTTTAGCATTAGGTACGAATTGAAAAAACTCATGTTACAAATTAAGCATGACAACACCAATATGAAGGATTTTATATAAAAATAAGTATGATATATAATAAATGTCTATTGATTCATTTCAAAATTAATAAACACTAAAACAAGGCCCTAATAAAATACTAAATAGATGCATAAATGCATGGAAATGATGGGAAAAAAGTGGCCACTAAGAATTTTGAAGCTGATTAAACATAATGTAATTTCTTCTTAAAATATAATGCAACCATGTTATGGCTCAATAAGCTTGATCCATAACATAAACACATTATAATATATACATGTTATCCACATAGCATTTTATCTTATTACTATGTGTTTATCTTTATACTACATAGCATTTTAATCACTTCCCTTATTAATTTTTCCTTTTATCTTATAACATTTCGATCATTGCCCTTATAGCTCTTCCTCACCATCACCTATCAATTGTAAAAGACCAAGAGTTCTTGAACCTAATGATGAGGATGATGAAACATAAGAAGAGGCTTTTCTTCCATTAAATTTGTTTCTCCATCTTTCATTACCTCAATCATCATCTCCTATGCACAAAATATTCCTAAGTGGCATTGTGCCTATAGCACACATGCCCTATTCAGTAACGGGGACCCTCTTTCTTTTTGCTTCGCCGAGTCACTTTTGTTGTCGCCTCGTTTTGTGTGCCCCCTATTTTTGTGTCTTAGGTGGTCAATGAGTCTTAAAGAAATCATCTTCAAGTGACCATGTTTCTCCACCCTCAAATTTTCAAGGCTTTAGGCCTTTGTGGAACTCCCTGTGTTGTTTGCCTTCATTCCTTAATGTTGGCGTCCTTCGAACCGGGCGGGTCCACCCTTGTAGCCCGCTCCATGTGGGTTTCCTTGCTTCCTTCACCGTTCCAAATAGCCTTCATGTCACGTCCTCCCTTGCCACGAGACCCGCACACTACGGTGCCATTTTCATTGCTAACCGGTCGAATGACCAAACCTTGATTGTCGTC
Organism: Sequoia sempervirens; assembly: GCA_007258455.2. Taxonomy (NCBI): domain Eukaryota; kingdom Viridiplantae; phylum Streptophyta; class Pinopsida; order Cupressales; family Cupressaceae; genus Sequoia; species Sequoia sempervirens. The sequence continues at coordinate 212,341,985 of VDFB02086081.1, read as the reverse complement.
CGCCTAGCGGACTCCACCGCTCCCTCTGCGATTTTTGAACTGGCTACCCATTCACCAACCATGAGCACAACCGTACCAACATTTATGAGGGGCATTAAATACACCTTTTTCTATAAATAGCCCACATTGAGTTATCATTTTCACTTGTCAGGAGTTCAGGAATGAGTCAAAGAGCCCCCTGCCAACGCGACCGTCACACCAACCGAGTTTGTTTGTCTATCTGAAGCTTTTGCCAGTTGTTTGCTCAACCTTCTTCATCGGGTCTCATAGGTAGGTTTTCTCATGCGGACCTTGCGTTAGGTTTTCTTTGATTTCAGAAAAAAGTTATAAAATCTTTAAAAGAAAGCTTAAAAAATTGAGTAGAGAAAACTTTGGTGAATGAAACCCATAATTTGAAATTTTGAGAAACTTCAAAAATCACCCCATAGGCTGCTTGCGGAATTGGAGATCTCTACAGCCGTTCTTTGACCAGAGCATCCATGCTCTGCAGGCCCTCACCCATGCTTCCGCCATCACCATCCTTTGAAAGCATGTTTAAAACTTGAAGCGGCAAACACTCACATCGAGCTCGCCCTCGCTGAAGGCCCTTTCCACTTGGGCGCCTTAGACTTGGCACAAATTTGCGAAGCCTAAATGAAGGGATCTTTGGACCTACCCAGGTCCGAAAACATGGGCTTTCGACTATGGAGTGCCTTTTAAACTTCGTCGTTCCAAATGACTATGCAATCATGACCTCCCGGCACGTGGGCCCTGCCCCGTTGACTGCCCATCAAACTCAAACTTGGCAAAGGATCTAAGCACAGGCTCATCACGGGTTTCTCCTTGCGGACTTCCGCCTACAAAATTCCATCCTGGCTTTTCCATCTTAAATGGCTTTCGCGCCCTATCTCTCCACATGTCGGGCCCCACCTTCACAGTTGCCACCCAAGTTTAAAACAAAGCAACCTATCCCCTTTGCAGACCTTCCTTTGTTGGTTTCTGCTAACCTTTCACCTCTGAAAAAATGACTAACTCAAAATGGCGAAAAGGTGATGTCTTTTCAGCAACCAGGCCCCGACCTTGCGTTCACTATTCGTTTTCCCACGTACCCTAAATGACCAAGTTTGAGCTTCCCTGCGGGTCACTGTAGTCTATCCGCCATTCCAAATGACCTTTGCACGCCAACCTTCCGCATCGTGGGTCCTGAACCCGCCACGTTCATCCGAACTCAAAATGAAAACAAACAAGTGTTAAGCCTTAGGCAGACCATCCCTTGTGGGTCGCCGTTTGCGGACTTTTTTCTCGTTCCCGCTGTCCCAACCGCCCATGGAGCTTCGTCGGCCCGCTATGCGGAGCCCGAACTTGCCACCACCTCATGACTGACCGATGATAAGCAAGTGAATGCTGAAAGCCTTCGCGGACCCTATGATGCAGGCCTCCTCCGTCAAACTTCTGTCTGACCTTTGTCATTCTGAACGGTTGTGACCCTCCGTCTGCCCGCACCTTTTGGCCCGCATCCTTTGGAGCAATCTAGAATTTAACGACGGAGCACCCACCTTCCTTCAATTTTGTGGGTCTCGCACGATGGAACGCTGCTTGCAGACTTCCGCCTTGCCAGCATTGTTTCAACGACAAAGCCTCAAACAACTAGGCTACCTTCTGCACCCGTATGCTTAAAAGATGTACTTAATGCCTCCAAATCTTCAAAGTGATTTCGACCCACATGCCAAAATGGATTGGCCTCCTCGATGGATCCCACTTCATAACCAAATCTCAAGGCGGGTTGTGACGTGTGGGCCATCGTGCCCTAATTGTCGTCCCTTCTGCAGCTACCGTCCATCAGCCCAGGGAAGTCTGCACCCCTGGGCCCGCATTGCAATAACTTCCTCTAATGAAAGGCTAATGTTGATCTAAAAGAGATGTTAGGATGTTTAAATGGTGAATTATCTAACTTAACATCATTTTTCAGGATCTTGGCTAACTTTCCCCATGTTTTCATGCTTGAATGTGCTTACTGCTCTCTCGCCTACAGGATATATGGAACCAGGTGTAGGACCTTCAGAGGTGGCCGTGGAGAAGGATAATGGAAAGAAGCCAACTAAAGCACCTAGAGGCAAAGAGGATAAAGACTAGATGAAGTACAAATTCCAAGGGGAGCCCCTTAATTCCAAGGTTACCACCAATTGGAGGGAGATCTCAGATACAAATCTGGGACACATAGATATTGATGAGTTCAAACAAAGGGTCAAAATCAACCCTACAACAGAAAATGCCAGAAAGATTAGAGGCAGTGGGTTGGCCAAGGCTGTCAACTTCCCACCCGCTCTCATTTCTCCCAAGCTCATGATGGCCTGCAAGAAGGCATATCAAGAGGACACAAAAAGAATTGTAGACAGAGATGGGAATGTATTAGTTGAACTATTTGCCAAATCAATAGGGAAGACCTTCCACATCCCTACCTTCAATGAGATGGAGGAAGCATCCAAATAATATGGTAAGCAAATGTGGGATGAAGACCCCCTCAAATGCAAAAAGATCATCAATCAGTATTGGTTAAAAGGAAAGAGGGGTAGTGCAGCTAAGGTACCCCAATAGCTCTTCCGCAACGACTTCTATGAGGATTACCATGACTTGGTAACCCTATTGAGTAGAGTTATGGGCCTTCCGACCGCAACCTATTTTTAGAAGTGGATGTTATACTTTGCGGAAGAAATCCTTCGATCTATTGGGTAGGAATGATCATTAATTACTTGCATGAGCAATTTGTGTTAGTGAAAAAGACCCAACAATTTTACATGACATCCTACTTGGTCTCTTTACTGGCTGACCAAATGCAATATAGAGGCTTGTTTGTAGGTCCAAGTGAGACTCCAGGAAGGGAGCTCAAGGTATATGATAAGTATCCCCACCTCCAATATAGAAACTTTAAGAAGGATTATTGCAGGGTCAATGACGCCTTCATAGGCCATGTTATCAGACTGCTTGGAGGTGATTTTGAAAGGAGAGTCACCCACAGTGCAAATGCTTACATCCTCCAGTTTGGCTTCTTGTTTATCCAATTTCTAAACTTCACCTACATCTAAGCCAAGGGTTTCTCAGAGAAACCATACAAGCTACCCCAATACCCAAATGATTGGATAATATTGCTCGAGCTCTCCCGGCAACTACAGCGTGCACACACCCTCCTAAGTGACAAGCATAGAGCGGGCATTCCTTATCCCCTTTCCTTTGGCCAAGGAATGTATGAACTCCACACATCCTAGTGTGCAGACTATTCTGATAAAGAACTTGTAGAATATAACTTGGAGCTCCACATTGTCCGGCCGTGGATGGATCCATACAGTAAGCTCAGGAAGATGGTCGAGATGGAACACACGCACGTACATAATGTTGAAGACTTTTGGGCCAACTGCAGGGATGATAAAGAAGTGAGAATGAGGCACTACATGCACATGATGATGTACTTCTTAAGGAACATCAACTTGTTCCCTGTGTCGGATCAAATATTGGAGGATGAATATAGTGATTGATCCTCGATATGGTGCAGTTGCCAATCTCTTGCTACAATTAATTGACTAGAATGAAGAAGAGGTCAATGACCTCGATGTTCTGATGAATTCAATCAAGGTGAGAACCAAAGAATGGATCGATAGGTAGATCGTCCAATTGAAGCTACAAGGAGTCACCCTGATGTATGGAGAATTTGAAGATGAACCTAGAAGCGAGACCAATAGTGGGATAGCTGCTGCCCTATCGGGAGAAACTTCAAAATATCCTCTTGCCACCAAAATGAGAAAGAGAAAAGAGATGGCTGAAAGACAACCTAAACCCAGGGTATATTCAAGAAAGACTTCGAAGGGTGAACCCTCCAAGAAACCAAAAACATCAGGTGGTTTCACGAAGATGCCCACCATCTAGGAGGATCCACTCCATGAGGGAAAAGAGCAAGAGGTTGAGCAACCAAAGTCCCCACCTCCTGCCTCCACTCTTGCAGTCACCGCTATTGCTGACATTGCCACTACTGTTGCCCCTCCACTTGCTTCTCAGGCAATCGTTGTCACTTCTCCACCCGTGGTGGATATCTTGGTCCACCTTGCTTCCACCCCACCCACTGCACAAGTCATGGTAATAGACTCTTCCTCTACCACTACCTCTCCGCTCTCTTCCTCCTCCATGTCTCCATCATCATCTCTTCCACTGGCTACAACAACAATGCCAATGCCCGCTCTCTCACTCCCGGAGGCGTTCACCCACCACATGCAAAATATTCCAACAGAGATGTCCAGGTTGTTGATGAACCTGACAATACAAGCTGCCTTGGCACATATTGTTGCCAATCTCCCTATCCCTCCTCCTCTAATTGAGCCACCCGCAATTAAAGCAACCATGCAGATATCAGAAGAGTTGGAGAGACAAGAAAGGGAGGCTACCAAAGAAATAGAAGAAGCGGATGACTACCATGAGCATCCCGAGTATCAACATCTGACAATTGATGAAGTGGTACAAGAAGAGGAAGAAACATAGTCATTTGAAGAAGACACTGAAGAGTTGGGAACCAAGTATATTGTAAAAATTTTTGACCCAGAACTCGAAGAGTAGTTGGCTCAGCAACTCAAGATTATAGGAGAAGAAGTAGAGAGGCAACCTTCTGATGAGGAGAAGAACGCATAAGAGGAAATGGAGGAGGACATTGAGCCTCCAACTGGGAAACAAGATAAAAGCCCCAAGCATGATGAAGGAATGCCTCCTCAGAATGAAGAAGAGGAAAAGAAAGAAGAAGATAAGCCTGAAGCTGTAAAGAAGAGCCCAAAAATGGAACATCATGAAGAACATGGGCACGACCAAGAGGAGGAAGAGAAAAGTTTTGAAGGGGTAGACAACCCCAAAGAGCACACAACCACTGAATCCTCGCAAAAAGAAACTATCTTCATCTGGGATTCTGATGAAGAAGAAGAAGAAAAGATAGAATAGGAAGCTCGCAGTGACAAAGCAATGGAGATCCAACGCACCTGTGAAGAAGAAGGTGATCATGAAACACCGAAAGGGGAATCTCAAATTCTAGAATCGCTAGAGAAACAGCTGGAGAAGAAAACCCCAACCCCAATGGATCTGAAGGCAAGGCTAGAGGCCATCTTGGCTAGAGCCCAAATAAGCACAAAGAAGGAGAAGAAGCCCAAGGTTAGATCCCATCTGACAATAGATGCGTTTGGATCCAGGATAGTGCAGATAGCCACTCCAGTAATGGGAGAAGAAGGGGTAAGATACAATATCTCCACCCTTGATTTGGGAATAGCAATAAGAGAAAAAATGATCGATCATCTTCAAGGATGTGTCACCACCATTGTGCACCAAATGCATAAAGATAATACTTCCAAGGAGGATTTAAAAGCACAAGTGGTTGACTTAACAACTTACATTCAGTAGTGGTCATCAGTTGAAGAGCTCCCTACCACGTCCTTGGCACCGCCACAACTGTTGTCCAAGGACCACATTGAAAATTTGGAAAGAAGAAAGAATTGGACAAAGGCCACAGAGGATTGGTTCTGATAGGTCCTTTACAATGGAAACACGGGCATAGGCCACGCTGTAGGACAACAAACAAGTTCCTAGAAGTGCAAAAGATACTTGAGGGAATAAATAAATTCTGCACTGACTTCCGTGAGTTATATAGGATTACGTATCCCAAGCTTGAGGCTATTCTCAAGATACCTGATAGATCTTGGGAAAAGGAGCTTGCTTTGGTAAAAGATGACCATTTGCTTGTAGAGACATGGAAGTTGAGCTTAGACCACATAAAGGAAGTATTGGAATGGGTGCTCCATGAGGTGGAGCTCGATATTGATTGGGCCAAGGAAATCAGGGCGGCCTGTGAAGAATATCTAAGGCTGATGATAGATTTTGATGTGCCTATCGTTGAGTTGGACCTAAAGAAAATAAAGCCATACTTCCATAAGAAGATGGAAAATGGGACCACAAATGCACTCACGCCAGACTTTATGGGTTTTATTGCATGAGCATTCGCCCAATCTGAGTAGGTGATAAAGAATACACAAAAATGTGATAAGGACTAGGATGAGATTACAAGAAAATCTAGGAAATTGAATTTCCAAGTGATTCAGTCGGATGTATTGCAGTGGAACAAGCTTCAAGCATTGATCATAAAGTTTGTGGAGTACACCACTATGAAGAAGGGCAAGGGAAATCCCATAATTGATGATGAGTTCCTCACAAAGTAGCTATAGCAGGAAATTAGCAAGAAGACAAAAGAGCTATAGTGTTGCCACATAAGGACAAAACAAACTAAGTGACAAAATGTAATTTTAAATTGTAAAATATTTGGGGGTAGGTGAAACCCTAATTTGTAGTGAATCTTGGCCACACAATGAGATCAAATCTTGGCCATTCATTTTGCTTTTTGGACACTATAAATAGGGGGTCTCCTCTCATTTTCAAGAGAGAGTTGAGTTGTTGTAAAGACATGTTGCTTGAATGTTAATAGAAATTCATTGATTTGGTAGATTCTTGATTTTCAACTTCATGTTCGTGATTCTTCTTCTCATAGTTAATGGATTTGAGTAGAGTAACTTTGTTGTTCTATGTGTTTTAGCTTACTTGGTAGATTAGTTAATGTTGTTCATTGGTTTTGAAGAATTCTATTATGTTGATGCCTTCCATAGTTCATGCTTTTTGCTGTTTATTGATGATAAACTATAGTGTAAAGCTAATCTAAACTTTATATGAATGTTGCACTTAAAATTCCAAGTCTTTTTCATGCTTTGTGGTGAATTAAAGGTTGAAAATTTGTAGACCTTGGAAGATTGCATAGGTTTCATGAGACTGTAAGCTGATTTGGTTAAGTGAAACTTTGTTTTAGGAAGGTTGTCCACTATAGGGTCCTCCATTATCATCGTTCATCGCTAGTTCCAGGTCTAGGAACTTCTCCCTTCCCCTACCCCTTTTTACCTTTTTTTTATAGTGACTTTGAAGAAGGTTCATTACACATCGTAAAGCCAAACCTAAAGTTGAAATAAGAGTTATGGACTGTTGTTTGAACCTGCAACAATTGTACAATAACTTTCCCATCTTAAGAACTCTATTTTAAGATCTAATTCTCCTACAGCTTAACTCTGTAAGTCTACCCTATGATTACCAGCAAGATCACATCAAAACAACTGAGAAATTCCAAGCATGTCATGACCTGAGACCCGAGAGACCTTGGGGTGATTTTCAACAACTTGTTGGAGATTGCCTTTCAAGAGAGGTGATGTGCTTATGCATTACCTGTGTTGAGAAGTGCATAAAAAACACATCAACAAGTGGTATCAACAAGAGTGAAGGATACCATATATGATGCAGTTGTAAATACATCTACTAGTGGGTCTAAATTCACATTAAATTTCATGAGGCATACTTGGGCCTTTAATGTGTATAGTTATCTAGAGTTCTAAAGTAGAATTATTATACCGGGATAAGTCACCACCTTGGAAAGATTCTATGGGTGCATAATATTAGACACTACTAAGTAAAAAAGCATATGGACTTAATGATCTTCAACTTGAGAGGAAGGATACTAGATGCAATTGGGTTTAATAATTAAAATATATAAGGAAAATGGTAGCATTGACCAATACAAGTCCCAACTTGTCACTAAGGGATATGCATAGAAGGAAGGAATTGATTATGATGAAATATTTTCCACCATAACAAAGATCAAGAATATTCAAATAGTTTTGGGGATGGCATCATAGTTTGGTTCAAAATTTCATTAAATGGATGCCAAGAAATCCTTTCTTAATAGATATGCCAAGAAAAATTGTTCCAACTTGTGAAACACCCCACTAGAGAATTTGTAAGCTCAATGCTCAGAAATAAGGGCTCAATGCAACTAGTACCCATGCACATACACATCACATGTACCCATGCCCTACCCTTGTGCTATCTCCACATGTAGAGAAAGCACCGACAAGGTGTAGCCCAAAACGTTTAGGAGAGTTGGGGTACAAAATAGGACCATGCACAATGTAGATGTGCCTATGGATGTGTTGGGTTTGATGGTTTGGTCCCATGACACAGAAAAAAAAATTAGGCTACCCTAAAACTTCACATTACATGCATCTGACAATTTTTAGGGAATTAGAGAAACTTTCATCACGGTGAAATGGTTTCAAGTATTCAAAATATGAGAGAGGTTGTGTAGAGGGGCCTCACATGCACCTATATGTTCAAACATAACGTTTGTATGTGCCACCGACTTCGAGAGATAGCGTGTGTTAAAGTTCAACATTTTTTTGCACTTAAGGATCTTAAGAGAAAGTGTCAGCACAATGTAGTCTGGAACATTTAGGTGAGTTGGGGTGCAAAAAAGGACCATTCCTAGCATAGATGTGCCCACCTAGATGTGTTGGTGCTAACAATTTGGCCCCACAAAGAACAAAACAAAAATTAGCCTACTTTGCAACTTTACACTACATGCATCTGATAGTTTTTGGGCCAGCAAAAAAACTTTCACCACAGCCAAATGACTTGGAGACATGAAAAACTAAGAGAGTTTGTTGTAGAGGGACACTATACGACCTTGTAACTTTAGATAGAACATTTCTAATTGCCATGGTTTTCAAGAAAGAGCTCATCAAAGTTTTGCCACTTTTTTGCATTTTGGTCTCTAAAGAGAAATCGTCGGTACAATGTAGCCTAGAATGATCTGACATGTTGGGGTGTGAAACAAGACCTTTCCTAGCGTAAAATTTCCCACCTAGATGTTTTGGAACTGTCGGTTTGGTTGAATGACGAACATAACAAAAATTATGCCACCTTGCAACTTTCTCTTCAATGCATTTGACACTTTTTCCATCAACTGAAAACTTGTCACCATAGGAGAATGGATTGGAGATATGAAAAACTGAGAAAGGTTACTAAAGCAGGACCCTACATGACCATGTACCTTTATACAAAATGGTTTAAGTGTCATGGTTTCTGAGAAAGTGCTCATCAAAGTTTGCCACTTTTTTGCACTTAGAGCTCTTAAGAAGTCGTTGATACAATGTAGCCTAGAATGATTTGGCATGTTGGGGTACGAAATAGGACCTTTACTAAAATAAACCCACCCACCTAGACAGGTTGGAACTGTCATTTTTGTCACACGACAAACAAAACAAAAATTATGCCACCTTGCAACTTTAGATTGCATGCATCTGATGCTTTTTACAACATGTGAAAACTTGTCACCATATGCAAATGGATTGGAAATATGAAAAACTAGGAGATTTTATTGTAGAGGGACCCTACATGACCCTATACCTTTTGGCGAAATGGTTGTAAGTACCATAGTTTTTGAGAAAGAGCTCGTCAAAGTTTTCCACTTTGATCTCTTAAGAGAAATCACTAGTACAATGTAGTCCAAAACGTTCCGGTATGTTGGGGTGTGAAACAAGACCATTCCTAGCATAAACATATCCACCTAGATGTGTTGGAATTGTCAGTTTGGTCGCATGACAAACAAAATGAAAATTACACAACCTTGCAACTTTCTCTTTAATGCATTTGACACTTTTTATTAACTGAAAACTTGTCACCATAGGCAAATGGATTGGTGATATGAAAAAATAAAAGAGGTTACTATAGAAGGACCCTATATGACACTGTACCTTCAGAAGAAATGGTTGTAAGTGCCACAATTTTTGAGAAAGAGCTTGTCAAAGTTTGCCACTTTTTTGCACTTAGAGCTCTTAAGAAGTCATTGGTACAATGTAGCCTAGAACGATCCGCCATGCTGGGGTATGAAAAAAAACCTTTCCTATCATAAAATTTCCCACTTGGAAATGTTGGAACTGCTATTTTGGTCACATGATGAATATAATCAAAATTACACCACCTTGCAACTTTCTCTTCAATGCATTTGATGCATTTTCCATCAACTGAAAACTTGTCACCATGAGAAAATGGATTGGAGATATGTAAAACTGAGAGAGGTTACTGTAGAAGGACTCTACATGACCCTGTACCTTTAAATGAAATGGTTGTAAGTGTCATAGTTTCTGAGAAAGATCTCGTCAAAATTTTCCACTTTTTCTTACTTAGAGCTCTTAATAAGTCGTCGATATAATGTAGCTTGGAACGATCCGGCATGTTGGGGTGTGAAACAGGACCTTTCCTTGCACAAATTTTCCCACCCAGATGTGTCATAACTATTGATTTGGTTGCATGATGAACAAAACAAAAATTACACCACCTTGCAACTTTCTCTTCAATGTATTTGATGCTTTTTCCATCAACTAAAAACTTGACACCATGGGAAAATGGATTGGAGATATGAAAACTTGAGAGAGGTTATTGTAGAAAGACCCTAGTGACCCTGTACCTTCAGATGAAATGGTTGTAAGTGCTGTTAGAACTGTAAAATTCTTAAAATTTTACAAGTTGTTTCATACCCCTGAGTTTCCAAACGAGTCTTCATCATAAGCACAAAATCCTCTCTTCATAAAATTTTGCCCATATTTGGCCATGTGTTCCCATAGAATCCATCTAATCCTAAATATTTCACTATATAATTCCTATCGGCATGAGGTGATCAGGGTCTCCCCGATCCATAATGTATTTTTTCTAATATATATGTTGTAGGTCTATCAGCAAGACTTCAAAGATGTCACATCGATCGGAATTTATCTACAGGCACCTATCGGCAGGACACAACTTATTGTCTCGGCGACAAAAGGTATATTGGCCAGATAAAGTCATCAGAGTAAGGTCTCACCGAATACATCATGTCTTACCGATCGGCTCACGAGTAAACACTTCGGCAAAACCATATGTCTTCGGTATGTGGTCTTGCCGAACGCTTCATGTCTTACCGACTAGCGCACCGAAAGACTTATCAGCCAGAATAAATGGTATCAGAGTGAGGTCTTAGCGAATACATTGGGTCTTGCCGATAAGGAAAACATGGATTCTATCAAAAGGTTATCGGAATGAAGTTATGTAGTCTTGCCAACCCATATGTCTCGCCGAATGTGGTTTCATCGGTGAGAAAATTAATGTCTTAGTGACCAAAAAAGTATCGCGGGGTGTTTATCGATAAGACACAATATGATCTATGGAACATCTCTCCGACTCTGAATTGTCACAGCGACACACAAGGTGAAAGGGATGACTGTCGATGAGACATTGGACTTCAGTATGACTGCAGGGTGTCTCAGCGAGTGTTCAACGAGTGTTAATAAAATCCCAAATTCAACTGTTCGCCGACATCTGATTACGAAGAGATGTGTCTTTTCATACACAAATGTATAAATGATTATTCTCAATTGTAAAAAAGGGACAATAGATAGAATAGGTAGATAGGATAGGAAAAGAATTTTGATAGAACAGAGACTACGCTGTATGATTTCAAAATGGAGATATTAATGAGAATTAGTTGATGTGGTAGTGTATTTCTGGTGTCAATTGTCTGTTGCGCTTATTGAAAGTATTACTAAAGTTGTCTCCAAGATTGATGCTTTCTGGTTATTTAAATTGATGTAACAAGTTTATATTCAGTTTCTCAGTGCACATTTGTTGTATATGTGTGGTTGATTGATCGGTTCTTTCAAGGAAAGATTAAATCCTTTTAATTGATCACAGTAATCAGGGAAATTCATCTGGATCACTAAGAAGAACTTGGTAGTCATAGTCTTGCATGTTTATACAAGTTATAAACAAAAATATATGCCAAACAATTTAAATGTTCTCCAGAAAGAAGTTGCTCATTTAGATTTCATTTGACTCCGCATACCCAATAAGGCACTAGTCTCTGCATTTTTCACCATTTAGTTTCATTCATATTTTTTACATCTGTTAACTGAACATATTAGGTTTTAGTTTTAATATTGGTATACCAAATTAGGTTTCATTTGTCCACTCCCATCTGCCATTGTGGGCAAAACATTTCAAAGAGATAAGCATAAATTCAAGTCTTCTTCACTCATATAGGTACACCCGCCTAGGTCTAGCAGCACCTGAAGAGTAGAAGGTCTAAATCTTTTGACCTTGTCTATTACCCTGAAACATACCAAGATATTGGCAACCTCTTGAGGTATTTCGCCTGCGTTTTTGAGAGCTAACAAGTGCCACAATTTCTAAGAAAGAGATCGTCAAAGTTTGCCACTTTTTTGCACTTTAGTCTCTTAAGAGAAATTGCCTGTATAATGTAGCCTGGAATGTTCTGGCATGCTGGGGTGCGAAACAAGACCTTGCCTAACATAAAATTTCCCACCTAGATATGTTGGAATTGTTAGTTTGGTCGCACAATGAATAGAATGAAAATTACACCAACTTGCAACTTTCTCTTTTCAATACATTTGACACTTTTCCATCAACTAAAAACTTGTCACCATCCAAAAATGGATTGGAGATATGAAAAACTAAGAGATGTTCTTATAGAGGGATCCTACATAACCCTATACCTTTAGACAAAACATTTCTAAGTGCCATGGTTTTTGAGAAAGAGATTGTCAAAGTTTGACACTTTTTGACACTTATAGCTCTCTTAATAGATCATTGATACAATGTAGCTTGAAACAATCCGACATGTTGGGGTATGAAATAGGAAATTGTATAGCATAAATTTTCTCACCTAGATGTGTTGGAATTGTTAGTTTGGTCGCATGATGAACATAACAAAAATTATGCCGCCTTGCAACTTTAGACTACATGCATTTAATGCTTTTTGCAACGTGTGAAAACTTATCACCACAAGCAAATGGATTGGAGATATGAAAAACTAAGAGATGTTATTGTAGAGGGACCCTATATGACCTTGTACCTTTAGATGGAATGATTGTAAGTGCCATAGTTTTTGATAAAGAGCTCGTCAAAGTTTTCCACTTTTTCATACTTAGGTCTCTTATGAGCAATTATTGGTACAATGTAGCCTAGAACGATCTGGCATGCTTGGGTGAAAAACAAGACCTTTTCTAGCATAAAACCCCCCACTTGGACATGTTAGAGCTTTCATTTTGGCTTCATGATGAACCAAATGGAAATTATGCCACCTTGCAATTTTAGACTGCATGCATCTAACACTTTTTGTAGTCACCACGAGCAAATGGATTGGAGATATGAAAAACTAAGAGATGTTATTATAGAGGGGACCAACATGATTCTAACTTTAAAAAAAATGGTTGTAAGTGCTATGGTTTCCAAGAAAGAGCTTGTCAAAGTTTGCCACTTTTTCGCACTTAGGTCTCTTATCAGAAATCATTGGTACTGTTATCAATCTGAAGTTGCACCCTTATTGAACCTGATGTTCAACACCTCAGTGTAACATCGGAAGACCTCCAATGTTGTGGGTCACTTGTAGATAGAGGTCAACCTCCGGAGAAGGCCGACTTCCTTTGGTGTCACCTAAACTATCAATATGGGAAGGAAAAGGGAGAAGGAATGCATAAAATAAAGCTAAATTCTAAGGTGATGCACCGAAATGACATGAACAATGAGATACTCAATTTACACTTGAATACTGATGATGAACATAAGATGAACATAAGATTAACTTGAATACTGATGATGAACATAAGATTCCACAAAATGCAGACATACTTGTTCATTCAAGGTACTTGAAATTCACTAGAGTTTCTGGTAAAGCAAGAAACCAGGTCTGATTTTCCATAATAGCACTTTGTTTGCTTGAAACCATTTGATATCTCCCTGGAGTTGCCAGGTATGTTGAAAATTTGCCTCCAAAAGGCTGAAACTACTACTGCACACACCGAACAGTAGCAATAAAATGCATAAACATGAACTGAGAAGCAGTCCACTGTCCCACCGGGCATGCCAAAACTGTTATCAATTTGAAGTTGCACCCTTGTTGAACCTAATGTTCAACACCTCAGTGTAACATGGGAAGACCTCCAATGATGTGGGTTACTTGTAGATAGAGGTCAACCTCCGGAGAAGGCCGGCTTCCTTTGGTGTCACCTAAACTATCAATATGGGAAGGAAAAGGGAGAAGGAATGCATAAAATAAAGCTAAATTCTAAGGTGATGCACCGAAATGACAGGAACAATGAGATACTCAATTTACACTTGAATACTGATGATGAACATAAGATTACACATGAAATTCTGTAAGACTTGCACTAACATTTCACAAACAGGTTCGATTCACACACTTTTTCCAGAGAGGAAAGAAAGATTTTCACAGATCAGAATCCATGTGTGACTAAGTGAACACAATTTGTAATTTGTATAATGATACTTTTGCAAAGGAAGGCATGAAACACAAGATAAAGTTATGAAGGAATGAAAGAATTCACAAAAATAACTTGATCATGAACCTGAAATGCACAACACTTTGCAAGAACAAGATGGAAATCCGAACATCAATAGTTTCCAAGGCAAACTTTATACATCATTCTCCAAAATGAGTTATAGAATTCTGCTAATCCGAGAGAGGACTGTAGAAGTCACAGACTTCAGAAAAGCATCTAGAGAACTCTTTTACAAGAAGGCAAAAATGCCTTATATACAAAAGTGTGTCGACCCCTTAGGGCTTACAAAATATCCATCAGAAAGATCAGCCTTTAGATTTTTTCATGTAGTTAATGCTACACCCTGCATGTCTTGTTGTTCATGTCGGTGTGAAAGATCGCCCTTGGAGAAGCCTTCAGATCTTTTGCCACATTAATCCTTCTGCCTTCGTGTCCTCTCGAACCCCCTTAGTCGAGCTACTTTGAATGCACCCTCTGGATATCAAACTGATTCATCATTTTATCCTCAAATCAGCTCCACGTCGCTTACGTTCTGTTGCTCTCATCCACAGGGGAAGTCAAATGGTCAAATTATCAATAGTTCATATTTAGCTCCTTCAGATTGGTCGAGCACACTCCACGTAGACTTCTGGGCGGTCAAAATCTTCTCTCGTTGAATCGCATGTCGGTGAGACACTAATCGTGTCTCCTCGATGCGATTAAATCCTCCTGCAACTGTCGGCATAACATGGAACTGTCGCTGAGAGCTCTTAGCGAGCCCAAAAGATCATACCGATATCGCCTCTGTGGTCGCCAAGACAATCGTTATTGGAGAGACCTCTTACCGAGCTCCCTCTCTTTTGCCGAGATCTCTTTGTCTTTCGCCATGATTCCCACCGGTCGGGAAGACATCTCCCCGAGCTCCTATTTCTTTGGCGAGACCTCTTGCCGGAGGCAAAAATACTTTGGCGAGCCTACCTCATTTCGGGGAGGCTCCACTGTTTTCGGCGAGACTTCCTGCTGAGCTTCAAATCTTTTGGCGAGCCCATCTTGTTATCGGCAAGACCCTTTGGTGTCAGCAAGTCATCTCGTCGATCTTCATTCCTTATACCGAAGCCACACCCCTTCGGTGAGACTTTAGTTGTTCGCCAAGACCTTATGCCGAACGCTTTTTCTTTCGGCGAGTTCCTTTTCTTGTCGGGGAGACAACCTTACTTTGGCAAGACCCTTGGCGAAGTCCTTTTCTCAGCGAGGCCTTTTTGTTGTCAGCGAGACTCCTACCGAAGGAAAACATATCGAGGCCCCCCACTCAGTCGGAGAGACTAAATGTCTTCACCGAGACATTACGGCGAAGGCACCAACCGTGGCCGAGACCTCCAGCAAGTCAGGGAGACCTACGGCGATACCTCTCACACCTCTTTGGTGAGACCTTAGTCGTCATCGGGACCTTATGGCGAAGGCATCTCCTCTCGCCAAGACATCAGCCTTTCGGCAAGACGTTATACCGATGGTCCCTCCTTTTGGCGAACTGTGATATCTTTTTCACTGAGACCACACCAAATCAGTGAGACGTCCTATCTGTAGCACCTCCCTACACCGAGCTTTCCTCGTTCGCTGAAACATCTCCCCGTTGACAAGACCCTTCGCCGATACTTGCATCCTTTACCGAAACTTCCTTCTTCGTTGCATCTAGTCGGTGAGACCCAAAGAAGTCACCGAGACTTCACCCCAAAGGAAAACTCTCGTCGATATGCATATCCTTTTGTTGTCGGGACGATGATCGGTGTCTTTCCGAAGGAAAACAGTAGGTGAAATCCAATCACCGTGACATTCCTGAGGTCTTTCCGATAGGAACCTGGAAGCATATTTAACCAAAATGTATTATGGGTCGGGGAGACCTAGATAGTCTCATGCTGATAGGATCCTTAATGTGAAGCATTCAGACTTGATGGAACCTCTGCTAGTCGGCAAGACATCTGATATGGTCTTGCCGACTTTCTCCTTTAAAAAAAATGTCAAACTAACTGGGGCCGACCCCTCGACTGAACTCCCTATGAAATGTCAGTAGATGCATGACCTAATCCGTGATGCAAATGTCTCATTTGGATTTAAAGAACACCTGAAACATAGATTGCCCTGCCTAATTGAGCCCGTAGGTTAGAATTGGGTAACATTTCTGGCGACCTTTGCTGGATGTTTGCCTGCTAAACATGAAACCAGTAGCCTAGGCCTATCCATTGGGAATGGAGTCATTGGGAAAATTCAGGAACAGATTTGGAACAACTTTGTACATTGTAACTTGAGATACAGATCACCTGGAAACTTATTGAAAACAAGAAAAACTGCAGAAGGGAAACTATTTAACTGTGCTAGAACAACACTTAGGGAATGTAAACTGCATCTAAACCTACCCTACACTAACCAGTAAGAAATTGGTCAAACAAACCCATTGACAGGTTGGGTGAAATAACTGCCCTTTCTAAAAAATTTACAATGTTTGCTACACTGGAGAACAACTAAAGAGAAATGAAGCATGTATGACAACTCCACGGATGGCTACAGGATCTCTTGCAGAGCATATTCAAGCTTACTAACCTTTTCATACAAAATGTAAACATTCTCGTTCTGAGGTGGAAAGGTAACTTGAGTGCGCTCCTCCTGAGCAGTACCCTCATGCTTGGGTGCAAGATTCGTCCTTGGTGTTGTATTGGATTCCATCTGAGCTAGGTACCTGATTGGATAGCCTTTGGTAAGGGAAAATATTGAGCCTCCTTTGATCTCTTGCTCATGAACTACCATCTGAACACCCATTTCTTCAACAGGGAACAAAGAGATAGCTTCCTCCATCACATCTTCAATCAACACATCAACCTTAAGCTCTTTTATGCACCAAAATAGAAGCTGCTCATAATTCTCATCATCACTGGAAGAGTTACATTATGATTCAGGCTTGTCCTCTTTATTGCAAGGAGATAACAATTCAAGTGGTGATAAAGTCTCAAGTTCCTCTGTACAATGGAATGGAAGCTCCTCCAACCAGTTATGATTTTGCAAATCAGGCTCATGAGAAAATTTTGTTCAAACTTGTGAATCTGCGGTTGAATTTCCACATGAGTGCTAAAATCCTCTAGCAAATCTGACCTTTTGTCCTCCAATTTTGAACAAAAGTGTTCAATTATATCAGTGTACACTTCTTCATATAGCTAAGCATCAACTTTCTCAAGCATAACATGCTCAAAAGTATCAAATCCAGTTGTACACTGCTCCTCTTCAACCTCATGTTGCTGACTTATGACCAAATTTAAATCTTCCTCATCATACTCAATGAAACATGGAAGCTCAACAAATGAAGCTATGGACTCATGACCCACATCACCTTTTTTAGTCTTTTCATGCTGTTGTCTTGACTTTTGGATCTGCAGCTAATTGATTTCTTCTTGCTGCTCTGAGATAGCATTTAGAGTGGGAAAAATCACACCTTCTTCATTCCAGACTGTACATTGCTCTGCTTGGTCAGCCTTTTCCATCATGTTGATTGTGTTGTGCGGACCAAAAGTTTGCTCTTCATCTACAGCCTCATTTGCCTCCATTATCACATTTGATTTTCCATTCCCAAGCTCTTGTTCAAACATAACAGAAGCTAAAAGATTTGTTTCTTCCTTTACAAGCATCTCTTCTTTAGGTTGCTCTAGAACATAAGGAGTTGGTTGAGCCTTCCTAATGGATTCTTCACAAGGATACCATTGTTCAATAAAGGGCTTTTGAACAGAAAGAGAGCTCCTAAAACTTGGGAAAGTAAATTTCCCAAGTTTCTCCACAGGTTGAGCTTGCTTAAGGATAGGTTCCTGAGTTGAGGCAAGATTTCTAAAGCTTGGGGACTCAAATTTAGCAGGCTGAAGAGGTTCAGCTTGCTTGAAGCTTGGAAAGTTGGGCTTAGGAACTCCTTTATTGACAGGACTGTTCAATATTATAGGAAGAGCTGGGCTGAGGCTAGGACTGGAAGTTTCATACCTTAATTGGCATTGATAATCAAAATAAGCTTGACTACTTTGCACCTGAGCAGACAGAGACTTGATCTGCTCCTCTTTAGCAGCTATATCTCTTTCCAGGCTTTCCTCAAACTGCCTTCCTTTTGTCACTCGCTCTTGATCACAAATAAAGGATTGATCAGCCAACTCTTGCTACTGTGAAATAAGCTTTTTCTGTTTCTTGACATCGACCAACATGCCATACATGTAGGAGAACACCTTATTGACATCATTCATCTGCATATGTTCAAACCTCTGGCTCAAGGCCCACAACACACAGTCAAAATTTTGAATTAGATCCAATACATTCTGGTAGGGGTGCTCTTGAAGCTGATTATGCAGATAATCATGTTGGTTAGCATCAAAGACCTCTTCATGGGGTTGATTTTGATCATAGGTTGGCTGATATTGAGACTGAGTAGGGATGGGAGGGTAGAAAACATGATGAGGCTACTAGTAGTCTACTATTACAGGGACATTTGGTATGAGACCAGCAAGATGCTCTATGTGAGATGGTTGGTAAGAGGGCGCCCGTGCATGATTTTCATGAAATGGTGGCAACATGACATATTTCCACAAAATGCAGACATACTTGTTCATTCAAGGTACTTGAAATTCACTAGAGTTTCTGGTAAAGCAAGAAACCAGGTCTGATTTTCCATAATAGCACTTTGTTTGCTTGAAACCATTTGATATCTCCCTGGAGTCGCCAGGTATGTTGAAAATTTGCCTCCAAAAGGCTGAAACTACTGCTGCACACACCGAACAGTAGCAATAAAATGCATAAACATGAACTAAGAAGCAGTCCACTGTCCCACCGGGCATGCCAAAACTATTATCAATTTGAAGTTGCACCCTTGTTGAACCTAATGTTCAACACCTCAGTGTAACATGGGAAGACCTCCAATGCTGTGGGTTACTTGTAGACAGAGGTCAACCTCCGGAGAAGGCCGGATTCCTTTGGTGTCACCTAAACTATCAATATGGGAAGGAAAAGGGAGAAGGAATGCATAAAATAAAGCTAAATTCTAAGATGATGCACCAAAATGACAGGAACAATGAGATACTCAATTTACACTTGAATACTGATGATGAACATAAGATTACACATGAAATTCTGTAAGACTTGCACTAACATTTCACAAACAGGTTCGATTCACACACTTTTTCCAGAGAGGAAAGAAAGATTTTCACAGATCAGAATCCATGTGTGACTAAGTGAACACAATTTGTAATTTGTATAATGATACTTTTGCAAAGGAAGGCATGAAACACAAGATAAAGTTATGAAGGAATGAAAGAATTCACAAAAATAACTTGATCATGAACCTGAAATGCACAACACTTTGCAAGAACAAGATGGAAATCCGAACATCAATAGTTTCCAAGGCAAACTTTATACATCATGCTCCAAAATGAGTTACAGAATTCTGCTAATCCGAGAGAGGACTGTAGAAGTCACAGACTTCAGAAAAGCATCTAGAGAACTCTTTTACAAGAAGGAAAAAATGCCTTATATACAAAAGTGTGTCGGCCCCTTAGGGCTTACAAAATATCCATCAGAAAGATCAGCCTTTAGATTTTTTCATGTAGTTAATGCTACACCCTGCGTGTCCTGCTGTTCATGTCGGTGTGAAAGATCACCCTTGGAGAAGCCTTCAGATCTTTTTCCACATTAATCCTTCTGTCTCCGTGTCCTCTCGAACCCCCTCAGTCGAGCTACTTTGAATGCACCCTCTGGATATCAAACTGATTCATCATTTTATCCTCAAATCAGCTCCACGTCACTTACATTTTGTTGCTCTCATCCACAGGGGAAGTCAAACAGTCAAATTATCAATAGTTCATATTTGGCTCCTTCAGATTGGTCGAGCACACTCCACGTAGACTTCTAGGTAGTCAAAATCTTCTCCCGTTGAATCGCATGTCGGTGAGACACTAATCATGTCTCCCCGATGTGATTAAATCCTCCTGCAACCGTCGGCATAACATGGAACTGTCACTGAGAGCTCTTAGCGAGCCCAAAAGATCATACCGATATCGCCTCTATGGTCACCAAGACAATCGTTATCGGAGAGACCTCTTACCGAGATCTCTTTGTCTTTCACCATGATTCCCACCGGTCGGGAAGACATCTTCCCGAGCTCCTATTTCTTCGGTGAGACCTCTTGCCGAAGGAAAAAATACTTTGGCGAGCCTGCTTCATTTCAGGGAGACTCCACTGTTTTCGGTGAGACTTCCTACCGAGCTTCAAATCTTTTGGCGAGCCCATCTTGTTATCGGCAAGACCCTTTGGTGTCGGCGAGACATCTTGCCGATCTTCATTCCTTATACCGAAGCCACACCGCTTCGGTGAGACTTTAGTTGGTCGCCAAGACCTTATGCCGAACGCTTTGTCTTTCAGCGAGTTCCTTTTCTTTTTGGGGAGACAACCTTACTTCGGCAAGACCCCTTGCCGAAGTTCTTTTCTTAGCGAGGCCTTTTTGTTGTCGGTGAGAGTCCTACCGAAGGAAAACATATCGAGGCCCCCAACTCAGTTGGAGAGACTAAATGTCTTCGCCGAGACATTACGGTGAAGGCACCAACCTTGGCCGAGACCTCCAGCAAATCGGGGAAACCTACGGTGAGACCTCTCACACCTCTTCGGTGAGACCACACCAAATCGGTGAGACGTCCTATCGGTAGCACCTCCCTACGCTGAGCTTTCCTCGTTCGCTGAAACATCTCCTCGTCAGCAAGACCCTTCGCCGATACTTGCATCCTTTACCGAAACCGCCTTCTTCATCACGTCTAGTCGGTGAGACCCAAAGAATTTGCCGAGACTTCACCCCAAAGGAAAACTCCCGCCGATATGCATATCCTTTTGTCACCGAGATGATGATCAGTGTCTTTTCGAAGGAAAACAATAGGTGAAATCCGGTCGCCGTGACATTCCTAAGGTCTTGTCGATAGGAAATTGGAAGCATATTTAACCAAAATGCATTATGGGTCGGGGAGACCCAGATAGTCTCATGCCGATAGGATCCTTAATGTGAAGCATTCAGACTTGATGGAACCCTTGCTAGTCGGCAAGACATCTAATATGGTCTTGCCGACTTTCTCCTTAAAAAAAAATGTCAAACTGACTGGGGCCGACCCCTCGACTAAGCTCCCTGTGAAATGTCAGCAGATGCATGACCTAATCCCTGATGCGAATGTCTCATTTGGATTTCAAGAACACCTGAAACATAGATTTCCCTTCCCAATTGAGCCCGTAGGTTAGAATTGGGTAACAGGTACAATGTAGCCTAGAACGATCTGACATTTTGGGGTGCAAAACAGGGCCTTATCAAGCATAAACCCCCCCATCTAGATGTGTTCGGACTGTCAATTTGGTTGCAAGATGAATTGAATGAAAATTACACCACCTTGCAACTTTACACTACATGCATTTGACGCTTTTTACAACGTGTGAAAAGTTGTCACCATGGGAAAATGGATTGGAGATATGAAAAATCGAGAGGTTATTGTAGAGGGACCCTACATGACCTATAACTTCAAAAAGAATGGTTGTAAGTGTAGCAAAAAGGGGTGTATCATTACACAAGAAAGAGAACAAAGTCATGCCCAAGCGTTAGGTGCTACTATTGTTGATCAACTTGGCCAAAACCTAAATATGAATAATTTGATTATGAAGGAAGAAGATAGTGTGATGGAGAATGCACACTTTACAACTCAGACTAAACAAATAGAATCACATGATAACCCTATCTTAGAAGAACAATTTTGTCTCAGCTGGAAGAAAACTTGAGGACTTAGCCATGGAGATGCATGCAATGGGTTTATCTATTTATTATCTTTAGTTCATGAGTAATGGAGATGTGTGCAATAATAAAGTTAAGATTAGAAGGTTAACATGCAAGATTGAGGAGGAGCATGGCGTGAAATGTAGGTCTATTATTTATAACCCTTCTTTCCATTTTCTCTATCAAATAAGATGCATGTAGTTTTCATTTTAGGGAGTTACATATAGAAAATATGTGTAGAGGCAAGTTAAAGAGTTTTTTTAAAGAGGAAAAGACATGAATTTATATAGAAGCTTTCTTTCATGAAACCCTTTTTGTTTGAATGGAACCATGAAAACATGGTAACTACCTCATGAAAATCATCTTACAAATGTGAAAGCTATGTAAACCTTTAGTCAATACAAATTCTATAGTAGTCCAAAGCAAAGAGGCATCACAAAGAAGGACAAATCATGATCAAGGAAAACAACATTGAAGAAGGGTTATTCATCGTAGAGGGAAACATCTTATAATAATGTTCATGAGTTCGTATGGCAGTCACATAAGTACTTGCTACACATTACAGAGAACTAGTTTGGGCAGTGAGAAATGAAGAGATTATAGGAACAACCCTATTTTTTGACTTGCAAGAAGGGTAGCCCTTGTGAATGCAAGAAATATTGATAAGTTAAAGTGTAAAATGTCAAGGGAAGTCCTTTCAAGAGTTTATGAAGCTTGAAAAATCATATTCATTATGGTAGTCCTAGTTTTCAAGACATTATGATAGTCATAGTGGTTTACAAGCATGGACATAGCAAGGGGAAATCATACCACTAATGGATGACAATCATTTATGATTGTGTTAAATACCTTGACTGTGAGATTCTTGTGAGTCTTCATGGGGTTTTCCTTTGTAAAACCAAGCAAGCACTTATGACAAGTGAGTAGGTATGCACATGTTGTTACAACAGATCTAAGTGATTGTGGTGCAATCAATGAGAATTGTTTTAAGCTTGCAAAGAATTATAGATAAAAATCATGGCATTCCTAGGAATATCATAGGACAAAGATCTTGTTGACAGTCCTTATGGATGTGTTGAGGGATTTTTTGCACGGTTCACAGTATAGTAGCTTTTTAATCACCTAAAGGTACATGATAGAATAATTTTAACCCACTAGGATGACTTCAATACATAAACATGAGCCACTCAAAGATAAACCACATGCCACCAAAGATATGAGGTGTAAAATTTATGCATATTTGGCTAAATGGCATCAAGATATATCATATAGAAGGCCACTTGTGTGCATGAAGTGGAAGGTTGTAAAATAGCCAAATATGAAGTGTCATGGATGCCTTCTATTGACTATCATTTGTATGAATTTCCTCTAATCTTTATATGCAACTCATTGTCTTTGAGACCAAAGGACCTCCCTCTTGAACCCTTAAGGACTATATTTCCTCTTCTAATTGCACTCCATTTAACTAAGGTCTGCAACCTTTTGTGCAATCTACCATTAATGACCATCTTGAAACCCCTTGAAGTCTACCCTCATAACTCTTATTCTTAAGACCTCATGGCTATCATGAGATTTATGCCCCTTTTATAACAATGCTTGAAGTCAGAGGTACTAATAGTACTTATGAGGAGGAAAAATATAAAATAGGTTAGAACTATGAATCACTCAAGGGTCCATTTAATAAGGAGAAGTCAGAGGTACTCTCACATAGAAATCTATGGTTAGTAGGATTTCTCCTAATCAACGAACATGTCACCATAGCTTCGTAAGCTTTCCTCATCTCTACTTAACTCAACACATCCATAGGTCACTAAGCCCAGGGTTGGCTCTAAATATGATATATCAATAGGCATCCATAAAAGTAGGAATCTTTCATACTTGTAGTTATGCACATAATCCAAGTGTGGGTACCTTGTATCACAAGCCCAAGCATACACAACTTATATATTGGGTGTTCACACTAGGAATAGACTATGACATGATTGATAAAAATGCAAGAGCACATAATGGAGGAATCCCATCCTATCCAACAAATAATTTATTTAATGCAACAATTTATTTTTGTAAACCAAGCATGTGTGTTATACATCATGATATGCACTTAATTAAGGTCACAAACATATGAGTTTATATTTCTATTATTTCAAAACAAACATATGTGATTGAAATAGAACATCACACACTCTTCTCATGTAGAGCATCGAGAGATAATGTATAAATAATGATAGAATAAGTAAGAAGCTTTTAAACAAGAATCACATACATAATCCATTCACAAGGATTGAAAGGATTTAAAACTAAGCTCAATATGACCATAAGAAACATTAATAAGCTCATGAAATAATGCAATGACACACCTAACATTATTACCAATGCAGTATGAATGAAAACACTCACAAAATACTTACCACACCACAAAATCAATTATCATGATTGAATGAAATATGGACCCCTACACCTCAATCAATATAATCCAATGTGTGTATTGCACTTTCTATTTGACATAGCAACATGAAATCATACAAAATGAGGCATGAATCACCAATCAAATCATGATAATATGATTAGACACAAACAAATAAGCATGAATACATAAGAAATAATATTTTCTAACCTAAAAAAACATGATAAAAATTCATACAATGTTTCCTATCTATAATCTTTGCATCTCTCCACTTCTTCAACATAATCGAATGGAAGAATAAGTCAATATCACAATAATGACTTCAGATTAAAGAAAATAAGAAGTAAAGCATTGGAATAAGTACAATGTACATGTGAAAATCACATAGCTTGGTCAACACTAGAAGCAATTTGATACATAATATTGATTACAACCTTCTATAATTAGCAATACTAAACCTAAATAATTTGAGCTTGAGGATAATAGTCAAAGGGCTAATGGAGGGAAACTTTAAAGGAGGACAAAAATCAAAGGGGTAAAGAAGGTTAATAATGATATCACTAATACAAATGTCTAAGCATCAATGGCCATGAGACAAGGAGGGACAACAAGGAAGATGATAGGTGGCAAGGAGAACGAAATCAGTGCAATCACCTTGGTTAAAGTAGGACTGTAGTCAAAGGGTGGATAAAACATGACCAAGTGAAGGTTGTGCTATTTATTATGCATAGTAATATGCATATAGTGGAAAATCATGTGTTGGGAAAGGTACACTAATATACTCTAATGTTACCTAAGAAAGAAAGAAACACTAATACTCTTTCAACCACTAATATACTCTAACTATCAACTGCAATATATGAGTTAGAATGAAGAAGAGGTATAAATTTATGAAATAATGTGATTTAAAAAATTGAAACTTAATAATATATGTGATTTTCTCATTTTCATAACAGTTAGAATACAAGATAATGATACATATTTTAATAACCAAAAAAAGTGATCAATATCACGACTTTACAAATTCAATGTACATACTTACAAATCAATCCAATGAACCATCTGAGTCTGCTCTACTCTTTATTGTGTCAAGTATTGCCTCATGGTTAGACTCACGTACCTTCCACACATTCTTCTTCAAAGGCCTACCCCCATATTTGATCAAATGAACATTGGATGTCATGGCAAGGTTTGAGTAATGAAGAATCTTCAGATGGGTGTCAAAGTCCTCAAATAGACAGACATCAAACTTCTTAACTGGGTACCTTCTAGGAAATGTTCCAGTAACAACCATCAAACTTGTAGGATATTCTATGTTTTCTCCATTTGAAGTGGGGCCTCCAATTTATTTTTTGCTTCAACACAACAACACAAGTAATAATCTATTCCCTCTTCTTTGTCTTCATCTACAATCATTGCATAAACTTTCCTTACATTGATAAGTGCATCTTGTTAGATGAATTTAATGAACATTACAAAAAATCTACAAAGTAAGATAAAACTAGGAATTTTATAAACTATGCAAGTAGATATAAATTACCTAGTTCTACTAGATCTAATACATGATCAAAGTCAACAAATGATTGCATCTATGTGATTTGTGGTGTTGTCAAGAGCTGATATGTGTCAAGTGGGCTTAGACCTCTTAACCACCAATCATCAACCCACTCCTTTAACTCACATTCATTCCAGGCTTGAACTATACATCAAGAACCAAAGCATTCCATCTTCTGTGTATGGATAGTCTATGAACTTGCATTGGAGCTTCTAAAAGAGTGTAGCTCACTCGATCATGCCAATGTACAACCCTCATATTTTACAATTTTAGTATTATCTAACAACCAAAAAAATCTATGAACTGAAGACTTACCTTCATTACCTAGACCCATTATATGATTACACCACTGGATGGTTGATTTTTCATCTGTCAACTTTGGGCAGTCTTTGTACTTTAACTCTTCTCGTGCTAAGGATCTTTTAATACATGATCCTACACCATCATGCTCCCCCTTTCCATGCCAGGCCTTAGAAAAATTTCACATATGTTGAGCACCACTGATCTTATACATCATACTCAACTAATACAACATCCTGGAGTTCTTGAATTATGATGTACAATTATCTGATCATATGATATGTTGATGAAATGATATGCCCTTGCTACCCAAATCAATGTAGAACATCTGAAAGAAACCTTGCACGAACTCTGTAGAATGTCTGTGATCATCACTGATGTAAAAGTGATACTCGTTGAATACCTTCATGTCATCCTTTATAGTATCACTTGCGTGGATGAATGCTATATGCACAAATATAGCAACCTATGTGGAGTTGTAGTATTGCGATTGCACATCATTCTATGGTTGTAGTGTGTAGTTCTTTGCAAAGTTGACAACTAAAATGATTGTATGGAGTGGAAATGTGTCCTTTCATAACTTGAACTGTGAGTCTAACCATCGAGCTCTATGTATATGCCTTGCATACTCATACACCACATGATCACAAAAAATTCCTAAACTGATACACTGGAATATTATCACTGACCAATTCATACATTTTTTCTTCTTGACCATCTTTTAGACTATAGGCCACTATCTTGTATTTACCAAATTCCACAATTTCATTTCCAATTGCATGTGTACTATGCACGTGCTGAAAAATTGGCAAACGCTGTAAGCCAACACAAGGAACATGCATGTGCCATCCAAGCATGATTTCCTATAAAAAAATTGACCATCCACTCTTTCACATAAAATGGTAGATATGAAATCCCTTGAAGATCTAGGTGGAGGCCTTATGTTAAATTCTTATAAAACATTGTTAGTATGCATATCTACATATATACATTGATAAACATCATAGTGGTTAGAAAAATCAATATGTACTCTACAAAAAAAAGTAGTGTGTGTGTGATTTATTTTGACATAAAAAGGCTTTAGCATTTCAAAAAACCTTTGACAAATTTTAACTTGAGGATACATCTCTACAAATTGAGCAAAAAAATGGGTTTGAGTCTATCCAAAATATTCTTTGGATGTGGTTCACGGTTTCAACTACCAATTATACTTCTTACAACATCTCTTTGATTGGGAGAGACCCTTGTGTTATTCTTCCAAAATTCTTGTATTAGGGGTCTCAAGGCTTGAACAATTTCTTTATCTTTCTATGGTAGTCTACTTGAGAATTCGCATAACTCATTGTTATTTGGATCCTCCAATCTTTCACACCTTCTTTTGGCTCTAATTAGAGATGATCTACTTATTTTCAATGTTTTACTTGTCTTTGAAAGGATCATCTTATTCTTGGTTTGATTTATTACCAATGTTGATGTCATGACATATCGAGTGGTATTACTATCTTTCATGCATGAGGTAGAACCCACACTCTCATATGCACTCATTAGATTCTTTACAATTGATTTCTCATTTGAGTCATCTAATGTAATTAGCCC
This sequence comes from Sequoia sempervirens, assembly GCA_007258455.2. Taxonomy (NCBI): domain Eukaryota; kingdom Viridiplantae; phylum Streptophyta; class Pinopsida; order Cupressales; family Cupressaceae; genus Sequoia; species Sequoia sempervirens. The sequence goes on along the minus strand of VDFB02086081.1, from coordinate 212,314,116 downwards.
AAGGATCTTCATGATGGGCCTAAATTTTAGTTGCCTCGTCATTTCAACAAATAGTTGACATCCTCTAGTCTCATTTAGCTTCTCAAAAAATAATCTCCATATCATCTTCGCATATCTTTGACAAGTATGCTTTGGAATCTTATCAACCATTGGTTTCAAAATATTAGCATCAATATAAATAAAATATTTAGGCTTTCTATGCAAAACTATAGGAGTTCTCAAAGCTAGAGTTGCCTCAACATTAGGAATGTCAGCAATATTAGGGATAGATGGGGTACCTTCAACCGAAGATGAAAATGATGACGTACCTTGAAACTAACATGTAAATGATGTTGTACCTTAAAATTGAGATGTGGTAGGTGGAGTGTCTTCAAGTAGAGATGTGTTTGTTGATGTACTTTCAACATGACATGTTGTAGATGGTGTGCCTTCAACTAGAGATGTGATTGCTAATGTAATTTGAACATGGCATATTATAGATGGTGTGCCTTGAACTTCACTTGTAGTTGATGATGTACCCCCAACTTTGGGATTCATTTGTCTCGTTGCACAAATATTTTGCATCTGTTGCCTTTGTGATGCCAATTCCACATCCCTCTTACATTGCATGTGAATTTCTTCTTCTATGGGGTTTAATTTATTTTCTTCACGAAGTTGCCTCATTGTTTCTCTTTTCCTTGCATTTTTGGCTTCACATTCATTCAGTGTTAGAGTCTTTGCTTGTTTCCTCAGCATGATGTTGAATGCTACATGTTCACAAAGACAAAAAGAACAAAAGTAAGTAATGCTCACTAATACAAAAATATCAAAATCAGATGAATACAAAAATAGAATTAGATCATTCGTGAAGATGAAGACCATAAGCAATGACCTATGAAGAGAAAACATAGCATGATGAAAGCCATAAAAAATATAATAAAGATACAAAGGAAGATTACTTGCATCTTTTAATAGATAAAGGATAATTAATAGTGTTTTTTTGAATCTTCATTTCAAATACTTGATGGCAGTGGAAACTAGATTAGTGTTTTAGACCTTTGAGTCAATAGAGGGACAATTATCTTCACCTCCCCATACATTTCACAATCCATACTCATTAACAAATAAAAATGGATAGTCATGAAGTGGCATGATAGAATGAACTGTGAAATCAAAGATGCATAACAACTAAGAAGCCTTGACGATGGGTATTTTTTCCACATAATAGTTTCAATAAGGCTTCAAATATGACCTATGGTTGAAAAATGAGTAACAATGCAAATGAATATAGTAACCATCATAGTCAAGGGCGGAAAATTCTTACGTGTGTTAAAGGAATGATAGTAGGACTATGAAAGAAGAGTAGCAAATTCTTGACAGTCATTATACACAAAAGGATGCAATAAAAAAGTCACATTCAAGGCCTGAAACTCACGTTTTGGTCCATGAAAACCACATGAAAGACATTCCATACATGTGCATTAATAGTATTCAAGACCATTGAAAGGAATAGACTTAGGAAAAAGAGAGATTTTAAAGGGAAGTATGCATACAAAAGGATTGAAGAGATTATAAGGAAGATAGACAATGTTGTTGAGTAACAAATAAGTTGAGAAGATAGTTGTAAAATTTTTGGTAGGAAAGTCAAATGCAATGTCAATGAAGATACCTAGGGAGAGTGATGAAGATAAATACCTAAAAGATAGTGGATAGTACATAGCAAAAATCCAAGGGAAGAGTTTGCAAGTTGGTGAATCATTGATTTTAGGTGGCAAGGACTAATCAAAATCACACCCAAAGTATTTTTTAAAAGAAGGTTGTACTTCTTGATGGTTGTGCCATCATATGTTCATGCCAGAGGGTGGAAAAATGGACATAAAGTGCCCCAAGGAAAAAAGAAGGTAATATAACAAGATGATGCACTTTCTAGATGGTGTCACCATACAAAATTTCCAACAATTGCACTTCTTAATTGGCATTGCTACCCAAAATTTCCTACAATCACACTTTCTAGTTGGCGTTGCTACCCCAAATCTCCTATAATGACATTTTCTAGGTGTCCTTGCCACCCAAAAGTTCCTAAAAATTGTATTTTATAAGTGATGTTACCACCCAAAAGTTCCTACAATCACACTTTCCAGCTGGCATTACCATCCAAAGGTTCTTAGAAGTTTTGCACATTTTGACTACTTTTCTATGACAAAAATTATCCATGGTTTCAATGTTTAGTAGAAAATATGTTTAGTTTTTGGAATAATTCTATTCTTAGAAGCTACTATTATAGTAGGTATTCTTTTTGACAAATGGTGAAAGGAACTCAAAATTGAACATTCTATTTGTTGAAAGTTACATTTTGAGATACTTTAGAGACTCTAGAAGATTTCACAAAGTTTGCAAGTCAAACTTATTTTAGATTTTTGAAATGACTTAAGTGAAAAAAGTTGCTATTTTCCAAGGGGGGATATATTTGAGTATTATTATGGTTTTATTTAATTTATTTTATTAGTTTTAGTTGGATTTAAAAGTAGTTTTATTTCCTCCTTTTTGTAGATAGGGATAGGGTTACTTAAAGTAGCACTTTTTTGGGAATATTATATTATTATTTTAGCTATAAGAGCTAACTCTTAGAGCTTATAAATAAGTTCCATGAGCGTGTGATTTGTAATAAGGATAGTTGAGGATGAGCATATGTTGTAGAAATTGTATTGTTGTGAAAGTTAAAGAATATTGGTGGAAGTCAAGCTTATATTGCAAAAGCTATTATCATATCAAAGTCATTATAATTGTGATTGTATGTTTATAATTTCTTGAAGAGAATCAAAGGTAGCTTGTTTTGAGTCAAAATTTGTATTTTCAAACTTTGGCTTTTTAAATTAAAGTTTAATTATTTCCTTCATGAAATTGTGTGGTGTTCATTTGTCTAAACCTTTCTTGCTGATTTAGAAGCACATTCCATGGTCCTAAAATAAATGAATGAGGGGGAAAACGAGGGTTAAAAAACAATCATGAATGGGAAAACAAAGAATGCTAGTTATATATTTGATAACCATCATCAAGGACTCTAGTTTCATTTCTAAACACTTGCAGATTTCTAAACAATGGCATGAACCTTGGAAATTGAAGTCATAAGAAGCTTCATGAGTTAAGACAACCACAATCACGATGAGATAAAAGAAAAAAGTTGCAGATTAAGGAGCCTATATGGAAAAAGACTAAACCATGAAATGCAAAGGACACACTTATCAAAGGATAGAGTTTCAAGAGTTTAAAAAGGTAGTTCAAACAAGCTAGGAAGAATACTCTTCTAAATAAGATGATGACAATCATGTAGGGAGCAAAACTTGTAGGGGAAACCTCAAATGCTCTAGGGTATATGTTACCTTTGATGTTACCAAACTAAGGACAGTCACTTACCTTAAGACAATGGTAAATGATAGTGATAAGGTGATAGTCAAAGGTTGCAAGTTGTCAATAGGAAACTTGGTTCTTGCTAAGGGCAGTGACATAAATGTAAAAGGGTTTCCATTAAAGTACATGGATGATAGAATAAAATTGGTATTTTCACTATGATATGGTACTGAATAATGAGAATGCAATCTCATAAGAAGATAGGATGCAAAGATAAGTGTTACAATGAGCATTCTATGCCCATACATGAGCAATATCCCAATGAAAAAGGAAATAAAGTTCATTGAAGGATGTGGTAGCAAGTAGGTGACACCTATGGAGAGCATAAAAGCATCATCAAAATACATTATGAGAGTGTGAGAGGAATAAAGTAGACTGTGATAGGGTTATTGCATAATAACAACCTAAACCACCAAACACACAATACACCACCAAAGTATTTTGATGTGACCTTCATATAAATAAATTACATAAAATAAATTTAAAGTTTCAAACAAAAACTATGCAAATAATTGAAATATGCCATTAGATTGTTCATATGAAATCCATACAATCATCATTATAAAAATCAATTCCACTCAATACTCTATGCACACAATAGGACTTTGATGCAACTATCAACTGAAACCAATACAATCCAATGGTCACATGTTTGTTATTTGAACTTTCACACAAAATTTATATAGTAATCATGCAAAACAGTGAATGTCGCTAACCATAATGCATGAACAGGCACAATAGGCACACTATAAGAGCTTGATGCACACTATTTGAGACGTATGCTTCACAAAAAAGCAATGACTCTAGTAAGATACTATGCCATTTATTATAATCAACCTTGACCTACACCATATATGCCACATTTCATTTGAACCATCACACACAAAGTAAATTCCACATAACCATGATGCATTAACAAAAACACTAAGCATTTCATATGAGTTTGAAATAACCTCTAAACAAAACACATACAAATCAATGGCATATATGTTAGTAGTACCTTCAAACCAAATCCATCATGAAACTTAATGATATATATCACTAGGTCCTTCATGCAAAATGCATTTAATCATGTGAAAAAATCAATATCACTCAGCTATGATGCATAAACAATCACACCAAGAATGTTATACAGGTTTGATATAACTCTCAAACAAACCTCATACAACTCACTAGTATATGTCATTATTAATTGCAAACAAAACCCAACATGCAACTAAATTATGTTAGTAGATCCTTCATGTAAATATCATACAACCATCATCTAGAAGCATCAATGTGACTCAACCATGATGCATGCACACTTAGTTTTTAAATAAAATCCATACAAAAAAATTGTAACCTTAACACAAAAGCTAAAACAATTGTAATATGTTATGTCATATATGTCATTCTACCTTGATGCACACCATATGCCATATTATATTAAAATAATTAGACACAAGATTGAATGTCACTCATCCATGAGACATGGACAAACACATTAGGAATGACATAGTAGTTTGGTGTCTAATAGGAATTTGATCAATTTCACTTAACCCTAATACATATGCACACTAAGACAACTCATAAAAATCAATGATATACATGCCAATAAACCCTTGACAAAAAACTATATAACCAATGACACTTGGTTAACATCATCAACCTTAATGCACAAGAAAACCAAACACTCCATAATGGTTATGTGTAAATTAGCTACACAAATCTCATACAAAACACATAAGACTCAAATCCTTCACATGTCATCATGAAGCACAAGAGTCAACCATGATACATGGAAAAACACACAAGGCATATCTTGGGAGTTCTTTGTAACCTTAAAAAACCATACAAATCAATCAAATATACACCATCATAAACTTCAAACAAAACCCATAGAAATTAACGGTATATTACTAGACCCTTTACACAAAATTCATATAGCTACAATGAAAAAGAGTGAATTCCACTAACCATGATGAAAATGGACTACTTTAAGCAATACAAATGGAATATATAAGCATGTTTGCGTTGAGTTGAAATCCTCTATATAAGTTTACAAGAATTCATCTAAATTATGTCATGTTTTTCATTTTTTTCTTCAAACTCCTAAAAAACTTGACTTTTTATTCAACTTCCATCTAATTCAATATTATATTCTATGTAAAACTATTATGATTAATAAAATTATGAAAAGAATGGTCTATATTGTCAAAATTAAACAAAAAGCTCATAATAAACATTTCAATTAGGGATGACCCTTTGGTGAAATGGTGGGGCTTCTTGCTTGTAGAGCCAAAAACCAAGGTTCAAACCTCGTGCCCGAACACTCTCTACCATGTCAACAATGGAGAGTTCTTACCCTGGTTTTAAGGGGAGGCTCTTTGGTTAAGTGGTAGGGCTTCTTGCCTATAGTGCCAACAACCAAGGCCCAAACCTTAATATATTTTTAATATTGTCCCCTAACTGAGAATTGATGCATAGTAAACTCAGTTCTACTTTGCAAATTTCCCACTCTAATAAATATTAACTTACATTATAGCAACATATTATCTCCTATATGAGAATTGATGCATGGTAAACTTGGCTCTGCTCTGTAATTTTCCCGTTCTAGCTATTTTTTTATTTTCCAGCCCCTGTCGTGATTTGAATGTTTCATGGAACGGTCAGGAGGGGGGCCCGGGAAGGCTCCCCATTCTAACAATGTTGTATTCTTGTCTGGCACTATGCTTGTAGTGGTAGCGACCAGTCTAGTTGTTCCCCATATGACGTCCCCTCCTTGTACTTTAGTCCTTTCCCCTAGGGAAAATACTGAGGGTATTTCTAGAAAGTCCCCCATATCTCCATCTTTTGGGTTTGAATCTTTCTTCTCTATTGAAGAATCGGTTTCCTACATGGAAAAACTTGTGGGTTCTGACTCGCCAACCTCGGGTAAAAGGTTATTGGAATCTGCTTCGTGCTCAATGACTGGTTGGGAAGTAGATGTCCCAGAAGTTTTGATGCTGAAGGAAATGGACAATCTCAAACTGGTGTTATTTGGAAAGTTTCTAGTGTACAGGCCAAACATTGAACTGGTTCATCAATGGGCTGCTTCCACTTGGAATCTCAAAGGCAACATCACCATAAATTCCATGCTAAGAGGTATCTTCCTTTTCTCCTTTGTGGTTTATGAAGATATGCTGAAGGTTTTAAGTGGTGGTCCTTAGGCATTTGACTCAGGGTTTAAAAACTTTCTCTCCCTCTGCAAATGGAAACCGAGCTTCAATCCGTCAGCTGACCTGGGCGCCTTAGCTCCAACTTGGGTCCACCTTCTGGGCCTTCCTCTGGAGTTCTAGGAGACGAGTATATTAAAAGGTATTTAAAACTCCTTTGGTAGTCTTTTGGCTATTGATAAGATTACTCATGAGAGATCTAGACTGGTGTATGCTCATATTTGTGTAAATGTGGCTGTGAATATGGTCTTACCATCCTCAACCCTCCTTAAGTCAAAAATTGGTAACTGGACCCAACCCTTGGAATATGAAAATGCCCATCTCTTCTGCCAGTAGTGCAAGAAGTTTAGTCACCTCATTGACTCTTATGGGAACAAACTTGTCGAGGGTACTTGTGCTAAGGAGAAAAATCAAGTGGAGGAACACTCTGCTAATGAAATGGCTTTTGTTGCTCAGCCTTCTGCAACTCCTGTTCCGACGGTTTTTATTCCCCAATTGAAGGATAACCCTATCCTAGGCAAGGAGGTTGTTCCTAAACCTCTTATTGTAACTCACGACTCGATTTTCCTAAACCTTGAGGTTCCTGCCCCAGTTTCCAGCTTACCAACTCTAGGGTTTCCGAAAATGGCGAAGCTAAATGGAGGGGATGAAGTTAATATTGAGGATGAAACTAAGGTGGGATCTATTATGGAGGAGAAAGTGTAGGCTCCCTAGGAGAAGGTTCAGATTTCAGGAGTGGGAGACGAGTTTGAATAAGGTGAGTTTGTGCCTCTTGATACAAACTTGTCCTTGGAGGACATGCATTTCTTATCCCAAAAGGGGGCAAGAAACCTGAGTGACTCTATGGCTTTATTGGACTTTCCTCCTCAGTCTAGTGATAAAGAGGATGGGGATGAGTAGTCTCAAGCACCAACTAAATCTAAAAATAAAAAAAAGTCAGATGTTGGGGGGGAAATAAGGTGGGCATACCTTCCCAAAAGGATTCCAAAACTAAAGATACTATGAGGGATGTGGCTGCTGGAAAACAAAGAACCTTGGACTTGATCACAGGGTTGAATTCCAAGAAGAAGTAGCCTTGGCTATTTCTCTGGGGAAAGAGTAGTGTTGTATCTTGTTTTATCTATGAAGTATCTTTCCTAGAATATAAGGGGCCTTAATAGCCCGTATAAATAGTTCTTGGTTAAAACTTGTATTCTTGACAATAAAGTGGATGTTCTCCTCCTTCAGGAAACTAAGATGAAGAAAGATATTTTTTATAAGGCTATTTTGAGCATCTAGCCTGGTGTGAATTATTTTGTTTATGAGGCTGAAGGAGCTTCTGGAGGTATAGCTACTCTTTGGAATCCTTCTAAACTAAAAGGAACTTTGTGTTCAGCTAGTATGAATAATCTGATGATTACCCTTGAAGACTTGGCTTCCCAGGAGAAATGGAACTTAATAAATATTTATAACCAAAATTTGAGTAGGGATAGAGTACTGCTTTGGGAACAACTAAGTGATGTTATTTCTTACAAAAAGGATGACCATAGGATGTTGGGAGGGGATTTCAATTCCCTTCTCCTTCCTTTAGAGAAATCAGGGGAGCAGGACAACTAATCAGATAGCATGATGGAGCAGGAAAAATTCTTAAACTCAGCTGGTCTTATAGATATCCCTCTCCAAGGCACTAAGTACACTTCATCCAATAGAAGGAATGGAAACCATATAATCCAAGTCAAATTAGATAGGTTTCTAATCTTTTCCAATTGGAATATCTCCCAATTCTTATCTCTTTCTACTCTCCCAAGGTCTGGCTCTGATCATAATGCCTTGGTGCTAAAAAGAAACATGGATTATAATAGGGGACCTTTCCCATTCATATTTGAATTAATGTGGAGTCTCCACCTAGATTTTTCTACTCATGTTAAAACATGGTGGGAGGAACCTATAATTGGCACTCCAATTTATTGTCTGGTGGAAAAGCTGAGTAGAATAAAGCAAAGAATGAAAGGGTGGAATAAGGTGACCTTTGGTAATATCTTTGAGATAAGGAATACCCTGGGAAACATCTTAAAGGAAGTGTGGGATATTATGGAGGCTGGTCAGGTGGATGACAAGATATGTGCTAAGAAAAGAGACCTCAGATGTCAATGGTTTAATATAAACAAAAAGGAGGAAATCTTTTGGAAACAAAAGTCACGTGTCCAATGGCTAACTGAAGGGGATAGGAACACAAAATTCTTCCACCAATCCACTTTGAAACATAGAAGCAGAAACAAGATCAAATCGCTTATAAAAGAGGATGGCTCCATGGTTACCACTGAAAAAGAAATTGCTCGGGAAGCTGTTAACTTCTCCTCTCACCATATGGCACATGGCAATGTAAATTAGGTACATGATGACTTTCTTGAGGTGATCCCTAAAGTTATTTCTAATCTTGATTTAAAGATGATGACTAATGTTGTTTCTATGGAAGAAGTTAAAAACGTTGTGTTCTCCTTCAGAGATTTTAAAGCTCCTGGCCTAGATGGGTTTCCTCCTGCCTTTTTCCAGACCTACTGGGAAATTGTAAAAAATGACCTTTTCAATGCTACTAGAGATTTCTTCAGGCTGGGCAGGCTGTTTAACCAATTGAATGCCACCTTTTTAGCCCTTATTCCCAAAAATTTTGATGCCTCTACTATGAAGGATTATAGACCTATAAGCATTTGTAATACGATCTATAAAATATTCTCTAAAATTATGGTGAAGGATCAAACCAATGCTTGGTAAAATGATTGCCCCAAACCAGAAAGGTTTTGTCCGGGGAAGAAACATCCTTGATGCTATCATCTCCACCCAAAAAATTATCCACTCAATGGACCATTCTAAGAAACCTGGGATGGCCTTCAAAATTGATATTTCTAAGGCCTATGATAGAGTCTTCTGGCTGTTTCTTTTTGTTGTTCTTAGGAAGTTTGGGATAGAAGGAAGATTCCTTAAGATGATCTCTGCTTGTGTTACCTCCCCCAAGTGCTATGTTATGGTTAATGGTGTCCCCTAATCCTTTTTCTCTTGTGGTCATGGTCTTAGGCAAGGTGATCCCCTCTCTCCCTACCTTTTTATAATTGTTGTTGAAGTCCTCAGAAGGAACATCCAAAAATTGGACTCTAAAGTTCTAAAAGGTGTTAAATTTGCCTCGTCTCTTATGTTTGATTCCCATCAAAAAAAAATTGATGATACTATTATGTTTGGGGAAGCCTTGGTGGGGGAAGCTGGGCTTTGGAAATAGGTTCTTAATGACTATGTTGTTGTTTCTGGCCAGTATATAAACTATAAAAAAAGAAAGATATACTTCTTCAGCACTGACCAACAGATTAAGGACGGAGTGGTGAAAATTATGGGATGTCAAGAAGCTACCTTACCTGATGCCTATCTTGGCCTACCTTTGATCTCCAAGAAGTTGGAAAATAACTACTAGAATCAACTGATTGAGAGAGTTCAAAACAAACTGGCTAGATGGAAGGGGAAGCTTCTTATCTTGGCTGGGAAGGTCCAACTGTTGAAATACTCCCTTCAGAATATTATGATATACTACCTATCTCTCTTCAAAATCCCTCTCTTTATAGGGGAAAAGATAGAACATATCTAGAGAGGATTTTTGTGGTCAAGAACTAAAAAAAAAAATAGACTGTCCCTAGAAAGTTGGGAAAAAGTGTGCACTCCCAAAAGGAGAGGGGGTCTGGGTATAAGAAGAATATCCTTGCTAAACAAATCCCTAACTACAAAAATTGGATGGAATCTTCTTGAAGGCTCTAAAGACTAGGTGAAAATTTTCCAAGCCAAGTACTTGAGGAACAAGAATCTTGGTTGTTTTCTCTCTATGTCTAACTTGCCTAGTGGTTCTACTTTATGGAATCACCTTGTTAAATTAAAAAATATGTTGAAACTGGGGGTTAGAAAGACAATTGGGAATGGTAATAATATTGATTTTTGGAAGGACCCATGGATTGAGACTTCTACCTTGTCTTCAATTGATGAACTGAATCCTCTCAAACAAAGTTTAACCAGAATTTGTGGCAAAAAGGTTTCCGACTATATTAACTGGGAGATGGAAGAACCTAATTGGAAGGAATTCAAAATGCTATTAAGGAGGGATAATCTGAGCGGCCAAAGACAAGTCAATTGGGACTTGACTCTTCTAAGGCTGCACAATCTAATTGGGGAGGCTAAGTGGTTTGATAGAGAAAGGGAAGATGAATGGCTTTGGAAAGGTAGATCTTCAGGCTGTTTCTTGGTTAAAAAGGCATATGAGGAACTGGTGAAGCCTCTGGATATCATTATAGACCATTTCTGGGATAAGGTGTGGTTAAAGAACTTGGTTCCTAAAATTAACTATTTCTAGTGGACTGGTGCTCATGGAAAAATTCTTACAATTGACAACCTGGTTAGGAGGGGATTCCAATTGGTTAACAGATGCTCCCTTTGTAAGAAGGAAGAGGAGTCAATTATGCACATCTTCTTTCACTACCAATTCACCAGGGAGGTGTGGTCCTTCTTCCTATTGTTGTTGTCCTTAGACTGGGTGTTTCCTCACTCAATGAAGTTATTTATAGAAAGCTGGTTGAATTGTCCTTTTTCCCATAATGTTATTGTTGACCTTTGGAACCAAGTTCCCCCCTTTGTTACCTGGGGAATATTGAAGGAAAGGAATAATAGGATATTTGGGTAAGTGGAGAGAAGCAGCTGAGAGGTAAGCTTGATTATAAAAAACATAGATTAAGGAAAATATTGAGGTGGGACGATATAGTTTTTCCCAAGCATGGCCTAACTACAAAGAGATTAGGATTAAGCAGAATTGGGGTATAAGGAAGGATCTTACTAAACTCAATTGGTCTATGATGCTAACTAGAATGACTACTATGTGGAGTCCTCCTCAGACTAATTGGATAAAGTGTAACTTTGATGGGTGCTTAAAAGGCAACCCAGGAATAGCAAGGGTAGGGGGTTTGCTAAGAAACCACAAAGGGGAATGCATAGTGAGCTTTGGTGTGAATATGGGTGTCTACTCTAATAATAAAGCTAAAGCTATGGTTGCATTAGGGGGCTTCAAAACCCTTAAGGAGTTTGGCTTAAAAATGTAATAATAGAAGGGGATTCCAAGCTCATTGTGGATATTTTGAATGGAGTGGATGTGCCACCATGGGAGCTAAAAAATATAATTTATAAGTACCTAGCCCTAAAGAGTTACTTCACCAACTGTAGGGTGCAACATGTCTATAGAGAGGGCAACAAATTTTTTAACTGTGCCACCAATGTGGCTCTGAGGTGTATGGGGTGGACCCGCTGGACAAATAATAATATGTTGAAGTGTTTAAGAGACTTGATATTTAATGAGAAATTTGAAAATGATTTCAATTTAAAAAAATGATATGCTAAAGCTATGCGGGAAGTATGGGAGTCGTTATGTTTAAAGGCTTGCAGAGTTATAATGATATTGGGGGTTACAGTGTTGTATATGATAATCTCATTAGGAAGTAAAATAAATCATTCTTCCCTTCTCAAGGTGACCAAGGATCACATGGAGATTTTCAAGTTGATAAGGGTTGTAAGTTCAAATCATGTCGATATGCCTATTGTCAGCCCTTCCTAAATTTTTAAAGTTTTCCAAGGAATGAAATTAAATGAGGATTTCAATACTTGTAATAAAAATGATGAGATAGTGGTACTGGGAATCATGCCACTAGCCTTCCCTAAAAGAAACTTCTTGATCCCACATTTTTTATGGGCTCTTTTTGTTATTTGGAGAAATAGTGTTTTTTGCAACAAGGAAAGAAATTTGAAGAAGTGGGTGGTTATGAGGAATAGCTCGCAACAACCAAAGAATTTTCATAGTGTTAAAATGGGAGGCCCAAGGAAGTGCATTGAGCCTCCTAATTGCCAGGCCCTTAAGCAGAATGTGGATTTATGGAGGCTTTTTAAAAATGTTGGTATGGTTCCATTTTTTGAATCTTTGAAGGGTTACAATGAGAATTTAACGACCAATTTTACCAATTCTTGGAGGAAACAAACTGTCTCCATTGGAGCGGTGAAGTTTTAGGTTACAACGAGGTTCATAGCATAAGCAACCAGCCTAAAAAACCAAGGGATTAAAGTTGCAAAGAAGAGTGGGGCTGATTATCATAAGTTCGTGGATAAGTTCTTGCATGAAGGGGAGAACCTAAAATGTTTCCAAAATGGGTATGCTAGGTTAGAACTCCCACCTCCCTATTCTTTGGTTAGTCTATTTGTCATGCAATATTTTACTTTAGAAGGTAGATATATGTCAATACATGCATACCATTTCCCTTTGCTCAATCATATTAGACATGGAGAGAGAATCAATTTACCCTTTTACTTATTGTCTTATCTGCAACTCAATATAGAGAAGGGTGCTAGTCCTACCTTGCACCAAGGTCTGATGTTATCCCTGTATAAGTATTCTCTTTCTCTTAATCCTCATGGTAACCCTTTGGTTGCTAGAAATGATAATCCTAACCGCTTTGACGAGGATAACGAGGAACCTCCTATTGATGAAATTCCTACTATGGAACCTAATCCCTACTTGCCTCCCTTAGTTGCTACTAGGAGGGTGCTAATTCCTACTAAGAGCCCATCCCTTGTGGCCAATGTCTCGAACCCCTCTACTCTTGTGATGCAAAAAAGAGAGAAAAAATGTGTTTTTGAGATTGAGTTCATGAAGGCTACGTCGGAGAAGAGAAAACACTCGCCTTTGCTACTAGATCTTCCCAAGGTGAAGAAATTCAAAAGAGATCTCAATCCTAGTGATGTCATTACTATTTCTAAGGAAGGTGTGCATAATGAGGAGTTTAAGGAGAACACGCAGGGGCAAGGAAGTGGAGGAAGTGGAGGTAGAAGTTCTGCCTATCTGGCTAAAGCTACTTGTAAGGACAAGAAAGGAAAACAAAAAATCATTGTGTGTGAAGAGGAAGACCTGGAATTCGAAGAGTTTGAAGCCTAGGAGGAAGAATATTCTGATGATATAGATTTCAAGGACTGTGCATATGATATGGGGGAAGAAGGATTGGATGAAGAAAAGGAAGAGGATGAGGAGGAACAAATTGAGAAAGAAGAGGAACAAAAGAATGATATTGAGAATGTGCAGGATGTAGGGAATATGGGCATGGAGACTAATACAGAGGACTCAAGCATTGATTTTATGAAGAGTAGACTAACTTTTATGTAGGTTCAGGTGGACAATATGGAGAAAGTCTTAGTTACGCTAATGAAGGTAACTAATAGACTGATGAGGAACGCGATGATGGGATTTGTTTATGGAGAAACCAAAATTTCCAAGAAGTTGAAAAAATAGGGGAAGCCTGATGTTTTAAAGATGTTGGACGAGTCTGAGGGACTTGATTGGAGGGAGTACATCTCCCTCATTGGAAAATATGGGGACCTGCTCAAGAAAACCAAGTAATGGCTTCTTGTTGGTTCTTTTATGACTGCTATTTGTTTTTTGTCTTTTTGTTTCAAATCGCGGACTACTATTTTATAATAGCCCTATTACGGTTTAATACTACCTGGGACACTATTGATTTGATCAATGGTTTATGTAGATTTAAGTTTTTTAGCAGAAACTTATTGTTTTTGATTAATATTGGCTAGACTATGGTTACAATGTTGAATGATGGCCTGTGTGCCACTCTGGTTGTTGTTATTTGGTTCTTGATGGTGGTGATGTTTCCCACCTTGTTTTGGTTCCTTTTTGTCTTTTGGTTGTAACCATGGGATCAGGACCCTTCCCTTCTTAACTAATCAAAAACATTTCAATTCAACAAAAATGAAAATATTACCTGAGATAATCAAATTTGATGTAAAAACTTCAAATTATATTCTTCTACATTGTCCAACAAAAAAATTGGTGCTCAAAAGGTGATGGAGCAAGAAAAATATGGTACTACAAGAAGTCAACTACATGAAAAGGTGTTTCCTTTTCGGACAAAGCGCAAAACTAGACAAAAGCAGGGAATTATGGGCCTATATCATAGGTCAACTGGCATTTTACCATTTTTGGCAAAGGCCATTTGGTGCTCACCAAATTTGGTGAGTGCCAAATGTGTAGTATAGAATCTTTACAATTTGGTGAGTGCCAAATTAGCTATATAGAGAATTTGCAAGTATGAAGGCCTCCACCCTACACAAAGACCTACAGAGGAGAGAGAGAAGAGTGGTAGAGACCTAGAGGAGTAGCAAGGGATGCAGGGAGAGGTTTAATGAGCTATACTGATAATGAAGAGGATATTTTTCCCATTCAGCCAACTTCTCACACATCCAAGTCATTAAAACAACACGCATGGCATCCTAAATTATTGGAACAAGGTAAAATGGTGCTAGTGACAAATGTCAACAACATTTTTGAGGAAGTGGTACAACATGTTGCCTCACATATGCTACAATATATCACTTGCACTTTTTTTTACTTGTGAAATTCAAGTTGTTTTTTAAGGACTTAAATTTAAACCCAAATCATGGCCATCTTACCAACTGGCAACATCAAGTAACAATTGTTGAAGTTGTTTGATTTATTTCAGAACCTTGGCATCATGCTTCTTTAAGATATTGTGCTAGTAAATCACCTACAATTTTTGAAGTTGTTTGATGATTTCCTTGGAGTGTGAGACCTACCCTTTAATTACCTTGATTTTTTATTTTATTTAACTTATTAGCATCTTGGACATTTATGTTATTCTTTAGGGTTTAGGGTTTATGGTTTAGGGATAGAGGGGGGGAGAGGTGGGTAATGAGACAATGAGTGGGAGGTAGAGATGGCTAAGGAGGGATGGAGAGGCATACAAGTAGTGACTAAGAGACATAGAGAGGGGAGAGGTAGAGAGGTAAGGGGGAGAGAGGTGAGAGATAAAAGAGATGGAGAGAGAAAGGGGAGTATTGAGAGAGGAGTAAGAAGGGATGGAGGGAGGGGTAGAAATAGAGGGAGTGAGAGGCATATGAGAGGAGTTAGAGAGGTGATGACATAGAGAGGGGAGGGACAAAGAAGAGGAGAGAGAGAAGAATGAAGAGAAAGAGATGGATAAGAAGGGATAGAGAGGCTAACAATGAGTGAATCAAATACTTAGAGAGTGGAGAGGTAGAGAGGTGAGGGGGAGAGAGAATAGAATGAGAGATGGAATTTCACTAAGAGGGAAAGAGGGGTAAGGAGTGAGGGAGAGAGGTGGAGAGGGAGGGAAATAACTAGAGATCTAGGAGAGATATAGAGGTGAGAAACCTACAACCTAGGGAGAGAGGGGTGAGAGACATAGGGAGAGAGATAGGGGTGAGATAGGTGGGTAATGAGACAAGGAGTGAGAGGTAGAGATGGCTAAGGAGGGATGGAGAGGTAGACAAGGAGTGATTGAGAGACCTAGAGAGGGGGGAGGTAGAGAGGTGAGGGGGAGAGAGAGAGGTGAGAAATAGAAGAGAGGGAGAGAGAAAGGGAAATATTAGTAAAGTAAGAAGGGATGGAGGGAGAGGTATAAATGGAGGGAGTTAGAAGCATAGGGAAGGATTAGTTAGAGAGGTGATGATGTAGATAGGGGGGAAAGAGAAGAGGAGAGAGAGAAGAATGAAGAGAAAGAGATTGATAAGGAGGGATAGAGAGGTTGGAAAGGAGTGACTTAGATACTTAGAGAGGGGAGAGGTAGAGAGGTGAGGAGAGATAGAGAAGAAAATGAAATATATAAGTTCACAAATAGGGAAAGAGGGGTAAGGAGGAGGGGGAGAGGTGGAGAGGGAAGGAAATAATTAGAGATCCCAGAGAGATATAGAGGTGAGAGGCCTACATTCTAGGGACTTGGAGGGGTGAGATACATAGGGGGAGAGATAGGGTGAGAGAGATAGAGGGGGAGAGGGGTGGGTAATTAGACAATAAGTGAGAGGTAGAGATGGATAAGGAGGGATGGAGAGGAAGATAAGGAGTGGCTAAGAGACCTAGAGAGGTGAGAGGTAGAGAGGTGAGGGGGAGAGAGAAGTGAGAGCTATAAGAGAGGGAGAGAGAAATTGAAGTATTGGTAGAGGAGTAAGAAGGGGTGGAGGGAGAGGTAGACATGAAGGGAGTGAGAAGCATAGGGAAGTAGAAGTTAGAGAGGTGATGACGTAGAGAGGGAAGGGACAGAAAAGAGGAGAAAGATAAGAACAAAGAGAAAGAGATGGCTAAGGAGGGATAGAGAGGTTGGCAAGGAGTCAATCAGATACTTAGAGAGGGGAGAGAGAAGAAAATGAGGGAGATAAGTTCACAAATAGGGAAATAGGGGTAAGGAGGAGGGAGAGAGGTGGAGAGGGAGGGAAATAACTAGAGAGCTTAGAGAGATATAGAGGTGAGAGACCTACAACCTAGGGAGAGAGGGATAAGAGACATAGGGGAGAGATAGGGGTGAGAGAGATAAAGGGGGGAGAGGGGTGGGTAATGATACAATGAGTGAGAGGCATATATGTCTAAGGAGGGATGGAAAGGGAGAAAATGAGTGACTAAGAGAGCTAGAGAGGGGAGAGGTGGAGAGGTGAGGGGAAAATAGAGGTGAGAGATAGAAGAGAGGGAGAGAGAAAGGGAATTATTGGTAGAGGAATAACAAGGTATGGAGGGAGAGATATACATGAAGGTAATGAGAGGAATAGGGAAGGAGAAGATAGAGAGGTGATGACATAGAGAGGGGCGGGACATAGAAGAGGAGAAAGAGAAGAATGAAGAGAAATAGATGGCTAAGGAGGGATAGAGAGGCTAGTAAGGAGTGACTTGGATACTTAGAGAGGGGAGGGGTAGAGAGGTGAGGGGAGAGAGAATAAAATGAGAGAATGAAGTTCAAAAAGAGGGAAAGAGGAGTAAGGAGGAGGGAGAGAGGTGAAGAGGGAGGGAAATAACTAGAGATTCCAGAGAAATGTAGAGGTGAGAGACCTAAAGCCTAGGGAGGTATGGGTGAGATACATAGGGGAGAGATAGAGGGGGGAGAGGGGTGGGTAAGGATAAAAGGAGTGAGAGACCTAGAGATGGATAAGGAGGGATGGAGAGGTAGACAAGGAGTGATTGGGAGACCTAGATAGGGGAGAGGTAGAGAGGTGAGGGGGAGAGAGAGGTGAGAGATAGAAGAGAGGGCAAGAGAAAGGTAAGTATTGGTAGAGGAGTAAGAAGGGATGGAGGGAGAGGTAGACATAGAGGGAGTGAGAGGCATAGGGAAGTAGTTAGAGAGGTGATGATGTAGAGAGGGGAGGGATAGAGAAGAGGAGAGAGAGAAGAACAAAGAGAAAGAGATGGATAAGGAGGGATAGAGAGGTTGGAAAGGATTGACTTAGATACTTAGAGAGGGGAGAGGTAGATAAGTGATGGGAGATAGAGAATAAAATGAGAGAGATAAGTTCACAAAGAGGGAAAGAGGGGTAAGGAGGAGAGAGATGTGGATAGGGAGGGAAATAACTAGAGAGCCCAGAGAGATATAAAGGTGAGAGACCTACAACCTAAGCAGAGAGGGGTGAGAGACATAGGGGAGAGATATGGATGAGAGAGATAGAGGGAGGAGAGAGGTGGGTAATGATACAATGAGGGAGAGGTAGACATGGCTAAGGAGGGATGGAGGGGTAGAAAAGGATTGAATGAGATAGCTAGAGAGGGGAGAGGTAGAGAGGTGAGTGGGAGAGAGAGGTGAGAGATAGAAGAGAGGGAGAGAGAAAGGGGATTATTGGTAGAGGAGTAACAAGGGATTGAGGTAGAAATATACATGGAGGGAGTGAGAGGTAGATGGAGGGAGGAGATAGAGAGGTGATGATGTAGAGAGGGAAGGGATAGAGAAGAGGAGAGAGAGACAAACAAAGCTAAAGAGATGGATAAGGAGGGATAGAGAGGTTGGAAAGGAGTGATTGAGATACTTAAAGAGGGGAGGGTTAGAGAGGTGAGGGGAGATAGAGAATAAAATGAGAGAGAGAAGTTTACGAAGAGGGAAAGAGGGGTAAGAAGGAGGGAGAGAGCTGGAAAGGGAGGGAAATAACTAGAGAGCTTGAAGAGATATAAAGGTGAGAGACCTACAACCTAGGGAGAGAGGGGTGAGAGACATAGGGGAGAGATAGGGGTGAGAGAGAAGAGGGGGAGAGGGGTGGGTAATGATAGGAGTGAGAGAACTAGAGATGGATAAGGAGGGATGGAGAGGTAGACAAGGAGTGATTGAGAGACCTAGAGAGGGGAGAGGTAGAGAGGTGAGGGGGAGAGAGAGGTGAGAGATAGAAGAGAGGGAGAGAGAGAAAGGGAAGTATTGGTAGAGGAGTAAGAAGGGATGGAGGGAGAAGTAGACATGGAGGGAGTGAAATTCATAGGGAAGGAGTTAGAGAGGTGATGACATAGAGAGGGGAGGGATAGAGAAGAAGAGAGAGAGAATAAAAAAGAGAAAAAGATGGCTAAGGAGGGGTAGAGAGGCTGGTAAGGAGTGGCTCAGATACTTAGAGAGGGGAGAGGTATAGAGGTGATGGGAGAGATAAGTTCACAAAGAGGAAAATAGGGGTAAGGACGAGGGAGAGAGGTGGAAAAGGAGGGAAATAACTAGAGATCCTAGAGAGATATAGAGGTGAGAGACCTACAACCTAGGGAGAGAGGGGTGAGAGACACACAGGGAGAGATGGGGGTGAGAGAGATAGAGGGAGGAGAGAGGTGGGTGATGATACAAGGAGGGAGAGGTAGAGATGGGTAAGGAGGGATGGAGATGCATACAAGGAGTGAGTGAGAGACCTAGAGATGGGAGAGGTAGAGAGGTGAGGGGAAAAGAGAGGTGAGAGATAAAGAGAGGGAGAGAGAAAGGGATGTATTGGTAGAGGAGTAACAAGGGATGGAGAGAGAGATAAACATGGAGGGAGTGAGAGGCATAGGGAAGGAGGAGATAGAGAGGTATTTATATAGAGAGGGCAGGGACAAAGAAGAGGAGAGAGAAGAATGAAGAGAAAGAGATGGATAATGAGGGATAGAGAGGCTAGCAAGGAGTGACTCAGATACGTAGAGAGGGGAGAGGTAGAGAGGTGAGGGGATATAGAGAATAAAATGAGAGAGAAATTCACAAAGAGGGAAATAGGGGTAAGGAGGAGAGAGAGTTGGATAGGGATGGAAATAACTAGAGAGCCCAGAGAGATATAGAGGTGAGAGACCTAAAACCTAGGCAAAGAGGGGTGAGAGACATAGGGGAGAGATATGGGTGAGAGAGATAAAGGGAGGAGAGAGGTGGGTAATGAGAAAAGGATGGAGAGACCTAGAGATGGGGAGAGAGAGAGAGGATGGGAGGAAGAGGTAGTGATCGAGAGAAAGAAAGATGGGAAAGAAATAATAATAGTGGGAGAGAGAAGAGGAGAGAGGTAGGGAGGTAAGGATATAGATGGGGGTAAGGAGGGAGGGCAAGGTAGAGAGGGAGATAGGGAGAGAGAGTGGGAGAGACCTAGAGAGGGGAGAGAAGAGAGGGATAGAGAAAGGGAAGTATCGGTAGAGGAGAGGGCATGGAGGGAATGAGAGACATAGGGAGGAGGAGATAGAGAGGTGATGACCTAGAGAGGGAGGGAGACAGAAGACGAGAGAGAAGAATGAGGTGAGAGAGATAGAAGGGGGAGAGAGGTGGGCAATGAGACAAGGAGGAAGAGACTTGGAGATGGGGGGAGAGAGAGGGTGGGAGGGAGAGGCAGTGATTGAGAGAAAGGAGAGATGGGTGAGAAATGGTAACAAAGGGAGAGAAAAGAAGAGAGAGGTATGGAGGCAAGGATGGAGATAGGTTAAGGAGGGAAGGCATGGTAGAGAGGGTGGGAGAGACCTAGAGAGGGTTGAGAGAGAAGAAGGTAAGTATTGGTTAAGAGGGAAGGAGGTAGAGAGGGAGTGAAAGGTAAAACCTCAACTATCCATCATTGATCATAAATTGTAAACTCTAAACCTTATCAAATTGGGGGAGAGATAGAAAAAGAGAAAGTGAAGTTGGCTTTAGCATTTACCAATGCAATCAATTTGGAGAGCACCAAATTGGGTGCTTGCCAAATGATGCATTTCATTTGGCAAGCACCAAATTGATTGCTTTGACAATACCAACCCAAAGGGTTGGATTTTACCTTGGGAATACAACCCAAAGGGTTGGACGACCATTTCATGCCAAGGATGTGATTTTGTGAAAGTGTAACAAAATTTTGCATATTTTTGGTCGTGTTATCCATCAGGGTTTGCACATCTTTCAATGCAATTTTATAAAAAAATCGTGATGACGCTATGCTCTCTCTTACCTATATAACCATATAATTTTTTTAACGTTTTGATTATGTTAAGGTTTTCACCTATAACTTCTTGTTAGTGCCTCCATTTTTTGTCAAAAACCAACATGTGCTATTTTTGGTATAGATTTTTACTAGTTCATTGAATTTTGAAACAAATTACATTTTTATAAACTAGACTCCATTCTACACGTAATGAAAAAAATGATTTTTGATTTTTTTTCAAAAATTTTAGGGGGAAGCATGCTCAAATTTTAGCTTTTCAGGACATTTCCACTTGAAAAATTAATAAAATATTAATATATTCATTAAAAAGTTAGCCAAAAAAATTGATATAAACTACATGGTGTTAACTAATTTCTCACCATAGTGATTTTTGAAATTCTAAAAAAAGTAAACTTTTTAGGGAGGCCACAATAGACGCTATGTTATTTTTTTGATAAAAACATGACCATTTTTGGTGGCCCCATTTTTCAAACCCTTAGTCTTCATTATTTTTTAAAAAAATTAGTAGCTTAGAAGGTGGATTCAGAGCACTACAACTCTTGTTCTTGTTGCATCTTCAAATTTTGAGTGTAACTATCTTCATTTTCTCATGAACATATGACTTTGCTGATTTCGTAAAAAAAGTGGCATCTTAAGAGCCATTTTTGTGTCACAACTTGGTGCACATACCCAGTTATACCACCTATTGAACAAAATGTGGGAGTAGATTCACATGATCAAATGGTAATTTATGCATACTTTGTAGTTTAGATTTAAAAATTTAGTTTCATGATTTTATCAGTTAAGTTAAATTAAATCAAAATCTCTTTAAATTTATCTAATTTCAAGTTTCTTGAACTCTTCTACAACATGATACAGGTCATCTAGTTCACGTGTAACGAAGAAGAATCTTGAT
This sequence comes from Sequoia sempervirens, assembly GCA_007258455.2. NCBI lineage: Eukaryota > Viridiplantae > Streptophyta > Pinopsida > Cupressales > Cupressaceae > Sequoia > Sequoia sempervirens. The sequence continues at coordinate 212,292,408 of VDFB02086081.1, read as the reverse complement.
TTTACTGATGATCCTGAAATCTAGGCTAGATTTATTTCATGGACTATATGCACACATGTGTGTAAACCTAATTTATTTATATGTGTCACTTGACTATATATGACTATGTACATTTCACATGTTATTTCATGTCCACTTAGACATATTTTAGTACATTTCATGAATTCTATATGATCATCTGTATTCACTTATATGTTGGCTTTAATATATTTGTAGATACATTTCCATACATGTTTTATTCAAAACTACCTCTAGATATCTAGCATTTTATGTGGACTTTAGTTGATTATGCACTCACATATATGATGTTGATTAAATACACTCACATACATTTCAGACATTTTCAAGTACACACTATAAATTCATGTCTAATTAAATTACAATATTTAGAATCCATTATTGAATGAAGTTTTCAATAATTTAATTTAAACTATAATTTCATTTGCCACAATTAAATACATACCTTGGATGGATTTAGTAACTTCTCTTATGCACCTTATATATCCACAACTTGCATCATAAGCATCATATATTTTTTTGTAATGATCAAATGAACCGAGATCCCAACCTCAAGTTCTTTAGAAATTAACCAAATCAGTCATGTAAGATCCAATAATAGCTATGTGTATTTATTTTCATAATGTATCCTTCATTTTAAAATAAATTCTAGTGAATTTATGCACATAATTATAAATTTCTATAAAATCTTGGAAAATCCTTGTTAAATGCATTAATGGTTTAGATTTATAATGTGTATTATAAATTTTAAGTGACTAGGCTCCAATCACACATCATTTAATATGGAAAAATAATTAACTTTAAAAGTTCAATAAAATCATGGTTAGGTGATTTAACCAATGTTAAACTTTAAAATATTGGTTAAATGTGACAATTTAATGTTCTTTATAGTTTATCCTATTCATAAAAAACCAATTTCTTACTCTTAAAATATCTATAGTCATTTCATGCTTCCATTCATGGCTTGGAAAATAGACAATACAACCTAAAAGATGACACTTGATCTATCTCACCTTGATATAATGAAACTTAATAAATAGCTCTAGCATTCTTAACTTCAAAGAGCATGACAACATAACAAATTGTCCCCCATGAAGTAGTAAAAGTAGTCTTATGTTGATATTAGGGATTAATAAGTATTTTATTATGTGAGTAACAACCTTCCATAAATGAGAGAATCTCATGACCTATATCAAAATCAACAATTATATGAATATTGGATAAAATGAAATCCATCCTTAAATGATGCCTTATTAAGATCCCTAAAATCTATATAATCCTTTTATCACTTAGTTGAACCCAACTCTAATGCAATTAACGACTTAGAAATTTATTGACCTCACACCAAGGTCACATATAAAAGGTCAAATAAGAATGAAATAATATAATCAAAGACAGTTTATATAAGATAAAATTGGAATAATATAAAATGTGATTTATAAGAATGGAAGTTCATACATTGAAGACATATTTAACAAATCAATGTTTTTAATACAACTATAACATGATGAAACATATGTGTATATAAATACAATTAGCTTTTCCACTTTTAGTTCAAGACCACAAAATTGATATTACATAATTTATATGATGAAAAATTGTTATAGTGATAATCATGGTGGATCTACTTGATGGGAACTTGCAAAAATAATGAATGCAAGTAAATTGACTCTATATTTTACAAGTCATTTAACTCCAACTCATGTGAGAAAATTGTACAATTTAAATAAAGTTAGAAAAATATATCTTAGAAATTCCTTAAGAGGAGTTAAGTGGATGACTTAAGGGGACGTAAGACGATGAAATGAAGGTAGCTAAGAGGATGACTTAAGGGGTCCTAACAAGGTGGCTTAAGGGGAGATACAAGAGCCTTGACTCAAAATATGTGTCATGTGAGAAAATTATGAAATGACTTAAGGTGACATAAGAGGATGGATTAAGGGAAGATACACATGATCCTTGAATCGAAGTCATGTGAGAAATTTAGCTATAATTAGAAGATGCTTTAAGAGGGGGTGACTTAAGGGGTCCTAAGCCTCAGATGGCTTAACGGGAGATACAAGAGCCTTTACTCAAATTGTGTCATGTGAGAAAATCAGTTCTATAATTAGGAGATGGCTTAAAAGGGTACGTAATATAGGATGGATTAAGGGGACCTAAGAGGATATGACTTAAGGAGACATGAAATCACTTCTAATTATTTTATAAAATGACAATGAATTAATTAACTTTATATTTTGACTATCAATTAAATATATAGAACTATTTACTTACCTATATTTATTCAAATTCCATTGTAACATCTATATCCTCTCTTTTTTGTAATGCATCTATGATGAAAAATTGTAGTGACAGTCATGGCGGAACTGCAAAAATAATGAATGTGAGTATAAATTAACTATACATTTCATGAGTCATAACTCCAAGTCATGCAATGAAATTACAATTTAATAAAAGTTAGAAAATTAGATCTTAGAAATTCCTTACAAATTCAAGTGATGTTTACCATAGGGAAAATTATCTTTTATATTTTGTCATGAGTTGTTGAATGCACAAGTAGTGGTCACCAATGCCATCTAGTTGTGGGAGACCTGAAACAAAAAATATTAACTATAATTAGGAAATGACTTAAGAATAACATAAGAGGATGGATTAAGGGGAGATACACATGAGACTTGACTCTAAGTCATGTGAGAAATTTAGCTATAAATAGAAGATGAATTAAGAGGGGGATAAGAGGATGGCTTAAGGGGGGTTAAGAGAATGAATTAAGGGGATACAAGAGGATGGATTTAGGGTAGCTAAGAGGATTAATTAAGGGTTCCTAAGAGGATTGCTTAAGGGGAGTTAAGAGAATGACTTAAGGGGACACAAGAGGATGGATTGAGGGTAGCTAAGAGGATGAATCAAGGGGTCCTAAGAGGATGGCTTAATGGGAGTTAAGACAATGAATTAAGAGGATGAAAGAGGATGGATTTAGGGTAGCTAAGAGGATCACTTAAGGGGTCCTAAAAGGATGAATTAAGGGGAGTTAAGAGAATGAATTAAGGGGTCCTAAGAGAATTTCTTAAGGGGATATTTCTTAAAGGGTACGAAATCTAGGATGGATTAAGGGAGCCTAAGAGGATATGACTTAAGGGGATATGCAATCACTTCTAATATTTTTATAAAATGACAATGAATTAATTAGCTTTATATTTTGACTATCAATTAAATATATAGAACTATATATAATTACCTATATTTATTCAAATTCCATTGTAACATCTACATCCTCTCTTTTTTGTAATGCATCTATGATGAAAATTTGTATTGACAATCATAGTGGATCTACTAGTAAGGGAATTGCAAAAATAATGAATGTAAGTATAAATTAACTATACATTTTACAAGTAGCCAATAGTGGCATAGTATGATGGTTAAGTTGTTTTGGTGTTGTTCTTGCCATCAAGGTTCAAACCCCTCTAGGGTGTAATTGAACTGAAAGTTTAAATTGGGGATGAGGTCCCCCATTTGTGACCACACCGGTTCATAGCTTCGGTTCAAAAGTGTTTACCCCTTAAAATTGGTGTCCCTAAAACTATTTTTGGTGCTCTTCATTGCAACATCTCCCTTATAATTGGGATTGAAAGGTTTGGACCTCGTTTCAGAGCTTATATGTTATAAATCGTCTTTTGAATTGGACAACTTTCTTAATAACTTAACATCATCATCATCAAATTTATTGGAACATGATGAATTTTTAGCTTTTTTCCATCATTTGTCAATATTGTAATTTCAAAATAATCCATTTGGAGAATTGATTGCAATCCTATGAGAAGCAATGTGGCCTACACAGATTGAACAAGAAACAACATATTTATGGTTTTCATAGCATTTAATCCATTATCATTATTATTACTCCTGCAATGCTGAAATTTGGTGAAGTATGAGCTTTTACAAGGGTGAAAATGATTAAACCTACCACAAGAAGCATAGAATAAACATATTCATGTACATGATATTTCCTCTTTAAGCCAGGTAAAAAAGTTTCCCTCACCATTATGAGAATAACATGCTCACATTTCTTAGAGATCTGATTATTATTAGAATAAAAGGAAAGAAACCACCCTTCCTAGGCCACAAAAATTAATTTGAGTTGTCTCTACTCATTTTTGTTAGTAACAGTTAGTTAATAGAGACATAGCTCAGTCTATACAATTTATTTCATTCTCACTAATCCCAACATAAATTTAGGCCCATAAATTTGAAAGGAGGGGAAATTGCAACATGAAAGTGAACTTATTTGTAATCTGTTTATTATTCAATGTTTGTGAATGGCTTGAAACTCATGTAATTTCTATTCAAGCTATGTAAAGCATAGTTTACAAATGTGCACTTTAGAGAATGTTTATAGAATGTATTTTATTTTCCCACCAGCTAGGATGGTTTAAATCGTCTATACGAATAAATTGATAAGTTATTTTATAAGGCATTCATCCTTCTTAACGTTATCAATGAACAAGGAATATTAAAATCATATTAAAATAGCTTTTGGGCTCTTGGTGATCAAGTTGACTGATTTTTGTTTTCTTATTTTAAGCACTTGTCCATTTTATACCATAATGATATCATTCAGATCTTGACATTGTGTAGATGATACTTTCAACTTGGTCCTATAATTTTAATGAAAGTGATGATGCTTACTTTTTTATTTTTCTCATAATTAATTTTTAGATATGAAGACATTAACCTCGGAAATTAAGTGTAGATTTGCTTAATTGAGTGTTTTCTTTTCAGTTTGTCTCAAAGCGAAGTTTAAGAGATTTAAATGTCCTTGTAGATCTCTATCAAACCCTACCAATCAACCATATAATAAATTTCTAGAAAAAGAATGTTGATGTGATTGTAATGTCCCCTTTTTCGAGTGATCATCCAGCAAGGCTATCTAGCCTATTTTATTATGGCTAGGGTTCATTAATGAAACATAAGGATGCAAATGACACTTATAGTTAAATAGATTCTTCTAGAAGTTTGAAAGTTAGATTGAAGTTTTGAAACTTTTGAGAGCAACAAAAATCAACCAATTCAATTGGATTGGATTTAGAATTCATACTTGAGCTTAATTGATCAGTTTATAGAGGATTGGAGTTTCAAAGAATAAATTGTTGTAGAGATAGTTTGAAGAAATTTGTGATGTCTTCCTTGAAGATTAATTTCTAAAATTACGATTTGAGGAGTTGGATGAATGGTGAATATATTTGGGAATTTTCTATGTAGGTCGTTGTGATGGATTGTTGAATTTTGGGTGACTAGGGTTTCTATTTATTGTTGGACAAATCAATACTCTATACATGAGGTTTTGATGTAGGGTTTATATAATGAAAAATGAAGGGAAAATAATGAGCTATTTTTTGAGCATATCATCTGAAGATGTCATTGTATTCTAGGCATAGACTCCATAGCTGGGCACCAAATTATTCAGAAGAAATCCACCATATTTTTTAAGGTAAAAAGTGCAAATTGTTGGGCATTGAGTAGCAATAATAGGTTGGGTGAATAAGGGTTTAATATCCCTTAACTGGGTGTCTCAGATATCTTAATATTGCTGCCACCTTGGAGACTTTAGATCTATCATTTTTTATCTGCAATGTATGAGTGTATCTCAGAATTAAATTTACCACCTGAATGTTTTCCATGGGACTGTCAAAGGTCATAAATAAACCCATAAATCTCAGTATTTTGAGTATTGTTTTGCAAATAGAATCTGAAAGCTAATGCAATATCTTATTGATTTATTACTATCACAATACTCTCAGATAATTCTTGGAAATTAGTCTATTATTGTAATGTTTATTTATCGTTCATTTGGTATCAATATTAAGCAATAAACCCTTCATAAATATGAGCAAACAAGATTGCAAAATAAAACCTCTTAACTTGAGAAAGTATACCAAGTGTTTGACAAAATGTGTATGAAGAGGAAAAGCATGATTTTGGTTATATTATAGAGGGGATATTACAGTGGTATTAGAGCCACATTCCTGCCAACCTGAAGGGTTAATGAGTATTAGTGATAGAGCTAGAAGGTATTACGAAAGAGAGCAAAGAAGAAGATAATTTCAAGTTGTAGGTCAATATCTAGAAGAGGATACACTTTCAACAGTACTTGAAGCAAGACAACCACTTACAATTATAATAGAGATTGAAACAATGAGTGGTTCACAAAGTTCTCAGGATAGGGCTAAGAGAAGATATGATGCTTAGAGTATATTAAATATATTGAATGACCTTGCATGAGGACACAAACATATGATGCAAAAATTTATGTAGTCACAACAACCGTTGATCACAACCATCGGGAAAATGTCACAAAACATGAATACTCTTGGGATAAATTAAAATAATACAGGTGATGGTAGCGATATGGATAATCACATTCCAAGGAGAGCTAGTTAGGGTGGTTTAGCAAACCATTCAGGCCTACATTCACACCTAGGGAAGAAGAAGAAGCAGGACAACTTGAGTAGGAGGAGCCATTGGTTGATGAGTTGGTAGCAATTTATGATGAATACAATACAATTCCTCATGTAATAAAAAATGAATTATCATTGACCAATCTATGAAAAAATACAACAGGAACAAAGACCAATAACTCAACATAAGGAGTATCAACATGCATTAAACAAACTAACTCTTCCAAATTTTAATGGTAGTGGGAAGAGCACAAAACGTGCTTGGATTCACAAGTTGGATAAGTTTTTTACATTTAAGCCCATGTCAGAAGAGGAAGCAATTAAGTTTGCAACCTTGCATTTGGAGGGAGTAGCATATGATTGTTGGCATCATGGTTTGGTGGCAAAAAACCATGCTTTGATTCAGTCCTATGATGAGTTCAATGATAAATTGATTAATAGATTTGATTGAAAAGATGTAGAGATGTATTTCCATGAGTTGGCATTGATAAGAAAAAGTGAGGATGTTGATAGCTACATCAAAAAATTCCAAAAGGTTGTTGTTATGGTTCCTGACATGTCAAAAAAGAGAGTGGTAATGTTCTTCATAGAGGGTTTGAAAGCAAACTTGAGGGGTTTGGTGAAGGCTTTCAAGCCTAGTACATTACAAGATGTTATCCAAATGACACTTGATATAGAGACTCCACCTCCCACATATCAATCCAAAAATAAGAGCTTCAAGAGAAATAAACCATTTAGGAGAGCCTTCAATCAACCTAAGCACATGCCACCTAAGATAGAATTTGAGATGAGGAATGAGTTACATAGGAAGTTATGCTTCTCTTGCAAGGAGCTATGGGAACCCGATAATAGATGCCTTGGGAAAGGAAAAGAACATTACATAGAGGGCACTTCTGACATTAAGGAGGAGATAGTTGACACCAGTTCGGATAGTGAAAACAAAGAGCAATAGGTAGAGCATGATGATATTGCTACAAAACACATGGCTCATGGTGTTATTGCTACATTATCAAGCCTATTAGAACAAAATGATCTACTGAGAGGGGGGTTAATCAATAGATACTGAAAATTTTGGCCTTCAAAACCTTATGCAGACTACTTTCTTAGCTCCAAATACTTTGTGCAGACTTTCTTCCTCGACTCTTACTGTGTAGATTGAAAACTAAAGATGCAAACATAAACATGCAAATGGACAATCAACACACACGTGCCCACAACACTAGATATATGTGGAAAACCCATGATGGGAAAAACCACGGTGAGAAATGTTGCTTGAGTCTACTACATAAATCCAACCTCATAATCCAAATCTTTGTTGCAATGTTTAGGGCTACAACCCAAGGAAGCTTCAACTCCATAATTTAGAAGCTACAACTTCAAGGATGCTACAACACCCTGGTTTAGGAGCTACAACTCCAAGGAGACTACAATCCCCTAAGCTGAGCTATAACTCAGTACAATGAGGCAACCACCTTTGTGATAACAAACAAAAGTATGCATAATACTTGGTTCTACAAAACTTGATCATGCATCATTACATTCAGTACATTGTTGCACTTACTGCAACTCATACTCTACTATTGTAGTTGCACTCTCAGCAACACATCCCCACTGTGCACTCTCCTCTGCACATAGAACAATCGCTATTCTATCTTGTTGCACTACACACCTTCCCCTTTCTGCAGTGTCTCATACATCTGCACTCTGTTGAATGAAAACCTAGATGATATTATGTATTACAGTCTAGGACTACCTTGCATGTGCATTCTCTGTCTACTTTACTACACTCTCTACTTCCTTATCATCACAACTGTATATTTATAACTCTATTCTTCACACTTTGTGACTGTAAACTCCTCTCTATCCTAGCATATGCAACCTACACTTCCTTAATGAACAGATTCATTCTTTTGACAATATCCAGTTGTATTTTGTCTCCCTCGACCTGCAATCTCTACCTCGAGATTCTCACCTATACAAATCAACTCATAATTAAGACATCTGATAGGGTTTATTAGATATCGCCATGCCTTACATCGAGCCACAAAACATTTAATTTTGTTATATGAAATTCGCCAGAATTAGCTCTCTGTAAAATTTTAGAGTCTAATATGCATTCAATACATACTTTTGTCTACTTGATCAGATTTGATCTTGATCGACATGACTCTCTATGCCACCGTCTTGAAGATAAAATCTTCATTCAATTGGTCGCTTGGTGCAGTTGAACCAATTAACTCCTTCCTCAGTGTCGGTTACCAATCGAAACCCCTATTCACACGGACCAAACCATTGTAGATCTTCAAGTTTGAATACTAGTCGTTGATCTTCTCTCTTGCGCCAAGATCCTTTGTTCATCTCGGCACCTTTAAATCACCATCATTCGATTAGCTTCATTTTGACTATCACCATTGATCCTCATCTCATGCCAATCACTTATCACCATTTGATCTTTACCACTTGATCTCCACCATCGATCATAGGGTTCAGTTTCAAGGCACATCACATGTCGCTCTGTTGAGGAGACATATACCATAGTCCTACCGATGTCCATCGTTCTCTCTAATATGAACCACCTTCAAGTACATGGCCCACATGTCATTTGTCTTCCATGTCATTGCCACCTAATTCAAAACAACAATGTGAATTAGCATATTGAGCAATCACTCTTCGCAACCTATCAACCTTCGTCACAATCAGGTCCCACTGGCTTCTCACCTTATCGCTATGTTGGAGGGACATCTTTTAGACTCCCACCACTACATCAAAGTCACACTGATGAGATAGCCATCAGGTTATCAATGAGACATCTACTCCACTCCCACTGATATAAGGTTGTCACGCCGATACCATTTGCTGCTACAAAAAAGTGGTCCCCACACCATCGTGTCACCACATGTCACCATCCAATATTACTTTCTGCCATGTGTCCTTTTGTCATTCGCTCTCTGACTGTACCATCAATGCACATCAACCTTACTGGGTCCTGCAATCATCATACTCCTATCGCCCTATCGTTGGGACTAGCTCCATAGTCTTGGGGATATCATATTGTCTCATTGATGGGTAGGTCATTGGGTTGTCAAGGAGACATCCTTCAACGTCCTGCTGACACCACTCTGTCATGCTGATGGGAAGGTCATCGTTGCATCGGAGGGACTTTCTTGAGAGTCCTACCGATGATGGAATGTCACTCCGATGAAAACACTTAATGACTTCACTTGTCCACCTCATCGCCATATCACTACTCTGTAATCCACAACAAGGATGTGGATTACCATTTTCCCAATCTTGTCATGCCATGCGTCTACTTCATCATCACTGTCACCCATGTCATTATGACTGGGTCCCACACAAAGTGCTATCTTCTCATTGCTAGATTAGAGAGACATAACCAAAGGTCTCACCAATGTCATCCAATCTCGTTAATAACATTTCCACACTCATTATTGCTCCATCGGAGAAAGCCCTCCCAGACTCCTACCGACATACTAATGTTTCACCAATAAGATGATCATCAGGTCGTCGGAGAGACACTGACTTGACTCCCGCCAATCCACTAGTGTCCTACCAATGATATGTTCATCAAGCTATCGAAGAGACTCATGGGTGAGTCTTGTTGATATACTCATGTCATGCCAATAAAGCTCTTCTTACAACATCATTGTGTCGAAGAGACATCTCCCATTCTCTCATCGATCATGCATTGTCACGCCAATATGAAGGGGTTGTATAACATTGAAGTGCTAGGTAGAGGGGTCGGCATTGTCACGCCAATATGAAGGGGTTGTATAACATTGAAGTGCTAGGTAGAGGGGTCGGTCACCCTCATAACTTCAATGACATAAGTTGCAACTAATGCAACCAATAACCATTGATACCAGGTCAACATCAAAATAGAAATCTATTCTGAATGCCATGACTGCAAGTATCCTTAGGGTTTAACTGATAAACCCTAACACCCGAGAGTAGAAATAAAACATTTATGGGTGCATCCTTCACTTTCTCGACCTACAGAGCACATCATTGGAATGCTCTTAAGAAACCCAATTCAAATCTGTCATCAGATCCACTACTCTCACACTCATCCCTTATCATCATGACAATAAACTCCTTTTCCTGATTTGACCTTTTGACATCAATGACAACATTATGTGCTTCTGCACAAGATTAGCACACTTTTCCTCTGATCCCCTTTTGACATCAATGACAACATAGTTCAACAATCTCCCCCTTTGTCATTGATGTCAAAACTTTAAATGCTCAATGATACAAATTAACCAATTCAACATTTGTACCAGTATCATCTTTACCTTCTACTTCTATTGCTACTTTCTCCAATGCCCCTCTTTGAGCATTTGCATGACTTTCTCCCCCTTTGACATCAATGGAAAAGGGATCACTCCTCCTAAAAGCATTCTCCCCCTTTGACAAGCAGTGCAAAGGGTCTAGCTATTCTTTAATATCCTCCTTTGACATTCCTTCTCCTTTGCTCATCCTTATGAGCATCTTCACAACTTTCTCTCTTATGCTCTACTTTGAGCATTTGCTCATCCTTTCTCCTCTTCTTTATCTCAAGTCACTATACTGCTACAACCTTCACTTCTTAGTAGGGGCAAAGGGACTTTTCTCCCCCTTTGACTGATATAAATTAAAAACAATATTTTCTCTCATACCAATTGTTGCTTTCAACCTTTTTACTGCAATGGAAATACCATATGCTTCAACTGCTTTGTACTAATTAAAAAGAATATCTGATGCCAACTGAAGTTCCATTATATGCTCAGTGCCAATCAGGTCTGATATCAATTATAGATATTATGATTCATGCTTTGTACCAATTGATATCATATACTTGATACCAATTGATGATATCATGCCCTGATACCGATTATCATTCTGATACCAAATTGTGAATGTGTTCACTTTATGTTATGTACCAATTGATATCCAGGACTGCACTGTATCAAGTATAACACTGATTTGATACCAATAGCAACTCCCCGTTAGACCTTGCTCCATTCTTCACTAGCTTCATTTCAGGGGATTTGTACCAACTAACCTGTTTTGAACCAATTTATGGTGGTCTGAAACCAAATTAAAAATTAAAGTATACAGAACAGCTCCCCCTTAGCCATATCTCTTCTCCTTGCAGGCAAGAAGCATTTCTCTTAATAGAGCATCTACACCACTTTTTCTTCAATGTCTGATACCAATTGTTGATATCAATTTTTGTAGCAAACTACTCACTATCTGTTGATGTTCTAATTACCCTTTGATGAGCATTTCAAAGAACAAGAATGTGACCATACATCTACAACCATCAAGTCGTTAGAAATTTGTAAAACATGTTTTACCTGACTTGATCTCTTTCTTCATTTCCAAGGATGGATGAAATATCAATTTAACTCCCCCTGGACTCATGCCCCATCACTATTAATTAGTGACTTGAAGCAGAAGCAGCCTCATGGAGTGTTGCCTACCAGTCTTTCTCTTTCTAGACCTTTTTGGGCTTCTTCTCTTTCTTATCAGTCTTCTTATCAAGAGCATGGGAACAATTGTTGACACTGGGAGAAGTATCCTTCCTTGTATTCTTCCTCTTTCTCTGTACTGTAGGTCTTACAAGATCCATTCAGCAGTCTTTAGCTATGTGACTAAACTTGTCTTTAGTCTGCAGTCTTATAGGAGCAACTGAATTTTTATTTACATATTTAGTGCTCCTTCTAAGTGTTGCTCTATCCCTATGACCAAATTGATTACAAGTATAATAGTAACCATTAAAACATGGGGAGTACCTAGTCATAGTGTTCCTCTGAACAAGATGAGGAGGTCTTCTTTGATTTGGATTCTTCATGTATCTAATCCTAGTAGATCCTCTTGAATCAACTCCCATAATGTTTTGTCTTTTTCTTTGATGCCTTGGGACTGATTTCTCCATCTTCTTATCTGTTGTGGTCATCTTCTTCTGATAAGAAAGAATTGAATAATTATTCCTTTTCTTGTTTGCAGTAGGTCCCTTCTCTTCTTTGACTTTCTTCTTAACTGCATCTAACTTCTTTACTTCTTTTTTCTTCTTCATCTCAGCAGTGTCTTTTCCTGATCTTCCATTTCCAAAGATATTTTCTTTGGAACAACTCGTGCAGGCTTTCTCATTCTTTGTGCAACCTCTTTCTTATGCTTTGAATCTATCATATAAGTTTGTAGAAGTACTGATAGGACTCTTTCCTTTCTCAAACCTAAGGCTAGGTTTTTCTTTGGATTTTGATGGCTTTTCTGATTTCACTAATTCATCAAGTATCTCAAAGCCACCTTTCAACTTTAGGCCTTTGTCAATCTGCTCCTTGGTTCTTTCTAACTCTTTTCTCAAGGCCACTATTTCTTCCTCCTGCTTCATGCATCTTTCTACTTCAAGGTCTAGTTTGGACTTTATTACTTCTTCACCTTGTTTAGCTTCTTCAACTTGAAGTTTCAGATTTATCACCAACTAATTGGATTCCTTGAGTGAGTTTATCATTCTCTTTCTAAACATTCTTTTTCAACTTCTTGTTTTCATCTGATTTAGACTGTAGTTCTGATTTAACTACATCTTTTTCTCTTCTTTCTTCTTCCACCTCAGTCGTCAAGCTGATCACCATCTAATTAGATTTTTCAAGACTTTTGGTCAGCTTATCAATATCTTCTTGTGCATGCAACTTTTGTTCTTCATTTTCTTTTCTCAATTTCCTAATCTCATTCAAAGCACTAATGAGTTCACCTTCTAGGTCTACTCCTTCATTATCAGAGGTTTCATCTTCTTCATCTTTATCAAACCTCTCAATATCTTCATTAGAGATCATTGGAAATGGGTCAATCCCATAGAAAATTCCATGTTCATCATCTGATCTACCACTAACACTAGATGACCTTTTTTCTTCACTTGCGTGCAGATCCTTCTTCTCATTCTCCTTATTGTCCTCTTCTTTCTTAAGATTATCCATTTTACTATGAAAGCATTTAGCAGCTATAGGACTTATTCTACTAGACTTAAAACTTTTATTGGGTAGCCTACCTCTGTATTTTCCAGAGCCTCTTCTCAATCTCCTAATGCAATCAGCTTCCATTTCATCAAACTCCTTAGATCTGGAAGTAGATGCTTCTTCCTCATCACCTCTAGCTACACATTCTCTTTTGGATGTGCCTATGGTCTTCTCATCTTCATTAACCTTCACATTTTCAGACTCTCATCCAAATATTTGAATCTTGGCTTGCGATAAATTGTCATCATCTCCATACATCCTTTTCAGCTTATTACAAACTTCATGTGTTGTTTGACAATGCATGACTTTGACCAACACATAACTTGATAGTCCATGAAGAATTATATCTCTTGTTGTAGCATTATCCTCATATGCCTTCTTTTAAGCTTCAGTTATTGGAGGTGTAGCAGACACTGTATATCCATTTACAACTGACCTCCAAACATCACATCCTATGGATCCCAAATATCCTTTCATCAATGAGCTCCAAAAAATATATCTTGATCCATCAAAGATAGGTCCATCATATGCAAGTAAACTTTCCTGACTCACCATTGTGTTCACACACCTAGATCTACCCGAGCTTATTAAGCTTCTCCTAGGGAACCTAGGGCTTTAATACCAATTGTTAGAACACAATGATCTACTGAGAGGGGGGTGAATCAGTAGATACTAAAAACTTTGGCATTCAAAACCTTATGCAGACTACTTTCTTAGCTCCAAATACTTTGTGCAGACTTTCTTCCTCAACTATTATTGTGTAGATTGAAAACTAAAGATGCAAACATAAACATGCAAATAGACAATCAATACACACATTCCCACAAGACCAGATATACGTGAAAAACCCAAGATGGGAAAAACCATGGTGAGAAATGATGCTTGAGTCTATTGCTCAAATCTAGCCTCACAATCCAAATCTCTGTTACAGTGTTTAGGGCTACAACCCAAGGAAGCTTCAACTCCCTAATTTAGAAGCTACAACTTCAAGGATGCTACAACACCCTGGTTTAGGAGCTACAACTCCAAGGAGACTACAATCCCCTAAGCTAAGCTATAACTCAGTACAATAAAGCAACCACCTTTATGATAACAAACACAAGTATGCATAAAACTTGGTTCTACAAAACCTGATCATGCATCATTACATTCAGTACATTGTTGCACTTACTGCAACTCACACTCTACTGCTATAGCTACACTCTCAGCAACACATCCCTGCTTTGCAGATAGAACAATCATTGTTCTAGCTTGTTGCACTGCACACCTTCCCCTTTCTGCAGTGTCTCATACATCTGCACTCTATTGAATGCAAACCTAGATGATATTCTATATTATAGTCTAGGACTACCTTGCATGTGCATTCTCCATCTGTTTTACTGCACTCTCTACTTCCTTATCATCACAACTGTATATTCATAACTCTGTTCTTCACACTCTGCGACTGCAAAATCCTCTTTATCCTAGCAAATGCAACCTACACTTCCTTAATGAACAGATTCAATATTTTTACAATATCCAATTGTCTTTTGTCTCCCCCGACCTGCAATCTCTACCTCAAGATTCTCACCTATATAGATCAGCTCATAATTAAGACATCTAATAGGGTTTATTAGATATCACCATGCCTTACATCGAGCCACCCAACATTTAATTCTGTTATATGGAATTTGCTAGAATGAGCTCCCTTTAAACTCTTACAGTCTGATATGCATTGAATACATACTTCTGTCTACTCGATCATATTTGATCTTGATTGACATGACTCTCTGTGTCACCGTCTTGAAGATCAAATCTTCATTCAATTGGTCGCTTGGTGCAGTTGGACCAATTAACTCCTTCCTCTGTGTCGATTACCAGATGAAAACCCTATTCACATAGACCAGACTGTTGTAGATCTTCAAGTTTGAATATTGGTCGTTGATCTTCTCTCTCGCTCCAAGATCCTTTGTTCATCTCAACACCTTTAAATCACCACTGTTCGATTAGCTTCAGTTTTACTATCGCCATTAATCCTCATCTCATGCCAATCGCTTATCATCGTCCTATCTTTATCGCTTGATCTCCACTATCAATCATAGGATTCAATTTCAAGGCGCATCACATGTCGCTCTGTCAGGGAGACATATACTATAGTCCTACCGACATCCATCATTCTCTCCGATATGAACCGCCTTCGAGTACATGGCCCACATGCCATCTATCTTCCATGTCATCACCACCTAATTTGCAACAACAATGCGAATTAGCATATTGATCCATCGCTCTTCGCCACTTGTCAGCCTTCTTCACAATGAGGTCCCACTGGCTTCTCGCCTTATCGCTCTGTTAGAGGGACATCTTTCAAAATCCCACCAATACATCAATCACACCGATAAGATAGCCATCGGGTTATCAATGAGACATCTACTCCACTCCCATTGATATAAGGTTGTCACACTTATACCATTTGTTGCTACAAACAAGTGGTCCCCACACCATCGTGTCACCACATGTCACCATCCAATATTACTTTTTGCCACGTGTCCTTCTATCATTCGCTCTCTGAATGTACCATCAATGCACGTCAACCTTACTAGATCCCACAGTTAGCATCATACTCCTATTTCCCTATTGTTGGGACTAGCTCCATATTTCTGGTGATATCATATTGTCTCGCCAATGGGTAGGTCATCGAGTTGTCGGGGAGACATCCTTCAACATCCTGCCGACACCACTTTTTCATGTCGATGGGAAGGTCAACGATGCATCAGAGGGACTACCTTGAGAGTCCTATCGATGATGGAATGTCACTCTAATGAAAACACTTGATGACTTCACCAGTCCACCTCATTGCCATATCACTGCTCCATAATCCACAACAAGGATGTGGATTACTATTCGCCCAATCTTGTCACGCCATGTGTCTACTTCATCATCACTGTCACCCACGTCATTATGACTGGGTCCCACATGGAGTGCTATCTTCTCATCGCCAAATCAGAGAGACATAGCCAAAGGTCTCACTGATGTCATCCAGTCTTGCCGATAACATTTCCACACTCCTTATTGCTCCATCGGAGAGAGTCCTCCCAAACTCCTACCAACATACCAATGTCTTGTCGATAAGATGATCATCAAGCCATTAGAGAGACACCAACTTGACTCTCTGATCCACTAGTGTCCCACCAATGATATGGTCATCGGGTTGTCAGAGAGACTCATGGGTGAGTCCTGCCGAAATACTCTTTTCATGCTGATAAAGCTCTTCTTACAACATCATTGTGTCGAAGAGACATCTCCCATTCTCTCATGTTCACACACTGTCACATCGATATGAAGGGGATGTATAACACTAAAGCACTAGGAAGAGGGGCCGGTCACCCTCACGACTTCAATGACATAAGTTGCAACTAATACAACTGATAACCGTTGATATCAGGTCAACATCAAAATAGAAATCTATTTTGAACGCCATGACTACAAGTATCCTTAGGGTTTAACTGATAAACCCTAACGCCCGAGAGTAGAAATAAAACATTTATGGGTGCATCCTTCACTTTCTTGACCTATAGAGCACATCACTAGAAAGCTCTCGAGAAACCAATTCGAATCTGCCATCAGATCCACTACTCTCACACTCATCCCTTGTCATCATGCCAATAAACTCCTTTTCCTTATTTTCCCTTTTGACATCAATGGCAACATTATGTGCTTTTGCACAAGATTAACACACTTCTCCTTTGATCCCCTTTTGACATCAATGACAACATAGTCCAACAAAGTCTTCCCAATATATCACCCTTTCCAAGAGAGAGGAGTACTAAAGGGACAACAAGTTACATATTTGGTTGGAAATGGGGCCACTCATAATTTCATTGATGAGGGTCTAGTGGCAAAAAGAGGATTATAGGTCAAGGATTTTCCTAGTTTCAATGTCATGGTAGCCAATGGCATCAAGATGAATTGCACTAAGAATATTTCACAGTTGAGCATTCAATTGGGGAATTATACAATTACTAATGGTTTTTACGTGGTTGGGATTGGTGAGACCCATGTTGTTTTGTGAGCTCAGTTGTTACATTCACTTGGAAGATACAATTAGGATTTTTAGAAAATGGAGTTGGAGTTCATGTCAGATGGGAAGAAGATAGTGCTAAGAGTTTTTTTGGATGATGCACCAAGTGTTGGAAACTGAGCATGATGATTTATGGTGTTGTTATTGATGGAAACCCATTGTAGAAGTGATGGTTCATCAGTATGCATATAGTCTAGAGCAAACCAAGTGTTTTGGGAAATTGGCTAAGTGTTTGACTGAGATAGTGATGTAACAAAGCATCAATTTTATGGTCTGCATTGGTCTGCACTGAAATATCTTCTCATGTGGTTTTGAGGTGATAATGGTATGTGTTGAAGGAGTCTATATCCAAATTTTTAAGGTTTTATGTCTTCCATACAGTGGAAGATATTGATCACAGAGTATCAGGCTAATCAGAGACAGTTACAGTTGCAGAGCTCATGTTGGAATGCTCTGCATTCCACCGGAGATGATCATTGTGTAGTGTGGATTTCAGAAAGTAATTGAAGATGGCATATGTGTGTGAACTTCAAGTGTCAAGAGGTTTGGTGGTTTGTGTGTCAAGTTTTGGGATGAACATTTGGTTCATTCAATTGTTGCTTCACTAGTTTTGTTGTGTGGTGTCGACCTAAGGGTTTTGGGTCTTGTGGAACTAAATTGTGTATGGAGTGGAATCATAGGAGTATCTATAGGTCATTCTAACCTATCTTGGTGAAGAACACACTTTGGTTACTTCGACAAGGTATGTATGACAGTTTTGAGTTGATAGGTTATGGTGTCACACGTTTCATTTGATTAAGTTGACCTAATTGATGATATGATTGTTTGTGGAACATATATTCATATATATAGAAGGCCAATTTAGTGTGTGTAGTAAGAGATAAGATATGAGAGGTGAGTAGTGAAGTGAAAAACATGATAGTGGTGATCTTGTGGCAGTGAGGAATGAAGTGTGTAAATTCAGTTTTATGAGCCTAACTGGAACTGTATCTTTAGCATATAGTTGATGCATTGTAAGCGGTTCAAATTTTGGTAGTGATCCATTCTTTTGTATATCTTTTGTAATTTTGGAAGAAGTGATATTCTTTGGGTAGTGAGCCCTCCTATTTTTCTAGACAGTGAGTCCTCCGGGTAGTGAGCCTCCTATAATTTATTGTAACCGATTATGCTATATTATGAGCTAATCCTCACAGTGGTTTTTTCCTTTCAAGGGTTTTCCACATAAATCTAGTGTTCTTGTGTTGAGTGTTGTGGTGCATGCTTAAATTGTTCATTTCCTTTTTTCTGCAAGTTTAATGAGATGCTTTGTAATGCACTTTCTTTTTAAGTTGATAGTGAACCCCACAACACCCAAAAATCACTTGCAAACAATTATCCTATCACACAAGAAAGATCAAAGCAACTGATTTGCTATGCAACCAAGAGAAAAAAGATTGAGTCTAGAAGAGCACTGATATGTGCAATGTATAACCTGAATGGTTCTAAATTGAATTACTACAATGAATGTGCAAGCTTTATAAAAACATGCAAAGACAAACCCTAGATGAGGATTTGACTAGATAGTGACAAGTGTTCTAATCTCATGCAATGAGACAACTCATCCTATATTTAATTCAAACTAATAATAAAAAAACACTCCTAAGCTTAGCTTAAGTGAATAAAGTAATAAGGGACTTAATAATTAATTAATGACTAATTAATTATCAAGTGATTATCCTGATTACTCTAGCACTTTGAAGTTAATGAATTTAAGGGAATATTGATTCACCCCAATTTCAAGGAATATTGATTCACCCCCATCTCACTATTATGGGTGTTCAACACCAAGGGTAGTGACATCTAAGAGGATGGAGGCATTGTTTAGACATAATGAGGTTGCATGGACAACCCAATGCTTCGTGTCTTCCAAATCTTCTTCTAATGATGGCAGTCATTATCATGTAGACATCTAGTCAATTTTGGATAAGCGCAGTATGATGTTTGGAGATATTCCACTTGGTAGACCTTTTGATCGTGGATTTGAGTGTGTGATTGAATTAGAGGACTCCAAGCCCATTATTACTACTCCTTATCGTCACCCCAAAATATTCAAAGAGGAGATTGAGAAAACGATAAAGGATTTATTGGATATGGGACACATTAGACCTAGCTCTAGTCCCTTTGCATCTTCAATGGTCTTGGTAAAAAAGGATGGCATGATGAGAATGTGCATTAATTATTGTGCCTTGAATAAGAAGACTATAAAAAATAGGTACCCTATACCCAGGATAGATGAGTTATTAGATGAATTACATTGGGTAGTTTACTTTTCAAAAATTAATCTTCGTTTAGGGTACTATCAAATCAGTGTCCATGAGGATATACATAAGACAACATTAGGATGCCACTACAAACATTGTGAGTTTTTGGTTATGCCCTTTGGTCTTACTAACACTCCTACAACTTTCCAGTCATGTATGAATCACATATTTAATCAACATATGTGGAAATTTGTGTTGGTATTCTTTGATGATATTTTGATATATAGTAAGACATGAGATGATCATCTCAAGCACATTGACGAGGTGTTGGACATTATGCAGACACAGTCCTTATTTGTGAAGGCTTCTAAATGTGAATTTGGAATGGAATTTTTTTTATATTTGGGACATGTGATTGGTGTTGGAGGAGTGAAGGTGCGCTAGGAGAAAATACTTTCCATTTTGGATTGGCTACCATTGAGGAATGTTTCAGAGTTGAGGGATTTTCTTGCGTTATGTCATTATTACAAAATATTTTTCAAGGGGTTTGTTCAGTTAACAATACCTCTTACGGATCTCACTAATTAGGGGGCATTCAAAGGGTTGGATGAAGCTTAGATTACATTTGATAAACTTAAGGGGGTGATGAGCACTTGTCCAATGTTAGCCTTACCAAAATTTTCTCAATCATTTGTACTAGAGTGTGATGCATCCGATGAAGGGATAGGTGTCATGCTTATACATAATAGACATCCCATAGCCTATGAAAGTAGGAAGTTGAGAGATGTGGAGCGATTATATTCCACCTATGATAAGGAGATGCTTGCCATTATGCATGTGTTGGAAAGATTTAGGCAGTATTTGATGGGTGGAAAATTTGTGGTGAGGACGAACCACAATAGTTTGAGATACTTTCTGCAGCAATAGGATTTGAATGAACGGCAACAAAAGTGGGTGAGTAAGATTCCAACATATGATTTTGATATTGAATATCTTAAGGGTAAGAAGAATGTTGTAGTAGATGCATCATCCAGGAAACCCACACTTTGCTTTATGTCAGAGATTTCAAATGATTGGAAGGCTGACCTTTTGGTTGAGTATTCCAAAAATACATTTGCATGCAAACTTGTGGATGGAAAGATACAAGATGATAGGTATAAGGTGACTAATGATGGGATATATTATAAGGGTTGGATATATTTGGTACCTAAATCTAAGATGAAGGATAAGATTTTGAGGGTTGTTCATGATACTCCTCTAGTGGTACATTTAGGGTTCTTCAAAACCTACAAGCATATTAGGGGGAGATTCTCATGGAAGGGTCTCAAGGATGATGTCTTGCATTATGTTAGAGATTATGACTTGTCAACAGAACAAGTTCGAGTATAATTTTCCCGCAGGTTTATTTCAGCCATTGCCCATTCCTAAGCAGAAGTGTGAGAGTATGTCTATGGGTTTTATTACAAGTCTTCTGAAGGTCCAAGACAAGGATTGCATATATGTGATTGCTGACAAATTGACTAAGTATGCCCATTTCTTTGCTATTTCAGCTAATTATAAGGCACCCCAAGTTGTAGAGTTATTTTTTAGAGATGTTTAGACTTCGTGGGCTTCCGAAGATTATTGTCAGGGATCAAGATAGTAGGTTTCTTAGTGTGTTTTGGTAGGAGCTATTTAGATTGGTTGGTACTGAGGTGACCCCGAGCACTAGTTACAACCGGCAGATAGATGAACAAATGGAGATTGTGAATAAATGGGTGGAAGGGTATTTACGTAATTATGTTGTGAGGCAACAAAAAGCTTGTATTAGGTGGTTGTATTTAGGAGAGCATTGTTACAATACCACCTATCACATGTTGATAGGCACATCACCATTTAGAGCCTTGTATGGGTATGACGCTATGTCTTTTGTAGACTTAGCATTTGATGACAGACAAGCTCCTAAGGCGAGAGAGTCGATGCAGGATAGCTAAGATATTCTCGAGTCCCTTAAAGAGAATTTTTACCGCACTCAGAAACAATAGAAGGTATATGCTAATAAGCATAGTGTTGAGAGGACATTTGAGGTTGGTGATTTGGTTTTCTTGTGCCTACAACCATATAGACAGTCTACATTGAAGAAGAGTGGTGCAAAAAATTTGAAACTTTGGTTCTATGGCTCCTATAGTATCACGAGGAGAGTTAAAGAGGTTGTGTATGAGCTAGAATTGTCTAAAGATAGCAAAATTCATAATGTATTTCATGTATCTTGCCTCAAAAAGGCACTTGAGCAACACACTATATCTTCTATAGAGCTTCCACCTTTAGATCAGGTGGGCAAATTAGTTTTGGTGCCTGATGCTATCTTGGATATGAGGGAGTGTAGATTGAGAAAGAGGGTGGTCAAGGAGTATTCGATTAGACGGAGGGACTTGCCTATCGAAGATGCCATGTGGGAAGGTGAAAAGATTCTACAACATCTAGATTTACAATTGCTTGAGGGCAAGCAATTCTGAGAAGTGAGGACTATAATGTCCCATTTTCTGAGTGATCATCCAACAAGGCTATCTAGCCTATTTTATTCCCATAGGCTATGATTATGCATTATAAGAAAATAAAATAAAATAAATTATTTATAAAGTCCAAATAAATTAAATCATAAGGAAATTAATTTAATTAAAGTGACTCAAATAAAAATAAAATAAAATATTATAAAGTCACTTCATTGATAAAATGTTCTTCTAGAAGACTTGAGGAGGTTAAATTGGATTCTCCTAGAAGACTCGGCTGAACCTTTAAAAAGAGATGAGAGCAAAAGTCATTTGGTCATCATGATTTTGATATTTTCTATCAGAGAATCTTGGAGAGCTTGTGTTTGCAGGTTCAATGTACCTCAAAATGAAAACCATTGGGTATGACAACTGTTTGGACAAAAACCCATTCCACCAATTGGGTGGATTCACTTCAGAATTAATACTTGAGCTTAATTGATTAGTTTATGGAGGATTAGAGCTTCAAAGAATAAATTGTTACATAGATAGTTTGAAGAAATTTGTGATGTCTTCCTTGAAGACAAATTTCTAAAATTATGATTTGAGTAGTTAAAGAATGGTGAATATATTTGGGAATTTTCTATGTAGGTAGAGATGGATTAGGGTTGTAATTGTTGGATCAACTAGGGTTGATACAAGGTATTTAGATTGTTGGACAAATTCAATACTCTAGACATGAAGTTTTGATACAAGGTTTAATGACAAATGAAGGGTAGATAGTGGGTTATTTTCTGAGCATACCATCTAAAGTTTTCATTGTATTCCAAGCATAGACTCCATAGCTAGGCACTGAATTATTCAAAACATGAAGTTTTGATACAAGGTTTAATGACAAATGAAGGGTAGATAGTGGGTTATTTTCTGAGCATACCATCTAAAGTTTTCATTGTATTCCAAGCATAGACTCCATAGCTAGGCACTGAATTATTCAAAAGAAATTCACCCTATTTCTAAAGGTAAAAAGTACAAATCATTGGGCGTTGAGTAGCAATAACAGGCTAGGCGAATAAGGGTTTAATATCCCTTAACTAGTCTGAAATGTATGTATATCTCGATGGGACTGTCAAAAGTCAGAAATAATCTCATAAATCTCTATAAATTATGAGTATTTATTTTGCAAATAGAATCTGAAAGTTAATGGAATATCTTATTTGATTTGTTACTGTCACAATACTCTTAGATAATTCTTGTGAATTAGACCATGATTGTAATGTTTCTTTATCATTCATTTGGTATCCATATTAAGCAATAAACTCTTCACAAATCTGAGCAAACAAGATCGCAAAAAAAAAATCTCTTAACCTGAGGAAGTATACCAAGTGTTCGACAAAATGTGTAAGAGGAATGCATGATTTTGGTTATATTATAAAGGGGTTATTACAGTGATGTACTACAAACCCTAACAAATATAAAACTCTTGCAACCGCATCACAATCTGCTGTTATTCATATGTTCATCTTTGCATGAATACACTAGGAAAGGCAATTGCAAAAATTACTGCAGATTACGCAAGTTCAACCTAAAATTTCTGCTAATTGAACAAATTATGAGAAACGATTAGGAAGGATTAATTCATAACGGTCAAATATAAGGTTTCGAGATATCAATGCGAACGCCAATGAGCCAAAAACAAAAGATTTGTAATCATACAAGGGTTTCTATTGGTTACAATAAAATTCCCTGATTGAAGAAAAGAAATTGCAGATAGTGAAACACACCTTAAACAAAATTTTCAATATTTAAACATGAAAACATCGAAAATTGGTCTACAGAGCACCTAGCAAATTGAATTTTGTAGAGCTTGAAATTGCCAGAAACGCCCTGGTTTTTCAGATCAGGGATGCAGTGCAGTCATTGTTAATACGTCTCATTTCTTTTTCTTAACCTTTACAAATACTATGCGAAAACTTCATTACAGTGGGACCCCCGCCCATTCTTATATTGTATATATAATAAACATAAACTTTTAGGGCAAAAGATTGGAAAGAATTAGTGTTTGGACGACCAATTTTTTTAAATTTTAGGACAACTATAATGACTGCAAAAAGGCGACAAAAATTTAACAATTGCTAAAAAAAGACTTGCCTAATAGGATGGCTTTATCAGCCAAAATTTAGTTTATAGAGATAGATTCCTGACAGCACGACATTTAAACAAGACCACCAATTTTTGTTCCAGGTGGAAAGCGATAATGAGATATGAACACAATCATTACACCATCCATGTTGGTCCTCCAGGTGGCGTTGCTAGTCTGCTCGCTTTATTGCATTGATCGAACTATCAGCAACACCAAAATGTATACGTATGTTTGACAAATTTAGGAGCAAATTTGGTATAACACCTGCGCAAGGTAGCATTACAGAAATACTATAAATGGAGAATGTATCACTCACCCATCATTATCCAGAAGTTATTAAATATTTTGTTTCTGAAGCAACATTAGTTGTTCCACCGATCGCTCACCCATCGTTCTCCAAAAATTACTAGAAATTTTGTTTCTCAAGCAACATTAGTTTTGAAAAATGTATCACTCACCCATCATTATCCAGGAGTTACTAAATATTTGGTTTCTAAAGCGGATCAGTAGTTGTACCAATCACTCGCCCATCGTTCTCCAAAAATACTAGAAATTTTGTTTCGTACGCAACATTAGTTTTGAAGAATGTATCACTCACCCATCATTATCCATCATTATCCAGAAGTTATTAAAAAGTTGTTTCCTGAAGCAACATTAGTTGCTTTACCGATTACTTACCCGTCATTCTCCACAAATTACTAGAAATTTTGTTTCTTAAGCAACTTCAGTTTTTAAAAACTGGTGTACGTCCAAATCATGCCTTTATTGCATAGCCATCTCCTGTCACCTTGGCATGAGAGGCCTTGCCAAGGAGCGAATCTCAAGAAAATTTTGAATTAACATAAGAGTGTTTAAGCGTAGCAGTGTAAATGTATCTTTCCTTCTTAAAAAGTTCCAATTGTTGGTTTTTTTATTGAAGAACGTTGAACCTGCTGAGAGATATGTACATTTACCAGAAATAATTGATATTTGGAAAATTACTATAACTCACTACCCTTTTTTTGCAGTACCTTATTTTCTTCTATGCATGCCAAAATCCTTGGTGTCCCTACCACATTTTTAACTTTCGTTTTCCATCACACACTACATCGAGGTGGCCAATATATGCATGTAACTTTCTGTACAATAAAACTCAAAATAACACAGGTCAAAAATAAAAAATAAGAAGGCAACAATATCAACCAAGCAGAAATGAAAAAATTGATGGAAACTTTCTAATTCTGTAATGGCAATGGAACTTAAACTAAATTGGTCAATGTAATAAGACATCATACAGTCGATGTCCCTGAATTAGGCAAATAGTGAATATAATAAAAAGGTCAAATCTGTTTCCACTAATATAAAATAGAAGCCCAACTACGTAAGCAAAGTTACCATCTACATACATATGCACACATTGAGACCACTGAAAGCTGTGTACATAAATATCAACACATGCGATCAGCATCTTTGCACTTATTTTATCTGTTTTTCTACGTAACGATTAGACAATCCTTCAATACATAGACCAACTCAGCAGTGCAGATTAATTAAAAATTGACAATTTAATAATAATAGTAAGTAATAGTAAATGATTACTTCTCGGTTATAAAGATGCTTTAGTTACCACGTACTTCGTCAATTACAACTTATTGAATACAAAGAGTTGATCAGCACATACTTCCTCTTTCATCTCACGGATTTGAACCCAACCATGCATACCCAATATTTTTTAATATTTTCACCAAATTTTTTAATAAAATCCCACGTCTGTAAAAAATATCCTTTCGTAGTTGCAGCCAATAACTATATATTAACAAACATTTGAATTGTTTTATTTTCGCCGATGTATCCCCATCTCAGGCGTTTGCAAAATATCTCTTCAAACCAATTTCATATATTTTCACCATACTTCATTATGTTCTCTAGTCTAAACTATAAAAAAATATACCCTGTAAATGCCACAGCCACCAAAACCTTAAAAATAAAACATAAAAACC
Source organism: Sequoia sempervirens (assembly GCA_007258455.2). Classification (NCBI taxonomy): domain Eukaryota; kingdom Viridiplantae; phylum Streptophyta; class Pinopsida; order Cupressales; family Cupressaceae; genus Sequoia; species Sequoia sempervirens. The sequence continues at coordinate 212,266,035 of VDFB02086081.1, read as the reverse complement.
GACAATTTAATGCCCAGAGGCTAGAAAGAAATATAAGTCGAGTGATTGCATAATCTGGTGGGCAAGGGTCTGTAAAGCATGCAAAAATGTCCAACCAGGAAAATATAAGATAGAAATATGCCTAACATGTGAATTCTCATTGTACAGCCGTTTCAAATTTCAGAATAATCATTCAACATGAGGAACCTAAGCTTGTTAGATTTCATTGTTGATCCATATAATCAAACATAAAAAACTATGGGTGTTTTATAATTGCAAGTTCTTTCTAATTTTGAACTGCTTCAACATGTGCAAATTCCAGAATAATCTTTAACATACAAAAACAAAGCCTGTCCCATCTCATTATCAATTTATAACAATCGAACATAAACAAACACTGGGAATTTGATAAATGCAAATTTATTTATTTTTAAAACTGCTTCATTGAGGGAGCACTTGTATCTTAGATGATAACTATCCATGGTCCTTGTCCTCCCTGATGTGGTACTGCTGCTGCGCAAACCATACGAATTCAAGATTCAAAAGAGAGTAGGCAGTGATGCCTCCCCAACCAATAGCAAACAACTAGCCACGTGATCAATGTGCCAACCCGACCATGTATGATGGGATAAGGGCTCTACCAACTGGAGAACCAAACACATAGAATTCACATGCCAACCCTCCCAAATAATGAAAGGTGGAGAGAACCCAACCAACAGACAACCATAGAAGATAACCACACCAACCAACACATGCAGTCAACTCCACATTCACCTCTTAGTTGACTGTTTAATTCACTTTTTTGACTAGAACATGTGCAATTGACTGCATTCATCTATATTTGCCCTACCGTCAGATTAGGCACTCTCCGGAAATGAGGTCATCAACCAGAAATAATAATTGAAGACTTTTAACACATAGTTTTGTGGTAATTTTTTCTCTGACGTATAAATTTGCTCAGCAGTCTTTTCATAGTACAACAGGTAGCCTGTGGTATAAAGTCCATGTTCAGCAGAAATAATTTCAGGCCCCATAAAAGTCACCTCCAATATATGAAAAAGCACTTGAGGAAAAGAGAAGAACATATTCACTGGGGAGCCATATTTTGTACTTCATGAGATGGAAGTGTCTAGTACCAGTCCTGAAGGATATTTTCAATCCAATTGCTTCTTAACAAGCACAATAAATCTTCAACTACATACAACTAGTGCAACCCATGCTGCATGAAAATTCATTACTCTACAGATGGAATGGACAAGTACCAGTAACAAGTTCCATGATACCATTTCCATCAACCAAGAGATTTTTGGCTCTTCAATTTCTCAAGACGCCACAGAATACTCTAGTTATGATAGTTTGTTGACCACATAATAGCTTGCATTACATTGACTTGATATACATGTTGCACGGATATTCATTATCCTGTGAAACTGTAATAAAAATCTTGCATTACAAGACTCTACTCATTATATTTTATTTGTTTTTGCAATTTAGTTACACTCGGCCCAAATAAAAAGGGACATTAAAACAGAAGCCACTTCAACAAAATTTTCTTTCTTAAAATAATGACCATGGTCAACATCAGAGTAACAAATCTTCTCACTCCTTATATATTCAATATTATTGTTACAGATTGTGACAAAATGGTCACAGTTATTAAGTTATAAAAAAACACTTTAGTAATCTGCAGCTATTATCTCCCTTTCTGCAACACAAGTATCCACTAGTGTCAGCATCTATTAGGCTTGGTTATGGATGTGATTTAGAATAAATTTTTAACAACATTTAACCCATGAAGATGACATCATTAGTATAAATAATTACTTACGTTACTGACTGATGAGGAACTGTAGAAGTGAGTTTCCATTGCTTCCATGCAATTGTTTTGCATAGAACACATGTGCTGAGCCTGATCAGGCACACGCATTAATATGGCCACTGACATTGTTCCACAATTTTAGTTTCAGGATTATCATACAAACAATCCTGGTCAGTTGTGGATACTAGCTAGGTTGACAAATTCTGGTGCAAAACTACCTGGCAAATAATCATTCAACTCATTAAAACAGTACATCATGCAAGTTTAGTTTCAACTCAAAAAATAAACAAACAATTAGCAGACTGCTAAACAACAAGCATGCAAAATGTCACAAGAAGTTTTGGCACCTTCAGGCAATGCTCATGACCATTAGCACGACTAAGCATGGGAGAAACGGGTCTTAAATCAAATCCAACAAGCTGGGAAGGAGTATTTTGAAGTTTCTGTAGCTCAAATTCTGACAACACCCCATGACCACTATATTGCCTTTGACTATGTCCATTCTCATTTCTCGCTCCTCTACCATATGTTTTCCCCTGTACATCACTTTCTGCAACTAGATGACTCTGCAGTCTTGGGGAACCTTCTGGGGTAAGGAGTGCCTGCACTCCCGCATGAATATCAGGCCTAGAGTCAGTATAGCCACCAAAACCAATAGGGTATGTTCCATTCATCATTTGGGGCATGTTACCAAAATTTTCCCGCACATACACTGTCTGTCTTGCACCTCCACTAGCCTGTAATGGGATGGCACCATAACCTCCAGTCAGGGGAGTTGAGGAGCCTGATCTAAGAATCGGTGTTGATATAGGAGAAGGGGACATAGCATCATATCTATAATAGGGAGATCGTGGCTGGATCAATGGACTTGCAGAGGGAGATACTGGCAAGGAAATATTCCTCTGTGCACAAAATTGATCACTGCAGAACAAATACTTGACTTAAGAAAAAAGTTCTTACTGATTCATGGAAATCAGTTTTCCAAATTGCCATCAGAAATAGAAAGACATCAACAGAATACAAGATACGAAAAGATGGAAACCTTGAAGGTTGGTAAGTTGACTGTATTCTTGAATGTGATGTTGAGTGGTCCACCTCAACTGAAGAGGGATGTCTTGAATGTGCAGAATGTTGTGTAGAATTCTGCATAACAATATTGAAAAACAAATAGAAGTCTGTTAAATTTTAATAACCAAATACGATTTTAGTAGAATTGCATAATTTGTTAACATCATAGTAGAAAACAGCAGAAAATGTAAATTTTAAACAGTAACTAATTACAGCCATTACATTTATATAAGAATTTATAAAACTTGCAGAAACCCCAAATCCAGTAGAAGTACCCATGACATATCTACAAATGGCCATATTTAATTTTAAAATCTTTAATGCTCATTACCTTAACAGCGTAGGAGAAATAAAACTTTACACTCCAAAAAGAAAGAAACAAGTTCCATGGCTAAGGGGATATGCAGGGTACAGGTATGAAACACCTGGTGCAAACACCCAAATTTTGAGTAGAAGGGTGCATCTACATGTATAATATGTATCTATACACTAAAAAATTTAAACAGCTTTAGAAGAAAAAAAATTATATTTATCATTCATTATTTTTTAATGTTTTGTTTTGGATTTTCTTTTTAAGTTTAGGTTTTTCTTCACATTTTTGTATTTATATGAATCCATTGTTGTGGAGTCCACACTAGGCAGGGTGGGCACATCAAACAGGTATGACCTAAATCTGCCAGGTACACGCACCTGCATAAAACTGTAAGTAACAGAAGTATCCTTCCCCGCCATGAAAATGTAGCAACACTACAGTTACCATCCATATGGGGTAACAGCAACATGGATACTGGATATGTTCGAGGGTCATTAAACACTGCAAGGGAATGAGGTCAAAATCATATCAATTTTAAGGTAGTATTTTTAGTTAGAGAACTGAAATTTACGATATTTTAAACCTTTCTAATCTGATGCAGGATCATAAGTTCAAAACTACAGATATGATTATAAATACATGTTTTGGATCTTGTTTCTCATCCAAGGGCATACATCAAAAATATTGGTAATCAAATTCATGTTTCAGATTATTACATGTAATTTTGAGGCATTACAATTTGAAAACTATTAATATGACATGCCTATCTTCGTTCCATAATGCTGAATTGGATAATTCATTTAGAAACAACAAGTTACATTATTCAGATTTAGATTGTAAGCATAATAACAGTTTAGTGTGGGCCGTCCTTCACTCAGAAAAGGGATATTTGACAATTATTATGTATGTGATATTAACACCAGAACAATAGATAAGATAATATATTAGGAATTTCCCTTCATTACTACACAGATTATTTATTGTTTTTAAAGGTAAGAGTGAAACATTTTCCTTAAGAAAATCATAACAAATGCTAGCCAAAAATATTTAAATCAAAGTGCAAATACATCAATCTGACTGATAACAAATAAATGAAGTTGCAGAACAGCAAAAGTTAATACTCAACGACCAACAATGCAAACATAAGTGAAAACCATGCAAAAATTATGTGACATGCAAATTTTCATTTTGGGACAAAGACATTAGAAGGAAGAAAATCTTTATGGGCAAATTTCTACAAACTTGAGTAATTGTCCAATTTTCAAATAAGCACACCAGACTAATACTATGATAAAGTAACAGCGTGCACTAAACACCATGAAGAATCACAGGAAAACTAAGAATACCCATAAACTTAAAAAGTAACAAAAAGATAATTGAATATGAAATTGAGAGGAAACTAGATGCCCCAATTCAGAACCCATTAGACAACTCAGAAAACATGTAGGTCGTAAGAATCCAAATGACAGAAGAATGTGAACCAGCTAAAAAATGATAATTATAACAGAGGGTGCATACCAAAGTTCTAATGCCATTAGCAGATGAGGACAATGCCTCCGTTTCCATGGCTTTTGTGCCAGGGTCTAGTCTCACAAATGGTGCTGCATTTTTCACAAATGGATGCTCTAAGAGTTGTGCAGCTGTGGGACGGTTTGCAGGATTCCTCTGCAAGCAAAGCCTCACAAAATTCTTGCCTTCCTCTGAGAGATGGTCAGGAATTGCCGGCAGCTCCTTACTGTTGCCAATTTTAAACATTGCAGCAACCTGTCATGGGAATGATATAAATTTATAATTATTAATGTGATACACATGCAGAGGCATGGAAATGTAGACAAACAAGAAAACATTGAAATTCATATCAGCTGGAATTTTGTTCAAATTTTAAAATAAAATTACACTTGATTACATGGCCAGGCCTACACTGAAAAGGGGTCCCAGAAGCACATAATAAAAAAATTATCCACCATGGAATCTCAAACATTTAACCATATACTTTAGGAACCATATACACTTAAGAATTTCCAAATTCTAGCCACTCATAAGAGGAAATAACTAAAAGTTAATGGAATCTAAATATGCAGCTTGCAACCTAAGAGGAAGCTAGGAGATTAAAAATGCATGGATATTAGTCCCTCATTAAAGTTGTGCCAGCAATTTTAGACAGTAGCAATTGTCTTACCCCTTCATACTGCTTCCATGGTGGCTCTGCAGTAGCCATTTCCACAACTGTACAACCTAGGCTCCAAATATCCACCGCTAGATCATAGCCATTTAAATTTTTAATTACCTGAACCAGCAGAGAAAATGACAATTGTTTATGTTCCAAGGGCATATCAAACCAAGATCCAACAAAAAAGGAGACAATATCTACAAGGAAAGCAAATTTAATACCTCAGGAGCCATCCAGTGTGGAGTTCCCCTAAACGATAAAGGACATGAATGTGCTGAGATCTGGAGATGGAAAAAATGCATAGGATTAGCAGTGGGTCAAAATTAGCAGTTATTCATGAAACTGTGAAAATTTTCATAAATACTAATTCCAGGCAACTTGATACAGCCCACCAGAGTTCACTACGGACCCCCAGTTGCAGCCAGGAACACAGTTTAAAAGTCAATATTTGAATCATGCATACCAACAGCATCTATTTTGACCCTATACCAACTACAGGGAAGCAAGCATTCCCATTTTGTACCAGACTAATATCCCATTGCTAAAGCTCGCAAAATACAAACAACTTGGTGTAGCATATTCCAAGCGGTAAATACTTTATACCAGAAGATGACAAAAATAAAATTCAGTTTCTTTCAAAAAAAAAAGAATCTCATACTTAAAAATAGTCAGCCCCATAATAAGTATTTATGCTTTTTACACAAAACAAATTGCAGTAACTTGCTAATATCAAACATAAAATTTAAATGGAATAATTCAGGCTAAATCATTCATGCATGAGGTCCAACAATTTGGCTTCTTTCAAAATTACAGCATATTTATTGTGTTATATGCGATGGGAAAGCCTACTAAATAAAGCAATTAAAGTCTGTCATGACAGGAGAACTTCAGCCAAATATAGTATTAGAAAGCCTAAAAAAAATAGCAATTAATGTTTATCATCTTGGAAGAGAAAATCTGGTAGACCTAACCTAAGTTACCGGTTCTGGTACTGGTTTGAGTTCCATTTGGGTTAGTGGGTTTGGTCAAAATAAATTTGAGGGTTGGGTTTGTTTCGGGTTCGTCCATACAAAAACATATAAAATCAGAAATATATAAATATTTAAAACCTAAAATCAAGAATATTAGCTGCAATATATATGTCTCATGATATATTTTATCATTATGTATAATAATATTTAAAGGCCTCATACAATATTATTATATTAATAAAATTAATATATAATATAGAAAAAAATATTTAAGAGAATGTTAATAATAAATAAATATTTAAACTAATTTTAAAAATTAATTAACAGACATTATATTCTAATTAAAATACTTTTGTGCATCTAATATTTCTTGATTTTTCATTTTAGACAAGAATATTTAACTAATTTTAATATTATTTAATTATTAACATAAATAATTGATTTTAATATTATCAACAGAACATATAATTAATTTTAATATTATTTAATTATTAACATAAATAATTGATTTTAATATTATCAACAGAACATATTAGATATAAAGAAAATTTATTAAATTTTAATATTATTAACAAATAGTATTTCCCATGAATGTATTTTTAGGTGGTGGTAAGAACATGTTTTTTCAAGGGGTTAAGATATTGCCTATTGCTTGAAAGAGGATGATGACCAGTGGGTAAACAGGAGCTCTTGAAGAAGAGTTTGATCAGTCAGCAGAAGTGGCCGTTTTTCATATAAAGCTTGACCACCACGGCTCACTCTGCTACTACCTACCCTGCCCGAGCATATCTCACTCGTATTTGCATTTCTGCCTCTCCAACTAGCGCATCTGCGTCTAGGGATTTTTAAGAAAAATTATCAGAGATTTTGAAAAAATTCAAACACAACTTACAGAGTGTTTGTTAGGGCATGCAATTTTGAATTTTCCTGCTAGGTTCTTTCTGTTCACACAGATTCATCCGGGACGAACCCGCAATTTTTCGTACATACTGTCAAAGAATCCCTAATGGATCGGCCTCGATATTGGACCAGGTACAAACTAGACCCAAATTTGGGCATAGCAGAGACCACACTAGCAACTTAGGATCTAACACGTATTTAGATGGCTTGCATTGAAATCTTACAAAAGAAAAGCCAACCAAGAGCAACTTCTAATTAAAATTTTCAATTTTTATAATAAAGTCTATAAAATGCAGAATAACAAGAAATGCACACAGAAAGCGAAATTCAAAGACACTTTTTCATAGAAGGCAGCTATAACTATTATTATTAAACCTTTGAAACTATTGCATTGCATTTGAAATTTTGAAGATATTATATCTGCTTACCATAAATAGTTAGCACTTAAAACACCTTGGTAAAAGACTTGCAAAGGCACTCTCACCAAGAAAGCCTGTGAAGGAATTGACAGCAATAGAAAACCAAAGCAAGTCTTATTGAGTTGGTTGAAATTAACATTGAATCAAAGTATGCACTGGAAGGAACTGCTTTCTCTCAAGCCACATAGATCAATGAATAACAAGATTTTTTATTTTGCAAAATACTGTATATGTAAAAGCAAAAGGCTAGGGTTGTTTTTTAGGTCCATCCGCCAGATGCCTGGGCATCAAGGGGTGAATTGCAGAATTCTACAGGTCACACATGATCCCGTAGATGGAGCCCTGATAACTACTATCATCTATGCTAGAAAATAAGGCCTAACAAATCTAGGGCATGCAGTAGACCCTAAGTCCAAAGAGACCCTAAGTCCAAGGACCAACAACCTGACAAGAATCACTTCATTGTTATCTCCCTTTTTTTTGTGAATATCTATGTCATTGTAATTATCTCACATGCACAGCAGGGCCAGTTCACTGCCCTAAGTTAGACTAACTGAGGTGGATTTCAGTTTATTAATGCCTCAACAACTGCATGTAAAAATTAGAGTGACAGATGTGGATTTGAATTCATTGAGTCTCACTGATTGATTGTTAGTTTGACCAACTGAAGTCATTCGGTATATCCATATCAGAGCAGATTGCATGTGTTTGGTCTTATCCTGCCAGCACAAATTCTCATCCCTGTAATTCTGTTTAACCAGAGCAATTAAGAGTGTATAGGCATCAGTTTTCAGCAGCTAATTCTTTATTTGTCTTCTTACATTCAGGTAAGGATATATCAGAATCTCAACACTATAATCATGAAAGGACTCAGGACCTCAAATCTGATTAAATGATCTGAAACAGATTTAAGCTGTTGTTTCAACCCATTTGAAGGTAACTTGCTTTATTAGTAAACAAAGGACAGAATAAAAAAATTGAGAGCAAACTTATAAAGCAAATGCTAGTTTCTATGAGACACAAATCATTTGTAAGAGACCTCTCCTATTTGCTGGACAACATCAAAGCAATAGTTTCACCGAACTTGAAACAACTTGCTTTGTTATAAAAGTTAGGGCTGACTTTATGAAGTAGATGCAGAGAGATAATTTAGAAAAGGAAGGCACATGAAATATTACTCTTGTGATTTGCATCGTTCTTAACTTAGTCATATCGATGACTAGTTTCAAAGGATATAAATAGAGAAAATTACTAGTCTACAGGTTATGATCCATATACTACTTATAAAAATGAGGTCGATGTAATTCTTCCCAGTTTATATTGTCAATCACATATTGTCCCAACAAGAAGGCGTTTCATTTCATCCTAGTGATGATCACACGTTGTAAATCTGTAATCCAAAATAATGGATTTTTAGAAAACCTGCAGAGTTTTTTCCAAAAACTCTTGTATTTAATATTTGTCAACTGTGTGAATACACTTCACAACATTAGTAACTAACCACTCTGCTTTGAGAGTTGAATACGTTTTACCCTATCTAACATATATGCAATGTTATGTTGGCACCAAAATCTCTGCAATCACATGAATAAAATGACATAACATAGAAAGAAAGGTGCAAATATAGTATAGACTTTCCAAGAATATATTTCACAGCAAATGATATTCTAGTCATTGTTGTAATGGAGCTTATATTTATTATCAAAACACTAATGAGCAGTGACAAAGTATTCAGATTCTAGAGGAACATTACATGTTTTGCCATGCCAAAGTCTGCAAGCTTTACTTGACCATTAGGATCAACAAGTATGTTTGCCCCTTTGATGTCTCTGCACAATTAGCAATCACACAAAATTAGACATTACAAATATCTGGCCATTCATTAATACCACCATAAAAAAAGAGATAAATTGTATTTGGGAAAGGTTCAAAAGATGCTATAAGGAGAATCCTAAATTTACAAGAACACCATATTCTCTTGTACATAATAAAACATTAGCGCATGAAGTAACAACAAATAAATACATTTACCTGTGGACAGTATTAAGATTATGCAAGTATGCCAACCCCGCTAAAATCTGCCGAGTATAGCTGCGAATAGCTGGCTCTCCAAACTGGCCATATTCTCTAAGTAGTTGGTGTATAGAACCTCCAGAAACATACTCAAGGTATATATATAGTGTGTCATCCACCTATGATGGAGAAAATATTTTTATTATTTAAAATTAAAGCATTTCAATTCAGAAAACAAACATTGGTCTAGATTGACCAGACCAAAATAAGGGCTTAAATTCTAAAGATCCATCTACATGTCCATCAGCAAATGTTTAGTGACAATTACACCATCCCATATCCTGCATTGGGTAACTTAAAACACATTCATATAAAGAAAGTATACCATGCTACACAATTTAGAGTTAGTCTAATTTGTGTTCATCATGCAATGGCTTTAACTTTTATTCGATGTAACAAGCACAAGAATTGAAGCTTCTATCCAGATCCAATAAACTTGCTGATGCCCAAATATTGTGGTTGCCCAAATGCACCTAAGGATAAAGCCATCACGTGGTGGCAAGCCTTTGCGTGCCACCTAGCTACTAACAACACCCAACCCATTTAAAGACAGAATCAGTTCAAGGCTAACTTAAAGAGAATCATCATCCACCCAGATGCCAAAAAACTCAGATAGCACTGCCTGTATATTCACCAAACCATTGATCAAATGGTCCAGCTACAAATTAACATTTTCAACAAGAAAGATGTCTATCAACATACAGTTATCATTCCACATCCGAACCTCAAGTTGAATTCATAAAGAGATCACTATCACATCAGAGATGAGATATAGATCTCCAATGCATAATTAGCTCTCTTAAATACACTTTCCAGACTCTCTAAAAATTAAAAATAATTTGCAAGAAGAGCAGAAAAATCACACAGGCTCTTCAAAAGAAAAGAAAAAATTTCATTGCTCATTTTACTTCATCTTTCAATAAACCTCAACTACCTCTTCTAATTATCATCATAATACTAAGACAAATAGCAAGGGAAACTCTCAAATACTATAATTACCAAAAAGCTTATGGCTACTCTAACAAAGAATTTCTCAAATGGATGAGACCAATTGCTATAATTCTTGTGGAAAGCCGTAATGCTAAATACCTCCCATTAATTTACCATAATGTCATGATATCATGAAGTATTTCATCTGTAATCTACAGCAAGAATTTAGCCTAATACAGCATCGTTATCAAACAAACTTTTCTTACTTCAATTATGGGTTAAAAATGGAACATTAACTAATGGAAGATAGTCCATTAAAAATGGAAATTAAACTAAGAAACACAGACCATATTTTAGAAGGGTAAAAGACCAGCTGCCCAAGTAAAAATTGCCTGCAACTTAAACATTATACTTCTTACAATGGAAAGTACTAAAACTCCACATACCATTTCACTTCCATAATATTGCACTATGTTTGGATGCCGCATATGGCTAAGCATGGCTATCTCCTGTTAAAAGATGACAAAAGAACTGTTTCAAACAATGCACAAAAGAGCATGATACTTAATAAGATCATACATAATCTTATATGGTATTCAGTCTCTTGTTCTCATGATCGAGAAAATGAACCCTGATCATGCAAAAAGGGCAATAGAATATATGTACAATAAATACAATTGATGTAAGATGTTCAATTGCCAACCTGTCCTAGCTGCTTTACACTGTCCTTTGACTTTGAATCATCAGAAAAAAGTGTAACTTCTTTCATTGCGCACATTTCTCCACTTTCACTACAAAGGCAGCATATACATAAAGTAAAGCATAATGTCAATTGTCAACGACCAGATGCCAATAATTTTTAAGCTGCTTAATATCTTTAAAGGGTGAATGTAATTAAGCCTACATTACAGTAACTTAAAGGTACAAAATTTACAATCTACCAGTGAAATAAGTATACTTTTTTATGCTAAACATATTTAATTCTTTTTTTATTTCAACAGTCTTGCCTGGAATATCAATTAATAAAATACAAAGGAACACCACCTTAAAATGTGAATGAAATGCAACCCCCCATATGGGCAACTTAGATTGAAAAAAAAAATGCTTCTAAGGTTGAACACTGGCAACAAAATTCAAAAGACAGACACAATCTAAGGCTCAAAAATAGGACCTCCTATTGGCATGTTGTGCCAACCTACCACTGGGCTACTGTCCCCTTTACAAGTTATTATTTTCCTCATGAGTAAATTGACCTTACACCACCCCCACTCAATTCCACACCAGCTTGTGCTCACCAAGTCTGGCTCTGATCCAATGTTGAAAAGCATAGACCGGCTGAACCTCCCATCATAATGCTGGGGTGCTCTACCAATGAGGTACATGTGAATTGGTTTTCCAATTCACCAAGGAACATAACTAAAAGTCTAAATCAAATCCTTATGAAAATCATCTATAAAGCTCTTTAACATTCTAGACAGTTTTTCTTGCTAGAAAGTCCTCGGGAGAATAGACAGACCCAGTGCCACATCAGACTTTTCCTGCTGAAAAATCGATTACTATTGAATAAGATCCTTAGACCTGTAAGTACAAGGGCATTGAATGACAAAGACACCTGGCAGACAACATCAAGTTGTCATAAAAGTAACGTCCACAGGCAACAAAGTAGGGTAATATAACAACAATACATAGAGGAAATAAATTAATAATATCCACAAGCCACCACAAAGGAGATTGTCCCTCAAGATGAGTAGAAGTAATTCAAAAAAAGAAAAAAGAGAGAAAAACTTCAGTAGGCTAAAAATTTGAGAATGGCGCCACAAGAAAGGCAGATAACAGCAACCATCTTCTACTACAGAATGATGATTGTAACTTGAGATAAGATTATTATGGTAGATTTCTGTGTACGGAGCTACATACTTGTTGAAGCCAACATAAACATGGCCAAAGGTCCCACTTCCCAACAGCTTCCCCTTTTTCCATCGTGTTGCTGGACTTGTAGGATTTTCTTTCCCTCCTGGACTCCGTGCTCCAGAAGATTTTCCTGAGGGAGAGTAGGGAGAGGAAGTGGTTGGGGATCGTGGGGGCCGCGGCAATGGGTGACACAATGGCTGCTTCCCATCTTCATGTTTTCCAGTAGGAGATTCAGGTCCTAATCCACCAGCTCGGGGATGCAAGGGAGAAACAGCGACACTCTGCCCTCTTGAACTTGGACCAGGACTCCGCATTTTTGGACTTAGCACAGGTGAACGCTCGGAGCTGCCTTTGCCCTGCTGTTGCCAAAAATGTTGCCCAATTATTATATCTCCGCCCATTGAATTTTGCCCAGAATTTTGGCCTGAACCTGGACTCGAACAATTGCCTGATCCGAAAATACCTGAATCCATATAAAACCTTGGAGCTCCAGCACCTCCACCAGTAGGGGAATGATGCTCTGAGGCAAAAGCTTTCATTGGACTAGAAGGACTAGACATGGCAGAACTGTCAGTTGCATTGCCTAGCACTCTGTTAACTGGAATCTGGAGTTGCTTGGGAACTGATTCTCGATTAGATGAAAACCCCTTCTTTGATGCCAGTGGCAAATTTTGTGGTTTACTGAGCAAAGAAGCATTAGACTTTGGTTGCTCATTACTTTTTCTATTCTTCTTACTTTTCGTGTCGGGCTTTGAGATCAAACCTGCATATATTATGCTTTATTCCCATACGAAAAATTGTCAATTAATACTCCGAAAAAACCTTAGATATGCAAATCCATATCAAGAATAGTCAACAAACGCGTCAAAGAAAAACCTAGTCAAGCAACTTTAAACCAAAATGAACAACTTGCATGCCAAAAAACCCTAAGTAAGCAAAAACATAGACAGAATTGTCAATGAAAATGCCAGAGACACTAGATAAGCCAACGCATAGCCAAAATTGGCAAACAATACGCCAATAATCCTGTATATATCAACATTCGCAGCCATAATTGTCAATCAATACGACAAAAGCCCCAAATTATCAAGCATTGTCAACTAATATGACAAAATGCCTTATAGATAAAACGAATTCATAGCCAGAACTATCAATCAAAACACCAACAAACCACATAACGAGCAAATTCATAGCCAAAGTTGTAAATTTATATGCGTAGACTCCTAGATAAGCGAAACCACGCCTATCATTATCAACAATTGTGTCTTTATAACTCTAAAATCATTTGCATTCATATAACCACATTGACATAAAAGAGCCTACCTGTTATGATTTAGAGGATCCCTGTCTGCCGGATCGTCGCTGGTGAGCGAGCTCGTGCTAGATTCCGATCCGGATGCCGCTCCATCTGCGGTCTCCAGCCTGTTATTACCCTGTTCAGGCGAAGGCAGGGGCAAGAGCGTGGCGAGGCGGGCAGATCTGTCTCTCAGAGACTGGGGCTGACTCACACTCACACTGATTCCAGAGTCGCAACGCGCCACGGCTGCGGCCGCGACGGGCAGCGGGAGAGGCACGGCATGAGAAAAGCTCTGGCAGCGCGTCACAGAAGTCGATGTGGACGCGGATGGGAGCGCACTCTCCGCATCCGATTCCTCCCTCGAATTCGCCCCTTTGGATGATCTCCTCAAATGGAACGCATCGAAAAAACTGTTCTCCTTACTGCTCTTTTTACTCTTATTCTTACCACCATTACTACTCTTCTTCCCAGACGACTTTCCCAACCATGGCAATATCATCCTGCCCCCAAAACAAAACCAAATCCACACAATCTGACTACCAAATTCTACACAAAATGCCCTGCATTTTCGAGCTCAGTCTCGAAACCTGAACCTCGTGGACTCTCATATAACTCCCAAATTTCAATTTTGGGACAAAATGTGATTCGAACTCGAAACCCTTTACAACCCTCTGCCAGCAAAAGAAAAAAATAAGAGAAAAAAGTGTCTAGAATGACAGTGATTTACCCGTCCACCAACCAAACCTAATCCAGCTTGCCTTGCCATATTTCATCTCATTCGCTTGTCCCCCACCCCCCCGCAACCCACAACAACACCACCACGGGTATGTCAAATCCAAAACCGCACAGAAACTTTACGGCTAATAAAACCACCCAAACAGATAACCATGTTTTAATTAAAGATAAAGCGTGTGTATCAGCGATTCCTACGCGCCTGCCTGCAGAAATAATGAGGCGCGTTAGCTGTGATGCGAAAAGCGGTAAAGTTAAAAGGTTAAAAAAAAAGTAATTAAAAAACACACTAGAGTGAAAAGCTCAAGTTACCTACGCCGCCATTGCCACCTCGTTTTTTAATCCTCCGGCGGCGCCTGCTGTCTTCACCGTCACGCTTCCCCCACACGTGTAGAAAGCCCACACCCCGACATACTGCCCGCACGCGCGCCTCCTCTGCACCTCCCACGTGGCAACTCAACCTGTTTCTGTGTCCACTCAAGCCTCAGCCATACGCTTCCTACGTAGCATTCCTCTCCACCCTGTCACCATCGTTAAAAGCAAAAAGCAAAAATACCTTCGCTACTTAATTCAGTGATCTGTTAATTCCGGCCCGCGGAATTAGCGGCGGCCACATAATTATGCTTGCTTATCTCGCAAATAAACCGAAAGCTTCCATGCATTTATTCACACTTCCAGGTGTCAGTTTGTTCTCAAAGCTTTGCTTTCCCTACAAGGCAACGCAAGTACCTACCTGCTCATTCCATCCCATAAATAGTTATTGATGTTTGCAAATTAGGTTAAATTTGGCAGATGTTGTAGATCTTCCAGCTAAAAGTTTGGCAATGGCGTAAAACCCATAAATAGTTATTGATGTTTGTAAATTAGGTTAAATTTGGCATACCTGTAGATCTTCCATCTAAAAGTTTGGCAATGGCGTAAAACGTGTATTGCCTGGCAAAATTTGCAGAGATTTTTGCGGGCATGAAAATCTTTGTGACGGTTTGAAAGCTTGCCAGGTTGTTGGCGAGAATAATAGAGACGTTGGCGTGAAAGTAAAGAGTAATTATCCAATCACAATGTGCACGAGATCAATTGCGTTGCGTTCATAGCCACATCCATTGCACCATTTCTGTTAGTCGACGTGCATTCATTATACACAGAAAAGTTGTATTTGGGATGCTATTTTCAAGGCATGGGTATTGCTAATTTCACCATTTAGGTTTTTGTGCCAATTTTTTTTGGAATGTTTTAGTGCAATAAAATATGTATTGTTTGTGAATGAGTGGAGATAAAAGATCATGAATTGAAGTGGAAGTTAGTTGTTATTGGAAGTGTATAAATAATGCATTATTATAGTAATTATGAATCATTAAAAAATAGACAATTTGAACTATTGTTAAACATTTTTACACTAAATAATAGTGAGATCATTAATTTTAGATAAATGAAATTATTCTTAGTCATTGTACACCAAAGCAACAAGCTTAGATTAGATAATAACGCACTATTATAGTAATTATGAGTCATTAACAATAGACAATTTGAACTATTGTTAAACATTTTTTATACTAAATAATAGTGAGATCATTAATTTTAGATAAATGAAATTATTTTTAGTCATTGTACACCAAAGCCACAAGCTTAGATTAGATAATTAATTATTGTTAGTCATGTTTGTGGTTTAAAGAATTTTGAAAAGGTTAAATCAATTTTTGGAATTAATAGGACCCCACTTATTTTGGATATGGTTGTTATAATAGCACGTCATTCTTAGTCATGTTACACCAAAGCAACAAGCTTAGATTGTTGATAGTCATGTTTGTGGTTTAAAGAATTTTGAAGAGGTTAAAGCAAATTTTGAAATTAATAGGATCCCACTTATTTTGGGTACGGTTGCTATAATAGCACACATTGAAAGTGGTGAAGCATTAAATATAGTCAACTCCAATTTTGAGATATCAATTGTTTTTAAGGTCTGCTTGCAAGGTTGTGTTTAACATGATGTTTAAAACTTATACTCTAAAGTAGGTATATCGATTGTTTTTAAGGTTTGCTTGCAAGGTTGTGACTATAATGTGATGTTTAAAACTTATACTCTAAAGTAGGTTTATGGTTGTGTGTTTTTATTTTGCCTTAATTATTTTTAACCATTTTCATAATAAATTTTACAATCAACTAAAATATATAAAATTTACTCAACATTTGTCTATGGAATTTTATTTAATAATATATTCAATTATATTATATGGGAAAATAATTTGTTTTCATGGGTTCAAAATGCACATATTGATTACAAGACAAAAATCACTCTCACACCATTGTTATTGTTCAAGTAGGCAAGAACTAATGAAAGGCTTGTCTAAACTAGCTTCAATTAAAGAAAAGAAATATAATTTAAAACTTAAATTAGTGAAATTCATAAAATAATTATTGATTTTTTTATAAATTACCTAAAGTGGCTCAAATAATTCTTGTATGAAATAGTGTAGATGCATTTCAAGCTCTCGAGAATGAACCTACACCTTGCACTATTTGATTATTTGAACTCCTTTAGTGATGCTTACTTTGATTTAAATTTTCTTATTATTGATCTATAATGATGGGCATTTATTTTATGCAAGACAATAAAAAGCAATTACTCTTTAAAAAATCTCATTCACAAATTAATGAATGTGATGTCTTTATTCCCAAACATATTAAAACTTAATTAACATATTATGATATATACCTTGAAAGAAGTTATTGTAATTACTCCTCATTGTCATCTCTAAATATAAAACAATATTGAACATTGTCTCAAGGTGGATGCATGGGTAGCAATTATAGGTGACCAAAAATTATGGTGCAACACTTCTGGGTGACCAAAAATTATGATGCAAGTGTAAACAAATGGGTTTCACATAAACAAGGAAGAGACATAGCCCATCTCTACATCAAGGAAACCGGCCTCTTAGACTTTGTGCTCAAGTTTTTGGAAAATTGTATCATGAGAGGGCATGTGGTATATTGGGCACTCAACCTCATAACTAAAAACATTGAGTACAAATTATGTGAAGTATAGGCAACTACCACTATTGTTGCCTTAGTGGATGCTAACATGGACTTCCTAACTAAGGACATTATGTGGGGAGATGTTGCATCTCTATATATAAATGTAATGGATACTCTCACAATATAGTATTCATTCACGATGGAATGCAAAGCATTCCAACATGCACTTTGCACTAGTAACACTGTCATTACTATGCCCGACATACTATCAACAATATCTTCAAATGTGCAGAAGATATCAAAACCAGAAACTTTGGATGTAGACTCCTTCAACACATTCCATGAACACCTCAAAACCGCATGACAAGATTTTGCATAACAAAGCAATACGGACCACAAAATTGTTCCTCTGATTATTGAATATGCACACTAGGACTTAGTCAATTCTCTAAAATGCTTGGTCTTCTTCGGATCAACACTTCTACATTTCTACAATGTGTTGCCATCAATGACAACACCATATATCAACATGCTCATGTTTCCAACAATCTCCCCCTTTGTCATTGATGGCAACACACTCTTCCAAAACTACTCCCAAAGCATTCTCCCCCTTTAACATCAAGGGAAAAGGGTATCAAAAAGATACTTCTCTTCTATACTCAACACACTTCAACAACAATATCTCCCTTAGTGAAATATTTACATCAAAGTGGCTCCCCTAACAATGTTATCCATAAAAAATGATAAAAATTGTACTACAACACCATCAACTACTTCTGCATATATCCATTGAAATCAAAAAATTGCATATACAGAACAAAAATGTACAACTTAACCCTTATAAGACTCTTTTAGTTTAGCAAGGTGTGCCTCCTAGTCTTTCTTTGCAACCTCCTAGTCCTTTTTAGCAAAGGCAAGCATATGGCACTGATTTTCAAATTGAATATGAAGGTCTTCTCCTTCTTTCGGAGAACTGGGCATTGGATTCATTTGCACCACATTCTTAGAATTAGCTAAAACTCTAGTTAAAGGGGTAAGCCTTGCACTTACCATATCTTTGATTTGACCATACTACATTATTATTTTCTCCTTTTGTTCTTGCAATAGAAAGAATTGACCATGCAGATTTTTAATAATTGCTCTTGTTGCTCTATCTGCATCATTTACTGGATCATATGCACTTGAGGCTTGAGAAATTTGTGACTTCGTTAAGTCCATTTGATCTTTGATGCTCCTTGTAGAATTTGGCCATTTCAAACAAAACTTTAGCTTCTTCCAAACACTTCTTAACATGGACTCTAATTTGCTTTGAAACTTACCATGTGCAGTACTACATTTGTCAGAAACTTCTGCTAGCCTCTTATCATTGACCTTCTTTACCATTTCATTCTCAATTTTTTCTTCTAAACCAATAGAGTAATCCTTAAAAGAATCAAGCAATAATTTCAATTTTTGAACACCGAATACAAAATTATCAATTGTTATTCCAGGAATACCTTCCTACAACACCTTTATTGTTGTGTCTACCAACTTTGCACTCTTCTAGTGTGTTTGCACAATTTGCTTCCTAACAAAGGTATGGAATATATCACCAAGTTGCAGCTTGTGAAAAGGGGAAATCTTATCCAAGTCCACCTGACCTTGTTGCATGGGAATCTATAGGAGTTGTATAAACACCACCAGGTCAAACTGTAACTACATGTCCAATACATCTTTCAGTGAATCTCTAGAGGCTCTAGAGGATTCACCACTAGTTTTTGCACTTTCTTCTTCCTTTTTCCCACTCTTCTCCTTTTCTCCACCACTGGAACCTTATTAAGTATTCTTCTCTACTTCTAGAGGAGGTGAAGTGTCTTCTTTTTATGCCTCAATCTTCTCCTTATCACCACTATCAAAGCACTCTTCTACAAACTTCTCATCTACCAAAGGCAAAGTTTCTTCTTTTTGTGCTATAGTCTTCTTCGGGAGACCTTGCATGTCTTCTTTATTTTTCTTAGCATCAGTCTCCATATCTGGAGGGGGGAAATCTTGTTCAACTTGAGCTTCATCCTTCCCTAGGACATCCTACTTATCGTCTTCCTTATCTTCAACAATATTCTCCACAACTAGAGGGGTATTATCTGTCACCATATCTTCCCATCCAAGCTCATGCTCATGTTGTTATGTGGCAGGCTCATTGCATTCTAGGATAGATGTGTCATGTTACATTTGATCTTCGCTACTTGGAGGAACTTCCAACTCTTTAGCAAGATTTTCAACTTTTTGCAGTGTCTCATTCCTCAGCCTCTCAATGTCTTCTTTATCTTTGCTCATAAGAACACTAACTCTTTTTTTTGTTTTGAATTTCTTGTTATAAAACTTAGACAACTTGCATCTATCTTCATGAGACAGTAAAGAACCAGTCTTCTCCAAGGCACATGCCTTTATCTTTGCATCCTCTTTAATAGCTTCTTGTCTTCTAGC
The DNA here is from genome assembly GCA_007258455.2 of Sequoia sempervirens. Lineage (NCBI taxonomy): Eukaryota > Viridiplantae > Streptophyta > Pinopsida > Cupressales > Cupressaceae > Sequoia > Sequoia sempervirens. Next base: position 212,246,017 of record VDFB02086081.1, on the reverse strand, counting down.
ACTTAAAACATTTTTCATGTCATCAAGCAATTGATCTTCTATCTTATCTAGGACAATATCAAATGTTACCATATGCTTAACAATAGCTTCTTTTATGGTTGCGTTATCTTCATCATTTACATCTAGAAACATTTCAACAATTTCCTTCAGCATACCAAACTTAGCAATGTTGCTAAACAAAGCATCTAACTTCATAGGACTATGCTTCCCAACTGGAGGAATATTCTCTTTCTTCTTTCCCTTACCTTTAGGTGATTTTTCTTCTTTTCCAAAACTCTTTTCTCTTCTTTGAAAAATTAAAGCTTTCTTTTCTTTTTCCACTTCCTCTTCACTTTTTGTGTCTACCATATCAACTTTTTCTCTTTTTGCACTGGTCTCTTTAGAGACTTGAAACTTCTTCTTCTGGACCAATTGTGGTTTCTCCTCTTCTTCATCTTCATAGTTGATGTACTTTTCCCTAGTAGCCTTTTCTTTCCTTCTCCTCTTAGGAGTCTTCTATATCTCAGGGGCGCTAAATGTTTCTTTCTTCTTGGAACTCCCTGTAGGCTTTATTCTAGAGGACTTAGGAACATTAGGAGAGGGGGAAGAGGTCCTTACTGACCTTCTTGTACTTGGAATAGCCTGTGGAAGAGAAAATGTGGCTTTGAATTTCTCTGTAGATCTCCTCCAACTTAGTTTTCATCTTCTCAACATTCTTTGCAATGTCTTTCTTTTTCTTCTCTAGGTTTACTTGACTCCTTTTTCCTTCATAGGTACCAAACCTATCTACTCTAGGATCTCTAGGTTTACTTAACACAATCTCTGCAAGACCAAAAATTTCAGCTTCTATTACCTCATAGCCAAGCTCTAAAACCCAAACTATTTTGGGTTCAACTGCTTCTATATAGCAGTAGTCTCTACTAACCATGAATTTTATGCCATCCTTATATTTCTCAACAACACTTTCTGGAATCATATATCTCTCTTACATCTAAGATTGGAATGATTTGAAGAATCCCCACAACATAGAGTTCTGAGATTCTAGGTCTGCAAACCTTCTCAAATGATATATTATTTGCACAGCTACCAAAATACTAGCATCTTATATAACATTCTTTGCATCAGGCAACTCATTTATAAATTAAAACAACAAACAAATAATAAGAGTACCATACCATAATGGGTACCTTGACTCTTTTGTCTTCTGCAAGTTCTTCATTAACTTTAGTCTCAGAAGATCACACAAATCAATGTCTAAACCTTTCTTCACCATTTGGTGAGATTTGTGAATTGCAGTGGCCAAAACAGAGTTCTCTATGTTTGCATAGAAGATCTTGTAACCTATCACCATTGAAGCATACTTCACCACTGAATCATCAATCTTATTTACTATTAGGGCACATTTGCCGAACTTTATTCCTGTGAGCTTCATTACCACATCATTCTTCATGGCCTTGAATGTTAGAATTGGTCCATTAGAGCACAAGAAGGCTACAACCCTAATTGCCTCTTTGTTAATTATGTGTGGCATGTCCAACCACATGAATTTGTCAAAGAATTCTACTAAGCATGTATACTTAACCCACTCATCCTCATAATAGAAATTGGGGAAATTGTTCCATACATTTAATTTATTCTCCGTTAGACTCTCATACTCTGGTTTTAGTTCGAAGTCATCTCCAGTCAACACCTTCTCCCAATATTTTGCCATCTTCAAATGATCATACTCTTCCATCTTCGTATGAATGTAGATCCGCACATCCTCTGTGTGCATTACACCACTCGGAACCCTAGAGAACACACCTTCAGGATCTGTCTCCATAGACTTATATGGGTGCTTCTCAAATTTAGGTCTTGGTTGCTCGAGCACTTCAAGAGTAAACATCTTGAATCTTCACAAAACTAGGGCTTGTAAGAAATTGATAAATACCTTTGGAATTTGTTGGTAGGGTTTCAAACAACACTTCATAATCACTTCAATACTTGTTTGCTTTGATCTCCACTTCAAATGCTCGATCACAAATGACTTTAGAAAACTCAAAATGAAATATAAACCCTTTTCTAGTGACTTAATATGCATTAATTGTATCATTGAAAAGTTAGGTCAAAAAGATGGCAGACACTCATTGTGTTTTCATAGGTACCTTAAAACATTCCGCAAATCTCTGCAACAAGAGATTTCACACCAAAGATTTCACCAACAAATCAAGAATATCAACCAACACATATATTAGTATGTTGAAGACATCAACATCTCATCTTTAGCGAGGGCTTTGAAAGTTTTCTATTAAAAACTCCCCCTAAGCTAAAGCTCTCTATCTAGTTTTTAGAGGAAACATCTGCACCAAGAGCTGGCACAAACTCATTCTTCACCTCATTGTCTTCCTTTTTCTTCTAGATCTTGTTCATTTCCTTCCTCATCTCCATCGAATCAATCTTCTTCACTGAATCAACCTTCTTCTATGGAATAGAGGGTTTCACATACCTGCTTCTATAAAACTTAGCTATGTGTCCTGGCTTATTGCATCTGTGACATATGCCACCTTTTTGTTGAACAAACTTCTTACCATTTTAGATTTCCATTCAAAAGCCTTATGCCAAAATCCATTGCATGTATGATAGTAACCATTGAATGATATACCATTATTGTAATCATTCATCATCTGACTTCTGCATTCACTAGCTTTATGACCAAATCTATTGCATGTATAGCATTGACCGAAAAAATATTGAACATTATGATTCACTCTACTTCTACACTTTATTGCTCTATGTCCAAATTTATTGCAAGAATAACAATAACCATTAAAATATGAATGCCTTTGTGCAGTTGGTTGTCTGATAGGAGGCCATGCCTTTTGAAATCTTTCTTCTAGTTCTAGATGTGTTTGAATTGCTCTTCTTATCTCTAATCTTCCTTTGTTCATGATTCTTCTTTTCAACATTGTTTGAAGTTTGTTTTTCCTTTGAGATTTTTCCTTTTTCAAACCCTAATCCTTCTTTGTCCTTTGAAGCTTTTTGGCTTGCAAGCATATCATCAAGCAAGATGGAGCCCTTCTTGAATTTGTCCTCTCAATTTTTTGCTTTCTTAAGATCTTTCCTCAGAGACACAACTTCTTTTTCAAGCTTTGAACATTTTGTAGGTGTGTTTTAATTTAAAATTTAGGCAATCTTCAACCCTTTTTCCTTCTTCAACTTGCACTTTTAGACTAGTGATTGTCTCATTTGATTGTTTGAGCTGCTCATTTATTTCCTTGAGTCTTTCTTTAACTTTCTTGATTTGATCCCTTAGCTTCTTGATTACTCATTTGCTTGCTTAATATCTTCTTTCAAATCTCTATTCTCACATTCTACTTTATCCAAATCATCAAGGGCGGGTTTGAGTTCTCCTTCCATATCAAATTCACAAGCTTCTTCAGTAAACCCTTCATGGATGATCTCTTTCATAGGGATAGGATACCTCCTAGTTGTCATGTGTTCAACCTCCAAGATCTACCTAAACGATTAAACCAATTGACGGAACCAAGCTCTGATACCAATTGTTGAACACTTAGAATACCGAGAGGGGGGGTGAATCAATATTCACTGAAATTCATTAACATCCTCAAATTAAATGTGCATTCAAAGCATCTCATCAAACTCACAGAAATGGAAAGGAACAATTAAAGCATGCATCATATAAATAAACACAAGAACACCAGATTTACATGGAAAACCCTTGAAAGGGAAAACCACATTGAGGATTAGCTCATAATATATTATAACTAGTTACAATGGATTTACAGAATGATGGACTCACTGTCCAAGGACTCACTTGTTTATAAAGAATGGCTTGCTACCAGAGGCTCACTACCAAGGGTTCACTGCCCAAAATAGAAGGAGATAGAATAAAGGGTGGCTCATTGACAAGGATGAACTATTAATAATGCATCTGCAACATGTTGAAAATATAGTTCCAATTAAGCTCAAAAAATTAACTTTACACACTCCATGCTTCACCACTATCACCTTTCACACTTCACGCTACATCAAATCTAGCACACACTCTTAATTACATCCAACACACTACATTCACATCTCACATACACACACTATTTAATTAACCTTGTACATGTATATCGCAACCAACCAAAACATTAATTAGGTCAACCTAATTACATGAACCATGTAATACCATAACTTGTCGGCCCAAAACTCCATCACATATGCTTTGCAAAGGGAAAAAAAATGTTGACCACACTAAAATAGGTTGGCATGACCTATAATCACTCCCATGATTCCGCTCTATACACAACTCAACTCCACACGACCCCAAAACCTTTAGGTCAACACCGTTGGTGAAGCAACAACTCAATGAACCAACTATTCATTCATAACTTGGCACATGGACCACCAAATCACTTTCCACTTGAAGTGCACACACATATGATACCTTCCAACAATTCCACAAAACCGCACAACATAATATTCATTCACGGTGGAATGCAGAGCATTCCAACATGCACTTTGCACCTATAACATTGTCATTACTACGCTCGACATATTGTCAATAATATCTTCAATTGCGGAAGACATCAAAACTAAAAAATGTATGTAGACTCCTTCAACACATGTCATAAACACCTCAAAATTGCATGACAAGATTCTACATAGCGGAGCAATGCGGGCCACAAAATTGTTCCTCTAATTATTGAATATGCACACTGGGACTTAGTCAATTCTCCAAAACACTTGGTCTTCTCCAAACCAACACTTCTACATTTCTACAATGGGTTTCCATCAATGACAACACCATATATCAACATTCTCATGTTTCTAACAATGAACACATTGCATTAACATGAATAGTCCAAATCTATGAACCTAGTAGCCCAAGAGGGGCATAACAGTCACGAGCACATCAAACTAGTGAGGGTTTGGAGCATAAAGCCACTAAAATTAATGTCAATAGATTCAACATGAAGGTTCAAACCCATGTGGACAATATATAAGGGCACAATGCCTATGATCTCAATGGCCCAATGAGGATTTGAACCTTGGTGGCTACAACAATAATGTCATGATTTAATTGTTGCACTATACCATGAATGACTATAATTTTTAGTAATCTTATTTCATAATGCATAAATTTTTTATATATATCTAGATTATTATTTGTTTGGTTGAGATAAGGACATTAATATGAATTACATACATATTTTTCAAAAAAAGAAAATTTAATTTTTTCATGTGCATGGAATAATGTTTTTTATGTTTGGTAAAAAATATGTTCACTAGAAAATAAAAATAAATATAATAATTAGATAAAATATATTAGAAACTATACTTTGTGGAAAGCTTACTTGAAGGGCTACGATCTTGTAAAATATGATGTAATGGTGACTCTATTCAACAGTCCAACCCTTATCTCAAAACATAATTTTATTCTAAAAACTTTGTGAGCAATAGGAGGATGACATAAAAGGACCTTCAAATGAAAGAACTATTGCCTTCGTTTGAAGATGCCTTCATTAAAAAGTCGAAAAATAAATTTTTTGAACATGAAACATCTAAAAATAATATAAAAGGCCTTCATTCAAACCTCTCTTCATTCAAAGGTCATGATGAAATCATCTTTGATGGAAGGTATTTCATTCAAATGTATATGTTCAATAAAAGATAATTTACAATTTTTTGCACCTTGGACTCATGTTTTGCTTCATCTCATAATTGGGATACTCTATTGTGGGATCACCCCATAACATTGTCATTATTCACACACCAACTTGGGTTCTCTATTTTAGCTCCATTATCTCCATTCAAAGATTCCTTATAATGTGTCATACCAATCCTTATAAGTTGGTCAATAAGCGTAACTCCCTCTTGTAGTTATGTTATGTATCATAGATGCTCTTAAATTTCTAAAGTGGAAGGTCTAACTTGTGGAGGCTAACATTTTTAATCTAAGAAATCAATAAGTCTACTTTTAAACTTGAATATCTAAAAGTAAAATTTAACAAAAAAGGTCTCCAAGGCCAATTTTAGCATGTCATGAGGTCAAAATTGACCATCTAAAACTTGAATTTTCCTTTTTTATTTTCTTAACATTGCGATACAAGGTTTAGACACTTTTTCTAACAATTTTTTTTTATGGTACTTAGGATCAATTTTCATTACTTTTTATGCCATTTAATATTTTTATATAGTCATCAAGGTGAGACCATTAACTTTTCTAAAGGTAAAAATGGTTCTAAACTAGCATCATTCTTTCATCATCGAATATAAAGCTATGTACCTCTAATATTTGCATTTAATTTTCATAAATTTATTGTAATTATTTGTCCTAGCTCTATTATCTAGATTAATTATTTTTTAATTGATTGCATGCATTTAATTAGCCTATATAACATATGTAAAGTATTTTATTTCTTTACTTTTTTGTGAATCCCACTTTCCTATGTGATTTAGGGTTTCACTAGGGGTTATTCTCCTTCATTAGGTTTTTTTATATAATTTTTCTAATTATTCATCTTTTATACTAAATTTACTTAGGGTTTTTTTATCCAATCTAAAACTTGATGATTGTGTCAAATAATACTTATTCATCATTAAAAATATTTATTTATGTGTCAAGGAAAGTCGTAAATAATCATTAATAACTAAATTGCATTATTTCATGTCAAAGTTTGATATTTTGATTTAAAAAATTCTTATGAATTGTCCATTGTGATAAGTTCATGGTAGATGGTGACTAAGACATAGATGTTGTATAGAAATAAAATTAAAATAAAATAAAAAATAAAAAATAATTTTAAAAATTAGAAATAAAAAAAGGACAAAGGAAAAAGGTGCAACTCTCATATTGATTGTCTTTTCTAAAGCTAGTGTTTGGAAATGAAGTGCGATGGAATTAAAAACATGCACCACCACTTATAACCAAATTGAAGTTGAATGAGACAAATTAGATTTATGCCATCATATGAGTTGTATTCACAAAAAAAAAGGATAAAGGAAAGGAGGCACCTGAAAAAAGTTAATGATCAAAAAAATAAAATAAAATATTCTATAGACATTGACATTCATTTTTTTTATTACAATATAAATCAAATAAAATAAAGGCCCAATTGGCATCCAAGAAAAAAAAATCAAATAAAATAGAGGTCCAATGAATATTTAAAATTTAATGTAAAAATTAATCTAGTGAAGGAAACCACACAATAGAAAATTAAGATGATCACACTTAAAACAAAGGTCCAATCAACATTTGAAAGCTAATACAAAATTTAACCTACATTAGCTAAGAAAATTAAAAAAAAGAAAGAAAATAAGAGGATCACACTTTTAATTAAGTGTTTGTCATTTTTAAAGTGATAATGGAAGTATAAAAGTTGTTCTTGATTTGTTTTTTTATATAAAGTACAATTTTTAGATCTTGTTTTCTTTTGAAACCTATGGCCAAATTGTCAAAATTGTACATCTAAATTAGGAATTTATAAAATCACATTTTTTAAAGGTGTTTGAATATTGACTTAGATAATATTATTTTTAAACTTGGCTACCACTCTCTAAAAATAGTGTTAATTTTTCTAAAAATACTTCTTTATGAAATAAGTCGTTCATGCATAAATATACATATATTTTTCATATATGAAATTATTAAAAATAGTGAAATAGAATATTATTTCTAAATGAGTCAACTAGTTTGAAGGTGAAGAGTGAGAGTGAAGTACATATATAAGAAGAGGATCAACACTCATTCAAATTCACTAAAACCTTCCTCTTGTTGTTCCTGACAACAAATACAATTTATTTTCATATTGATGCAAGTTTCAAAAGGTTGCTTTTGGCTTTAGAGAAAAGAATTTTAATGATAAAAATCATCAAATATAGGTGAAGAGTACTCACTATTGTATTTTTTAGATGTTCAAGTAGTCAAAGAAGAGTCATTTTCAATGATAGAGTTGTATGAGGGTATGCTATATCCCAAGATACTATTGTCAAAATTTATCACCTATGGTTGTAGATACTCTTCTTGGACACATTAATATTATTGATTTGGAGATCAAAGAAAAAAAATAGGAAGTGATTTGGCTAACAAATTGGTCAATAGTGCTTTGATTCAAGAAACTTCATTTCTAGTCGCGTTTTAGTCCTTAGAATTGGTTATAACATGTTCTCAACATTATAAATCAAGTAGACACATTTATCTTGGTAGTTGACTCATGTCTTTGGATAATTAAATGATATGTAGTTTAGATGTAGACACATTTGACTTGGTAGATTTATAATCTTTTAAATAGACCCAATTGATTGATTTAGAGGAATGTAAAGAACAATACAATAATAAATTATGAAGCTATTAAAAGGAGATTGCCAAGAAATGAATGAATCAATAAAAGTACCTTCATGGTTTCCCTAGTTCTTGTACTAAATCAATTTTAAATAGGATATTAGTTTAATAATCACAATATCAAATATAATGATAGGGAAAATTGAAGCACAAACCTTTAAAAATGGATGTTCTATCAAATTAAACTCATCTACAAAGCGAAATGACATATTGTTAGGTTATCTTATTAGTGATTATATTCATACTCAATGAATTTATATTAAATTTATTTGATATATTACCCTGTTTAGGATCTATGAATAAAAAATAAAGAAAATTGGGTAACATTTCCACCAAGACTAGGTTCAAAAATCAATTGAACTTGGCATACAAAATATTTTTTATAGTCTTAAACATCTAAAAGCCATCAAAAGAATGAAGGGAAAAAGCTCAAGGGCTAAGGAAAAAGCATAGACCTCATGAAACCCCCTAAATTATTATTTTTTAAGATAAAACACATCTAAACCAAGAGAGGATGTTTCTTGCACTCTAACACAATATCCTTTGCATCCCATGAAATTATATCAACCCATCATTCGACTAGGAACAATGCAACACCCACCACCACTAAAATAACTCAATATTGGGTGGAGACCCCTTAATTTCCTCTTGCATCATTTTGATCACAACTTGAGGAAATTTTTCACACCAACACTTAGATGTTGAGATTTTTTTGTTGATAAAGTTGACCCCCTAGTTGACAGCCTAATCAAGTACTTGATTTCCCTTTCTACCAATATGAGAGAATAGAATTTGTTTAAATCATCTAGCCATTATATTGGCCTCCTCAATGATCACCTCTTGTCTCCAATTTCAAATTACTCCTCCTTTCATTGCCCAAATAACTAGTTTTAAATCTCCTTCCACCTATAATTTCTTCCATCCTTTATATATAGCTATCATTAAACCCCAAAACAAAGATTTGGCCTCATAAATTATTTGTGTCTATTCAAAAATTATTTACTAAAAGACCCACAAGATGCCCCTCTAAGTCCTTGAAAATACCTTCTCCCCTAGCATTTCCAGGGTTACCTTTAGCCACACTATCAAAATTGAAATTAATCTAGTTAGGAATTGGGTAATACCAAACATAATTAGCCATATTCATTTTCTATTTGTACTTAAATTGATGTAGCCATATGTGTCAAGAGGCTAGTCATTAGCCCTTTTGACCTAGTTTTCACTTATATACCAATCCTATTCCTTATCTATTTCACCTAGCTCATAAATAAAATTTCCACAAAATCCTAGATTCCTTGTACTAATTTCTCAACCCCTTGAAATGTTCTCTTATTATATTCAATCGATATGTTCCATACAATCAGAGTAGGAACACTATTCCAAATGAATTGGAGGCCTAGAATTTTTGCCTTTGGTGACTAGCGCTCCAAGAGACTGGGGATATTAGGGGGAAAAATACATACTATCCCCCATCTATTGAGGAAAACTAACAATAACTTCTAAGTTAGGTCGCAATGAATGAAAATATGGTCATTATCCTCACCTTTGTCTCTACAAATTACACATAGTGAAGGGCCAATCAATCTATCCTAATTCAAGGCATGAAGTTTCTAGGAAATCCAAAGAAAGGTGTTAGACTTGGGGAGACCTTTTGGGTTCCAGATATTCTTACCAACATTAGAGATGATATCTATATTATAAAATTAGAATTGGAAGGCTAAACTAACATAAAATTTACCATTACCATGACCTTCCCACACCATTAAATGTCTTCATTGTTGGCACTCAAAATTGACTAGTTATCAAGCTTGGCCTATAGGACAACATAAGCTTCATCTAGTTTAACAATAGAGAGATGAGGGATTTCTATCTTTTCTATTGAGGGGTATCTACCATATAGTCTTTAACCAATTGTTCCCTCATAGGGCTCAAAATGGGTAGCAAGATGTTTTAAACTTTGGATGTCTTTTAACACTTAATCTTCAATCTAATAATCATGCCAAAACTAGATCTTATCCCCTTTCCCTGATTTCAACTTGATATATGGATTGATAAGCTTATAATAAGATTAGATAAAATTCCAAATGCTAGAACCCATAGGGAGATTCAAAGAATTCCTCAATAATTTATCCAAATTATTTTGTAGATATTTAGCTTGTAGCACCCTACTCTAGTATCTATTTTTCTTCATAGATTCTATAGGACAATTTAGCACCCAAGACCTTATTCATCTTCTTTTAGATCTTGAAATCAAGACCCCCCTTAGCTTTAGGTTAACAAATATCCTTCAAACTGACTAGATTATATTTGAAGATATTTCTATTACCACACTAAAGAAAGATATTCTAAGACAAATCCAAGATCTCAACCACTTTGTTGGGGATCTAAAAATTGACATAAAAATATAGGTATTGATACCAAGGAGGATTCAATTAGGGAGATCCTTCTCGCCGTTTTAGCCATTTACCCTTCTAGGATGCCAACTTAGCTTGCACCTGGTTAATAAAATTTCTCAATTATTTTTGAGGAGCTTTTATCTAGCAATGACATACCTAGATATTTTTCAGGATTTTTTTTAACCTCATATCCCATAATCCTTTGGATCTCTAGGGTATCTATGAAAAAATATTTAAGAAATAAGATTCTTTATTTTAGCACATTAACTTTTTGTCCAATAGCTTTCTCATAGCGCAAAAAAACTCTCTTAATGTAGCTAGCCTCTCTTGCACCATAGATTTACCAAAAATAATTGTATCATTAATAAAATGCAAGTGTGTAATGTTACTTAACTCACTAGAAACTTGTAGCCCTTTTAGATTGTTGATATTAGCTCCCTTCTTCAATGATCTTCCCAAAACTTCTAAAACAATGAGGAAAAAGGAAGGGGATAGGGGGTCATCCTACCTTAAACCCATTTTTAGCTTTAAATAACACCATCATCAAGTCATTTATTAAAATAGAATAGGAAACAAAAGAAATACAATTGTATATCCAATTACACCAAACTTTGGTGAAATCAAACTTACACATAGATTTGATTCAAAACTCCTAAGAAAATCTATTGTAGTCTTTGTTCATACCCAACTTGATCACTATTCCTTCTTTCTTCCTCATCTTAATGGAGTGGATGGTCTCATGCACTAAAAAATACCATCCAAAATTTTCCTACCCTTGAGAAAACCGCTATGTTATTTAGAAATGATAATTTCTAATCATTTATTTAGCTTGGTTGACATCACATTTGCAATAATCTTATAAATAGTATTACACATAATGATTAGTTTGAACTCATCAAAATATTTTATAGTTTTATTTTTTGGAAGGAGAGTAATGTAGGTGGAGTTTCAAGACTTCATTCCTTCCTATCCCTCAATATATCCTCCCCATCAATGTCCCAAAAAATATGAAAAAATAAACCTGAAAACCATCTAGATCTGGATATTTCCTAGCTCCCAAAGAAAAGGTAACAACTCTTATTTCCTTCATGGAGAAGGGTTATAATAACTCCTCATTTTGAGCATCATTAATGTAGTGTAGAAAAATGTACTCTACATTTTCACACTATGTTTACACCCCCTTAATTAATTAGACTTAATTAAGCTTCTAATTGCCTAAATTATGCTTTCCTAAGCCTTATTATTCCCGTTTCCTGAAAGGGAAACTGACATTAAACAAATGCTAATATTATTTTAAACACCTTGGAGGTTGTGTGTCCTGGATTTAGGTCCTAGGACCCAATTTTTAATGTTTTAAATGGTGGCATTTTAATATTTTAAATTCAAGTTTCAAATGTTGGCTTATGGAATCTATTTTTTAGGAAATCAAATAAACACCTATAAATACATAGTTATTTTATCAATTCAAACTTAAGACACACTATCAAGATTTCACAAGAGAAAATATTATTGTTAGAACATAATGTTAATTAGGGGTCATGCCCTTATAACATTTATATATTGTTCTAATATAAGGTTATAAAACCTTATATATTGTATGCTTATTAAGCATATCCCATTTGAAATAATTATAGTCTAAATAATTAGATTATTGATTATTTATGAATGGGGGTTGTTGAATAGGTGTGACTAACACCCTTTCAAGTATTATGTCACCCTTCCTCCTATATTTAAGGAGGTTCTCTCTCATTTGAGAGATGTGGAATTTGGAGATGGATAGTGAATCCTATCAATATGCACATGAAGTATTATTAGCCATGTGGAAGTATGGATAAGTGTTCCCTAGGTTCGATCTATGTTATAATAGACCATTACATTAATGTAAGTGTTTTAATAAAATGATGCTTCATGGGGTTTTTTTAATCTAAAAGGGTTTTCCCCATGTATATCTTGTGTAATGTGTAAAATATATGTTTGTATTATTATCATTTTATTTATTTTATATCTTGTCTATAATGATTAGTATCCTGAGATCCTAATTTCTAACATGGTATCAGAGCAGGTTAGGCCATACTAATCATTTTTACATTGTTATTTTAGAAGATATGTAGAACTTGATTGGAAACCTCTTTATGCTCAACCAACACATATGCAAGGTTATATCATGGTATAGCTTAAAATACTCATAAATTCAAATTGCCACATTCATGTAAGTATATTTAATGAAGATAGTTTGGAAAGGATGTGTTTATTTCTTCTATTAGTATTTTTTTGGAAGCATGTACAACCATTCACATATTTTTGACATTAGATAAGAACAAATTTGAGATAGATTTTCTTTTGAGAGAAATGACAACTAAAAATGTTCCTCTTAATGACAACACTATGATCAAACAACTCTCTATATTCTATTCTTATTGATAAATAAAAATACTAATCAACAATAATTCAAAATAATGATTTTAAATTTTTCAAATCAAAGAAGTATTAAATGGGTACTTAGCAACTCCCAAGACCTTCCGATAGATTATATTATGAATTATATATGTAATATTCAAATGATAAATATGATATCAACTAATGTAACTTCACTCCCTTTAAAATATCATACAATACATCATCAATGTAAATCAATTACTAACCTATCAAATATTCTTTATAGTGTCCAAAAATTAATGAAATAAGACATTCAGAGTTATACCTTGTTTCTAATATCATAAATAAAATTGTATAAAAGTCTAAATACTCACAAGGAGGTCCTATTTTTTCATTCCCATATTATTTTGATCATTCATATTCCTTATTTAAAAAGGAAAGGCTTCCTTTTACGAAAGGTTAAAGATAATTAAAATGAGTCACGACCCTTCATATATCACACACAGCGTTTAAACATTTAACTACTTACACTTAGCTTTACTTCATTTATTATCCTATAATATCTAAAGGGCCTTTAAAAATTGTGTGTCGCTTCATCTAGTCGATGGGAATTTCTCAATTAGGCATTGTCTAAGTGACTAAATTACAACCACTTATATTGATTGACCATAATTCAAAAATTAAGAAAACAACAACGTTCGAACAAGCTCATTATTTTGTATATTTTATTTCATGATTGAGTTTAATGAAGTTATTTGGTACATCGATAAGCATGACTAGATATAATTCTACCAAATATTTTGCAAGAATATATGAAAAATTTCTTTGTACTTTTTATTTTGATGTATGATTGTATACCCCATTCAAAATCTCCCATTTAGGGAGAGTTGGGGAAGATACTTTGAGGTACTAGTTCATGATCAACCTAACAAACATTTTAGCCTTCCACTTTTGAGGGCAATCAATTCTAATAATATGACACATGGATATGGTCATAAATTTGTTGCATTGGGGAGCTCATGCACTCAAGGAAGGAGATAGTGTCAAGTGAATGACACTTCACTGTATTCTTAAAAATAAAGTCAAAAGACAAATAAATAATAATTGTTGAATTATTGTTAAATAAGTGTAGACTTGATGAAAGAAATTTCTTTTGTTGTGGGCCTTCACTATGAGGTTAGACATCATGGACCTATTGGCAAAACAAGGACACACAACTGAGAGGGGGGTGAATCGGTTGTGACATAAATTTAAACTTTTCTAACTTAACTTAACTTAATCTCAAATCGATGAATAAGCAATTAACCACAAACAATTTAACACATCAAAGAGATAGAGAACACCAAGATTTTTGTGTGGAAACTCTGTTAGGGGAAAAACCATGGTGGATGTTAGTCCACAAGATTATACCCTGTTAAAAGTATAATGAGAAATAAAAAGGAGAATGCACATGCATTCAGGAACACTGCCTGGAGCTCACTGCTCAAATACAAAAGGGGCTCATTGCCCAACAATACAATATAGGATTAAAATCCAAAGGATACAAATTGAGAAAACAACTTCTGCACAAGCCTAATTATAGTTCCAATTAAGCTCATAAAACCTTCTTCACACTTCGCTCAATCTTCTTCACACTCTGCTCTGCAATCAAAATATATTCACACATAGGAGCACACCGAGCACTTTTTCCAGACCCTACACCGATGAAACAATCACTCTTATATATCCGCTACATGAGATTTCATCACAACTTCGTTGGCTAGGAAAATAAAACATATTTTCAATGTCGACCCAAATTTACAAATAAAATTTTAATGTGAATCCACCAAGGTCGGCCACAACATAGTGGAGACCCAAATTAATATCTCCAACACAAAAATACTTTAATTAATTTCACCACAAAGATCCACAACATGCTACCACCAACATGTCGGCCAAGAACATGAAAAACTGAACATGCGCAAGAAAAGATCTTCAACCACGAGCTCTCCGAATAATGTGGATGTACCAAAAAGATAGAGAATGATCTAGAGACATCAGAGAACACCAAGAAACAACAAAGAAGCATCCACAACAACTAAGATTAACAAAATCACACAATATTCATTCAGGAACATTGATAGAGACCACAAAAACACTGTCAAACCACAATACAATAAAAACTTCATGCGGACCTCTGAAACTTCTAGTAGATGATCTAGAGACATTCAACAATAAACCCTTTAATCCACACCAGCTAATCTTCAACACACAGAACAATACACCTTCATGACGTGCACAATTCCACTGGGAACCTAGAATACTTTCTTTTATAATTTTCTCAATATCCTCAACATATACAACCTTTAATACACCAAGTGCTAATAGTGTTGACATCAATGACAACCACATATCAGCAACCATATCCACAACATCCAACAAGACCAACATCTCCGAAATTCTTCTACAAATGAAAGATTGCATTACCCATATTCCTCTCTTATTCACTCAAACAAAGGCATCCCTTTGTGAATTCTTGAGATAAGGAAATCATCTCTTTCTCTCTTCTATTTAGTTCTAGTCATTATCTTCTTCTTTGGTGTTCTTGTTTGCTCAACCTCTACTCTAATATTTATTTTCATTCTTCTTTTCCCTAAACATCTTGGAAATTGCTATAAGATACAATTTCTTTCACAATCTCTTTGAAGTTCATATGTTTATATTGTTCAGGGAATCTAGGATATTTATCGGGTTAATATAGGGAGTACAAAGCTTGAAAAATATGGTAGAATATTTTTGTCAAAACTATCTTGGGACTCATAGTCAAGAAAATTTGAATTTGAAGTCATGAACCTTGATAGACCTGTAAAATCAAGGAAGTCCTATCATAGAACTAGGTATTATAGTATTTAAATTATTCAATTTGAATTTTTGGAGAATTTCAAATTGAGAAAATGTCTTGATCAAGTATCTTCTATAAAGAGCTTCTCCATAATGGGAATAAAATGTATTGAATAAAACTTAATGTGAGTTTCATATATTCTTTTAGGGAAATTTAGCCTCATTTATTTTTTATTCACTAAAATATGCTTTTGTATTTAAAAAATAGGAATTTTTTTTTTAAAATTCTAGTAAATCAAGTAATCATGCCACTAGATATTGCCCTCTTGAATTTGTATGCAAATTCCTTAGTTTATACATTATTTTACATTCTTGTATTGTTGTTGGGTGATCAAAGTACATTAAATATCCATTAGTAATCAAAGAAATGAGGCTAACCATTGGAAGATCAATTCACCAAGGAGATTTCTATAGAGGAGGTCATTATTTGTCTCAAAGCATTCCCATTCTTGTTATATTAAAATGAAAAATCATTCCTTTTTGCTAAGATACAAGGATGACAAGGTGAATCAAAAGGACAAGGATGACTTTTATTTTCTCACTTGAGTGTTACTTAAGCTAACATTTTTTTTTATGAGCTTTAGGTATCGTCTATAGTTATTGGGAGTAAAGCACCCACTTATAATGGGTGGTTATCACCCTAATGCACTGTCTAGGGAGCAAACCTAGAAAGGATAGCTCACCCGTTGCCTAATTTTTTTGAGATAATTACTATATGATTAGTAGGATAACTATTTTTTTTCTTGAAAGAAAAATGAAAAATTATTCATACTTATGTTCATGAAAATATCTTATGATATCCTTGCTAATAATCATTAGAATATTTTTATGCTCATTGACAATCGACAATTGCATATTAAACAACTTTTTTTTTTCTAAATCAAGAATCAAATTTATTTGATTATTCTATTACTGACTATGTTGGTGATTTCATTTATAGGAAATCTACCATATATTATGTATAAAAAAAAAAATGACCATGCAAGTTCTCTTACATGGATGGTGTAATAATTTTTTAGAAAGCTATATTTTATGGTTTCTTAATCAAAATCCAAAATAAAAAAGTAGCTCCTGAAAAATAAGCGTGGCTCTAAAAATTTATAAAAGAGCTTCAAATGGATACTTATAAAAGTACCACCTTACTATATGATAACTAGAGTTATTTTACTCTTACCAAAGAATCTCATTTCCAAAGAGAGAGAAGAAGATTGAAAATCATGGGCACCTTAAGCAAAAATATTCCTTTTTTTTTTTAAATCTCTCCAATTACATTCAAGCAAAAGTATTGCATTATTAAAGTTCTCTCTAGTTTTATTCAAGCGAAAGTATTCCATCATTAAATTTCTCTCTAGTTAAATTCAAGTGAAAGTATTGTATCATTAAAGTTCTCTCTAGTTTTATTCAAGAGAAAGTGTTCCATCATAAAAGTTCTATTCAAGAAAAAGTATTTTATCATGAAAAATTCTCTCCAGTTCTATTCAAGAAAATGAATGCTATGAGAAAGAAGAAAAATATTGAAATATTAGCCATCACTTATAAAAACCTTTGTGCAGTGATTGGCCTTAGGTGATTTCATTGAGAGGGAGTGTGCACAAAACCACCTCATGGATAAATCTTATATGTAAGACCTAATAGGCATAATATAAGACCTATAGGCATTATATGCTCCAAATTCAAATAAAATGCTTGGCCTTAGGTGATGCCATTGAGGGGGAGTGTGTGTGTCAATGCCACTACCTAATGGCTAAATCCTAGATGTATAAGTCCTATGGACATATATTAAAGTTCTTCTCTCTATAAATCTTCCACTTATAAAAGCATTGTATTAAGTCTTACGGGCACTATGTAATGAACCTAGGGTGAGGTGATTTGAGGAGACTCAGGTTCCAATAACAATCTTTATAAGACCTCACATATAGCATATTTTTTAAAACACTAGGATTATAAATTATGACAAGATGATTTTCATGTAGTCTAGAATACATAACTTTCATTTTGGCATACATTTGTGTCCCTATTTATCACTGTTAAAGAAGACCTACGTTACTGGGGTACTTCATTTTTTCTTTTATGGAAATTGACATGTAATTCCCCCTATTAACATTAAGGGGGAGTGTTAGAACATAATGTTATTAGGGGTCATACCCTTATAACATTTATATATTGTTTTAATATAAGGTTATAAAACCTTATATATTATATGCTTATTAAGCATATCCCATTTGAAATACTTATAGTCTAAATAATTAGACTATTGATTATTTATGAATTGGAGTTGTTGAATAGGTGTGACTAATACCCTTTCAAGTATTATGTCACCCTTCCTCCTATATTTAAGGAGGTTCTCTATCACTTGAGAGATGTGAAATTTGGAGATGGATAGTGAATCCTATAAATATGCACATGAGGTATTATTGGCCATGTGTAAATATGGAGAAGTGTTCCCTAGGTTCGGTTTGTGTTATAATAGACCATTACATTGTAAGTGTTCTAATAAAATGATGCTTTAAATGGGGTTTTTTTATTCGAAAGGGTTTTCCCCATGTATATCTTGTGTAATGTGTAAAATCTATGTTTGTAGTATTATCATTTTATTTATTTTATATCTTGTTTATAATGATTAGTATCCTAAGATCCTAATTTCTAACAATTATTGTCAAGAGCGTTGAAGAGTAGATTTATCAAGCATCTACAACAACAATCAAGATTATATCATCATGTCAAGGTTCATGTGTGTTCATGTCATGTTTTGGAGCTAACATTATGATGTAGGTTTCAATCATTCAAGCATCAAATCAAGCAATCATTCAAGCTAATTCAAGCAAGATACAATCCTTAGAGAGATGTGTTGGACTTCAGTCCTCTGAGGGAAACCATTGAGGGTTTGGTGAATTGTGACATAGCCTTTGTTCATTCATCAATCCTTGTCATTATATTTTATCATCAAGGTTTAATTATCAAAATGGGGTTTGACCAAGGCAAACCCATATTCACCAAAAATAAACAATTTTTCCCTCTCTTTTTGTGTGCAAATTTGTAGGTGAAGAATGATTGAAGATTGATCAAAAGTGAAATTTTACAAAGTTGTCATCAAAGTTTTCAAGTCACGAAAACTCATTTATAGAATTTATTTTCGAATTTCTAATAGTGGAATTTGGTGGAATCAAGAGTGCAAATATGGGATCAGAGGACCATGAAATCAAATTTTGGATCCTTGTACAGAGACCCATTCACCCTAGGGAAAATTTGTTCCAACAAGACACTCAAGAACATTTTTTGGTGATAGGTGCATATCGGTTTCCCCTTCTTAGATCTGCAGAAGATTGTAGTTTATGTTTGTGTTATCCTTTATTTTAGCATTTCGAGTTTTACATTGCATAATTAAGTTCATTAGGCATTTAAATATTTTTATCTCCCAAAAGTGTATTTTCAGTCATATTTGTCATTTTTTGTCATAAAGGAAACATTAGATCCCCTAGTAAGGTTGAATCACCTAAAGGTTGAAAGTCAATCCTACCTTTGGGAGATCTTTTTTCCTAATTAAATTAGAAGAAAAATAGGCACAACACCTTCATTCAAGGTTCCACCCCCTCCTTAACCACATAGTTTTCTTTATTTCAATTAATAACACTCAATCCATTTCTTAGCATTGCCTCCCAAGTCTTTTGGTTAATAGGCGGGGAAAATTCAAGAAAATACTTGAAAAATGTAACACCTTATGACTTGATTATTGAACACACCAAAAAAATGACAGGGGGGTGAATCAGTATACTTCAAATTTCAATTTCCCAATTAATGACTACTGAAGATAGTTATATCATTTAAGCATTCAACTACTTGAACAAAAATAGGAAAGAAGATGAGCACACACACAAGAACATAATAGACACCAGATTTGCATAGAAAACCTCACAAGGGAAAGTGAGAAATGCTGCTAGGAGCTACTTTCCTAATCTAGCCTCACAAGTACATAAATAGTTACAACCTTGATTTTGGGCTACAACCCAAGGAAGCAACTACTCCCCAAATTTATTTTAGGGGCTAAAACCCAAGGATGCCACTACTCCCTAATTAAAAGAATGAACGACTGAAATATGGCTAATTTTATGACTTAAACCATTGATAGTCACCAATTTTGCACATTAGGTCTATAACAGATCTTGTCACACTCTAGTCATGCACTTATACATCTTCACACACTTCCATAATCATCTTAACATATTTGATATTCTATATTATATCATTTACATGCTTGTAAAATACAAATCTAGTCAACCATAAATAAGAAATTATGAAACTTATAACATGTCAGCCTACATCTTCATTAGTGATATACAAAAATAATTAAAAATAATTTACATATCTTCTAGATGAGTCAGAATAAATCATACACCATATACAAACGCTTCTTAGACTCTGCTCAATCTTGAAATAATGGCACACATCACCAACATACCCTAGTCAACCTCAACAACAACATAACTTCACAAACTGACTTGAAAAATATGTGCGGTACTAGAAACAAGAAATATCTTCATGTGCTTCAATCCTTAGACACTATGAGACATGTGGAGTGTCCACACAAACCCATACAACTGATCTTCACTATCTTATGCTGGAGCAAGTATAAAAACATATGTTATGTTGAAGAATAGGCATCCAAAACCAACTGTAACACTGTGTCACTTGAGAACTAAACTTAAAGAGCACAAAAACAATTGATTTTTCAATGCAACATGTATTGGACATCACTGAGCATGTCCTCAAAATTTCTTGGCCAAATCTTCACAACCGAAGGAATGTAGAGCATTCCAACAAACCTTCATAACCATTTTGCACTACTAGAGCATAGACTGGAACTCCGTCACTTGTAACTTTCACTACAGAAGGATTAATGACTTGAAACATTGGATATAACACCTTCATATATCTATCAACTTATCTTCAAAATTTCAAGACTAAATCTTGGTTTGTGGAAGGATGTAAACTAGAACACTGTGACACTGCCTTAGAGTATATACTGTGAATAGATCAAGAAAAACTTTTGCAACTTATCATTGAGTGCGGTGCACCAAATTGGAAAGGTACCAATGAAGACCTACTAAAAACACATCAAGACATGTGTACCCACCTCTGCATCATACTTAGACAAAAAACTGATCCATACACTACAATGCTGACTTACACAAACTAAAATCTGCACATTAACTATCTCCAGAGCATATACAATCTTTAGCATACACTTTTGACATCAATGACAACAAATATTATCAAGCTACAACAATCTCCCCCTTTTTGATTGATGGAAAACCAAAATAGATGTGCATAAATAATCCCCCTTAGATTCACATTTCTCTCTCCCCCTTTGACATCAAGGGAAAAAGGGTAACAAAAAAAAAATTGTACAAGAAAAACTTGTAAACCCCCCCTTAATTTATACAACTTTTACTCCCTCTAGAATAAATTTTGGATACTTCATCAACAAAAATATCATTGTATCCAAAAAAAAATCTACGCCACATATACACAACAACAAAAAAGAAAGATATTTTACACCAAAAGATCAAACATAGCTCACTTGGATGGTAGAATGTTATTGTAAATATTCTTGAGATGATCCAAGTTGTTATCCCATTGCATCTTTACAATAATCAAGGTTGAGTGGACATGACATGTTAGCTTCACATATATACCTTATGTATCTTCCAAAGAAGATGGTGCATGGTATTTCTGAACTAAACCATTAGGTGCCATCAAGAGTCCGATGAGTGAAGCCAACCTTAGGCTCACTACTTCTCTCAATTGTTTCACTTGACCTTAAATTGCTCCCTTTGATCTTGCAGTTGTATTTGGGAGTGAAGACTTTCCACTTGTGCCTTGATGGCACCATCATTGTCTTGTACCAAATCATATGTTGCAACCACCTTAGTGATCTACACTTTAATAAAATTAATCTAATCCTTTATGCTCTTTGTTTTTATTGGCCACTTCAGACAAAAAACATGTAAAACTTTCGCTTCCTCCAAGCATTTCTAAATGTCCTTAATACAAGATTGTAAATTGGTCAATGTGTTGTCACATTTCCCAGAGGCATCATTCAATCTATTTTCATTTATCTTCAGTTCCACCCACTTCTCCAGATGAGATGAGTAAGTCCCAAAAGACTCCATTAATTGCTTCATTTTTTGTGTAGGGGGTAATGATGAATCTCTTTTAGCATTCAACAATTTCTCTTCCAACACCTTTATTTCTTCTTCCGCAACTCCTATGCTCTCCACTAGTTGCTATAATAGTCCTTGTCTTGCTGTGGAGTGGAGTACATCACCAAGCTTCAACTTATGTAAGGGAGACATACCAGAAAAAATAACTTGTCCATCAAAAGTAAGAACATGCAACAATTGAGGAGACACCTCTAATTGTATTTGCATTTCCTAAGCCAAGAACTCCTTGATGGAGTCAATCGGAGAGGAATATGTCTTCTTTGACCTTCCTTATTTAGCATCCTTCTCCTTTTCTTTCTCTTTTTCTTTCTCCTTTATATTTTCCTTTCCCATCTCTTTCTCCTTACTAGAGACATCCTGTTCCACTTGCAAACCAGAGACACCTTGTTCTTCTTGCTGACCAGAAACACAATGTTCTTCCTGTTGGTTAGAGATAACTTGCTCATTTGTATCCTCTAGAGGGGGCTCATTAATAGTATTATGCTCTTTTAGAGGCTCTTGTACATTCACTTCAACATAAGTCTTCATTTCTTTAATGATCTTCTTTGTGATTTCTTCTATTTCACTCTAAATCTTCTTTTTAATATCATCATCCATACTCATCAAAAGATCTATTCTTTGCTTAATGTGGATATATTTTGCTTGCTTTCGGACAATCTTTTCCTTTTCTGATTGGGAGATATAGGACCTAACCTTATTTATTTCTTGTTGTCTCAGTTCTTCATCTACCTTGATTGCATTATCTCTTCTATGTCTCAAAGCCTACTACAGGCTTTTCAAAGCTTTGTCAATAATATCACCGAAGAATATATTCTTCTCGAGCATATATTTAATAACAACCTTTTTAATAGTCTTCTTATCTTCTAGAGGAGCATATGGATGGAGCTCCATTTTATATTAAATAAACAAAAGCTAACAATTCCATTCAATATGGCTTCAAAATCAAGAGGGTCATATGACACTGGAGGACTATGATCTATTTTTCCTTCATCTATCTTCTTCCCTTTATTTTTCAATTTAGAGGTATCTTCATCTTCAACCTCTTCCTCCTCTTCAGGTTCTTCCTCATCAATATTCTTCCTCTTTTCCTTTTTCTTAGGCCTAGTATGCACATCTTTTGTGGCTTTCTTCTACGAAGGGGTCTCTAATGTATCTCTTCTCTTTACATCACTAGTTTGTGTAGATTTAGAGGGTTGCAAAGTAGAAGTGGGTCTACTAGACCTTCTAGGCTCTTCACTAGCTTTTGGAGGGGCAGATTTATCTTTAAAACTCTCTGTAGGGGCATCAGATGTAGTCTTTGGAGGAAGAGCCCATTTCTTGTGAATCTCATCCTTGTGTTTTTTAAAATTCTCCTCTGCATTCTTCTTATACAACTTATCCATTATCTCATCATATGTGCTAAATCTCTCAATATTTTTATCTTTTGGATTCTTCAGCAGGATATCCACATATCCTTGTACATATTTAGATGCAATGTCAAAAGGCAATGCATGAATCCATGAGGTTCTGGACTCCACTAATTCCATGTAACAATGATCCTTATCCATCATGAATGTTACTTCTTTCTTATACTTCTAGACCAAATCAGATGGTATCCTCTCTCTACTCTACATCTCTATTCGCAAGTTCTTAAAGAATCCCCAATAGAAAGTATTATATGCTTGCTTATTATTTTGAAAACCTCTCATTTGATTTATGATTTGAGTAGTTACCAAAAAAAACTTATCCCATATCTTACCTTTAAAACTAGGTAATTCATTCAAGAAAAATAAAGTAAGGAAAATGATCAATGATCCAAACTTGAAATTGTATTTGGTTTCCTTTTCCTCTTCAAATTATCTAACAACTGCTCCCTCAACAACTCGTGCATAGGTCAAAATTGGCACCTTCTTTCACCATTTGATAAGTAGTGTGAATTGTAGTGGTGGTGGTAGACCCTTCTTTATTTGTGAAGTAAATCTTATATGCAATTCACATAGAGGCATAATAGACTTCGAGATTATGGACATCTTTTATTGTTAGGGTTCTCTTATCAAATTTTTCTCTAGTGAGCTCCTTAACCCTTTCATTCTTTATAGATTTCAACACCGGGACTGGTCCAAAGGCACAAACATTAGTTACTGGCGTAATTGCTTCTTTTGTAATCATGTAGGTCTTATTTGACAAAATGAATTATTCATGAATGCGACTCAAGATGATTCTTACCCATTCTTTGCACTCATAGAAGTATAGAAAATATTTCTAGATGTATAACCCTTTTGCTGCCACATTTGCATATTTTGGCTTGTATACACCATTTTCATTCAGAAGTTCATGTCAGACCACCTCAAAGGAAGATGTGTGATCAATTTCATTCAGTGGGGCATGGATGTATATTCTTACATCTTCATAGTATGCCACATTCATAGGAACTTTTGACAATGCACCATCTTTGTCAACCTCCATTGCCTTGAATGAGAACTTTTTGTACTTTGGCCTAGTTTTCTCCACAACATCAGTCACCTATGGGGTTGCCATTGATACAACTTTTGAATTTTTCAAACACAGTCACTAGAGTTTCACACAGATAGCTTGAAAATGTTTCTCCCTTCTCTTCTTTTAAACACAAATGCTTTTGATTACAAATGAGATCAAATCATACAAATAACACATAAAAAGCCTTTCATTTGCCCTTTTTTTCCATAAATACATTTGTACTTGTTAGGTAACCCTTCTACCAAAATTCTCTGTGTCATTACAAGGATGCAAAGATGCTCAACACACCTTTGCACATAATTCCTTTGATCTAGAACCTTGATTAGTAGACCTACTCACCAGAGGAATGGATCTAATTAATCTTTCATGCTGAAATATTCAAAATTTTATCCTTTTTAGGGGGCTAAAAGATCTGCAAATGATATCTCCTCTTGAGATAATGTTGTTAGGGTTCAAGTATATTAGAGCAATAAACATTAACAATTATATGCAAAGATTAAATAACCCAAAAATAACAATGAAGAATAACACAAAAGAGATCAACACAAAATTTAACGTGGTTCACCCAATATGGGCTACATCCACATAAATTCAGCTATCCAATGATTTTATTATCCAATGCAAAACATATTACAATTTCATGAACACTATATCACAACATACATCCCAGCCGCTTATAACAAGCCTTTTTGGAACCTTCTAGAATTAGGGTTTTACAAGGTATTTTTTTCATTTGACGTGTTAATGGTAAAACCTTGATGTGTCAACGGGAAAAAAACCTTGACGTGTTAACGATTTTTTTCTTCAGGGTGATGCCCTGAACCTCATTTCTTGTTATGAGTATACAATATTTGCACGATCAGTTGCCACATACCAATAATCTCCCACTTGGAGACTGATCAAGCTCACACCAAATAATCTCCCACTTGGAGACTGACCCTAGATGACATCATTGCACTTACATCTCCCACTAGATTACAGGTCTGGCTAGTTTCTTATGTCCACCATTATCAATTGTGAAGGCCAATGAAAATTGATGAGGAAATCAGATTCTCCCATGTAACTACCTTTGTCAACATATTTGCGAGATTCTCACTTTTGTGAATTTTCTCCAGCTTCAATTGTCCATCCTCCAAAAATGATGGGATGAATTGGTATCTGAGTTGTACGTGCTAAGTTTTTGAATGCATAGTTGAGTTCTTAGCAAGATGAATGGAACTCTAGATATCAGTGTAAAAAGGGCTATCCTATTGTTGTTGTTCCAATTCCTCTAGAAAATGTTGTAACCAAATCATCTCCTTGCTAGCTTTTGTAGCAACAACATACTCAACTTCAGTGGTTGAAAGTGCAAAAACCTTTTGTAGCCTTGAAATCCAATTGACTGCAGTACCTCCTACAGTAAAAACATACCTCAGGCAGTACTCCTCCTACTATCAATATCTCCCTCTAGATTAGAGTCAACATATCCTTCAAGCATAATTTGTTCCTCCAAAACATAGTTTCTTTGAAGTAGTACCTCTCAAATATCAGAGAACCCATTTTACCGCATTCCAATGTTTCATTCTCGAATTGCTCATATACCTGCTCACAACTCCCACTGCATGTGCAATATATGGCCTTTTACATACTATTGCATACATAAAGCTACCAACTATTGATGCATATGGTATCTAAGACATTTTGTCTTCGTCGTCTTGTGTCTTTGGACACATCTCCTTAGTCAACTTAAAATGACTAGGGAAAGGTGTACTAACTGCTTTTACATTCTGCATGTTAAACCTTTTCAACGCCTTCTTTACATACTCACTTTGAGACAATTTTTTTTTGTTTGACCTGTCCTGTGTGATCCTCATACCAAGGATTTATTTTGCTGCACCCAAATCCTTCATAGCAAATGAATTTGCTAATTTCTGCTTAAGTTCATTAATATGCTACATGTTAGACCTGACAACAAGCATGTCATCAACATAAAGCAAGAGGATAATATAGCTGCCATTACCCAATTTCTTAAAACAAACACAATAATCAGAATGACATCTTTTGTCACCTTGTTCAGCCATAAAACTATCAAATTTCAAATACCATTGTCGAGGTGCTTGCTTCAGGCCATACAAACTCTTCTAAGTTAACCTGCACACAAATTCCTCCTTACCCTTGACCTCATATCCCTGTGGTTGCTGCATGTATATTTCCTCTTCCAAATCCCCATGGAGAAATGTTGTTTTCACATCTAGCTTTTCAAGATGCAAGTCTTCCATAGCCACAAGGCTTAGAATAGTTCTAATAGAAGTCATCTTTACAAATGGAGAAAATATTTCATCAAAATATCTACCTTTTTTCTGTGCAAAACCTTTTACCACGAGTGTGGCCTTATATCTTTTCTTGCCTCCATCTTCTTCCTTCAACTTGTAAACCCATTTATTTTTCAATGCTCTTTTACCTGCATGCAATTGGACTAAGTCTCAAGTTTGATTCTACAACAAGGAATCCATTTCCTCTTTCATGCATAACTCCTACTACTTTTGGATATCTACCTACATTGCTTCTTCATAACCTTGAATAGGTTCACCAGAGTCAATTAATAATATAGAATATAACGATGGAGAAAATATTTCTAGAAGTCTAGTTATCCTTGTAGAATGTCTAACACTTGCAAGAGTCTGTGGGATAACTTGTTATTGCTGAGTATTAGGTACCACTTGCATTTTATTTTCTGGAATCTCATCCAACACCACATATTACTTTTTGGCCTATTGAAGCTTCTTTTCCTATAGTTGATCCTTATACATAACCTTCTCATTGGATATAACATCTCTACTCCTAATGATTTTATGATTTTCATAATCCCATAATCGATAACCAAATTCATCTACTCCATATCCAATGAAGGTACATTTTTTAGACTTAGCCTCAAGCTTGGTTTTATTTTCAATATCAACATGGACAAAAGCTTCACAAGCAAAGGTTTTCAGAAATGAATAGTTTACCTTTTTACCCATCCATGCCTCCTCTGTAATGCCGCCATTCCAAGGATTTGAAGGTCCCCTATTTATTAAATAAATAGTAGTATGTACATCTTCCCAAAACTATAAGGGTAGTCCAACATGCAATCTCATGCTCCTTGCATGCTCCATAATGGTCCTATTCATCCTCTCAGACACACCATTTTCTTGTGGGGTTCCAGGAACCGTTTTCTACTTATAGATTCCATTGTATGAACAATAATTTTCAAATTCTTTGCTGCAATACTCGCCTCCATTATCAAATTTGAGACACTTCAACTTTTTTCCTGTCTCATTCTCAACCAAAGCTTTCCACTTTTTAAAAGTTTCAAATACTTTTGATTTTTTTTTTAGGAATTACACCCATGTTTTCCTAGTTGCATCATCAATAAAAGTAACATAATAGCAAGAGCCACCAAGAGAATATACCTCAGTTGGTCCCCATACATCTGAATGCACAAGCTCTAATTTCTCACTCTTCTTCTCTTTCCCAACTTTGAGAAATAGGACTCTTTTCTGTTATCCATAAACACAATTTTCACATAACTCCAAGTCAATCTGCTTCAGACCTAGTAGCAACTTTCTGGAGTGAAGGATCTTCATCCCTTTCTCACTCATGTGCCCAAGTCTATGATGCCACAATTTCCTTTTTTGTCCCTATAGCAAGTGCTATAACTGTCTAAGTCGCAACTATTTTTGTAGCAGCTAAGGTAGAATAAGTATTATCAGTACAAAAATACAATGTGCCTACCTTTTCACCTTTAGCTACTACTAATGCACCTTTAGTGACCTTCTAGACTTTGTCTGAAAAGGTAACTATGCAACCTTCACTACCTAGTTGTCTTGTAGAAATTAAATTCCTTCTCAAATTTGGAACATGCCTTACCTCCTTTAGGAACCATTCATTTCCATTCTGCAACTTGATTTTTATCTTTCCTTTTCTAACAATCTGAAAGGGTTCATCATCACCCAAATATACCTGTCCAAAATCACCTTGAACATAAATTACAAAATATTTCCTATGGGGTGTGGCATGAAATGAAGCCCCTGAATCTATTACCTAGGAATCATTAGCATTATCTAAACACAAAATTAAAGCATCCTGTAATTTATCACTTGCAACATTAGCTACCTTACTGTCATCATGTTGTCCAACTCCTTGTTTTCCCTTTCGAGATGAACAATCCTTCTTCATGCCTCCTAGCTTTCCACAATGCCAACAATCCATTCTTCCTCTGGATTTAGATATGCCTTTCTTCAACTTCCCTTGTGACTTCCCATGATTTGTTAGGATTTTTCCTCTCTCCTTTGTTCTTCCCCTGTTCTCTATAGTCAAAGCATTACCCAATATTGAACTCTCACCTATGCTTTTCTGTCACATTTCCTCGCTAAGGATAACACTAACAACATCATCAAATTTCAATGTATTTGAACTAGAGACAGAGTTACAACCATTACCAAGCTATTCCATCTTTTTGGAAAAGAACATAAAACAAAGAGAGCCCTATATTATGTGGTCAAATTTTGGTCAAATAAGGGACATTAGATTCAATTATAACTCATGATTTTATTTTTTTATAGTTATAACTCATAGTAGGTACTTCCCTCCCCTACCTAATAAAAAAGAAAGTTTTGAAACAAACACATTACAAGCCATGTAATTTTTTGGATTAGAGTTCACATTTATATAGATTTTGATTTTAGTGACTCTCTTTACTCTTCTCCGCCTAAAGTCAAGGGAATTTTCACTAGGATGTTCAAAATAGTAGTAAGTATTATGAAGAATAATTTATTTGACCCATTTGTAGCATATTTCAATGAGGGTTTGGATATGTTTAATTAATAAATATTATTAGAAATGAAACCCCAACCAAACTACCTCGACATGAACAACCCTAATAGAAAAAAATAAGGAGTAGGGCATCTTTTCTAAGGTACACAATTGAACCTACCCAAAATAGACATTTGTAAGTTTGGTGATATGGATTTATTTTCACATGGATAAGTCTCATGGAACAATATTTTAAGATTCATATATATCAAAGAATGCAATGGTAGTCATAGCCTCAATGCATTTATAATTTGAACCTTAGCAGTGGTACAAGTGGATGGTGAGGGACAAGCAAGTACAAGTATTCATTTGGAAATAATTTAGAAAACAAATTATAAAATCACTATGAGAAAATATGGAAGGGATTATATTTCACCCAGTTGAAAAATATAAAACAAATAAGGTATATAGCTAAATATATAGTTGAGTATATAAGGTTAGCAATATGAATATACAAGATGTGACACCTTTTTTGTGGCTAAAATTATACACCAACAAACTTAATTATTTAATCAAGCATGATTTTTATTTGTTGGAACCTTGCACAATTAGGAAAGCTATGCAACAAGAACTTCATATTGAGAAATAAAACTTTACCACTAGAAGATCCATGCAAGGTCAAACCATAGGATGGATCTAGATATAAATATAATTAATCTTATTGATGAAAATGAAAATAAATATAATTAATCCCATTAATGGAAATGCAACATACTTACTTAACCTAAGAAAAATTACTAAGGTATATCCTAAAAAAATAAAGATAAGACAAAAGGTCCATGTTGCATTACAATAACTAATGGCCTAGACGTTATAATGAGGTTGAAGAAGAGGGAGAAGTATTTACAAAAGAATCAAATGCGAAACTTGAGCATGAAATTTTTGAGGAAGGAGAAAAAAATTCTCTCTCTACATGCATTGAAGGGGATAAACACACCACAAATACTTAAAGTTGCTTGTTACATAAAAATTAAAAAGGTTACAATGTTTTTTTCTAGAGGTGGTACACAAAACTTCATTACTTGAAGAATGGATAATAAACTCAATTGTTTTGAGTATTCAATCTCCAATTTTAGGTCATGATAGTTGATGGGAAAAAATACCTTGTGGTGGTAGATGATATCATATAAAATATCACTGGGATATTATCAACTAGATTCATAAATTTTTGCAATCCCAATTGAGGGAGTAGATCTAGTTTGGGTGTGCAATGGTTTAAAAAGTTGGGAACAACATCCTTCAATTTTTAAGATCTATTTAGGATTTTAATTAAAAATGGATAAAAGTATAAAATTTTAGGAATGCAATAATCACCAAGCTAAATTATCAACTCTCATGGTATGTAGAAATCACTTAAGAAAGGATCTTATGGATTATTGACACATACAATTTTTAAAAGCACGAGATGTGAAAAATAAAGATCCTCTAGAGCTTCAAGAGATCATTCAACATAATCAAAATATTCTTCAAAAACCTCAGGATCTACCTCTAGAAGTAAAATCCTATTATGATACCATTAATTTTGTGAGAAATAAAATCTAGCCTAAAATATGAAGAATACATTAAACCATAACACCTTTGATAGGGAAAAAGAGTTGTACACATAACGAAGAATAAGAAAATATCTTTCTCCTCCCAAGCTCCTTGATATTTAAATATGATCAAGACAAGAGATATATATTATGTAGATATAGGTTGCTCAAGTATGATATTCCTTAATTTAGTAGCATGTACTTGGTTTTATACTTATGGACAATATGATTTGGATAGGGATTTTTATGTATTTTCATCCATGGGCATGGATGGTTTGGATTTGATCATGAGATGGATGGTTAGGATGAATTTTCTTGTGAGAAAAGATGAGAGGGATTCAAGTGGATTGATAGGATTAGATAAAGTTGATGAAGGGTCGAGATATTCTTAATTTGTATGGGAAAGGTAGATGCAAGCATGTGGATGCTTGAGGATAATATGAGTGGACGGGGAAGATCAAATCATTGGTTTAATGGTTGAGATCAACTTGTATTGTATGGAGGAATTGGATTCACACATGTGTGGGTGCTTACAATGATGGAAAGTGGAAGAGAGAGTCTGATTTATGATGGATGATCAACATTTTCTTAAATTTGAATGAATATTTATGTGATTTTGCTTGTTGCTATGTGGTATTTCTTCTTCTATTTATCTTTGTCATTCTATGAAAATTATTTTAGATTTATCATTCTTTTCTTTGAAATAACATCATCTTTTTGTGTCTCTAAAGTCATATCTAATCATATATGCTTCTTAGAGATCCTTCAAATTCCCCTTAAATTCTAGACCTTAAAATTAATTGCATACTCTTTATTTATGTAATTATTTTAAGGGGAGGTGTATTTTAACTTTCATATGTGCATCCACACACATGCACACACATTTTAAACATGATCCTTAGAGAATTCGTAGCTCATGGTCCCAAGTATAGATATTTTCTTGGATTTACCACTTCCCTTAGGATTTATCAACAACAATACATGTGTAATGACGAAAAAATGGTATGCCTTTTCCTTGCTTAATTTGGGAATAATTAATGATGAATTGGACTTGGTATCGCCTTGATCTAGTGTTGTGATGAGTTTTACACATCCACATTAGGTTTTGGGCCCTTCTAAGCTAAATTAACTTAACTCTACCTTAATTTCATGTTGGAAAGTGTATTTATTTACACCTTCACATTAAATTTAGGAGGCATGTAAACTAAATGGACCTAATCTAGTGTTGTAATGTGTTGTACACATTCACATGGGATTTTGGGCCTTTCTAAGCTAAAAAGACCCAATTTTGTCTTAATTTAGTGTTGTAAAGTGTATTTATTTACACTTTCACATTAGATTTTGGACCCTCTTGCATTTATGACCTTAATATCATCATTAATAGGCCCCTATGACCCCATATTGTGCATCCCAAGGCACATTTCAATCAAAAACCTAACAAGATCAACATATAAACTTAATTTCTCCACTCCTTGACACTTTAGCTGGCAAAATAGCCCCTGTGGGACCCATTTGCCACTTTGGGTGAATGAGTCCCATTTGATCTATTTTCAAGGTTTGAGTGGGAAAAATTGGGTTTTAAGTTCAAATTTCTTCTATGTTAGCCTTGGGGATCTAATAAATGATCATTTGAGTGCATTGCCTATATAAGAAAGCTTTCAAATCATTATTTCATAAGGTCTACATGTTATCAAGTCAAGCACTCAAGAGTTAAGCATTCCAAGACTTCACAAGATCATTTAGAGAGCACTCAAGATCATTTGTAAGGCATTCAAGGGAAAAATTCTTCATCAATTGTTGCAAAAATTCAAGATCCATCATCATTTCAAGCATATTAAGCATCAAGCATATTATTGAGCTAGAGTTGGGATCTAGCATTGAAGATCCAAGATCAAGCATTGTTCTACTCCTATTGTCAAGATCAAGATCTACATCCTTCATGGCCATTTCATGTTGAGTTATAGATTTAGAAGACATCATTCAAGGTATTATTTTCCATGATTCATGTTCTTTGTTTCATGTTTCATGCCTTCATTTCATTGTCTCATCGTTTGGTTTAATTACCTACAACTTGGGTTTGACCAAGGCAAACCCCTATTCCCTAACAATCAACACTTTCTCTCTCTCTCTCTCTCTCTCTTTGTGTGATTGCGGATCTAGGTGCTTTGAAGACTTGATGATCATTGAAGATTAGGTTACAAGATTGTTGGAGTTCTCTCCCCATTTACAAGGTCATAATATTCATTAAAAGGTCATCTATAGCCTCAAAATCAGAGTTTTGGATCTAGAAACCCAGAGGGGAAGATTGAGAAGATTGAGAAGATTGAGAGGTGTAGATCTCAGAAATTTGAAGTTCCAAAAAATCCAAAATGGACTCATTTGCCACAAGTGGTGAATGAGTCCCATTGTAGGTGTTTTTCAGAGATTTTTGCAGATTCAGATACCCTTTTTCCCGAAACATGTGACTGTGTAAAAATCTAAAACTGGGATTGATTCACCCAGAATGGTGAATGAGTCCTATTAGGCAAAAAATTCAAGATTTCTAGAATTTCCAATATTCATTCAAGTCTCTACAAGTTTCCAGGTGCACAAATTCTATTTTGCAACTTTCTATTTTGTTTTACACACATTTCTGGGTCATTTTGTAGGTCATTACATCAAACTAGGGTTTAGTGTTGCATCTTACTGTGTGCAATATTTTTCTCCTAGTTTAAGATGCAAAATGAGAATGAATACAAGCAAAGGAACACAACACCTCAAGATTGGCCTAGTTGAACTTGAACAAAATGAAATATAAAAATAGTATGTTACCTTACCCAAGTTGATCAAATGGTTGGCCTTGTTGATTCAATTGATTGTGTGCTCCTTCAAATGACAAATAGAATGAAAGTGGATGCAAAACGATGTGCACAAGATGAGGAATGAAATGGTGCAAATGGGTATGTGAGTAGATGCACAATATAGATGCAAAATGAGCTCAAATGTTGCAACAATGGAGTATGGTTGAGAATGGTTGAAGGCTTGATTTCTTGATGGCTTGAATGTTGAATGTTGAGTGATGAAAATGAGGTCAAAATACTCTAATTTTAGGGGAAAGACCTCTAAGGAATGGAGGGCTAGGATTTAGCCGCCATGGACAAGATGAAGGGCTAGGGTGAGTTGAGGACTCACAAGCCCTCACATCTTACCAAGTGTTAATGAGGTGTAAAGGGGGAAGGTGATGTGGAGGTACTTTAGAGTACCTTGGGATTGGGACAAGATCTCCTCATAAAGGAGGTCCTTGTCCCCATGTGGGAGATGTGACACATGTGGAATTAAAAATTCCTCAAATATCCTCATGGGGAAGAGGAGAGGAATTTAAAATTCCTATAATGCATGGGAATAATAAATGTGAATTTTTAATTCACATGGGGGAATGGGCTGCCTTGTCTAAATGGATAAAGCATTAATGATAGTTGACTTGGGGGTATGTCATAAATGGCATAATGATTAGGTTGACCTGATCATGCAATTAAGGTTGTGCAAACAAGTGATTAGGAAGGCTAATGAAGGGTTAAGAGAAAGTTGCAAATTATGGAGGATGTGACATTAATCATGATTAAAGGTGTGCACATCCTAATCAAGGATTAATTAAATTGATCCAGATTAAAGGGAGATTATGGAGGATGGGACAAGGAGAGAGAAAAAGATGAATTTAAAAAATAATTTAAATTCAAAAGGCCAAATGACTATATTAAATAAGCTAAAAAAAATATTTAATTTAGAGAAGAAAGGGACAAAAGGAAAAGTATTTAATTATTAAATTAAATACCTTAGGAACCTTAGGAAAATAAAAATATTAATTAAATAAATCATTTAATTAATGCCGAAGGGGGATGCAGAATAGACGAATAAAGGGGGTGAATTTGACCATACGGGAGTGGTAAAATTCAGATGTCTACATTTTTCCCCTCTTCAAAATACTATTAGAATAACAGTCTTTCGAAGAAAAATAAAATGCAGGCGACGAGCGATAGAGGAAATAACTAGAAAGATGATGCCCTAGCGTGGGAAAAGCTGCATAAGTTGTCCGAATGGTGGAAAATGGATAAAGATGCCCCAGTCTTGCAAGGGAGTGGACATGATAGAGGAAAATGATAGGGTATGCCCCCTTGAGAGGGCAGATGGGGAAGAAAAAGAGGCCCAGGGTGACTTCTCAATATGAGAAAATAGAGGGTACCACGTGGTAGAGCTCGAAAAACCATGAAGAATGTCTTTTGAATGGAGGAAAATAGACACATGGTGTGCAAATGGTGGCCCATGGAAGAAAGAGGATTAATTAATTAAAATGTGGTTTAAATAATGGGTAAAAATACCCAAAACTTAAAAAGGTTAAAAAGAGAGGGAAAAGGTTATATATAGTAATTTTAGAAATTACTATTCATCATTTGCACACCTGGTAGTTGAGTGAGAGAGAGAAGAGGAAGAAGGTGATGAGGATAGCTAACATGGTAGGCAAGGATGAGGGGTTCGTAGATGATGATATCATCCACCGAGGCGAGGAGGTGCTCCTATTCTACCACGAGTGCACGGTACCCTTTCAGGTTAGCTCCAAAAGCCTTCTTTGTGATAATTTTTAGTGAGCTTTGTGATTTTTTATGCATTTGAAAATGTGGGTTTTGGGGTTTGGGTAGATTAGAAAAATAGGTAGTTGGCGGAATGCAATTTTTCCCAATTATTGAGGCAAAATTGCCCGTGTAGGGTGGTGGCCAAGGGGAGGTGAATTCACCCATGTAAGGGGAAAATTCACCCAAAGAGAAGGTGAAAGCCCACATAAGGGTGAGGTTGATGTGAAGAGGGGTGGATTCGCCCATGAATTGGGTGAATCCGCCCGAAGAAAGCAAACATGGGTTAAGGAACAGGTGAAGTTGCTCGTAAGACGGGAAAAGTCGCCCATCGCGGGAGACGACGGGCGAAGTTGCCTGTAATACAGGTGAACTTACCCGTCCGGGCGACGATGGGTGAAGTTGCTCATAATACAGGCGAAGTCACTCGTAATAGGGGCAAAGTCGCTCGTCCAGGCGATGATGGGTGAAGTCGCCCATAAAACGGGAAAACTCGCCCATTCGGGCGACGATGGGCGAAAGAAAAGGATACGGGCGAATTCACCTGGGAGTTGGGTGAATTCACCCAATAGGTGAAAGGTTAGGAGAAAGGGCGAGTTCACCTAGGAGGCAAGAAAATTCGCTCATCAAGCGCAAAGGCTGGAAAAACAAGCGAATTCACCCAGGAGATGGGAAAATTCGCCTGAAAAGGCAAGGCAGAGGGATTCAGGGGGAATTTGCCTGAGAATCGAGTGGATTTTCCCAATAAAGACAAACATGGGATGAAGAGGCGAATTCCCCTGGGGATTGGGTGAATTCACCTAAAAGGGGCAATGAAAAGGCATAATTTTAACAAGAAAAACCTGAGGCAGGGAAGAAACAGGGGTAAAAAGAGAATGAAAGTGATGAGATTTGGAGGAAAGTGACTGACATGTTGCCTGGTGTGAATACAAAGCTTCGATACATTGCAGACACGAGAGAGGTGTTCAATGATCTTGGAGGCGACGATCAAGAGGATGGATGCGTAGGACCATGTAGCCTTAGCACGCGCAGGACTGTTACACATGCTGGGCTACCCTACTGTTAGAGCACATTGAACGCTATTGACAACACTGATAGAGCGGTGGAGTTTGGAGACATCTACCTTCCATCTCCTGACAAGGGAGATGATAGTTATGTTGGAGGATGTATGGAGGATATTACGGCTTCTGATTGCAAGGAAATTGGTGAGTTGGATAAGGAGTGAGGGGAGAGATAGAGACATGAGCTTACGGGCCATCTTCGGATGAGTGGAGCTACCTATCCAGGGGGAAGAGCTAGACTTGGATGGATGTTTAGGATTGGGAGTGCCAGCGCTGCCACTATACCTTTGCAGGTTGATCAGTGGTATTCTGATGCCAGATAGGAGTGGGAGATTTTGTAGCCTCAAGGTTATTGAGGTTTTTAGACATATCATGGAGAGGAAGGTGGGGGAGTTCGCATGGGGTAAATGCATACTAGCACAGTTGTACATGGACATGCATGTGGTATGCTATCGACGAGCACTCAGTTTGACACATGTGATGCTACTATAGGTTTGGGCCTGGGAGCACATCAGCGTGGCCAGACCAGGGGTTTTGATAGCAGGTACATAGGATGACTCACTACCAGTGGCATACTGGTATGGGACTGAGTACGGCTAGTGGTTTCATTACTAGGATGTCAGTGACCTGGAGGCATGGAGGAAGAGACTAGATGACTTAAAGGAGGACAAGATAGTATGGAGACCATACATGGAGCGATGGTTCTTGGGTTGGAGGATAGACGAGAGGAGACACAAAGGGGACTTCTTTATAGTATCCTACTTGGTCGGGAGGGATCCACATATTGTGGAGCTTCACAAGGTGTATAGAGTGCTGAGACAGTTTAGGGTACAGTGGGATATCCCTCCGAGGCCACAAAGATTCAGGAGGATCACCCGAGAGTGATTTTGGGGTGATCGAATCATGGTAGAGTTCAGTAGCCAACTGTGAGAGGATCTACAACAAGAACCCTATCCAAGCAGGGGAGGAGAGGCAGATGCAGGGATGATAGTGAGATACTCCACGTGGTGGGAACGTCACCGACCACCATGGATTATGACGGTGCACCCGATCCTAAAGGGACTAGGCTATGGTTCAGAGGATGAGAGGAGGTTGGGAGGATAGAGGAGAGGTGGAGATCGAGAGGCTGAGGTAGAGGAGGAGAGGGATGATCGATAAAGGAGAGGACATGGGGAGGGGATGGAGGTAGATGCCCCAAAGGTACATCGACTGGCCATAGTACCATATGTACTGCTACCACCAAAGGATCCAACTGTACTATTGACAAGGGGATCTAGTGAGGTTGCAGATCACAGAGCAGAGACTTAGGGAGTCAGAGGCAGATAGAGAGAGACTATAGGCCAAGGTGGACAGGGTGCAGACAAAGGGAGAGAGGGATTACAAGACCTTGGCATATGACTAGACTACAAGTAGAGGGACAAAGGCACTATGGGGAGTTAGCAGACTAGGTATCCATACATTACATGATGCCAAGAGGGAGAGGGAGGACTTGGTGAGACAACTAGCAGAGCTGCGATGGGAGATGATTGATATGAGGAGGGAGCAAGATGAGCTCCAAGATAGGGCAGAGGTGGTAGAGTAGACAACCAAGGACACGGGGTTAGTGCTAGAGAGTGCGGAGAAAATGACGACACAGATGTAGATGTTGTAGGGCAAGAGGGATGCAACAGAGGAACAGGTACATGCTCTATAGGATGAGAGGGATACGATAGCAGAGTAGATACAAAAATTACAGGGAGAGAGGGATGCAACAAAGGCATAGGTACAGACTCTGCAAGGTGAAAGAGATATAGTGGTAGATCGGATGACATAGATGTAGGTGCAAATTGACCAATTGATGTTGGCATAGGATGCTTAGGAGTAGGAGAGGAGAAAATTGACTGGGTCATAGGATAGGTATAGGATGGAGTAGGACGTGATCAAGATACAGGTGCTGGAGAGGGATGACTACATGAGGGAGTCAAACTATTACATGGGGGCCTATTTCAGCGAGGTTCCAAATGCTTCTTGACGTGTACCAACCTATGTCAGAGCGGTGTTGCTGATGCCAACACCATCACAGTCACTAGGGACACATACACGGGGATATAACAACTATCGAGAGACACCCCCACGTAGAGGGCCAGTGCCGGATTCACTGTAGAGGTCAGATGAGGGCGACTTAGGGTAGAGAGGACAGAGGACAGAGGGCAAGATACAAATTTTTAATAGGTACAGGGTGGATGTGCAATACAGAGGGACATAGATCACATGTGATTTAGAGCCTTGTACTTGTATTTTATTCGATGATTATTGATATAGATGATGGACATGTATTTTGATGATATGATGGACTTTATTATGGATCATGTGATGGACATTATATTTTGATATTTATATGATATGTGATAGCTCTTATTGATACTATGTTTTGCTCATGTTATGGATGATTTATTTATGCACATGTGTATGTATGTGATTTTATTATGGATGATTATGGTGATGATGTGATATATGCATATGTTTATGATGATTTATATTTATGCTTATGTTAATGTCGTGGATGAGATATATGATGCCTAACACTTGTAATGTAGGATGTGATGAATGATTTATGATACTATATGCTATGGGTATGAGCCTAACTATTTGTGATGTAGGATGTGATGAATGATTTATGATACTATATGCTATGGGTATGAGCCTAACTATTTGTGATGTAGGTGGTGATATATGCAATGTATTAATGGGATGGATTAATATGAAAATGTTAATGAAATGAATTGATAATGAAATGAACCTAAGATTCTTAGAATAATCAATTAAGATTAATCTAAACAATTTAAAATGAATATGATATGACAATGCACATGGGATGAAATGCAATGCAATGAACCTACCATACTAGATGGGATGAATGTAACCTACATGGATGATGAGATGCAATTAAATTCCTTACAAACATTAATAGCTAAATGAAATGAACATGGGCATGAGTGTAAATAAGGGCTTGCATAATGATGGAAGTTGATGGTAGGTCAACTTTACTTGCATATCATACTTGATTTAGCTTATTGGCAAGTACTTTCCCTGTAATCATTATAAAATTAAGGGAGGATGGGTGTGAAACTACACTTTTCAAGAACCATAGGTATCCTGAGAAGAAAAGGAGATGGAAGATGAATGTTTGCACAACCAAAATCACAGGTCATAGGTTAGGGATAGGATGGATGAAGGACAAATACAATGCAATGGAATGGAAAATGAAATGAAATCCTAATGCTATTTGCCATTTTCGGAGCACTAATTTTTACTATAGCATAAGACACGACATGCCAAGGTATGAGGAACTAAGGAAAATTAGTGTCTAATGCATGAAACAAACACAATAGACAAGAAGGCTATCCCAACACCCCAAAGTCGTGATGACTTTGGTCGGGCCAGGAATTGGGATAACCACAAGCACAACGAATGCCCCAACATAACACAAGACCATAGGGATCTTGGTGGGTACTACGCGGGACAACCAAGCAGACAACAACAAACAAAAAAGATCAAGATATGCCCCTATATTTACCAGTCAAAACACACCATAATATGATGGATCATGGTGGCCTTGATAAGGTATGATAGGGAGCTCAAATGATAAACAAAATGCCAAAAGCATCAAGAGAAAGAAATCAATTTCAAATGTCCTTTGCCACATGATCAAAAGATGGATGAGATTGATGTGGTCTGTGTTAGAAACCAAGATCAGACATGCAAACCAAAAAATCCTTCCACATAAGAGAAAAATAGAAAAAGTAAAGCTTTGCAAAAAGACTGCAAAATAATATTATTCAAGAATTCATAATTACATGAGATGATTTGCTTTATAAAAGCAAGTATGCATAACCCTAATCTTATCTTGAGCAACAAGATAGCTAAGTAAAGTTATTACCTAGGAATTAAGGATATTACCTAAGTAAAGTTATGCAAGTGTAATTAAATATTAATTACACTAACACCCCCCATAAGTGCAACTTAGGGAGACTAAAAAAGCATGCACCTAAAACTAAGATGAATGCAAGAAAACATGAATGGGTCCTGACAACAAGGCCTGATCAGGTACCCACGTACAAATGCAATAATGAGGTAGAGAAGGAAAACCCAGTGGGACAAAACCCCCCATACAATGAGATGATTGCTGCAAAGAAGCATTGGAAGAACACTATGGAGTAACATTGGAACCACAATCTGAAAAGTAAGGAAAGATACTTCTGTCTACAAGAAACCAAAGTGAAATCATAATAATGCGACAGCAGACTCGATGCCACAGAACACTGGAAAACTCACAAACTGGAACAACTCTAGAATCTGTGAAGCAACAGTAGATGAAATGATGACAAAATCTGAAAACCATGTATCTCGATGCCAATGCCAAACTAAGACTAAAAATATTCCATTGGAAAAAGTACCATAAAGACTCTGGAACATTAACCATAAAAACATGGCCCTCAAATTGAGATGGATCGAATGCAGATCATTAACCATAGGCTCTCAATCTAAAGTGTGAATTGATGTGAATCTGATATGTGTCAAGCTAAGAAAAGATGTGGCCAAAAGAAACTAAGAAACTAGATATAACCCATGCGAGTTTTCATCAAAACAAGATGGAGATCAAAGTGCATGCACACTCTAATCAGATTATTATGTAGGAAACCCCCCTGATGGAACTTTATCTCAGTTCATTTATTACAATAACCAAACAATTGTAAAAGGAGAGAATGATAAAAATGCATAAAATAAAAATAAAAATAGACCTCATATCTGTGTAGAGGACTAAACCATCTTTCCAATGCCGCAAGAATGGTGAAAAAAGGATCACCAAGTCAAAAGATACGCCCTTCGAAGTAAAAAAACTTCATTTGAGTTCAAGGACCTGCAAAATAAATCTGGAG
Organism: Sequoia sempervirens; assembly: GCA_007258455.2. Taxonomy (NCBI): domain Eukaryota; kingdom Viridiplantae; phylum Streptophyta; class Pinopsida; order Cupressales; family Cupressaceae; genus Sequoia; species Sequoia sempervirens. Next base: position 212,204,412 of record VDFB02086081.1, on the reverse strand, counting down.
AAAAATAAAAAGAATCTACCTTCACCACTAGATCAACGTCAGAATCAGCTTTCCAATGGTATCTTGTTTGCGAAAAATGAACATTGTATTCAAAAAATACACCTGATTTAGTGAAAGTTGCTCCAAAAGGCCCAATAAGGCCATAGGGCCCCTAGGGGCTAAAAAAATTTGGCTCCCTGGTCCTATGCATGACTAGGGGCTGGTATCGGGGCTAGGGTGGAACCCCTGGTCCTCCATAGGACTGGCGGACTGCAGAAGGGGTCGGGGGCTAGGCGCATAGCGCCCGGTCCCCCATAGGACCGGTGGCAGGTGCAAATTGGCCCGCAAGGGCTGAACGATGTTGATGTTGGTGGCGTCGCAGGTCCTCCGGTCCTACTCGGCTGAGTGGCGGTGACACATTTCATTTTGAATTGGAGGCACAGTTTTTTGCATAAAAAAAAATATTTTTTTACTTTTTTTTGCCTCAAATTGCGTGCTAGGGAGGCCCCCCCCAGGCAATTTTTTTTTGCCTTCCAGACCAACTTCACCAAAATTGACGAAACAAAAGGAGATCTTAGGGTTTTTGGCCACTGCGAATGTGATGGTGACCTCCGTTTGTGCCCAAAATACCCTGAAAATCCAGCTATCTCCAGATCTTCCAAAAAATCTCTGAGCTTGAAACCCTCATGGATCTGGCAAACGATGGCCAAAATCTATAAAATAAAAGCCAATCTTAACTTTTTCTAGCGTTCTGAATCCAATGGTGAAGGCTGATCTGATCCAAAACGTTGCATAGATGAAATCAAGGCATGATACCCTTGAGGAATCCCAAACGAACTCTACAATGATTTTCTCAAAAATATGAGAAGGGGATGCAAATCAAGGCTCTGATACCATGTTAGAAACCAAGATTAGACATTGAAACTAGAAAAGCCTTCCACAAAAGAGAAAAATAGAAAAAGAAAAGCTTTGCAAAAATATTGTGCAAAATAATATTATTCAGGAATTCATAATTACATGAGATGATTTGCTTTATAAAAGCAAGTATGCATAACCCTAATCTTATCTTGAGCAACAAGATAGCTCAACAAGATAAGGATGAGAATAATTAACCTAGGAATTAAAATATTACCTAAGTAAAGTTATGCAAGCGTAATTAAATATTAATTACACTAACACCCCCCCATAGGTGCAACTTAGGGAGACTAAAAAATCATGCACCTAAAACTAAGATGAATGCAAGAAAGCATGAATGGGTCCCAACAACAAGGCCTGATCAGGTACCCATGTACAAATGTAATAATGAGTAGAGAAGGAAAACACAGTGGGACAAAAGGTTAGCATGTTAGAAACCAAGATTAGACATGCAAACTTGAAAAGCCTTCCACAGAAGAGAAAAACAGAAAAAGCAAAGCTTTGCAAAAAGATTGTGCAAAATAATATTATTCAGGAATTCATAATTACATGAGATGATTTGCTTTATAAAAGCAAGTATGCATAACCTTAATCTTATCTTGAGCAACAAGATAGCTCAACAAGATAAGGATGAGAATAATTAACCTAGGAATTAAAATATTACCTAAGTAAAGTTATGCGAGTGTAATTAAATATTAATTACACTAATAGTCTGATGAGGAATGATGCATCCTGTTAAGACCAAAAATAGAGACTAAACTAAGAGATCGACATGACTCAGGATACTCAAAACCGATTAAATCTTATGATACTAGTGAATTTCATTTATTAAGAACCAGCTAGGTAAGGACATACCTTGATGACACGACACAAGAAATGAGAGACAAGACACAAGACTGACACACCCTAAAGACCTAGGGGCTCGAGGGCTGATCAAAGATTAGCCTTGCCTACGAGAAAGTGCAGAGCCCTCATAGTTTGATAAAAGACCATGGATAAAAGCGGAAAGAGGACAATGGAGATGATAGTGAAGGACAAAGACCAGAAGGATGAAAGCCTCGGGGGTGGATCAAATGATCGACCTTGCCTACGTGAAAGTGCAAGGGCAACGTAGTTCAAAAAAGACCGATGAAAAAGGACAAAACGAGACAAACAAAGGATAGAAAAGATGGACAGAAGCCCAAGGGGCTAATCCAAGTCAATTTGTAGACCGTACTATCTCAGATACTATAGAACTAACAAGGATATCCATCAAAGACTGCAACCAGATGAAGGCGTATGTAGTCGAATTTGCTACAAAAGACACGACAAGATGAAACATAAGTGAGAACCGACACGATGGGGGACCCTATATGGAGGTGAGGGAACGACATGACATGAATATTTAATTCCTGCAAATCCAAAGTCAGTCTGTAGACTGTGATATTTTAGATTAACATCACTCTTAAATTTTAATAACTTCCTGTCATGTTATGGACATATAACGAAAGACAGGATACGACCTAATGAGGACTGACATGATGAAGGACCCTAGATGGAAGTGAGAGACCGACAAATGACAAGGACAAATGACACAAGCTCAGATTGGGATAAAATATTAGGATTGTAGATAGTAGATGAATATTGTCCAATGCTCAACCAAAACATACCAAGCAGAGGGTTAGCAGATGCAGATGAAAAGACTGGATCGAGATGATGCTAGGATTGGATATGAGGATAGGATGGATGAAAGCATAAAGCAACTAGGACGTAAGGTAGATAATGATGAAGCCCTTTATGAATGGCGCGTGTTGCCAGGTTTTTACCAAGCGTACTTATCCAAGGTGCCACCAAGGGTGGTTTTCACCATAGGATGAATTATTTCTCTTTACTATTTTTGGATTTTTTTTGTTTGGACTTTTTTGATTTTTTTGTATTTTTTTGTATTTTTTACTTTTTTTGGATTTTTGCAGGTTAGGATAACCTAGCTGACTTAGGTGTAAAACCTTTTCAGGCGCATGATATTGATGGGCTCCTTTGGGGGCTCTCCTTCAGGTGTGGAAAGTATATACACCCCAGATCCATATTTAGCAGTGATGACATAGGGACCTAGCCAATTTGCCTCAAATTTCCCTTTCTTGTCTCGGTCCTGCTAGGTACACTGATCCTCCTTAAGGACCAACGTTGAACTGGTGAGGAAACACCTTCTTGTTGTAGGTTCTCTTAAGATGACTCTAATATGCTTGAAGATGATTGTATGCTTTGATCCATTTTTCATCTAGGAGTTCCAACTAACTGAGTCTTGCAACCTGAGCATCTTCATCACTGATAAGGTTCTTCAAAGATATTATCAATGATGGGATTTTGACTTCAATCGATAGGATGGCATCAATGCCATAAACAAGAGAATATAGAGTGGCGCCAGTGGGGGTATGGATGGAAGTGCAGTAGGCCGAAAGGGCAGGATGGAGATGATGGTGCCAATCTCAACCAGTGTTGTTAACCACCTTTTTGAGGATCTTGAACAAGGTTTTGTTGGTAGCCTCTGCTTGTCCATTACCTTGGGAGTAATAGGGCGTGGACCAACGATGCTGAATGTGAAAGGTTTCACATAGGTGTTTCATGGCCTAGTTCTTGAATGGCTTCCCATTATCTATGATGATGGTGGATGGGATTCCATATTTGCAAAGAATATGGAAAAGGATGAATTTGGATATTTGAGTACCTGTTATTTGAGAGAGTGGCATTGCTTCCACCCACTTGGTGAAGTACTTAGTGGCAGTGATAATGAAAGTGTGGCCATTAGAAGATGGAGGGTATATCTTGCTAATTAAGTCAAAACCCCACTAAGAGAAGGGCCATAGTGCTATGAGAGGCTGGAAATATTGAGCAGGAGCATGTATCAAATATGCATGTTGTTGGCAAGGTAAAAAATTCTTCACGAATTCACAATAGTCATGCTCCAGTGTAGGCTAATAGTAACTAGCTATGAGAATTCTTTTAGCTAATGCCATGCCATTTGAATGGGCCCCACAAACACCATTATGTACCTCTGTTAATGCAGTGTGAACTTCAATCTCATTTAGACACCTAAGAAGGGTTCCATCATACCCACGACAATAAAGCGTATCACCTATGATAGTGTAGCGAGAGGTGCATTGGAGGAAATATTTTCATTGGTTACATGTAAGGTCGAGGGGTAAGATGTTATCATGTAAGTAGGTGTAAATGTTGTGATACCATGGTGACTCGGGACCTACAATGTTGCATACCATTTCGCTCTCAGGGATGTCATAAGCTGGGATTAAGAGTTGTTCGACTAGGAACTCACAGTTTGTTTGATCTTTTGGCATGTTAATTAGGGAACCAATTGTGGCCATTGCATCAACTACTTTATTCTGCACTCTAGGGATTTGCTCGAACTGGATAGAGGTGAAGTACTTTTTGAAGTCATCCACCATGCACTTATAAGGTAACAATTTGTCATCTTGTGTCAGAAACTCATCATTAACTTGTTTGATGATCAACTGGGAATCTCCAAAGACTCATAGGTGAGTAATGTTCGATTGGATGGTGATCTTGAGATTAGTGAGAAGAGCTTCATATTCTGCTATGTTGTTCATGCACGGAAAAGCCAACCTGAATGACTTCGGGATGTAATCACCTTGTGGGGTGACAAACAAGATACCTGACCCAGTTCCATTTTGAGTATATGACCCATCAAAATAGAGTTTCCATGTGGCTGCTTCTGTGACTGTAAGGACCCCTTCATTAGGAAACTCTATTACCAAGGGATAGGCATCTACCAAAGGAGCGTCTGCCAACTGATCTACTATAACTTGACCTTTAATAGCCTTTCAGTCAACATACTCTATATCAAATTTGCTCAATAGCATAACCCACTTAGCCATGCGGCCGGTCAAAGTTGTCCTGGATAACAAATATTTGAGTAGATCAACCTTTGAGATCAGCTTCATGGAATGACTAAGCATATAGTGACGAAGCTTCTATGAACTAAAGACTACATTAGGTATGATTTTTCCATTGGAGAATAATTGAGTTCATAGCCTACTAGGGTCCGACTGATATAGTAGATAGTGCATTCTTTTGAGGACTCATCATGTTGTGCTAGCAATGCCCCCAGTGCAACTGAAGTAGTTGAAATATACAACAAAAGTGGTTTACCTAGAATTAGAGGCATAAGGATGGGTGGATGAGCCAAATACTCTTTGATTTTGTTGAAATTGAGCTGACACTATTGATCCCACTTGAAGGTGGTATCTTTTTTTAGGAGATGAGTGAACGGTTGGCATTTGTCAGCTATTTGAGCTATAAAATGTTAGATGGACTATAGCTTGCCTTGGAGGCTTCTCAGCTATTTTAGATTGCATGACAGAGGCATGTCTATGATTTCCTTGACTTTAGCAAGATCGACTTCTATGCCCCTTCTGGAAACAATGAAACCTAGTAATTTTCTTGATGTGACCCCAAATACACACTTCTTCGGATTTAGACATAGCTTGTAATGTTCTAGCCTCTTGAAGATCTTCTTAAGGATCATAGGGTGCTCTACTCTAGTTTTAGATTTTCCCAATAGATCAACAACATAATATTCCATTATGATGTGAATAAGATCATGGAAGATGATGATCATTGCACGTTGGTAAGTTGCCCCTGCATTCTTGAGGCCAAAGGGCATGACATTGTAAAAAAATGTGCCCCAAGGAGTGGTGAAGGTAGTCTTATGTTGATCCTTAGGTGCTATTCTAATCTGATTGTAGTCAAAGAAACCATCCATGAGGGATATAATCTCATGTCCAACAGTTAAATCAACCAACATGTCAATGTTGGGTAGGGGGAAATTGTCTTTAGGGCAAGCTTTGTTGAGGTCCCAAAAATTTGTGCAAATCCTGATGTTACCATATGATTTAGCAGCTGGCACTATGTTGGAGATCCAATCAGAGTAGTCAATGGGCCTTATGAATCCAACTTCTAATAGTTTTTCCAACTCTTTCTTGACCAACAAAGCTACTTAAGGATGCATTTTCCCGAGTTTCTGCTTGACGGGTTTAGCATCTAGATGGACATCCAAATGGTGTACAACTAGAGCAAGATCCAAACTTGGAATATTTGAGTAGGTCCATGCAAAATTGATGGTGCCTTCTTTGAGAAGTTGGATGATGACAAAATACTCTTCCTCTGATAAGGACTTGGCTACATATGTGATTTTTGGATCTTCTTCAATTCCCAAATTTACTTCTTGTGTTTCTTTGATGAGAATAGATGATCGTTTAGATAGTTGAGTTCCCACAAGGGGAAGATGAACGTCCCCATCTTCCAATGCCTCTTTGAGGTTTTCACTGTTAGATAAACCCTTTATTTTTACTTTTTCTAAGTCAAGAAGCACCTCAGAGAGGTTTTCACTAGATGAACCTTTTTGATTTTATTTATTTTTATTTTTGTGGTTAGGGCATTCATCTTCCCCCAATCCCATAAGATGTACATACATATCCACCGAGGGAAAGGTGTCAATAGGTGTGCTACCATGTAGGTCCCAGTCGATAAGCTCGGGATGGCAAAGGGAAAGGCTAATGGAGTAGATGGATAGGCTATCAAACATGGAGGAAAGGTCCATGTGATCCATGTCATCGTACTCACGTATGATGGATTCTTCTTCAGGTATGTCTTCGAGGAGACCGTTGTCTACACTAATTTTGTTAGAAGCACTAATTGATGGCATAAGACCCTTTTTTTTTGTCATGGCCTAAACCCGAGGATCTTGGTCACACTGGGGTCTCAACAAGTTGTTTCCTTCCTTGCTCTTCTATTCCAAGGCCTCCCCCTTGATAATTATATTTGTCTACTAATTTTGCTGAATAGGTATACATCTCTTGGAAATACTCCTTTAAAGGGGGAGAGTTCAGGCTCCTCACGATATAGCCATTAGCTGATGTCATCTTTTGGTGTATCTTGTCTTAGTCTAGGTGAACGAAAAGTGCTAGATCCCACATTCTTGGAACTCAAGGTGATTGTCTTCTCTTCTTGCTTCGACATTGACTAAGAAGGTTGGCCATATGCATGTGGTGAGGGTGGCATGGTTGCCACATTTAATGTTGTACACATTTGATAGTCACCACACCCCTTGTCGATGATTTAAACTTTGGTAATGGTGGAATCAGATGTGGATGATGGGGTGGATGACATGGTGGCTAGCATGTTAGAAGATGGACAAGATGATGATGTCTGAGGTGGTCCCATTTCTACTCCTGGATAGTAATGAGAATGAGGAAAGGAAGCTTCTAATGCGTGACAATAATCAAATGGTTGAGGATCCGCATGTATTGTAACTTCCATCCCATTAAATGGGAATTTCAGACACTGATGGTACATGGATGGAATGGCTTGCAGGGCATGGATCCATAGATGACCAAGAAGAAGGTTGTAGGGGAGGTCCAAATCAAGGATATGACAGGTAGTGTACTATACAACATGCCCAACCTAGATTGGAGGACAAATTGTCCCCTCAAAATCACGTTCTGCGTTGTCATATCCCTTGATAGTGATGACCTGATTATTTAAGTCAGTGTGGGTGTGTCCCACCTATTTTATGAACTTTAATATGCACAGATTTAGGGCAGAGCCATTATCTACCAAGAACCTTTTCACCTTATGCCAGGCTATAAGGACCTCAAGATGGAGGGGGCAGTTATGGTTGGAATCAATACAAGGCATGTCATTCTAACTAAAGCCTAGTTGATATGTGGTTGAAAGATGTCCTACCAATGCTTGGAATTGTGTAGGATCAATGTCGTTGGGGACGTGAGTATCCTTTAAGGCTTTGGTTAAAATTTCTTGGTGCACAGGAGAAGACTTGAGCAAATCCAAAATGGATATCTGGGCAGGGGTCTTTCCTAGGTGATTAATAATATTATATTGGGAGCTTACAGGAGGTGGCTGGGTTGACGTAGAGGCTCTAGGGACGGTGATATGAGTGCGGCGGGTCATAACAACACATTGTGGGTCTTTTCCTTTTATGTGGATCATAGACACACATGGTTCTGCTTGCTCAATGTGCATGATGATTCCATCGTAATTAAATGACACATTTTTGTAACTAATGTTATTGGTAATGTTACCCTAATTAAATTGTTGTTACTCAACCTTGGATTTGCATTTGATGTGCTAGCTCCTTGATTATGTTTTGGGAAGGTGTTTTGATATATTTGAAGCTGAGCATTGGACAAAGGGGTCTGGTTGGCATCCACATGTATATCACCCCAATCTATAAGATCCTGGATGTAGGTTTTTAAGCCTTGACACTTATTTAACGAATGCCCTTTGATTTTATGGAAATCACAATACTCATTTTCTTTATACCAGGCTGGCTTGGGTTTGGATTCATCAAGAGGCTTGGTCAGAGGATATGTGATCAGGTAATTAGCCTGAAGAAGCCTATTGAACATGGCACTTAAGGGCTCTCCTAATTGAGTGAACTGACGTTTGTGGTTCCCTTGATTATTCTGATTAAACTGTTGGGGAGGGCGAGGTGCCCCCTATGGCACTAATATGGCATTAGGAACAAATGGTTGATTAGAGACTTGTTGTTGTCTCTGAGATGTGTTAGCTACTTGAACATGTTTGGTGTCAGTGACACCATCATTGAAAACATTCTTATTCTTGTTCCAGTAGTGAGGTTTATCCCTGGATGACTTTTCCTTATCAGGATTAAAATTTTTGACCAGCCCCTTAGCAATAAGTGATATCTCAAGGATAGGACCCTTCTCCACTATCTTTGCAAAAGTTGTGACATAGTGTAGCTTAAAATTATGCGCCATATCTGGGTAAGAGTTTTTCGACGAAAAGGGTGACCATGTCTTTTTCTCTGAGCGGGGATTTCATCCGACCGACCAAAGCATGCCACCTTTGAAGGTAGCTTGCAAAAGTATCTCCCTTACGTTGTTTCTCTTTCAGGAGGTCCAAAGTATCAATATCTTTCTCCAAATTAAAGGAGAAATGGGAGACAAACTTTTCTGAAAGATCTGCAAAAGACTTGATGGATCTCTTCTAAAGACCCATAAACCACTCAAGAGCTATCCCAGTTAGACTCCTTGGAAATAATCACAGGAGATAATTATTGTTGTGTTGGACTTGTTGACAATGGGAATATAACTCCTGAAGATGGGTCTTGGGATCTTTAGTTCCTTCAAATGTACTTATCAAATTTTGGCATCTTGAAATGCTTTGGGAAATGAACCAATGAGATTGAGGGATCAAATGGATAGGGAAAAATGTCTTCAAACTTAAAAGATTGTTTGCTAGTACCTACTTGCAATTCTTTTAATGTAGCTTTGACTTCTTCCCACTCTTTATTAGCAGGCATTGAGGGAGTTGGATTAGATAGATTGGATTAATTGTAGGGAGGAAATTGCTGGTAGGATGAAGATGGAGCTGAAGCGACTTGGTCGTAAGCAGGTGGAGGTGTATATGGAGGTGTCTGCTGATACTGATTGGTATAGGTGGACTGCGGTTGTGGATTGACGTAAGATTGATAGTAAGATGATGCATTTTGGTAATATGAAGTGGAGGCCCCTTGCTGAGATGGTGGTTGTTGTTGATAATAAGAGGTGGAGGGAGCACCCTATTGGTAGTGTGGAGGAGCTTGGTAGTATGACAAGGTGGAAGTGCCTTGTTGATATGATGGTGGCTACTAGTAATAAGAGGTGGAGGGAGCACCCTGTTGATAGGGTGGTTGTTGTTGAGTGCAATACGGGTTGGATTGGTAATCGTAAGTGAGATTTGGCTATGGGGTAGCATACAAAGGTGGTTGCAGATTGGATGTTTGATAGTAAGGATTTGAATGCAATTGCTAAGGGTTGGTGTAAGACGATGGTTGCTGAGGATTTTGATGAATAGGATTGGGGTTAGGATTTGAAGGATTAGCATAGACGACATATGTGCTTGATGGATGATAAAGGTATTGTGTAAGAGGATTGCATTGCATTTGTGTGGGAATTTGAGTATGTTGGGGTGGTTGTTGTTGATGCGGTGGCTGTTGGAAGAGAGGGTGAGATGGGATATGTTGCTGCTGAGGGATTGGTATGGAAGCACGTTGAGGTGGTTGTTGAGGCTGCGATGTAGCCTATGTTTCCTGATGAGGAGGTTGTGTGGGAATAGTAGTATGTTGTTGCGAGACTGGAATATTTTGTTGTGGAATTGGGATGTTTTGTTGCAGAGGTTGTTGGTGAGGTGGTTGAGATGGAATGGCAACATGTTGGGGGGGTGATTATGATGGGATGGTAGTGTTTTGTGGTGGCGATTGCAATGAAGTAGATTGTTGTGGGTTAACCTGAGGTTGTTGGAATGCAGGGATGTTGCCTTGGGGCGGTTGCTGAGATGTAAAAGGCGGAAATAGTAGGTTTGATGCAAGTGTAGCTCCCAGAGGTGGTGGAAGTGCAAGAAAAGGATTGCCCCCAGTGTTGATGGGTGGTTGACCTGGTTGATTGGGTGGAAGAGGTGGTGCAGATGGTACGGGGGTCAAACCTTGCTGGTCTAACATGGCAGGTGGTGGAGGTGAAAGATTCTATGGCATACCATAAGAAAGGGGATCGTTTGGATCAGGTTGTGCTCTTGGGATTGAAATCAGATTCTGGGGAACGTTAACAACTTGATAAAGCATAACATTCCTGAGCCCAGGTTGATACCAATTGTCTATGGGTGGACCCTTAGGGACATACAAATTTTTGGGAATGTTCTGTGAATTTTGGGGGTCTTGAGACACTAGAGGAGGTGGAGTGTTTCCATATTGGGTCATGTCAAAGGTAGGTGTCGGTTTGAATACCTTTAAGAGAAAAGCGGCAAGGATTTTATCTTCATGCTCGTTAAGGAGGCGATCTGTCATTTGAACAATGATGTGATTGCTAAGGTACTCATCGACGATGACTTTAGGCTAATTGACCATGTTCTCATCGCCAGGCAATGAAGTGTTTTGCACATTGATATTGGATTGTGATGAGGCACCATTTTTGGAATCCTGAGGGATGTTAGGATGGGAACCTTGACCTTGTTGTTCAACCATTAGTTTCTTTTCCTGTGATCGGGTTTGAATGGGAATAAAAGTGCAAAAATACTAGATGAGCTAAGATGATACTACACTCTAAGATGCAGTGGAAGGATGACCTAAGTGATGATTATAGGATTGATTAGACTGGATGAAGGATCAACTGATTGGATGATTGGATGAGGGATATGATTGGATTGGATGAGATCAACTGATGAGATAAAATGATCGTTAGGACTAGAAGATTGATTAGATAGGATGACGAAACAAATTCTAAACCAATTTCAAAGATTGAACTAGGTGACACAAGGTGCTGATTGATCAAATTAAAGGATAGATGGATGATTACAACACCGAATCCACCTCAAGATGGAACTGGATTGATTGGGTCATAGATGATGACTGACTCAAGACGAATGACGATCCTAAGTAGATAAAGATGATGACGATCAAATTTAGAAACCTAAGCCAACTTGGATAATAATCTCTAAAACAAATTTTAGGGGATTTAGATTGATGAAACGATGATGGATATGAAATCTAGAGATATTCTAAGAATGTGCAGGATCATCATGGAAAAAACAAGCCCTTAAGTGGCGAAAAATTTAGAAAAATCAGAGTTAGGCAACTTGACATAAAAATTTGAATAAGTTATTTATATTATTTCAAAAATATATAAGAATATAATTTGTAGCATATTGAATGTAGTTTCTAAACTACAAGGTTTATTTAAAAAAATAAAAAATATATTTAGTGAAAATTTGAAATTTCAATGTAGTAGTACTTAAATTTCAGGGAAAAAATAAGAAGTAGGTGTCTGTTTGACCACCCTAACCACAATAAAATAATAATATTTTTTAATAATATTTTAGATATAAGTAGAGGACTCATGTACGGATGTGATGCATATTTTTTGTATTTTTTTTCCAAGTAAATAATTAATTATGAATTTTTATTACAAATTTTAAAAATATAAAACTCGTATGTCTAACCACCTTAACTTGGTCAAAACTTCATGAAATTATTTATTTTTTTTAATCTTATAGTATGCAAAGCATAGAATGTGACACATGTTTCTGATTAAAAAAATGTGATACCTTAAATGAAAGCTATAGATATTTTTTAATCAACCTATCAATTAGGACTTTAGTTGTAATTCAAATAGAAAATGAATAATAATAATTTATTAAATTCAAAGTATAGCATAATTTATATTGGTGGAAAGCCAAGAATCTCCTTTAAAAACCCTTTTTGTTTCATCAATTTTGGGTAAAAAAAAGTCGTCAGCCACATACCCTACACATACCCATCATATCGCCACTTTTTGGTCCATCATGATCCTGCACATACCCGCCATGCACCTATATGATTTGGATGATGAATGGATGACTTTTGGAAAATGAAGACTGACTAAAGTGAAGATTACGGGTGAACGAAAGGTGATAATAATTTTTTGATTGCGACAAAGGACTTGGAAACCAACAAGCTTTTAGTGGCCCAAAGGATTCACTCTCTGGAATTTGTATGGGAAATGGATACGCCTATGTGTGTAGCAACTTTGCTTCTTTATGTTACAAATTTGCCTATCCAGAGTGAGCAAAATTGCCTTTGTGTTTAGCAAATTTTCCTATCTAGGGGGTAAAATTAGCCCAAATCTCAAGGGGACATAAGAAACAGGCGAATTTGAGCCTGCAAAGAAAATTCGTCTTTCTGGGAGGGCTCAAGAAATATGTGAACTTGCAAAGAAAATTCGCCTACCCAGAAGCAGGTTCGCCCAAATAGATAACAAATTCGCCCAAAAAGTAGTGACAACTTCGCCTAAACCTTGACAGGTTCGCTCAAAACGAGGCCAGGATTGCCTAAACTTGTGGTAAATGGGTGAAATTGACTTGTAAACTTGCCTAATGGGGTGACAAATTCGCCTATTTCTTGAAAGGTATGAAGGGGAATGAATTCGCCTAAAAATGAGATCGCTTGTTGAAGGAGAAAATTTTCCCAAGGATATGGAAAATTCACCTATCCTCAGAGAACGGGCAAATTTGACGGAAAAACAAATGGATAGACCAACTTGGACTGACAACAAGTTCGCCCCTGATGAGGGAAAATTCACATGTGTTGTGCAAACAGGCGAATTTGACAGAAAATGACTGACAAGAAGACTTAGATTGAGAATGGGATCGCCCCTGTGGATAATAGGTTCACCCCTGAGATGAGAAAATTCGCCTGTTTCTAAAAAATGAGCGAATTCAACAAGAAACGACTGAAAGGCTCACCTAAAAGCTAGACAGACCTGCTGTTCCAGAGAATGGACAGAAATGGGGTCGCCCAAAAAGTGAGCCTAGGCAAATTTTCCTCTAACAAAGATGAATTCACCCAAACAAAAAACTTGGAGTGGACTGGATACAAATTCACACTTTTGCTGGGAAAAATCGCTTGTCTACAGTGCAAATTCACCTCTATAAGGGGAAATTTCACATTTGAAGGCAGGGGATAACTGTGGCAAAGGATGAAAAGCATGACAAACAACAAACATGAGGCTAGGCTGACTCAACTAAAAATAAAAGCATTGGTATAGCAAAATGAAGACACACCAAGCAACACGATCCTAAAATTAGTGATATGGGTTTACAAACTTGATGTAGGCCCACCAGGTTGAGTGGACAACCCAAGGTTAATATTCCATGATATTGGGGTGGTTCACTAGATCACCCTTTCTCGCGAAGGCAGATAGCTAGCATTCTAGTGGCATAGGGTCATCAATAGACACCATGAGCTCACCTTCACACTCTCACTCAAGGACTATCATAGTCCACCATGAGGATTTCTATCTCAACCCAAGGGAGTACGTGGTGAGTAACTTTGGAGTATGATGTGCATCCCCTGCACTACACCAAGCCACGACTAGAACATGGGTCTCTATCTAGGCTGAAGAAGGCTATTTCGTGAGTCCTCGATATACGCACGATACGTGGGGCACAACCATGAACACCAACCCATTACAAGAATGATTTGGGAGCCCCAGCGAGGTACTGAAAACTTAGACCAAATCTTCACATCTTATCTAGGTATCACCCTAGCTTCGATGCTTCGTCAAACACGATGCGACTAGATTGAGGTACAACTTTCGTTCTCCCCCTTTATATACCTCGTTGATAACACGTGGTTGGAATCTTCCCCTGGGTGATGAAATCCCAGGAAGGTCCCACTAAAGGAAGAAGATACTAGATGTTTTTGGCTGGTCCCCAAGCTCAAACGTAGCGCAAGGGGAGAGCTTAGATGCACTAGCACCTCCTAGGTAGACTCAACTGGACTAGAGTAAACTGCAATTTCTCATCACCCAGGATCGCCAAGTGGCACAAGGGGGATTGGATACGTCAACAATCACTCCTAAGTATGAAAAGAAAGTTAATTGACCCTCTAATTAATCTACGTGTACCTAGCTAGTATGGAAAACAATAGACAAACTAATCTAAAAAGGCTTGGACCGATCATTTTGTAGAAAAGGCATTAGTAGTTTCCAACCACCAGTCTTGGACGAACGAGAAATAGTTGCACAAAACATTAGCGAAAACTAGGCACACTCACAAATGGACAAGTTAGCAGGTCAGTATCTGAAAATGAAACCAAACAAAATTTGAAAATTGAAAGTTTAAGTCTCGGGTTTACCTCAGATTCGCCTCTATATGAGGCAAATTCACCTATTTTGATGAGAAAGTTTTCCCCTGTTCTAGACAAATTCGCCTTTCTACTGATCAAATTCGCTTGTCTACAACTGGAGTATGTTTTCCTTTTCTTGAACTGGCTACAAATTCTCCCTTTTGTTGGTGCTTATTTTTGGGAATGAGTGCAAATTCTCCCCTCTGTTAGAGAAAATTCACCTTTTCTTCACAAATGGGTGAATTTTACAAGTGTAGATTCACCTATGTTATGAGTATATTTGCCCCTCCTAGCAGGTTTTCTTGTTTTCTAAAGCAAAATCGCCCCTTCAGAGTGGATTCACCCCTGTGTTTAAACCTGAACCTACAAAACTCAAACAACAAAAAATGTAAAAGTTCAGACCCATGATGTGGGTCCCACCGGGCATGCCATAAATGTGTGCAGTGTTTTTCTCCTAGTCTAAGATGCAAAATGAAAATGAATGCAAGCAAGGGAACACAACAACACCTCAAGATTTTCCTAGTTGAACTTGAATAAAATAAAATACAAAACAAAGTATGTTACCTTACCCAAGTTGATCAAATGGTTGGCCCTATTGATTTGATCGATTGTGTGCTCCTTTAGATGAAAAATAACATGAAAGTGGATGCAAAATGATGTCCATGAGATGAGGGATGCAATGGTGCAAATGGGTATGTGAGTAGATGCACAATATAGATGAAAAATGAGCTCAAATGTTGTAGCAATGGAGTATGGTTGAGAATGCTTGAAGGATTGATTGCTTGATGGCTTGAATGTTGAATGTTGAGTGATGCAAATGAGGTCAAAATCCTCTAATTTTAGGGGAAAGGCCTCTAAGGGATGGAGGGCTAGGATTTAGCCACCATGGACAAGATGAAGGGCTAGGGTGAGTTGAGGACTCACAAGCCCTCACATCTATCCAAGTGTCAATGAGGTGTAAAGGGGGAAGGTGATGTGGAGGTACTTTAGAGTGCCTTGGGATTGGGACAAGATCTCCTCATAAAGGAGGTCCTTGTCCCCATGTGGGAGATGTGACACATGAGGGATTAAAAATTCCTCAAATATCTTCATGGGGAAGAGGAGAGGAATTTAAAATTCCTAAAATGCAGGAATAATAAATGTGAATTTTTAATTCACATGGGGGAATGGGCTGCCTTGTCTAAATGGAGAAAGCATTAATGATAGTTGACTTGGGGGTATGCCAGAAATGACATAATGATCAGGTTGACCTAATCATGCAATTAAGATTGTGCAAACAAGTGATTAGGAAGGCTAATGAAGGGTTAGGCCTTAGAAATAGGATTTCATCTCTGTTTGATGTGGTATGATGCAAAAGGGACTATAATTTTGTTAAAGGAATGCATGGGGTGATCTATATCATCCTAGGGAGGACTTAACATGGAGGTATGGAGGATGTGACATTAATCCTGATTAAAGGTGTGCACATCCTAATCAAGGATTAATTAAATTGATTCAAATTAGAGGGAGATTATTGAGGATGGGACAAGGAGAGAGAAAAGGATGAATTTAAAAATTGATTTAAATTCAAAAGGCCAAATGACTAAATTAAATAAGCTAAAACATTTATTTAATTTAGAGAAGAAAGGAACAAAAGGAAAAGTATTTAATTATTAAATTAAATACCTTAGGAACCTTAGGAAAATACAAAATATTAATTAAATAAATCATTTAATTAATGTCGATGGGGGATGCGAAATAGACGAATAAAGGGGATGAATTTGACCACACGAGAGCGGTTAAATTCAGATGTATACACTTACATTGCATTAGTATTTCAAAGTTCTTACTTTGTGGTGAACCCCTCTTGTAATATGAAATCATACCCTAGGATATACCCTATTGCTAGGTCACTTTCCTCTTTCTTCATTGGATTGAGATCTCTAGGGCATCCTTGAATGTGGAGTATAGAAAGCTTGTTGCCCTAGGTCCTAAGACCCTTGGGGTGAAAAAATTCTATCTAACATTTTGGTGAGCCTGCATTTAGAATACCTTCTTTTTTGATTTGGAGTCCATTAGCATCCTAGATCTAGCTTGCATTGACTTTGCATTAGGGTTTGCATTAGTTAATTGGCATTCTAGGGTTTCAAATTTTTACATTAGTGAAAGTGCATATAGTTTGCAATTTTGCACCTCAAATCATTGAAAAACATCTGAAAACTACATTTGCATTTAGGTTACAAATCATACAAACTAAAAAGCATAAAAATCACTTAATTTTTTTTGAAAATTTTGAAAAATACCCTAACTGGGACTCATTCGCCACCTTGGACGAATCAGTCCCATTCCAAATTTTAAAATTCCTTTTACAACATCAAAAACCTCATTTATGTGCTTCCTAAGCCTCATGGTAACATATACTATAAGTCTGGAAAGTTTCGAGAACATCTGTTTTATGCATCTAGGTCAAAAACATCAATTTAGGGTAGTCATTTTTGAAATCATTTCAATAGCAAGCATCATTAAATCTGAAAATGCTCATTTTTTTGAAGCTTTGCATCATATGGATAAAAGTACTTTTCACTTTTTCATATACAATGTTTACATTCATAAAACTCTGCATAAGTTTGATAAAAATGCTTTTCATTTTGGGATATACATTGTTTGCATTCTTAAAGTTTTGCATACATTGGATAAAAGTGTTTTGCATCTTTGGATATACATTGTTTACATTGCTGAAACATTGCATAAAATGGTTACAAGTGCTTTTCATTTTTGTTCAAACAATGTTAGTACCTTACCTTTCTAGGCATGCTAAGAAAAAGTTCATATCCCCTCCCTATGAGAGTGTTTTAGTGAAAGAGAATACAACCTTGGACAATCCTAATGATCATATTGGTTCTTCTCCTAATATCTCTCCTATTGGTGAAGAAGATATTTTGGTCTTAGAAGAACCAATCAATGAGAATTTTGAAAGTCCTAGTTGTTTCTCTCCTCTTACCTCTCTTAGTGAACAAGACATTGATGAACAAGAAGAAACAAACATAGGTAATCATGACGATCACATAACATAAGAAGAGACCATTGAAACTTCAACTAGTCTACATTCATCTCTTAACACTTTCCCCTCTTTTGATAATGTTTTAGAGGATGAGACTGAATGTGAGGAGGATATGTTGGTATTGAATGATCAAAGCTTTAAGGTTTATAACAACCCTCTCTATGATCATTCCCTTACCTATCCTATTTTGGAAGACATTAGGGAACAAAGGAATGAAATCATAAATGATCATGACAATCACATTTGTTCTTCTCCTAGTATCTCTCTTGGTTGTGAAGAAGATACTTTGATGTTAAAAAACACAATTGATGAAAGTCATGTGAATCTTGATTTCCTTTCTTCCCCTAGGGAAAACATTATTGAACAAGGAAACACCATCATTGACAAGCAAGAAAATCCAACCATTGATCATTCCCCTACTTGTGATGAAGTCATTTTCTAAGAACCAATCCTTGAATGCCAAGAACATTTGGTTTGTAGTTCTCCTAAAAACTCTCCTCCTAGGGAGAATATAATGGTGCAAGAAAATGACAACAATAGTAAGGTGGCTTCCTTAGGTGATGATAAAAAGGTGATTCTCGATTTCCCTTTTTTTAGAAATACATCAAACCAAGACCGCTGAGTTTATGAATGTGTAAATGTCCGTTAGATCCCCCTTGATTAATGGAAATCCTACATACCCCATGGGATATCCTAAGAATCCTCTAATCCTTCACCCACCTTCACACAAAACTCAAACTCAAAACAAACCTGAACTTGTCCTCTACCCACCCAAGAATAATGTGTCGCAGTAGCCGAGTCATAATACCGTTGCTCATACATATAACACTAGAAAAAATTCACAAAAAATACAAAAACCTTCAACATCCCTTCCATTGCCTAATCCTATCCTACCTCATCCCCCTCATTTGTCTACACAAAGTGGAAATGAGTATGATCTTGTTGAAAAATTTAAGAACACTCCTGCTAAGATATCATTGTGGGACCTTATTCAAGCCTTCCCTTTCTATCATAACATGATTCAAAGTGCCTTGAAACAAGTTCCTATCCCTTCTAATGTGCAATTGAATGAAATAGCAAGTCTGATTCAAGAAATAAAAGCTGACATTATTTTCCACCAAATTGAACTCCCCCCTTTAGAAGTGCAAAAGAAAAAGGAGGCTTTCATGATAATAGCTAAATACAATAGAAAAGGGATAAAAGAGAATCCTCGTTGACAATGGCTCCACCCTTAATGTGTGTAGTGTATCCCTTTTGGATAGGCTTGGCGTAGACAAATAAAAAATTCAACCGGCCTCTTTATCTATTAGTGGATTTGACAATGTAGGAAAGAAACCGCCTAGTTTGATTACTTTGCTTATTACAACTAGAAAAGCTACATTAGAAACACCAATCCATGTTATGCCAAACAAACTTTCATACAACCTTCTTTTAGGAAGACCTTGGATCCATGCAATGAATGGGGTGCCTTCTACTCTTCATCGTAAAATGAAGTATATTTACAACAACAAAGTGTACACATTGGACGTTGATAATGAGCCTTACAGTGTTTTACAACTCAAGAAAACAAGGAAAATCCTTTGAAAAAATTGACACCAACTACACAAGTGGAACTTGTGCAACAAAAAGACAAAGAAAAACACATTGAGGAAGTCACGAAGCTATTAGATGATCATTGGGGTTCTAGGATTTCACACCTAGCTTTGATGGGCAACCAAAGATCATTAAAAATAAGCGTGCAAAGGAAAAAGTAGTAATGCCAACACAAAATTGAAAATACCCTTCGAAAGCATCCACCTCAACCACTTTAGAACAAAAGACAACAAATTACGCAACAAACTTTGATGAACTTAATTATGAGCAACCATTGAATCCAAAATAGATGAAGAATCTTCATGAAAAAAGTGATGAAATGATGAAACAACTCAGTTATAGCAGAAAATGATGTGGTGCTAAAGAATAAGGTATCCGTGTCCCTATAGAGCCTCACACGCAAGAAAAGACTACTGGTCTTGGTTATTGCCCCTCAAAAGACACAAACAAGCCTTCACTTAATATCAACATTATCACAAAAGATTCCTCTAAGCCAACATTAACATTAGTGCATCTTGAATTGATAGACACTAGTGGCCTTGATTGTTATCCTTTAAAAGAAACAAAGAAATCCTCACTTAACATCAATTTCATCACGCAAAACACTAATGATTTGAATTCGCTAGATTTTACACCCTCCTATAAAGGAGAGAAAAAAATCTTGCAATCTAAAGAGTCCTGTGCAATATGACATCTGGTACTAAGCAAGGGATATCTTTGTCGCAAAATAATGAAACTCTCTACTTTTGATCAAGACGGTATCTTATCAAGACTTCTCCAAGATCGTTTGATAACTCTCCCTCCAAGAGCATGAAATAAATTTTATGACAAGAGTTCATTTTGTGCATATCAGAGAGTCCATGGTTATTCTACTAATGAATGTAAGGATTTAAGTGATAAAATTCAACATCTTAAGGAGTGTGGTGCTCTTCCTTGTGTTGAAGCACCTAATTCCTCTAATTAATACTAATTTTCACTCTAGCATACTTTTTGAGTCATCCTTGTCCTGCACTAAGTGGGGGCAAGGGGTTAGATAGCCTTGTCCTTGTATGTCACCTATCCTTGTCTCTTTTGGCTAGTTGATCACCTTTCATGTACATATAAGAGCAAGCTTGGGTTGTGGACAACACGCCTTAAGTTGAATTGCATGTAACATATGTAATCTTATTCAAAAACATATGACTTGGCATAGGGCTTTCCAAATAAGCTCTCATGTCTTCTTCTACTTTAAAGCAATTGCTCACAGCAATGGTGTTAGAATCCGCTTTAAAGTGGGGGCATACATCGACACTCATGTTTCATTGTTCAATTTTCTTTCTTCTTGTGATGTTTACTTTTCTTGGTGGTGTCATTGGTTTTGTTTTCCTTTGAGAGCGTAATATTTCTTTGACTTGTCCTCTCTTGGAGAAATTCAACACAATGTTCCCTAAGAAGAAACTTTACATGAACTAAGCAAAATCCCTTCGAACATTCCTTACACTATTTTGCATTTACAACATCGGTTATATGGCCACCTTGCCTAATACACTTTGCATGCCTCTGGAGCCATCCTATTTGTTCATGAGTGTCAAGCATATGAAGTTTTTCTTGCCTCATGAAGCTCGAAGTTCTTTGAATTGCATGGTGCCTTATCAAAGTTATCAGGAGGTATAACTTTGGTATGGTTTGATGGGAAGCTGAAAGAGGGCATGACTTTCCTTTAGCCACTCGTGTGTGTGTGTGAGCACATATTGGTCGTATGTATCTCACATTCTTGGATTACTTACCCAACGGACATCCAAGAGTTTTGTTGCCTCAGAGTGAGTATGCATTTTTTTGGAAAAACAACCTAGATCTGATCCACATCTTGTTGTGCAAACAGTCGAAGCTTGATCCACCTCATTTTTATTTTTACTTGTTTTTTTTTTCCCTTTCTTTTAGCATATATCATACACCTTGTGTGTGTCCTTTTGTTCTCATGTCGGTTTGACTTAGGATCTTGGATCCTAGGGCCTTGACCACTTCCTCGATCTTTGTTATCCCGGACCATCTGCATTGGTAAGCTCGAACCCATCTTGAATGTCTACTTTAGTGTGAGTTTGAAGCGAGTTCATCCTCTCACTAAAATGGGGGCTAGATGTAATGAATGAAAAATGGTACGCCTTTTCCTTGCTTACTTTGGGAATAATTAATAATGAATTGGACTTGGTGTTGCCTTGATCTAGTGTTGTGATGTGTTTTACACATCCACATAAGGTTTTGGGCCCTTCTAAGCTAAATTAACTTAACTCTACCTTAATTTAATGTTGTAAAGTGTATTTATTTACACCTTCACATTAAATTTAGGGGGCATGTAAACTAAATGGACCTAATCTAGTGTTGTAATGTGTTGTACACATTCACATGGGATTTTGGGCCTTTTTATTAAGCTAAATAGACCCAATTTTGTCTTAATTTAGTGTTGTGAAGTGTATTTATTTACACTTTCATATTGGATTTTGGACCCTCTTGCATTTATGACCTTAATATCATCACTAATAGGACCCTATGACCCCATATTGTGCATCTCAAGGCATATTTCAATAAAAAACCTGACAAGATCAACATATAAACTTAATTTCTTCACTCTTTGACACTTTAGCTGGAAAAATAGCCCCTGTGGGACCCATTCTCCACTTTGGGTGAATGAGTCCCATCCAGGTGGGACTCATTCGCCCAACTTAGTGAATGATTCCTATTTGAGCTATTTTCAAGGTTTGAGCAGGAAAATTTGGGTTTTAAGTTCAAATTTCTTCTATGTCAGCCTTGGGAATCTAATAAATGATCGTTTGAGTGCATTTCCTATATAAGCATGCTTTCAAATCATTATTTCATAAGGTCTACATGTTATCAAGTCAAGCACTCAAGAGTTAAGCATTCCAAGACTTCACAAGATCATTTCTAAGGCATTCAAGGGAAAAATTATTCATCAATTGTTGCAACAATTCAAGATCCATCATCGTGTCAAGCATATTAAGCATCAAGCATTTTATTGAGCTAGTGTTATGATCTACATATCATTGAAGATCCAAGATCAAGCATTGTTCTACTCCTATTGTCAAGATCAAGATCTACATCCTTCATGGCTATTTCATGTTGAGTTGCAAATTTACAATACATCATTTAGAAGGTGCCATTCAGGGTATTATTGTCCATGATTCATGTTATTTGTTTTATGTTTCATGCCTTCATTTCATTATCTCATCATTTGGTTTAATTACCTACAAGGGGTTTGACCAAGGCAAACCCCTATTGCCTAACAATCAACACTCTCTCTCTCTCTCTCTCTCTTTGTGTGATTGCAGATCTAGGTGCTTTGAAGACTTGAAGATCATTGAAGATTAGGTTACAAGCTTGTTGGAGTTGTCTCCCCATTTACAAGGTCATAATATTCACTAAAAGGTCATCTACAACCCCAAAATTAGAGTTTCGGATCCAAAAACTTGGAGGGGCAGATTGAGCAGATTGAGAGGTGTAGATCATAACTTTGAAGTTCCAGAAAATCCAAATTGGACTCATTTTCCACAAGTGGTGAATGAGTCCCACTATAGGTGTTATTCAAAGATCTTTGTAGATTAAGATACCCTTTTGCTCAAAATCTGTTCTTGTGTAGAAATCTAGAATTGGGACTGATTCACCCAGAATGGCGAATGAGTCCTAGTAGGCCAAAATTTTAGGATTTGTATAATTTCTAGTCTCCATTCAAGTCTCTACAAGTTTCCAGGTGCACACATTCTGTTTTACAACTTTCTGATTTGTTTTACACACTTTTCTGGGTCATTTTGTAGGTCATTGCATCAAACCAGGGTTTAGCGTTGCATCTTACATTGCATTAGTCTTTCCAAGTTCTTACTTGGTGGTGAACCCCTCTTGTATCTGAAATCATACCCTAGGATGCCCTATTTTCAGATCAATTTCCTCTTTCTTCATTGGATTGAGATCTCTAGGGCATCCTTGAATGTGGAGTATAGAAAGTTTTTTTCCCTAGGTCCTAAAACTCTTAGGGTGACAAAAATTCTATCTTAAAATATGATAGTCCATGTAATTCCTAATATTGTATTTAAATATGAGCCACCTAGCAACAAAGTACATCAGTTCATATGACTCATATTAGCTAGTTAAATACTCTTTATGAGTCACCTAGTAATAGAGTATACTAGTTCATTTGACTCATATTAGCTTTTTTTATGATCTTTATGGGTCACCTAGATATAGAGCATGCTAGTGCCTATGATTCCTATTTTTTTGTATGGTTCCTAGCAATAGTGTATATTGAGATCACCTAGATATAGAGCATGCTAGTTCCTATGATTCCTATTTTTTTGTATGGTTCCTAGCAATAGTGTATATTGAGATCAGGATTCCATTTTCTAGCAATATAGTACACCAAAAAGGCTTGGGTTTTGTTTCTTATTTATTTTGTGTATGTTTATCTTATGTTTCATTTATTAATGATCCTTTTATGTATGTATCATTTGTAAAAATCAGATTATACGTGGTTTTCTGATGCTTTTATTTTGTAGGCTATATTTCTCTAATAATTTTGTGTTTTAGATCTTATGTTATTCTTACATTTCTTTTTGTGCAAGTTTATATTTTTTAACATGTTTATTTTGTAGGTTCTTAGTTGGGGACATGATTCAATTGTTCAGAGAACTATTGCATGTATACTTGATAGTTTCCTTCTTTGATTTTATTTCCTTTTTGTACTTTAGCACATGTCTTATCACCTAGTCTTATTAGTTTACTTAAGTGGAAAAAATGTAGCATAAAAAATTGCATATAATGAAATTATCATATTATGTTTGGGGCTCACTTAGTGTTTGTAACCCTTAGTTTTATTTTTAGGTTTATTTGGCCCTTGCCTTAGCATTATCCTACCCTAGATGCCAACTTGAGTCTTGTAGTTTTTTATCTCTTTGATTTTTTTTGTGTTAGCTAATGTGATTTTTATATTTATCTTGAGCCACACTATCATTCCAAGTGTCCATTAAATAGCTTATTGGTACTTGAATGTTAGCCAAGTTATGTTTATACATTACATGACACACTAGTATCCGTTGAATTTTAAACATACAATATATTTTCTTCTAATATTGCCACCTTTTTTCCATTAGGAATACCTTCTAACTACCTTGGGACAAATCCAAATTACTAGATTGAGTTCTTAGGTATTCATATTTCATTCTAGATCTAATATTGAGGACTCCAAGTTAATCTATCAATCTCTAAATCTCATTACACTCTTTAGCAAGTGATCTCTTTGTTGAATATCTAAATGCAATAATATATTAAGATTCTTATCAATATTTTTGAAATTTCTTTGATCATACTACATTCTAGTCTTGGTCTTCTTGGATTTCTCCCATTATTGAGGACATTCGTCTTATGGTATTTGTAGGTTTTCATCTTTATTTTGGTGTAAGGTGATTATGTTTAAAACTTTCCATTTTATTCTCATTTCTTTATTCATATTGTGAACTCTTGTAGTGTTGGAATTTGTTTGCTACATTTCTTTTGATACTCTCACAATAGTAGTTTATCTCCTCTATATCATTAATTTTGTTGGAGTAATAAGGTTGATTAATTAATTAATTAAATCATATTGATTTATTAATTAAGTCACCTTTTACTTTATTTTCACTTAAGCTAAACTTAGGCCATTAATAATTAATTAATTATTAATTATAATTACTCACTTTTAGGGTTTTGATCTCCTTTCATAAGGATTGATATATTTGTAATTATTTAATTATTGTTTATGCATTTTTTTCTTCATGGCAAGTAGAGCACCATTGTTGTGTTTCGTTCTCTCTTCTATGTGACAGGTTATAATTTGTTTGCAGGTGTTCACTGGGTTCTGTGAGGTTGTATTTCTCAACTTCAACATGGTATTAGAGCTTCAAATCTGCCGCTTTCTGTTCATTTTTTGAGGGATCCTATCCTAAAATCAATATTTTTGTGCATCTTGAGTCAAAATGGACCTCACTATTGTGTCTGGAATGCTCGAATTAGTCAAGATTGACCTTTGTTTCGTCAAATTTGGATTCACGCCGTTAGATTTGCAAGGGTTTGAAGTTTATGAGGGTTTCTAGATCTAGAGCGTACCTAAAATTTTGGAGCATTTTGAGCCCAAATAGACCTCACTATCGTGTTCAAAGCGCCCAGAAACCCCGAAATCAACTGTCAAATTGTCGAAATTGGACACAATGACTCCAAGAGGCAATTTTTTTCCATTTATGGGCCGTACAACCTAGTACGACACACAATCTGAGAAGAAAATTAAAAAAACACAATGCTGTAGGGTGCCGCTGTTAGTTAACCACTAGAGGTTAACAACTAGTAGTTAATGCTAGTGGTTAATGCTAGTGGCTAGCCTAACCGCTAGGCTTAACCCCCAAAACCTTTTGGAGCAGTTTTGGTATTTTGGCCATAACTTTTGCATACGAACTTGGTTTTTCAAAAACAAAATATCACCGGAAAGTTGGTTCCGGGACCAATCTAGTGGTGCAATTTATTTCTCCTGATTTTCTATTTTGCTACATTTGTTTCTAGTCAAAGTCAGAACTTATTTTTGCACTCCTAGGGGCGTAACTTTTGCATACGGATTCTATTTTTCATAAATGAATAGGCATCAGAAAGCTGCTCGAGTGCTATTTACATATCTATAGGTTATTTCATCAGAAAATTTACTAGGTATGCAAAGATTTGTCTAAAGTGATTTTTGCTTTTTCATGCTTTCTAGTTTTCAAATTTGTACTGTGGTTTGGTTTTTTGTGTTGTGGGGGGTGTTTTTTTCTTGCTTTCTATATATACACATAAAAAAATAGAAACCTCTATCATTAAACACATTTCAAAACCATAATAATCATGGTGGACCACTCATTAGTTGAACATATTTCCCATACAATTATCATATATAGAAGGTACATATGTCCAGACTTCTCATGTCAAAGGGGTTATGGTCCTATTTGGATGAGAATCAGCCTCAGTTGACATGTCCTTTTGAGATTATACAACACAAAAACAAAATGGATGAGGCTATGGGTTTGCTATCATTACATGTTACAACCTATCTTTTATTTCACTTGGAGGGTTGCACAATTCCTCGGGCTATGTGGACTAAGTTTCATGATAATTTTGGCACCATTAATCAGTTTAGGGCACTTCAGATTGAGGCAGAATTGACCACCTTAGTACTTGATTCTTTTCCATCTATTGAGGATTTCTTGATGAAATTTGAATCACTCAAATCATTGTTATAGGGTTGTGGTAAGAACAAAACATACATCGAGTGTATATATCTATCCAAGCTTTGAGGTTCATTTCAGATATTCTCTTCTACATTCTATTCCACCATCGATGCTTTGGGTCCACGATTTACCATGCGTGTACCATTGAGGTATTCTACGATCAGTTGACACGTGAGCAGGACAAGCTAACATAGTTGGATTCTCTTCCAAGATCAAAGAACCAAGCATTGGTAGTTCAGACATCTCAGGGGAAACAAAAGCAGAAATAGAGGACGAAGATAGATTCAACAGGTAGTGAGAGTTCCTCCAAGCCGCCACATAGTCTAATTCCAAACCACAATCCAATCCTAAGCAGGGTAAATCTTCTAAGTCTGGCGAGTCTTCCTCCAAGACTTTAAGAAGAAATTAGGTGATCCTTGCAGTTTCTGTGGCAAGGAAGGTCATCCATTTTCTAGGTGTTGGAAGCAATTAGAGGCTTTAGAGGAGGCCATGCAATAACATCACATCACCTCACCTCAGTCACCTTCCCCAAACATAGGAAAAGGTCATGCTCTTTCTACACAAGCATTACCTTTAGGATCCACTTGGATTTTAGATTTTGGTGCTTCTCACCATATGACACACAATCAGGAGTTTATCACTACACTTGCTTGTTCACCTTAGGAACCTTCCCCAAACACAACTTACAATTATGGGTTCAAGTTCCGTTTCTTTGGATGGTGGTTGTCTTCAGGATGTACTTGTTGTTCCTAAAATTTTAACAAGCCTCTTTTTCGTTTATTATATTTTACATTTTGGCACTGATACTTGAAAGTTGAGTTCTCACCACATGATGTGATTATTTGAGACCTACATGATCCTGATTTGGTTGTGGCTACTGGGAGTGTTGATTCTGCATCCCGCTTATATAGATTTGATGGTTTTGTGATGCAGACCAGGAGGCTCAAACTCATTCAAAGTGACAAACTACCTTCAAGAGGCAACTAACAAGATTAAAATGGCCTAATAGACCAATCCCAACAATTTCCCAAGTTTGACAACAAACAAAAGTATAATTTCCCACTTTCACCCTTGTAACCTAGTAGTAGTGCAAACCTAGTTTTTGGCCCTTAACTCCAAAAATTTCCAAATAAATTGACAAGAAAATAGATGATTCAGACACCCATTATAGGTATACAAAACATATCCAAAAATTTCATGACTCTTTCAGAACACTTTCCCCAAAATGACCCTTCTCACTGTTATGGAGCCCTAATTAGCCCATTTTTCCAAAGAGACCCCACTAAGATCTCACCACCAGACCAAAGTAACTTGAACCAATCTTACTATTGGTGTCAAAACTCAGTATTTTCTAGGTTTTAAGATCCCAAAAGCTTATTTTGATCCCCTACTCAAAAACCCTCTTTGTAGCCTGGGAACTTAGGGTTTTAAAGCTCACTCTTATTGTAAATACACATTGCCAACCACCCCAAGCAGCATAAAATTCTCAGAAAATTTAGATTAGTCCCCCAAAAGCTTTAGAAACTCTCACATTCCCTTTGGAAATGTTGCACCACCATTCTATAGGTCTGTTCCATCTATTTCATGGAAAACCATACAATTTTTTCCTTCAATCCTTACAATACATTTTCCCCCAAACTCAATCCCTGCACACCTAACTTTGTGAATATATCAAGAAACCTAAATTAACATCCTATAGACCAATTCACCGAGTAAGAGGTCCAGATATAGTAGGTGGATTGGTTAATTCTTCATATTATCTCTCAAAATCCTTGACTCAGGAAAACAAGGTACTCACTATATTTTATTGTTTTCTCACACAAGATGGTGAATTAGACCTTCAGATCAAATGCAATAGTCAATAAATACATGTAATTACAAAAAATAGAAGTGTCAGACCATATCAAACCTGTATGGACCTGCACAATTCTGGAAAAAAAAAAGAAACACAAAAAATCTGAGAATTAATAGGGTTTTTTTTATTGATTTCTTCTTTCAAATCTTCTTGCCAACCTTGAAAATGAGTTTCTCCACCTTCTTAAAGGTTTATGCCCCTCAACACAACTGACCGACTTCCTAACAACATAATTTTAAACTTCTAATGACCGTTGGAGGCCATAATGATACCCTTTACACATTTTAACACATTTACACATATATTGTAATGTTTACACCCTATGACCCCTAAACCCACACAAATGGCTTGTAAATAGCCTTATTACATCAAAGAAACTCCAATATTGCACACTTACATACAAATTCAAATTTTTTCCTTCAAATTCTACAAAGACAACTTCTAGTGCAAGATGAAAATTTCCACATTTTGATCACTAAACTGAAAACTCATCCTAAAACATACCTAATGGTCTTGATTGACCTTATTCAAGAAAAAAAATGCTCAAAATACCCAAAAAATACTATTGACCAACCTATTCACCATCAGATGATCAAATATTGAGGATGAGGTGTAGGTGCTCCTTCACCAATTTGAGAGTACAAATGGTTCAGGTTCATCTCTTATAGCACATGCAAACACAATGAGTAGGATTTAGCATGATAATTTTGGACATGTCAATTACAGATATCTACAACAGATGAGTACATTGGCACTTGTGATTGGGCTCCCACAAATTTCCTGTACTGATGGTGTTTGTCAAGGTTGTGTACTTGGAAAACATCACTGGGATTCTTTTCCTACACGTAGAGCCACATGTGCTAAGGAACCCTTGGAGTTGGTACATACTAAGCTCATGCCCTTTCCGAATTCTTCATTTTTCAGGGGCCAAATATGTGCTCACCTTTATTGATGACTTCTCCATACATAGATGGGTGTACTTTCTTAAGTACAAATTTGATGTCTATGATTCATTCAAGATCTTTAAGACATTTGTGGAGAAGCAGTTTGGTATTTCTATCATGAGGATACACATAGATAATGGGGGTCCGAGTTTGTTAATTAGGCTTTTAGGGACTTTTGCATTCAACATGGTTTGCAGCATCAGTTTATAGTACCTTACACCCCTCGATGAAGCAGAGTGGTGTTGCTAAGAGAAAGAACAAGACTTTGTGGGAGATGGCCAATTGAATGATACAATAATGGTCTATGGATTCTTAATTTTGGTCTGAGGAAGTTGATTGTGTCAATTATATTCAGAATCCAATGCCTCATAAGGCATTATGACATATGACTCCCGAGGAGGCTTGGACCCATGTCAAGCCCGATGTTTCTACATTCTGAGTTTTTGGTAGTGAGGGTTGGGAATTTATTCCTAATGCTCAGAGGAAAGCCATGGAAAGGAAAAGATGACCACTCATATTTTTTAGATACTGTGAGGATGTTAAGGTGTATAGGTTGTTTGATCCTGATTCTAGAGAGGTCTTGTTTTGGTGAGATGTCCAGTTTGATGAGTGCTTTCCTTAGATGGATTCTTCATCACTAGCTTCTCCCTCACTACCTACTCCTCCCTCTTCATCTCTTAAGGATTTTTTTATCTCTTGAGGATGATGTAGATCCACCATCTCCACCACCACCAGCTACATAACATTTTCCCAAGTAGGCCCGCTTTACTATAGAGGCAGCTGGATCTTTGGTAGGTGATCCTTTAGATTCCTGTCATAGACGTGCACAAATATCAAGTGCTAGTATTTTGAGTCATGCCATTTTAGATGATCTTTAGAGGTTTTCAGAGGTGACAAGTCACCCTGAGTGGGATGGGGCTATGGAGGACGAGTATTCTTCTTTGATGAAGAATAATACTTGGGATCTTTGTCATCTTCCTAAGGGAAGAAAGTTGGTTTGGTGCAAGTGGGTGTACCGTACCAAGTTTGCTGCAGATGGTTCGATAGATAAGTACAAAGAATGTCTTGTTGCAAAGGGGTTTTCTTAGGTTGAGGGTATTGATTACTCTGAGACCTTTGCTCCTATTGCCAAGATGAATTCTATTCGCTTTGTACTATCTCTAGCAACTTCACAAGGATGGACACTTTTTCAGATGGATGTCAAGAGTGCCTTCTTGCATGGGGACCTACATGAGGAAATCTATATGGAACAACCTCAGAGTTTTGTGCAGGACACTTCTTTGGTTTGTAGACTTTGACGTTCATTGTATGGTCTCAAACAAGTCCCTCGGGCTTGGTATGAGAAGATGGACTCTTTTTTGATTTCCTCTCACTTCACACGCTATCATTCTGATTCCACAGTGTACATTCAACGTTAGGAGGGTGATATTTCAATCCTTGTGCTATATGTTGATGATCTCATTCTTACAAGTAGCTCATCCTCTATGATTTAGAGTGTTCAAAGAGCTTTGATGGAGCAGTTTGAGATGATAGATCTCGGTATTTTGCACTATTTTCTTGGTCTATAGGTTATTCATTCTTTGGATGGGATTTCCATATAATAGGAGAAGTATGCTCTTGATATGCTCTAGAGATTTGGCATGCTTGATTGCAAGCCTTCCCACACACCATTTTAGTCAGGTGTTGTTATGTCTTCCACTTGCTCTACTCCTTTAGTAGACTCTACATTATACAAGTTGGTTGGCAGTTTGTTGCACCTAACGCATTCACATCCCGAGCTATCCTTTTCGGTTGGTCTTGTCTCTAGGTTCTCCCATGATCCTCATGAGAGCCATTGACAAGCAACCAAATGCATCTTGAGGTACATTTAAGGCACCACACAGTACAAAATTCACTACACATCAGGAGCCCCTCACATTGTTGGCTTCACTGACTCAGATTGGGTTGGTGATGTCAATGATCAAAGTCCACTTTCAGCTTTGTTTTTTGCCTTGGTTCTGGTCCTATCACATGGTCTTGCAAGAAGCAATCTGCTATTGCATTGTCATCTATAGAGGTTGAGTACTGAGCAATGGTGTTAGCTAGTCAAGAGATTTTATGGTTTTGATAGTTGATGATAGAGTTTGGGTTTTCTCCTAATAGTCCCACTGTTCTTTGGTGTGACAATCAGAGTGCTATACACATTTCTCGCAATCCAGTGGAGCATCAGTGGACGAAACACATTGAGATCCACATGCACTTCATCAGGTAGTTGATTCAGGATGGTTCTCTCATCTTGGAGTAGATTCCTATAGAGGCACAGGTTGCAAACATCTTCATGAAACCTTTGGCATCGCCACACTATCTTCAGTTGCAATCTATGCTTGGGGTGAAGGAATTTGTCCTTGGGGGGTCTTTGTGAGGCCTTCCTTCATTTTTTTAATCATGCTTTCATTTCTTTTTGGAGAGGATTTTTTTCCCATTTGGTTTTCTCCTTTTCTCTACTTTAAACAGAGATTTGGTTGTATTTGGGTACCTCATTTGGCCTAGTTGCCAGGACCCATCTTTGCTTTCATGCATTTCGTCCTTAGTTTTTTAGCTTCTCCCTAAGTTTATCTTAAGGGGGGTGTTGGTGTAATAAGGTTGATTACTTAATTAATTAAATCATATCTATTTATTAATTAAGTCACCTTTTACTTTATTTTTACTTAAGCTAAACTTAGGCCATTAATAATTAATTAATTATTAATTATTAATTACTCACTTTTAGGGTTTTGATCTACTTTCATAAGGATTGATCTCTTTGTAATTATTTAATTCTTGTTTATGCTTTTTTTACTTCACGACAAGCCGAGCACCATTGTTGTGTTTCGTTCTCTCTTCTACGTGACAAGTTATTTGCTTGCAGGTGTTCACTGGGTTCTGTGAGGTTGCATTTCTCAACTTCAACAAATTTCCCATGGTAGCCAAAAAGATAAAATAAGGTCTTGACCATTTTTAGTGAGCCCCCAAGCAATCCAAATGTTCTCTTGTCGAAGAAATGGGTTTACAAGCTATACAAATGCATGGAGGTTTGTTTATACTCTTCCCTTCTCTTATTCACCTTATTAATTCATTTGATTTAACTAGTTTAGCTTTTTTTTATTTTATCATTTTTGTATTATTTGGTATTCACCTCTTTGTTGCTATGGTTGTCTTTATCTAATATTAAAGGAGATGAAATTTGGATAAAAGTGAAAAGTTATAAATTTTTGGTATGACAATGTGAGACTAAGGCTATAATGCATGAGTAGGATGATAGTGCATCACATGAATGTCTACATGACATGTTAGTGCTTGAAGCAGTGAGCTTCTAAGGTTGATCATCAGACACATCTTGAACTCTTCTTTTTCACTATGAATTTAATTTTTAAACTTTGTTAATCAAATTCTTATAATTAAATTTATAACCTAACTTCTTCTATTTCCTCTAACATAATTTAAATAAATAAAAAATATTCTAAATAAAATTTCTTTTAATTTTCTATTAACATAATAATAATTTAAATCTTAAAAACATTTTATTTTACTTAAATTTTCTCTAAATACCATTATAAAACCTAACACACCTAATTATTGAAATAACTCAATCGCATATCACAAGCACTATATTCGAATTATTATAATTCTTACACCAACACTTAAAGTCCTATAGATCAGTTTAGTTTGAAAAACATTAAAGTCAGTGTTCATGAATAATATCCTCCAAGTTCATAGACAATAGTAAGAGATTATAATATCAAAACATTGATTAGATTAGATTATAAGATCGAATTATTGATTAGATTGATTAGATTCAGATGTTGCTTTTTTATTTTTCCCATTTTAGCTTGTCCAATAGTTTCTTTTAAAGAATTGAGTAAATTACCTTACATTCTATTTCAAAAGAAATCTAAGGAAACTACTTATATATGTGTGGAACTTCTACCCCGAGACATATGTAAGCTAATTACAAAATGTTTACTGTGAATGTATGATAAGCCATTAATGAAGTAGGACAATGACAACATGAATCTTACATAAGTACCACCTTTACAGGTCTCTATCAGAATCCAAGAACAGTTAGTTCTAGATTACAGTGGAGCTTTCCTTCCATCAATTAGTCGTCCACTTTTTTCACTTTTATTGTCTTTATCTCCATAAGTTGGGTGAAGAGGAAAGAGTTGCAGAGTTTGTAATGCAACGGCTTCATGGCATCCATTGGTGACTATTATTTCATCCGGGCCTCCTCCCATTTTGTCATTATTATTAATCCAAACTGATCGATCCACTCTTATTTGTTCAAATTTTAGTCTCTTCCTTGGGAGTTCACACTCTTTTACCTCTTCAACCGCCCGCTCCTTATCCAATCCTGCTGATTCCTACACAAATAGAAGGGCAAAGATGTGATCTGGGTAGTTGATGCTTTCTTCAGGAAAACATGTTGAAAACACAGGTTTTTAAAGATTTCTAGATACACTGTATAATTTACAATCAATTATATTATGATCCTTCTATATTAATACCCTATTGTAAGCACTGTTTTACAACAAATACTCTATTCTTAGCAGTATAATCACCTTTTCTCTAGTGATGGCATTTGATGACGAGGAAGACATCTTTATAGTTAAAGGTGCAGCCTCATGGTCTGTATCTCTTTTTCTCTTCTGCCTGTCACTCCACTTATGATTTTGAAACCAGTAAAACACATTCTTTCCTTGTATTTCTCCGTATGCTCGGAGATATATGGTAATCTGGTCTATCTGATCAGAATTGGGACTATGAATTCCTCTGTTGTAGACATCTTCTAGTATTGCAAGTTGTTCTACTGTTGGCTTCCATCTTCTATTGCTTGCTGTCAAAGTAAAAAAGTTGCTTCTTACATGTTAGCATAAACAAGTCAAAAAAGAAAATCTGATTGCAAAATCAAGAACTCATTCAGGCCAGCTTATTTTATGTTTTCTCCTTCAAATTAACTATTCCATCTATTCATTCTTGGATTTTATTTGACACTACTATCCCAAATTTTGCTGCAAACCAAGGTAATGCTTGAGAGTAAAAAAAATTGTCTATAAAAATTCAAATGACACCCATACCAACTACATGATAAGCTGGCAGATGGGTTTGGCTAGAAACACTCTGAATCATTAAAAGAAATGAGAATACAGCATAAGTCTTAATTCTAATTACACAGACCAATCTGATGAAATGAATATTGATAACAATCTGAGCAATGTTTAAGAGATTTTGGAATGAGTTGTGTATGTTTTTGTATTGATGTTTCGGGTCAGACTCAGTAATCCATCATCAGAAAGAGAAGAGTAATTGATTGTTGAGAGTGATCCAAAACATCGATACAAAAACGTACACAGCTGATTCCATAAATGAATCTTGTAAATACTACAGACTGTGGAAAACTCATGCGAACTAAAACTGAGCAATGGTTTCACTACTCACTCATATTGGAAGATTTGCTTGTGATATCTTCATCAGAAGACTTATCAGAATTGGCATGATTTGAAGGAGTTTGTATAGATGTGGATGAGAAATTGCATGGAAGGATCTTGCAAAGGCTATTAAACGACGAGAATCTTCTGAATTCCTCAGCATTGTCCATACCCAAATGCTTAGAATTGCATGCCAGAAGAATTTCTTCGACCAAGTCTTTATTCCCACTTGAAATAAAGCAGTATCGTATATCTCACATCATTCAATTAGAATGACGACGCGTTAAATTCAGAATACTAAACATTTAGCTGTATTCCAAACAGATCACAACAAAATACATCGTGCTTGAGGTAGCCTTCGGGGCACTTGATGGATTTGCTGATGCCAAACATTATAAAAATGGAGATGGGCCAAATTACTCTGTAAATATCGTTCAATGACAAGAACATAGTGTACAATTATGGATATAAAGATGGATGAATGATAACCTAAATTCTTTTTAAGCCAATATGCCTTTGTTTTTTCCGTAGAATACTTATCTTTATTTAGAGGAATCAAAAACTGCATCGTTTTTTCAATGATGATGGTCCAGGGCGAGGCAAGAAAACATTAGAGGAACAGCTATTGGTGCAGTGGCGCTCCTCTGGAATATTATTTTGTTTTTTTCTCTTGGCAACAAAAGATCTGGTTTGGTTGGAGTCTTCTCCAAAGAGATTGCAATCCAATGTTAAAGATCTCACGTTACTGTCGGAGATAACTTCTCCTTCACGAAATCTTCCTGGTGGGCTTTCATGTTTTTAATCCATATATATTTATTTGCAGTTACTGGTTTTTGATGTCTTAGCATTTTGTTATTTTGTTATTTTTATAATATTTTGAAGAATAATATAGTAAAATAATACTAGTCAGAGAAACTCAAAGAGCTCAAGAACATTCAATGACAAACGTTGTAGAAGATAATATAAAATAAAGCTTTGAAATATAACTTTTGATAAAAAGTTAATACAGTATATTATAAAAAAATGATCTGAGTTGTTATCGATATAGTCAATTTTTTATTTTATTAGTAATTTAATTTAAAATGTGATTAAGTTTTTTCATAGAAATTATAAACTATTAGTATTTTAAAAGAATGTTCTACATAGATTCCGTATTTTGATTTTTTTTTAAATTTAAAAAATATTGGTTATATTTTTTTTAGGTTCTAATATATGTATAGTTTTTTTAGTATTTTTTATTTATTTATATTAATTAATTATTTAATTTCATGCTGTTCTTTTAATCTTTTTATTTGGATTAAATTCTTGGTTTCTCTATTATTTTAATCCTATTTATTTTTAAACGATTAATCTCTTTTTTATCTTGCTTTAAATATTCCATTATCTTGCTCAAGGCCTCTTTGTACATTATCCTATAAATTTTCATGACCATCTTATAATCCCTACACAACTCATTTCATCTATGATTTTTTCTATCGATTTTTTTGGGATTTTTTTGATAATTTTCTCTTATTTACTTGATTCCCAAATAAAGATTTCAAGTACTCATTTGAATGCAAGATGAAAAATAAAGGATACAAATCAATCATGATATGCAAGATTGATCCAAGCATAAGGGATTCCTCAAGGGCTTCCACCTAGTTATATAATTCTTAATAGTCCTTGGTCAAAGTCATATTTTTTGCATCACATATACATAATCTAATAAGAAATCCTCATATGAGAAGATAAGTGCAATATAACATTGGTGTAATTTACAAAATATGAAGATCAAGTGCCATCTCAATTTGATTTGCATAATTAGAATGACTCAATCCAAATTAGTGCCATCAAAGTTGGTTATCCTCATATTAAGCTTCACTCAATCAAAATACCTAAAGGTGATATATGACATGGATGACCTTAGAAGCAATGTACACATGGTAAATCATTTGCACAAAAACCTTGCATGCTAGCACAAAACCAAGATTAACATTTTGTAATTGTACAACACTTTATGCCTTGGCATAAACATATAAAACACATCGCTCCATTGTGAGGGTAAATTCTCATGCCACATCATCACTTGAGATCCATCAACCTTTTGTGTGCCTACACATGCACCTAGATTGCTTCACGTTGTACACAGTAGCATCCACACCCCCAAAAGTGCCACCATATGCATGCAACACCTAGCATAATCAACACTAAGAGAAACACCACCATTTGGGTACAACACCTAGCAAAATTAGCACCACACATGTCACACGACTATACATGTTGGAAACATGTTAACAAATATATGACACATGAAACCAAATTGTTAGCTTTCCTCACAATTTATCTATAAATACATGTATTGGTGCATCATGTATAGGTGAGGGAGTGAGGTAGAAGGAACAACCATCAATAAATGGTAGATATTAACAATGTTGTGAAATAGACCCACAATAGTGTGTCCCACTTGTAGGAAATTAGAAATTTACATGGTGAAAGAGAAAAAAATTAGAAAACACATTCATTCAAAAGTTTTTCAAAATTTTAATATTTTAAAATATTTTTTGGTTATTGAAAGGACCTTCATTTGAAGGTACCTTCAAATGATACCTAGAATGGACCTCTCCACCTTCCTCCTAAAATTTTTCTATTTCAAACCTTAGGTTGGATGAGAAAATATAATCAAAATGATAAGGTAATTTGCAAGATCATAGTGTAACAATTTCCCCTCAATTATTACTATTTCTCATAACTCATACTAACTTACTCAACCAAGAATCTTCTATATAATATAGAAGTGCTAACTTCATAATTTATCCAACCACCATTGGGGTGATGACTCTATGCCACCACTCATATTCTTGTACACTATAAAGTGGTAAGCTCCCAATGTTAGGTTCATCCCTAAACCTAGACCTAAACCTTGAGGGTTCATTCATGATGAACTTTCCTATGTATCCCTTTCTAAGAATAAGAGGCTCCATTATTCATACATCAATGATCAAAAAAATTCATTCTCTCCTCTTGTATGAGATCTTTGATCTGACCTTTAAATCATGGCTATTCATTAAACTTATACTTTCAAATTAGTCTAGTTACAAAAGAATGATAACATATTCTAATTAAGTGTTGATTCCATACAAATAATTAGCATACAAATACATACAAATTGACATAAGGATCATATCATTCCATCATCCCATGATCACATAACACGATTAGCTTAAGCATACCTCACTTATACACAACTGTGACTAGCTCATACACACATCATAAGTACAATAGTGATTGGCTTAATAATACACCACATTTATCTAGTGTGAGTGATCCACACATGCATTAGATATTCATGTAAAGATCAAATAGCACAATGGAAGTATTAATGTTTGTTAAACTTTCACAAACTAGTGGAATGAAGTAAATTGAGATAGGACAAGATTTGATTGGTTGAACAAAAAATTCATGTGGGTGCATTGGTTAGGATAGGAGGTTGGACAAGAGGAAGAGATTTGGTAGTCCACTAAAGCCCCACAACTCTATTTAATAATAGAAACTAACCAATTTTTTTTCAAACTTAGAGATTTTCTTCAATTTTTGCAACTTCCAACATTAGAAAAAGAGATAGAGGATGAATTTATAAAAAAATAGTTAGAAAAATTGGAAAAGCTGGAATGTATTAAGATATTTCTATAGATATATAACTTACAATGGTCTTTTTTTGTGATTTCTAATAAAGGACGAGGTACTAGTATCATTTTAGGAATCTAATATTGGTTCTTATAGGGGTCACTTTAATGGAATTTTCCTCATTCATAAAATATTCAGGAATGGATATTGGATAACAATGGAAAAAGATTCATTTGAATTCATTAAGAAATGTCACATATATGAACAACATAGTAACCTCATATGCACTTCCACTCAAAACTTACAACCACTCACCTCAACTGAGTTTTTTATTTATTTTGAGTATAGATTTTATTTGAAATGTTTACCCCACTTCCTCAAAAGGTCACTCTTTAATGCAGGGGAATTTCATTTTAAATAAAACTTTATTATTTCCTTCACCTGCCACCATATATGAAGATGTTGAATTTTTAAATTTTTTTTCTTTCTTATTTTGGTGTGGAATACCTACCTACATACACATTTAATGAACAAAAGTAGGGAAAATGAGGAAGAAGAGGCTTGAGTGGGAATTTTAAACCAAGAAGGGAGTATTTGGGACATTAATGATTGATTTTGAGCACTATACCTAGTTTTAGGTAGGATTTTTGGGAAGAAGCTTCTAGATTTTATAGTTTTCGGGGAAGAAGTACATAGTTGAAAAGGAATAGAACACCAGAGAAAGAACACATGAAGGGAAGAAGGTCATAACTGTATTAAGTAGAGAGAGAAGCTAAGAATAGGAGTAGAAGACAACAACAAGAGAACCCATGGAAGACTAGAAGAAGAAGGAGAAAAACAAAAGACTAGAAATTTATTCTAATGATTGTATGTGTAAAATGTTTGTAAATGTTTATATTTTTTGAGTTAATGAAACTAAAAATTACTTATTTCAAAGCTATTGTATTTTGAGTTTGTGTGTGTGACTGCTAGTAATAATTGTGAGTTGATTGCTATTTTTAAAGTGCTGATTTTTGTGTACAAGTCTTGAGTATTTTATGATTTGGGAATTAGGAATTTTCACCAACAAAAATAGCTTATATTACCTACAACAATTGTTATCTTTTGGACAATAGCATAGTCATTTGTTCATATAATTTATTTTGTAGCTAGTGTTTAGACCTTTGTAGAGGTTGCATTAGTTTCTTACAATAACACAAAATCCCCTTTTCCACTTGCTAGCTCCTGTTTAGTTTAGTTTTAGGTTCCTACAAGGAGGTGGGTGTTGTTAGTATGGTATCAGGGCACACCTACAACTTTGGAAAGAAAGATAGCGGCTTGAGATTGGGGTTGAAGGAAGCCCTGTAAGTGTGATTGTGGGTGTGTCCCTATAGCTAGGGATTTTACAACCAAGAAGACTATGGTAAGAAGGAAAAGGAAAGAAAGAAGAATTAGAGTAGCATAATGCCACCAAGGAGAGGGATGACAAAGGTTGTAGCTATAGAAGTAACATGAATAATAGATGAGGTACTATTGAATTTGAGGGGAGTGCAAGAAAGAAAGAATGCAATAGAAGATGAAATGAGAAGAGGCAATGCACTTGAAGATAGTGATAGTGAAGATGATGAAGAAGGAGCACATATGGTTGGATAGGAAGGTGAAAATGTCGATGGAGATATGGATGCAGGAGAAAGAAGACTTACACAAGCTATTTCTAACATTGGGAAAGGAACATAGGTGGAATTGCCAAGCTTCTTAGGAAGTTTAGAACCAAATATATTAATTGATTAGATAATAGAGATAGAGGAATAATTTGAGCATGATGAAGTGGAGGAACCCAAAAGAGTGAAGGTCAACTAATAAAAAAATATTGAAAGGACATATGACAGAGATAAGATCACTCTAGATCACTCTATGGGATTGAATGGTCAACAAGACAAGGTTAAATTTCTACCTGGTGATTATCAACTTGAACTTCTCAAGAAACTGAAGAATTTAAGGAAGAGAGAGTTAAGTGTGAAAGCATATGTAGAGGAGTTTTATAATTTAATTTTCATAAGATCTAGCCTAATGAACTAGACCATGAAAATGTGGCTAGATATTTTAATGGATTGAGGTTGAATATTCAAGATGAGCTAAGTATGGTAAGACTACAAACTATGGAAGAAGCATATCAATATACTTGTATTAACAGAAAACGTATCCCTTTTTCCAACATTTGGAAATAATTAATAATTAATTAACCTAATAATGCCTTGATTTAGTTTTGTAATGCATTTTCCACATTCACATTGAATCTAGGGCCCCTTTTAATAAAATATAATTAAATTGTACCTTATTTAGGGTGTTGTAAAGTTTTCTATTACACTTTCACACTTATCTAGGGTTTCATTAATTAATTGAGCCTAATTGGCCCCTTTAATTCAAATCTAAGCCTTATTAATTGCATTTTTTAAGGATCTATCCCAACACCCATTGATGATATTGCATGAAATTTAACTTGGAAAAATTGGTGTCCTAGAAATCTATAACCCATATGCCTTTACTAGTGAATGAGTCCTCCTAACATAGGACACCCCTTTCTTAGCATATTTGAGATGGATTTTTGATGTTATTTCATCACCCTGAAGCATTGTCCTAGGAAATTGTGCTAGGACCCATTCACCCAAGGTGGTGAATGGGTCCTCCTCACATAGGACACCCCTTTTTAAATTTATTTGTGGTGGGATTTAATGATTTACAATTCTAGATTTTTTGTCGGCTTGGATTATTTGAATTTCAGGGATAATTCTTAGATTTAGTATAAATATAAGGTTAATTCACTTAGTTTCATCCTAACAAGCGATCCTAGAACTTCATAAGCAATCAAGATCAATTACACAAGAGTTAACACGAGTATTATAGAGCATTTTAAAGGAAGATTAGTGAGGTTTTATTGTAGAAATTCAAGATCATATCATGTCAAAAGCATAATGCATCAAGCATATTGTTGAACTAAGATTGTTGACATAGTATTGAAGATCTATTTGCAAGAATTGTTTCACATATAATTCAAGATCAAGATCTACATTCTTCATGGCCACTTCATGTAAGTTTGTAGATTTACATTCCAAGACATCTTCCAAGGTATCATTGTTCATTGTTTCATGTTCTTATTTCATTATTTCATCACAAGGTTTAATTACATAAAAGGGGTTTGACTAACAATCAACAAGTTTTTCTCCTTTTGAATGTGTTTGAGGCTTCCTAGGTTGAAGATCAAGTGAAGAGCAAGATTTGAAGAAATTTTTTCAAAGTTGTCAAGTTGCAAAGTTGTCACCTACATTGCAAGAACACGGAAACAAGGCTAAAAAATTTCTTTTAGATTTTTAGGAGCTAAGCACTGAGGAGCTGTAAGTGCAGACATTAAGGAACATAACCTGGATCTTAGTTTTCTGAAACCCTAATAGGAACCCATTCACCACCAAATGTGAATGAGCCCTTAGTGAGGCCTAAAGCAGTAAACATTTGATATCTGGAGTTGCAGAATGAGAGGAGAAAAACCTAGAAAAAACTTCCTAAAAACCCTAACAAGGACCCATTCACCACTAAAGGTAAATAAGTCCTCAGTGGGCCCTGAAACAACAATTTACCAAAAAGGTACACATCCTTTGACCCTCTTAAAACCTACCTTTTTGTTATTATGATAGTTACGTTTGATTTCTACATAGGTTAGCTACATCATATTGCACACATAATTGAATGAAACACACACCTAGTGAAAATTAGGTTCATCATTGATACCCTATTAATGGTGAACCTCTTTTTTGATGTTTCATTTTGGTGAAGCTGAGTTTTGAGCATTCTAACTTCTGATTTGGAGTGCATTTAAACCCTAGATCTTAGTTTTGCAATAGTTTGCATTAGGTTTGCGATAGTTGCATTACATTTAGGGGTCTTTAAAATTGCATTAGTATGCATTGCATATAGGGGTTTAAATTTGCATTCTTGCATTGTTTAAATATGAGAAAATAATTTTTTTTCATGCATAGTACATTGGTTTTTCATAGTGATTTCATATTAGTGTACTTTTCATCATTCATATTCAACAATTGAGTCAAACTTGAATTTCAAAAAATATCATATAGGTCATCATTTACTCTTCATTTCACTTGCATTAGGTCATCAAATTCTAAAAATTTTTGTCAAAAGAGTTACAATTTGAATCCAAGCACAAAAAACACATAAAACAACTTAAAAATTATAGTTTTCACCTTTTAAAAATCCTGATCTGGGACCCATTCACCCCTACTAGTGAATGAGTCCCTGATCAAACTTGAACCGCATCTTTTGGCATCTAAAACTCATTGTAAAACACTTAAAAATTAGTGAAAAAACATTTCAAAATCCTTATCGAGGACCCATTCGCCACTAAAGGAAAATGAGTCCCTGATTAGGTGTTGGTCTAAATTTTTTGGAATTTGAAATCTTCGGTTTTGGCTTCTATTTGCTACTATTGCATTTTTGTTTTAGTTTTTTGATTTTTTGTTTCATCAAATTAATTACACCTAGCAGCTTAATTTGTTTCATTTTAAGTGCATTGTCAAAATTCAAAATTACATGTACAACATTTCATTTTTAGTCTATTGCATTGTGTAATCAGTAAATTGCATCTAAAATTCACTTTTCATTCTAGGTCATTGCATTGCATTTTAAGTCTTTCCATTTTGAGTTCATATAGATTACTTTTCAAAAATGCTATTATCTGTCTTTTCCAAGTTTATAAAGAAAAAGTTCATCAATAAGCATGCTATTCATTCATTCAATACATTTCCTAGTTATGAGAGTCTCTTAGTGCAAGAGTGAAAATATTGACACAATCTCTCATATCTCTCCTATTTGTGGGAATGATGTGATAAAATAAGATGATTTAAGCATAGACAATCATGATAGTCATAGTCACTCTTCTCCTAATACCTCTCCTACACATGGA
Source organism: Sequoia sempervirens (assembly GCA_007258455.2). Taxonomy (NCBI): domain Eukaryota; kingdom Viridiplantae; phylum Streptophyta; class Pinopsida; order Cupressales; family Cupressaceae; genus Sequoia; species Sequoia sempervirens. The sequence continues at coordinate 212,161,124 of VDFB02086081.1, read as the reverse complement.
AAAGGTATTTCACTGTTAGAAGATGCACTCATTGAGAATCATAACAATGTTGAAAGCTCCTCTTCTATAAACTCTGGGTGATCCCACAATAGTGGTTTCCAATTTTTGGCCAAACTGGACACTGATTTTTTTTAAAAAAGAAATCTTCACATTCGGGCACCTATAGCGGCTAAACCACGAGGAATTTGAAGATGATGCAAACTAGAGTCTTATCACATTTTGTTTGTAGATTCTAAAAATATTTTTTTCAAAATTTTTGGAATCAGATTGCACTTCTTTTTCCATCTCCCACCAAAACTATTTTTTTTCAAAAAACAACATTTTAAAAAGTGACGCACACCGTATAACGTATAACTTTTTTTTTCTTGAAGGATAAAATTCTAATTCTTTTGAATTTGGATTTTTAACTCCAATATCTAGTGCTTCCACTTGGTTAGATAGTTTTTTATTGAATAGTTTTTCTTTAATCAAGTTTCAAAGTCAAATCAATTACAATTCAGACATAACGTGACTGTATAATGCATAACTTTTATTGTATGTATTGAATTTTTTTTTTTGTTGGATCAAGGACTCCAATAACTGGTGCACTCATATTTTTCAATTTTTTTTGATAATCTTCTATTTTTCCACATGCATAGAACATAGAGTTTTGTTTTCAGTGAAAAACCTATATTGAATAAAACTTAAAAAACAAATAGATAATATAATCAAAACATATTAAAATTATATTCGTTGGATAGCTCGTTTTGAGGGCAACCTGACACAAGTTGGGTTTTTGAGATCTCCTCCATTTTCATTCTCAAATCGAGCTTCAAAGTGCAAAATTCTAAGAAATTTTGGTGCCCGAGAGGATGTGGGTGAAAATAAGGGGGTTTGGTCGAACATAAATTAAATGTTCGATCGAATGGGGGTTTGACCAAACTAGTGTTCAACCAAACCCATTTAACATACAATTAAAAAATAGATTCAAATGGCGTTTGGTCGAACGTGCTAAACATGTTCGGTCAAACCCCCTCTATTAAAAAATAATATTTAATATTAATATAAATATAAATTATATTCTTTTTAAATTATAATAAATAATATACTTATAATTGCAATATATTTTAATAATTATATTATTATTATAATATTAAAAGTATATAATTAAAAACTATATATATTATTATTATAATATTAAAAGTATATAGTTAAAAACTATATATTAATTTTTTCTAATCATGGCTTTTCAAATCTTGGATTTTTCAGGCTCAACACGAGTGTCATGAAAACACTCTCCTCAGGCAGGATAACGAGAATCTTCGCTTGGAGAACATGGCAATTAAAGAGAAATCCCATATGCACCAACTACAGAGCACCTGTTGTTATTGCAAAAGTCAGTCTTCAAGAGCAGCAACTACGTATTGAGAATATTCGGCTGAAAGATGAGGTCCATTTGCACAACCTAACTAATTTGATGATCTGCATATTCCAAATTTTTATATTCTCAAAATGTAAACTATGGTTAAAAGGATTATGAGTCACTCCTTTTTTAGCTGTTCCTATTCTGATTCTAATGTATTTACAACCCTACGAACCTCCTAGATTTTATTTTCTCTAGAAATATTTTTAGTGCAGTGATTTTCCCACAATGATGAAATTTCTTCATATCATATACTGTATAATATTTAGAGACGAGTATGTGCAAGATCATCATGGAAAAAATAAGCCCTTAAGTGGAAAAAAATTTAGAAAAATTAGAGTTAGACAACTTGACGTAAAAAATTGAATAAGTTATCTATATTATTTTAAAAATATGTAAGAATAGAATTTGTAGAAAATTGAATGAAGTTTCT